>CM059814.1:9738121-10418121 GCA_030435695.1 Brachymystax lenok tsinlingensis
GTGTGTGTATGTTGTACTTCTACATTCATTACAAGTGTGTGTGTGTTTTGGGGAGGCCTATGTAAGAATGTTCCTACTTTAAAACCTCTTAAGAATCTGACCCTTTTTTTAAATTTCCGCCTAAAATGACATACTCAAATCTAACTGCCTGTTGCTCAGGCCCTGAAGCAAGGATATGCATATTCTTGGTACCATTTGAAAGGAAACACATTGAAGTTTGTGAAAGGAATGTAGGAGAATATAATACATTAGATCTGGTAAAAGATAATACAATATATATTATATTATATTACCAACCATTGTTTTGTATTTTTTTTGTACCATCATCTTTGAAATGCAAGAGAAAGACCATAATGTATTATATCAGCCCAGGCACAATGTAGATTTTGGCCACTAGATGGCAGCAGTGTATGTGCAAAGTTTTATACTGATCCAATGAACCATTGCATTTCTGTTCAACATTTTGTATCAAGACTGCCGAAATGTCCCTAATTGGTTTATTAGTAACTTTTTTTATTAGTAAGTTCATAACTGGGCACTCTCCTCAAACAATAGCATGGTATTATTTTACTGTAATAGCTACTATAAATTGGACAGTGCAGTGAGATTAACAAGAATTTAATCTTTCTGCCAATATCAGATATGTCTATGTCCTGGTAAGTGTTATTGTTACTTACAAGCTTATGCTAATCGCAGTAGCCTACGATAGCTCAACCGTCCCGAGGGGGACCCACCAATCCTGTAGAGGTTTTAATGAGATTGAACAATGACAGGATGGGATGGAGGGAGGGAGAGGAATAGGATAAAGAAAGATGGGAAGGTAAATCTATTAAGAGAGCAAAAACAAGGGAAAGTGACGAGAGAAGTGGGCAAGTGAAGAGGACGAGAGAAGAGGAGAGAGTGAGAGAAGGGGATGAGAGAAGACGATAAGAGATGAGGAGAGGATGAGAGAAGATGAGAGAAGATGAGAGGATGAGAGAAGATGAGAAGAGAGGAAAAGAGCTCAGTAGCTTTTAAATGTCTCTACAGCACCATCACCTGGACAAACTATCCAACAGTCAATAGTGCGCGCCGCACATGCGTGCGCGTGTGTATGTATGCAAGTGTTCATGTGTGTATGTATGCAAGGGCAGAGCGGGTACAGGCGATAGGAAGCCTCCTGGTTCTGTTCTGACAGGCCTGGTCCTCACACACCAACCAACTCTGACATGGAGACAAGGAGGGAGAGATCGGAGGGAGGAGGATGTGTGGAGGAAAGAGAGAAATAGGGGAGGGAGCGAGAGGGATGGAGAGAGAGAGAGGAAGGGATGGGGAGAGAGAGAGAGAGAGAGAGAGAGGGAGAGAGAGAGAGAGAGAGAGAGAGAGAGAGAGAGAGAGAGAGAGAGAGAGAGAGAGAGAGAGAGAGAGAGAGAGAGAGAGAGAGAGGGGGTGAAGTGATGGGGAGAGAGAGAGAGGAAGGGATGGGGAGAGAGAGAGGAAGGGATGGGGAGAGAGAGAGGAAGGGATGGGGAGAGAGAGAGGGGAAGGGATGGGGAGAGAGAGAGGAAGGGATGGGGAGAGAGAAGCAAAGGAAAATATAATGATTAACAATGTTCTATTCATGTCAATAACACTTTCTATCAGGCTTTTTATTCTACTAACTTCCCAAAGTGCTGAAAACAATGATATAATTACCTGCCAAAACACAACATACAGATCATCTTTCTACCTCTCTCTCTCTGCCTCCTTCCTAAATGTGATATTTTCAAATTCTCTAAGTCAATCTCTCTGTCTGAAGCAGGCACATGCCTGAGCCTGGGGGTCCTTCTCTTTTCATGCAGGCAGAGAAGAGGGCATCCCGTGGTTAGGACCCCTGGGGTCAGTCAGTGGCCTTGGACAGGTGCAGCTCCAACCCCCTCTGTTCCCCTCCTCCTCCCTAATCTAACGTTAGTCCCCCCAATACCCTATATCTCCCTGGCTGGCCTGCCCTGTCATTACAGGAGGGGCTTTGGTTTGTGTGTTTTGGCGGTAATACCCAACTAATGACAGTTCTCAGGCCATCCCCAAGCCCTTACTACATACTGCACCTGTCCTAGCCTTAAACCCACCAAATCACCACACACACATCACCACCCAGTTGAACCGTCAAAAGGACAGCCACACCCCTATGCACCCTTCACCCCTAAGACTCCTAGAAATACTGGGCCACAGAAAAGGAGGAAAAATGGCGAGGTCTCTTTGCCTCGTCTCCGTGTCTCAATCATACAGTAAACTGATAAACTGAAGGGTCTAATTTACTGGTTATCAGTCTCATTAAACTGTAACCAATAACACGCACACCATTGTGATGAATATCAAAGCAAAACAGAGCGGTTTAATGTCCCCATGATCCTTGTGTGTGGCTGCAGGCCATGTTTAGATAATCAGCTCTCGCCCAGAGGTTTGCTGGGTAACGCTGTGAACTCTGGGAGATTGTAATTGAATTGGGACCTGTGTGTGTTTGGATTTCATTTAGAGGAGATTGGAGGGACGTGGTGTGTGTGTGTGTGTGTGTGTGTGTGTGTGTGTGTGTGTGTGTGTGTGTGTGTGTGTGTGTGTGTGTGTGTGTGTGTGTGTGTGTGTGTGTGTGTGTGTGTGTGTGTGTGTGTGTGTGTGTTCATTAGGGATGTTATTGCATGAGTGTTTGATCCCAGTCTTTTGTGCTCCTGAAGACAAGACTAAACACACAGCACCTTTCCCATGGGCTGGAGATGAACACACACAGTCTTGTTTAACTAACCTTGTGGGGACACAAAATTCATTCTCATTCAAAATCGTGTTTTCCCTAACCCCTAACTTTAATGCTAAACCTAACCCCAAAACCAATATATATGTATTTTTTTACCCCTAACACTAATTCTAACCTTAACCCTAAACCACCTAGAAATAGCATTTTTCCTTGTGGTTAGTAACAAAATGTCCCGAGTTGGTAAAATGTGTGTTTGTTTAGTATTCTTGTGGGGACTTCTCGTCTAAAGGTATAGTTAAACACGTCTTCTCCAGGGTTTCCGTTAGCCAGTAACAGCCAGCTTTTGTCCCCAAAAAATAGAAACGCCTATCAAATAAATTGCTGCTGGCCGAGAGAGAGAGAGAGAAATAGAGGAGAGAGAGAGAGAGAGAGAGAGAGAGAGAGAGAGAGAGAGAGAGAGAGAGAGAGAGAGACTGGTCATGATTATCGATCTATATGGTAATTTGCATAATTTAGTGGAATTAAATCGGCGGTATGTACCATATATTCATTATGCATCTTATTTATCACACACATACAGCATAGAGATACAGAGTGGAAAATAATCTGTCAGACAGTGCTGCTGCAGCATCTTGTGCTGCTTTCAAGACAACTTGGAAGTCGAGGTCAAATCATGACGTCAGTGACCTGCAGGTCCGTAAGTCTGAAAGAGGCCCGAGTTCCCTAGTTGGAATTCCGAGTTGGATGACCGTTCAAAAGGGATGTGGTTGCCGTTTTCCCCAGTTGTCCTGAACGCACTGAAGTTGGAGATGTTCGAGTTCCCAGTTGGTTTTGAACGCAGCATCAATCGGCAACGGAAGGCAGGCACCATCAGCGCATAACACACCACTTTGCAATGAGTTGGAGGTAGTACGCATTTTGAAAACATATAGGCCTACTTAATTGTTTGAAACCTGAATGTTTTAATACATATGAGGCATGTCTTGCCTTGCTTCAAAGTAGCCTCTTAGATATTCTCTCTTTTCACATTTACAAGAACCACTCGCATCTGCAGTGCCCTTTTGACAACGGTGTTATCCTGCTAATTGCATTATGGAACGAACATTCGCGCGTAGCCTACTGCTTTGTGAAATTGCTGGACTTAATAGAAATACTAGTTTATCAAAATGTTAAGCTAAACATTCTCCTCTGTTGCATCAGACTCATTTTATTTGACGTAGCCTAGCCCTACTGTTTGTATGAATATGGGATCTATCGTCCCACAAGTGGTCCAGAGTTTGTTTGGAATAGGATATTTATTTTTCGACAAGCTGACCAATAGAATAGGTTGCCTAAAATTGTCTACTATAGTAGATTGACATAGGCTAGTGATTTAGCTGTTTGTTACTTGTCTTGTTGGCTGAGGAAGAGTAAATATGCAGATCAGAATTCGGTAACAAGGACCGCACGTCGTTGTCCTGTTAACACGAACGACCATATTCTAATTGTGATGTCTGTCATTCTGAGCACGGTGGATTACGCACCCAATGCATATAGGTCCGGTACATTTCTCTAATGTCCGGTAAATTAAAATGCTGCCAGTCAAATGTCTAGCGCCACATTTTTTCAAACGGAAACCCTGGGTACACCCACAAAGATGAGTAAAGAACAAATAAAAGCATTCCCCTTTCTGCCCAGTGATCTTGAATATCTCACTCCAAAAGCACACACACTGGCTTGGCAAACACACACTCGGTATCAGGATAAAGTGAAACATGCGAGAGGGAAAACATTTTTGCGGGTTCTTGCATTGGAATTATTTTGCGCTATACTAGGGCTGGGCGAAATTGACAAAATATCATATCAATATATATATATATATTTTTTACATTTTTTTACGGTATAATGTATTTGACGGTATTTTATGTATTTTAAATATAAAAGTTCTAAATATGTTTTATGAGTAGTTCATGACCCTAAAGTGGTTACTCAAATTGTAAGAGATTTCAATGTGGCATTCTCCATCTAACTCCAAACTAAATTCATTTTCAGTATTTTCATAAATGTCTGTATTTCCTGCACTTTTGTTATCATTTCCACACTGTGCCAGGCAGAGCAGCATGATATGGGCAACACATCTAGGCCTAGTTATTTGGTGAACTGTTGGAATCATGGAAATATAACGATTATTCTAATTCTATAGTTAGAATATAGTGAGTTGCACCTTGAATACATTGTTGTTTGACATGACAACAAATTAACAAGCCAGTGAGGAATTATTGACAGGGTAGGAACCAAACTGTTGATCAGTGTTTCCAGGTTACCCTAATTATACATTGCATTACATGTTTTCTTACTTCATGTAGCTAGCTGGCCAACAGATCAATGCTTCGCCTATTCCTCTCTGATACCGTTGCACAAACATGCTTATCTAGGCCTACACCAGCACTGGTACCAGGCAGTATTAGCTAGCTAGCTACGTCTGCTCTGACTCTTAGTACATTTAGCAAGCTAGCTGGCTAGCTAACTAGTGATTAGCATTAGCGGCTAACACAAATTATTTTAGTAACACCTTGCTAAGAAAAGACAGTTGCGTATCACATTTAACAAACCAAACATTGAAATAAAGTTCTAGAAGGTAAAGTACAAAGTCAAACTGGTCTGTGCATTGTGATGGAACATTTTGTCATGTGAAGACAGCCTTAAAGGGAAAGGGGGATACCTAGTCAGTTGTACAACTGAATGCCTTCAACTGAAATGTGTCTTCTGCATTAAACCCAAACCCTCTGAATCAGAGAGGAGCGGGGAGCTGCCATAATCAACATCCACGTCTTCGGCGTCCGGCGATAAGTGGGTTAACTGCCTTGCTCAGTGGCAGAATGACAGATTTTTACATCGTCAGCTCGGGGATTCAATCCAGCAACCTTTCGGCCCAGTGCTCTAATCTCATTAGGCTACCTGTTCATCTTGTGTTTAGTGTCATAAATAATCCTTGGTTCCTGCCTGTGCTTGGTAAAATATGAGGACCATCTGGCAGAACGCCCAGAACATGTTCTATAAATTAGGATAGGAGACGGTGCCAGACACGTTCTGGAACCAACCCTATGAACCATGCCTATGTAAAGTGTCTGTAAGCAGTATATAAGAGATCTAATGGGACTGCCCTGAGCAAGCTCGCTTCAGACCGGTACTTTATGCATCTAAGTTTGACTGTGACCTCTCCAGCATGCTGTTAATAAACAATGATTCATTTAAGATTGACTTTGAGTGTCCCATGCAGTGGCGACCCGTCATTCAGGGCAGAGGGGGCTTGCCTGTTTTGCATGTTATTTTGGCATTAATACGTGTCACATATCAGTTTGCAAACAATGTAAAAAAAGATATACATGTATATTATTGAGTTAATAAAGCCACATACAAACATGGTCTCGTTTTTGTTTTCTTGAGTAAGGCAGCTCCAAAATGCAGGTGTTTCAGCCTAGCTCAGTGCTTTCTGTGGTGTTTGGGCGGGCCAGCAGAAAATAGGAGCATTGTGCCGTGATTGGCTCAGTGTTTTGTCACTCATGGGGACACTACGTCATCGCCAAGTTTAAGTCCTTAGTAAGGGTTGACATCCAAAATCTCAGCCCTTTGGGTCCTGCCATAGAGTTATATTACAAGTGCCCTTCCAAGAAGTCTCAAGGTCATTGGCCACAGATAAAATTACATCCAATTACGTTATATGTACAGTATCTTTGTTATAACTGATCATGTCAACATTTTACTTTCAAAGTCTTAGCTCGCAGTCATCATTATGAATCAAGTCGACAATCTACTGACAAATCCTTTTTAATCTTGTCATATGAAGAGAAATAATGAAGAGAAATTATAGATACCCGAGCTCTGAAATACCCGAGCTCTGAAGCAAGCTTCCAGAAAATTGGAACGGAAATGGCACCACACCAAACTGAAAGTCTTCCGACTAGCTTGGAAAGACAGTACCGTGCAGTATCGAAGAGCCCTCACTGCTGCTCGATCATCCTATTTTTCCAAGTTAATTGAGGAAAATAAGAATAATCCAAAGTTTCTTTTTGATACTGTCACAAAGCTAACTAAAAAGCAGCATTCCCCAAGAGAGGATGGCTTTCACTTTAGCAGTGATTCATTCATGAACTTCTTTGAGGAAAAGATCATGATCATTAGAAAGCAATTTACGGACTCCTCTTTAAATCTACGTATTCCTCCAAAGCTCAGTTGTCCTGAGTCCACACAACTTTGCCAGGACATAAAATCAAGAGAGACACTCAAGTTTTTAGTACCATATCTCTTGACACATTGATGAAAATAATCATGGCCTCTAAACCTTCAAGCTGCATACTGGACCCTATTCCAACTAAACTACTGAAAGAGCTGCTTCCTGTGCTTGGCCCTCCTATATTGAACATAATAAACAGCTCTCTATCTACCGGATGTGTACCAAACTCACTAAAAGTGGCAGTAATAAAGCCTCTCTTAAAAAGCCAAACCTTGACCCAGAAAATATAAAAACTATCGGCCTATATCGAATCTTCCATTCCTCTCAAAAATGTTAGAAAAAGCTGTTGCGCAGCAACTCACTGCCTTCCTGAAGACAAACAATGTATCTAAACGCTTCAGTCTGGTTTTAGACCCCATCATAGCACTGAGACTGCACTTGTGAAGGTGGTAAATTACCTTTTAATGGCGTCAGACCGAGGCTCTGCATCTGTACTCGTGCTCCTAGACCTTAGTGCTGCTTTTGATACCATCGATCACCACATTCTTTTGGAGAGATTGGAAACCCAAATTGGTCTACATGGACAAGTTCTGGCCTGGTTTAGATCTTATCTGTCGGAAAGATATCAGTTTGTCTCTGTGGATGGTTTGTCCTCTGACAAATCAACTGTACATTTCGGTGTTCCTCAAGGCTCTGTTTTGGGACCACTATTGTTTTCACTATATATTTTACCACTTGGTGATGTCATTCGAAACATAATGTTACCTTTCACTGCTATGCGGATGACACACAGCTGTACATTTCGATGAAACATGGTGAAGCCCCAAAATTGCCCTCCCTGGAAGCCTGTGTTTCAGACATAAGGAAGTGGATGGCGGAACATTTTCTACTTTTAAACTCTGACAAAACAGAGATGCTAGTTCTAGGTCCCAAGAAACAAAGAGATCTTCTGTTGAATCTGACAATTAATCTTGATGGTTGTACAGTCGTCTCAAATAAAACTGTGAAGGACCTCGGCGTTACTCTGGACCCTGATCTTTCTTTTGACGAACATATCAAGACTGTTTCAAGGACAGCTTTTTTCCATTTACGTAACATTGTAAAAATCTGAAACTTTCTGTCCAAAAATGATGTAGAAAAGTTAATCCATGCGTTTGTCACTTCTAGGTTAGACTACTGCAATGCTTTATTTTCCGGCTATCCGGATAAAGCACTAAATAAACTTCAGTTAGTGCTAAACACGGCTGCTAGAATCTTGACTAGAACCCCAAAATTTGATCATATTACTCCAGTACTAGCCTCTCTTCACTGGCTTCCTGTTAAGGCAAGGGCTGATTTCAAGGTTTTACTGCTAACCTACAAAGCATTACATGGGCTTGCTCCTACCTATCTTTCTGATTTGGTCCTGCCGTACATACCTACACGTACGCTATGGTCACAAGACGCAGGCCTTCTTACTGTCCCTAGAATTTCTAAGCAAACAGCTGGAGGCAGGGCTTTTTCCTATAGAGCTCCATTTTTATGGAATAGTCTGCCTATCCATGTGAGAGACGTAGACTCGGTCTCAACCTTTAAGTCTTTATTGAAGACTCATCTCTTCAGTAGGTCCTATGACTGAGTGTAGTCTGGCCCAGGAGTGTGAAGGTGAACGGAAAGGCACTGGAGCAACAAACCACCCTTGCTGTCTTTGCCTGGCCGGTTCCCCTCCACTGGGATTCTCTGCCTCTAACCCTATTACAGGGGCTGAGTCACTGGCTTACTGGTGACGTGGCGGAGATCTTGTGGGCTATACTCGGCCTTGTCTCAGGATGGTAAGTTGGTGGTTGAAGATATCCCTCTTGTGGTGTGGGGGCTGTGCTTCGGCAGAGTGGGTGGGGTTATATCCTGCCTGTTTGGCCCTGTCCGGGGGTTTTGTCGGACGGGGCCACAGTGTCTCCCGACCCCTCCTGTCTCAGCCCCCAGTATTTATGCTGCAGTAGTTTATGTGTCGGGGGGCTATATCTGGAGTATTTCATCTCTTATCTGGTGTCCTGTGCGAATTTAAGTATGCTCTCTCTAATTATCTCTCTCTTTCTTTCTTTTTTCTTCTTCTCTCTCTCTCTCTCTCTCTCTCTCTCTCTCTCTCTCTCTCTCTCTCTCTCTCTCTCTGAGGACCTGAGCATTAGGACCATTCCTCCAAGGCCTACCTGGCCTGATGACTCCTTGATGTCCCGAGTCCACCTGGCCGTGCTGCTTCTCCAGTTTCAACTGTTCAGCCTGTTTTATGAACATTTTAAAATCTTGTCCATGTTCTGTTATAATCTGCACCCGGCACAGCCAGAAGAGGACTGGCCACCCCTCACAGCCTGGTTCCTCTCTAGGTTTCTTCCTAGGTTTTGGCCTTTCTAGGGAGTTTTTCCTAGCCACCGTGCTTTTACACCTGCATTGCTTGCTGTTTGGGGTTTTAGGCTGGGTTTCTGTACAGCACTCTGTGACATCAGCTGATGTAAGGGGGGCTTTATAAATAAATTTGACTTGATTTGATTTGATAGATAAAACATATCGGTGCTCATCGGCCATAAACATTACACAACAAGTTGGAAATGGCAAATTCAACAATGAGTCGTTTTGAAGGAATCAGTGGCTAACTGCAAGCATTGCAAAGCTATTCAATGGAGTGGCTGTGTTTTTTCAGAGTTCTCACCATAAATCTGGAGAATGCCAAACTTTGATGACAAAGTTTGCCTACACCTTCATGTTTAAGTGAGCACATCACAAGCCAAGGTGAGTCCAAACATATCTTGTATGCTGCTGCATAAATGATGTAACATGCCAGGGAGATATGTATACTGTAGCTAAGAAAGTAATACTAAGTGTATGTTGTGCAGTAAACTGTTAGTAGCCCATGTGCCTCACTCTAATAATTTGGTCTATTTTCACCTCTTAATTTCACCTAATGTTACTGTTCTGACAAGGTGGTGCTGCACATGTAGCCTATAGCCTGTTTTAGAGAAATGTCATTATCTAATATTGTAAGAGGTTTCATTGTCCGCTTATATGCCCTCTTTATTTATCCTACAGTTCTGACTTGGTGTACAGGGAAAATACTGTAAGTATGGCCCATGTTCTGCATTCTGTCGCTGTACATTTCAAAAGTGCTGAACACATAGTTATACTGAATATGTCCGTCTTACTGTAGCTCGCTCATTAATGTCTTAATCGAAATTACGGAATTCCTCTTATCCGCTCATCAAATCAAATCAAATTTATAAAGCCCCCCTTACATCAGCTGATGTCACAGAGTGCTGTACAGAAACCCAGCCTAAAACCCCAAACAGCAAGCAATGCAGGTGTAAAAGCATCGTTCCCTTATGCCATAGTTTGTACATATCAATTGTCAGTAGAAACCACATTTGTTTAAGCAAGTCAGCCATATCAGCTATGTTGATTTAAAAAGGCAGTAAATGAGGCTGAATGAACTGTTTCGCTGCCAGACAAGGCTCAGAGGATTCGGTGGTTAGGATTCACTCCATTGGAAAGGAAGCTCTGCTGTTGGGACAGCTTTATGTATTCCCTAACAGTTTGTCGGCGTTATAGTGCAATTTATGTATTGTTTAGTGTTGTGTCTTTGCTGGCATGCATCTAAAAATGTTGGGGAGTTTGCCCCAACAAGATTTACATGCTAAAATCGGCGCTGTTCCCATGTGTAGAAAGTTTTGTTTAATCAGAAGCCACTGCCAGATTTCTAGATTGGGCTGTGCTCAGAGTATCCTGCCTTGGCAAATCGTGCTGTTACCACATACCTATGTGATTATTTAAGACTGACTCTCTCCAATACAACCCAACATTGCAGAGATATGTGCATCCTTTCAAGCACACCCTTCTCATTAACCTGTGGTGAGTTATTCACAATTCTTTATGAACAAATAAGGTTTTATGTGTAAGATGGCGAAATAAAGAGCAAAATTATTATTATTTGTGCCCTGGTCCTACAAGAGCTCTGTCACTTCCCACGAGCCGGGTTGTGACAAAAACTCACACTCATTCTTATGTTTAACAAATGTATCATATAGTGTGTGTGTGTGACAGGTTTACAATGATGGCAAAAAACAACATTTGAGAGTGTGCTGGCCCTGGTGCTAGAGGGTTACGCAGCTGGAGATTGAATATTTGAAGGGGTACGGGACTGTAAAACGTTTGGGAACCGCCGCACTAAAGCATAGGCCACAAGATATAGTGCATTCGGAAAGTATTCACACTCCTTGACCTTTTCCACATGTTGTTGTGTTACAGCATGAATTTAAAATGGATTAAATTGAGATTGTTTGTCACTGGCCAACAACAATACCCCATAACGTCAAAGTTTTACAAATTAATTAAAAATGAAAAGATGAAATGTCTTCAGTCAATAAGTATTCAACCCCTTTGTTATGGCAAACCTAAGTAAGTTAATGAGTACAAATTTGCTTAACAAGTCACATAATAAGTTGCATGGACTTACGCTGTGTGCAATAGTGTTGAACAGGATTTTTGAAGAACCACCTCATCTCTGTACCCCACACATACAGATAATTGTAAGGTCCCTCAGTCGAGCAGTGCATTTCAAACACAGATTCAACCATAAAGACCTGGGAGGTTTCCCAATGTCTCGCAAAGAAGAGCACCTAATGGTAGATGCGTTTAACAACTAAATAAATAAATTAAACAGACATTGAATATCCCTTTGAGCATGGTGAAGTTATTCATGACACTTTGGATGGTGTATCAATACACCCAGTCACAGAGGTGTGAATACTTATGTAAATGAGATATTTCTGTATTTCATTTTCAATAAATTCGCAAAAATGTCTAAAAACATGTTTTCACTTTATCATATCCCTGCAGTATGACAGGCTAATAGCCACACCATACCCCTGCAGTATGACAGGCTAATAGCCACACCATATCCCTGCAGTATGACAGGCTAATAGCCACACCATAGCCATGCAGTATGACAGGCTAATAGCCACACCATAGCCATGCAGTATGACAGGCTAATAGCCACACCATATCCCTGTAGTATGACAGGCTAATAGCCACACCATAGCCATGCAGTATGACAGGCTAATAGCCACACCATATCCCTGCAGTATGACAGGCTAATAGCCACACCATATCCCTGCAGTATGACAGGCTAATAGCCACACCATAGCCATGCAGTATGACAGGCTAATAGCCACACCATATCCCTGCAGTATGACAGGCTAATAGCCACACCATATCCCTGCAGTATGACAGGCTAATAGCCACACCATAGCCCTGCAGTATGACAGGCTAATAGCCACACCATATCCCTGCAGTATGACAGGCTAATAGCCACACCGTATCCCTGCAGTATGACAGGCTAATAGCCACACCATATCCCTGCAGTATGACAGGCTAATATCCACACCATATCCCTGCAGTATGACAGGCTAATAGCCACACCATACCCCTGCAGTATGACAGGCTAATAGCCACACCATATCCCTGCAGTATGACAGGCTAATATCTTCTTGGCTATGGCGCTACAAGCTTAGCACACCTGTAGTTTCTCCCATTCTTTTCTGCAGATCCTATCAAGATCTGTCAGGTTGGACAGGGAGCATTGCTGCACAGCTATTTTCAGCAATTTTAGATCGGGTTCCAGTCCGGGCTCTGGCTGGGCCACTCAAGAACATTCAGAGACTTGTCCCGAAGCCACTCCCGCGTTGTCTTGGCTGTGTGCTTAGGGTTGTTGTCATGTTGGAAGGTGAAACGTTGCCCCAGTCAGAGGTCCTGAGCGCTCTGGAGCAGGTTTTCATTAAGGATCTCTCTGTACTTTGCTCCGTTCATCTTTGCCTCAATCCTGACTAGTCTCCCTGTCCCTGAAAAACATCCCCAAAGCATGATGCTGCCACCACCATGCTTCACCGTAGGGATGGTGCCAGGTTTCCTGCAGACGTGACGCTTGGCATTCAGGCCAAAGAGTTCAATCATGGATTCATCTGACCAGAGCATCTTGTTTCTCGTGGTCTGAGAGTCTTTAGGTGTCTTTTGGCAGACTCCAAGCGGGCTGGCATGTGCCTTTCACTGAGGAGTGGATTCCGTCTGGCCACTCTACCATAAAGAGTGCTGCAGAGATGGTTGTCCTTCTGGAAGGTTCTCCCCTCTGCTCAGACCAAGGCCCTTCTTCCCCGATTGTTCAGTTTGGCTGGGCGGTCAGCTCTAGGAAGAGTCTTGGTAGTTCCAAACTTCTTCCATTTAACAATGATGGAGGCCACTGTGTTCTTGGGGACCTTCAATGCTGCAAATTTGTTTTGGTACCCTTCCCCAGATCTGTGCCTCGACACAATTTGGTCTCTGAGCTCCTCGGACAATTCCTTCGACCACATGGCTTGGTTTTTATTCTGACATGCACTGTCAACTGTGGGACCTTATATAGACAGGTGTGTGCCTTTCCAAATCATGCCCAATCAATTGAATTTACAACAGGTGAACTCCAATCAAGTTGTGGAAACATCTCAAGGATGATCAATGGAAACAGAATGCACCTGAGTTCAAATTCGAGTCTCATAGCCAAGGGTGTTAATACTTAGGAAAATGTAGTTTTTTATATTTGATAAATGTTCAAAAATGTCTAAAAACCAGTTTCCTCTCTGTCATTATGGGATATTGTGATTTCATTATGGGGTATTGTGATGTCATTATGGGGTATTGTGATGTCATTATGGGGTATTGTGATGTCATTATGGGGTATTGTGTGTAGATTGGTGAGAATTTGTATTTATTTTATCCATTCTAGAATAAGGCTGTAACGTAAACAAAATGTAGAAAAAGTCAAGGGGTCTGATTATGAATACTTTCCGAAGGCACTGTATATAAAAGGTAAAATGCGAGCAGGATATTATATTGAAGCAAACACAACATCACAGATGGAACTGAATTTGGCCAAAGAAAATGGCTCAACAGAATGAAACAAAACACTTGTGAACTGGTTTAAACCTTCACAAAAAGTTTTGAACAGGGTATATTTTAGCAATTACCAAGAAAAGCTAGTGGCTACCCATACACAACAATAACCTACTTATAACCTATCTTAAACTAAATACGGAACACACAATTAAAAAGTCTGATCAAACTTAATTTAGCCTTTGAAAATATGTCAACGGAATGAAACAAAACACACTTTGCATATTTAAAGAACTGGTTTGGATTAATAAATAGTTCTACAAT
This sequence comes from Brachymystax lenok tsinlingensis, assembly GCA_030435695.1. NCBI lineage: Eukaryota > Metazoa > Chordata > Actinopteri > Salmoniformes > Salmonidae > Brachymystax > Brachymystax lenok. Next base: position 9,752,254 of record CM059814.1, read on the forward strand.
AATAACAATGATATACAGTAATAAAACAAATTATTATAAATACGAAAACGTTTATAAATTAAAGTTCCAAAATGGCATCCTACCTGAATAGTGAGTTGCACAATAGCTTGCTTCGACCACGCCAACGTTCTGCTCATTGTTGTCCACTACAATATTACAACTGTTCCATACAGAGGACATTTCCCAGGACTCCAGACTAACATTTTCTGTCAGTGGCACCAGCCCATGATTTGGTCGCACCAAATGTTTTTTTTGCAGCATCGCAATATAAAAAATATGTAGGCTTATCATCGTATAAAAACTAATCTGGACTATTATTTTCTCCTGCAAGTTTGTATAACATGTATATGCATGGGCTTGGTCTCATGAGTAGAAGGTGTTGATGTAGGCAGTTACATCACTAGGGGTTGACTGCAAGCATATTAAAGCAACTTGGACCTGTTTTATTTTTGCAGAACTTACTCTGTGTTTCCCTTGTCAACATCCGTCTGCATTTGCATTAATAAAGGTTTGATTGATTTACTTAAAGAAGATAATGTTTGAGTGCTGATTTCACCAATGAGCCAATGATTGACAAGGAACAAGGAACCTACCCAAACAACACCACTGGTGGAAAAAAGTACCCAATTGCCATACTTGAGTAAAAGTAAAGATACCTTAATTGAAAATGACTAAAGTAAAAGTGAAAATCACCCAGTAAAATACTACTTGAGTAAAAGTTTTTAAGTATTTGTTTTTAAATATACTTAAGTATCAAAAGTAAAAATAATAAAAAATGTCAAATTAAGCAAACCAGATGGCATCAAAAAGTTGTGAAAAATATAATTAGTAAAGTAAAGTAAAGATACCCTAAAAAAACTACTTAAGTAGTACTTTAAAGTATTTTTACTTAAGTACTTTACACCACTGGTAGACACTTATGCTATTGCTGTTACATTTTACAGTTAAAATAGGGTGCCATTATATTTTTTATTTTTGTTCAATAGAGATTAATTTGCCTGCATCTTAATGTGCTCTAATATTATAGGCTGATTTATTTGGGGCTAATTCACCAGCTGAGGAAGTGGAAACTTAAAACACATTAACTAGATCACCAACAAAAGAAAATAGCCACTCACAGTAGCCATGTATTCATCTAACAGTACATTTAATGTCCCCAAAAAACATTGCAGTTGTAGCCTACCGGCCAATGAGGCTTATGCACTCGCAACGGCCAATGAGGCTAATGCACTTGCAACGGCCAATGAGGCTTAAGCTATCACAACAGCCCATGAAGCTTGTGGACCTATGAGGCTTATGCACTCCGCATCTCAAAGCCATATCAAATCTATTTGTAAAATAGTTGCTATTGAGCTCTTAATTGAGAAATAAAAAGTTTCCCAGCAATTAGATTTAAAAAAAATAATGATACAATCAGAACACTTTTCTTTCTCCCGGAGGCTTTTCACTATAGGCTCTATAGGCTCTAGGCTCTATAGGCTCTATAGGCTCTATAGGCTCTAGGCTCTATAGGCTCTAGGCTATAGGCTCTATAGGCTCTATAGGCTCTAGGCTCTATAGGCTCTAGGCTCTATAGGCTCTAGGCTATAGGCTCTATAGGCTCTAGGCTATAGGCTCTATAGGCTCTAGGCTATAGGCTCTATAGGCTCTATAGGCTCAGGCTCAGGCTCAGGGCTCAGGCCACAGGCTCTATAGGCTCAGGGCTATAGGCTCAGGGCTCCAGGCTCCAGGCTATAGGCTCTATAGGCTCTAGGCCAGGCTCTACAGGCTCTAGGCTCTAGGCTATAGGCTCTATAGGCCATAGGCTCAGGGCTATAGGCTCTATAGGCTCTAGGCTACAGGCTCCAGGCTCAGGCCAGGCTCCAGGCTCTAGGCCATAGGCCTCTATAGGCTCTATAGGCTCTAGGCCATAGGCTCTAGGCTCTAGGCTATAGGCTCTATAGGCTCTAGGCTATAGGCTATAGGCTCTAGGCTCTAGGCTATAGGCTCTATAGGCTCTATAGGCTCTAGGCTATAGGCTCTATAGGCACTAGGCTATAGGCTCTATAGGCTCTAGGCTATAGGCTCTATAGGCTCTAGGCTATAGGCTCTACAGGCTCAGGCCACAGGCTCTAGGCTCCAGGCTATAGGCTCCAGGCCATAGGCTATAGGCTCTATAGGCTCCAGGCCCAGGCTATAGGCTCTAGGCTCAGGCTATAGGCTCTATAGGCTCTACAGGCTCCAGGCCATAGGCTCCAGGCTCCAGGCCACAGGCTCAGGCCAGGCTCTAGGCCTCAGGCTATAGGCTCCAGGCTATAGGCTATAGGCTATAGGCTCTAGGCTATAGGCTATAGGCTCTATAGGCTCTAGGCTCTAGGCTCTATAGGCTCTAGGCTATAGGCTCTAGGCTATAGGCTCTATAGGCTCTAGGCTATAGGCTCTAGGCTATAGGCTCTATAGGCTCTAGGCTCTAGGCTCTAGGCTATAGGCTCTATAGGCTCTATAGGCTCTAGGCTCTATAGGCTCTATAGGCTCTATAGGCTATAGGCTCTAGGCTATAGGCTCTATAGGCTATAGGCTCTATAGGCTCTAGGCTATAGGCTCTAGGCTCTAGGCTATAGGCTCTATAGGCTCTAGGGTCTATAGGCTATAGGCTCTAGGCTATAGGCTCTATAGGCTCTAGGCTATAGGCTCTATAGGCACTAGGCTATAGGCTCTATAGGCTCTAGGCTATAGGCTCTATAGGCTCTAGGCTATAGGCTCTAGGCTCTAGGCTATAGGCTCTATAGGCTCTAGGCTATAGGCTCTAGGCTATAGGCTATAGGCTCTATAGGCTCTAGGCTGTAGGCTATAGGCTCTAGGCTCTAGGCTATAGGCTCTATAGGCTCTATAGGCTCTATAGGCTCTAGGCTATAGGCTCTAGGCTCTAGGCTATAGGCTCTAGGCTATAGGCTCTAGGCTCTAGGCTATAGGCTCTAGGCTATAGGCTATAGGCTCTAGGCTATAGGCTATAGGCTCTATAGGCTATAGGCTATAGGCTCTATAGGCTCTAGGCTATAGGCTCTAGGCTATAGGCTCTATAGGCTCTAGGCTATAGGCTCTAGGCTATAGGCTCTATAGGCTCTATAGGCTCTAGGCTCTATAGGCTCTATAGGCTCTATAGGCTCTATAGGCTCTAGGCTATAGGCTCTATAGGCTCTAGGCTATAGGCTCTATAGGCTCTATAGGCTCTAGGCTATAGGCTCTATAGGCTCTAGGCTATAGGCTCTATAGGCTCTAGGCTCTCTAACTTTAATTTCACTTCCAGAAAAAGGCCTCCATCTTCACAATAAACAGTAGCCTTAGCCAAGGCTCCTCTCTGGCTTTCTCTCTCCTCAGCAGCAGGGCAGCCCCGGACAACTTGGCCGGCTACAAATTTATTTATCGTCTTTTCATTTATTTCATCGTCCAAAAGCCGGCAATTACCGGCTAATGGAAACTCGGAGCCCCAGTGGCGTTCCATAGCCCTTCTACAGACACACAGCGGCACGCTCTGTCCATTGTGCTGACACAGCGCAGATCCAGATTTTATGCCAACCTGTCACTCAATCATTTGACATTTTTTTGCTATTTTTATATAGGAACATAAACCAAAGTGAGGGGGCTGAGCCCCTTTTAGTCCCCGTGGAGCTGGGTACACTACCACACACACGCGCACACACACAAACGAGAATGGGTAGGTTAACTGAGAAAGTCCAGCAGGTCTTTGGAGTGAAGCTGAGCGAGAGGAGTGAAAAAGAGAGACAAACATTAAGCCAGGGAAAGCGAGAGAGGGAGATGGGGAGGGGGGTAATATAACAATGAATGACATCATTACAGCAGTAGGTACAGGACACACTGCATCCAGCCGGGAGATGACTTCCACAAGATTTAACTAAACACAATCAACTGCAGTGAGACAACACACACAGAAACTAGCCTCCTCTTCTTCATTCTCCTTCCCTAGTCCTCACTCTCTCCATCCTCCTTCCCTAGTCCTCACTCTCTCCATCCTCCTCCCCTAGTCCTCACTCTCTCCATCCTCCTCCCCTAGTCCTCACTCTCTCCTCTCTTCCTCACTCCATCCTCCTTCCCTAGTCCTCACTCTCTCCATCCTCCTTCCCTAGTCCTCACTCTCTCCATCCTCCTCCCCTAGTCCTCACTCTCTCCATCCTCCTTCCCTAGTCCTCACTCTCTCCATCCTCCTCCCCTAGTCCTCACTCTCTCCATCCTCCTCCCTAGTCCTCACTCTCTCCATCCTCCTTCCCTAGTCCTCACTCTCTCCATCCTCCTCCCCTAGTCCTCACTCTCTCCTCTCTTCCTCTCTCCATCCTCCTTCCCTAGTCCTCACTCTCTCCATCCTCCTCCCCTAGTCCTCACTCTCTCCTCTCTTCCTCTCTCCATCCTCCTTCCCTAGTCCTCACTCTCTACATCCTCCTTCCCTAGTCCTCACTCTCTCCATCCTCCTCTCCCTAGTCCTCCTCTCTCTCTCTCTCATCTCCTTCCCTAGTCCTCCTCTCTCCATCCTCCTTCCCTAGTCCTCACTCTCTCCATCCTCCTCCCTAGTCCTCACTCTCTCCTCTCTTCCTCTCTCTCCATCCTCCTTCCCTAGTCCTCACTCTCTACATCCTCCTTCCCTAGTCCTCACTCTCTCCATCCTCCTCCCCTAGTCCTCACTCTCTCCATCCTCCTTCCCTAGTCCTTACTCTCTCCATCCTCCTCCCTAGTCCTCCTCCTCCTAGTCCTCACTCTCTCCATCCTCCTCCCTAGTCCTCACTCTCTCCATCCTCCTCCCTAGTCCTCCTCTCTCATCCTCCTCCCCTAGTCCTCACTCTCTCCATCCTCCTCCCCTAGTCCTCACTCTCTCCATCCTCCTTCCCTAGTCCTCACTCTCTCTCCATCCTCCTCCCTAGTCCTCACTCTCTCATCCTCCTTCCCTAGTCCTCACTCTCTCCATCCTCCTCCTAGTCCTCACTCTCTCCATCCTCCTCCCTAGTCCTCACTCTCTCCTCTCTTCCTCTCTCCATCCCTCCTTCCCTAGTCCTCACTCTCTACATCCTCCTCCCCTAGTCCTCACTCTCTCCATCCTCCTTCCTAGTCCTCTCTCTACATCCTCCTCCCCTAGTCCTCACTCTCTCCTCTCTTCCTCTCTCCATCCTCCTTCCCTAGTCCTCACTCTCTCCATCCTCCTTCCCTAGTCCTCACTCTCTCCATCCTCCTCCCCTAGTCCTCACTCTCTCCATCCTCCTTCCCTAGTCCTCCTCTCTCTCCATCCTCCTCCCCTAGTCCTCACTCTCTCCATCCTCCTCCCCTAGTCCTCACTCTCTCCATCCTCCTTCCCTAGTCCTCACTCTCTCCATCCTCCTTCCCTAGTCCTCACTCTCTCCATCCTCCTTCCCTAGTCCTCACTCTCTACATCCTCCTCCCCTAGTCCTCACTCTCTCCTCTCTTCCTCTCTCCATCCTCCTAGTCCTCACTCTCTCCATCCTCCTTCCCTAGTCCTCACTCTCTACATCCTCCTTCCCTAGTCCTCACTCTCTCCATCCTCCTCTCTCAATCCTCCCCTCTCCTCTACCCTCTCTTCTCTTTTCTAACGTTCTTTCTTTCTTCTCCTGTCTTCACCTGTGTCCAACTCTCTCTCTCCAGCCAGCTCTAGAGTTGAATAGGCTTTTGTAGACACAAAGCACCCAAAGGACGCACACAGACACACCACACCACTCTCTGTGTCTTTCTCTCTGAATGGGGTTGAAACCAGTCCACTTTGTACATCCTCCGCTTAATCAAAGCTGCTCCATTCAGCAGTTTGACCTTTTGTTCAAAATAGGATTATCACCTTCTCTTGTATTTATTCTCTCCCTCCTTCCCTCTCTCAGTCAGTTTCCAGGGGCGACCCACATGACGAGCGTAATTGCAATAATTTGTTAAAATGCCATGGCAACGGGTGTTAGAATGGGGTAAAAAAGAGGGGAACAACAGAACAAACTAACCACACTCTGAAGAAAGCATGGAGAGAGAGAGAGGGAGAGAGGGGGCAGCGGAGAGAGAGAGAGGGCAGCAGAAAGAGAGTGAGAGGGCAGCGGAGAGAGTGAGAGAGAGAGGGGGCAGCGGAGAGAGTGAGAGAGAGAGTGAGAGAGAGAGAGGGAGCAGAGAGAGAGAGAGAGAGAGAGAGAGAGGGGCAGCGGAGAGAGAGTGAGAGAGAGAGAGGGGCAGCGGAGAGAGAGAGGGGGCAGCGGAGAGAGAGAGAGAGAGAGAGAGAGAGAGAGAGAGAGGGCAGCGAGAGAGAGAGAGAGAGGGGCAGCAGAAGAGAGAGAGAGGGGCAGCAGAGAGAGAGAGAGAGAGAGGGGCAGCAAAGAGAGATAGAGGGCAGCAGAGAGAGAGAGAGAGGGCAGCGGAGAGAGAGAGAGGGCAGCGGAGAGAGAGAGAGGGCAGCGGAGAGTGAGAGAGAGGGCAGAGAGAGAGAGAGAGAGAGAGGGGCAGAGAGAGAGAGAGAGAGAGGGGCAGCAGAGAGAGAGAGAGAGAGAGAGAGAGAGAGAGAGAGAGGGCAGCGAGAGAGTGAGAGAGAGAGAGCAGCGGAGAGAGAGAGAGGGCAGCGGAGAGAGAGAGAGAGGGGGCAGAGAGAGAGAGAGAGAGGGGGCAGCGGAGACAGAGAGAGAGAGAGAGAGAGAGAGAGAGAGAGAGAGGCAGCGGAGAGAGTGAGAGAGGGGCAGCAAAGAGAGATAGAGGGGGCAGCAGAGAGAGAGAGAGAGAGAGAGGCAGCGGAGAGAGAGAGAGAGGGCAGCGGAGAGAGTGAGAGAGAGGAAGCGGAGAGAGAGAGAGAGAGAGGGGCAGCGGAGAGAGAGAGAGAGAGAGGGCAGCGGAGAGAGAGAGAGAGGGGGCAGCGGAGAGAGAGAGAGGGGCAGCGGAGAGAGAGAGAGAGGGGAGAGCGGAGAGAGAGAGAGAGAGAGAGTGAGAGAGAGAGAGCAGCGGAGAGAGAGAGAGAGAGGGCAGCGGAGAGAGAGAGAGAGAGGCAGCGGAGAGAGAGAGGGCAGCGGAGAGAGAGAGAGAGAGAGGCAGCGGAGAGAGAGAGAGAGGGGGCAGCGGAGAGAGAGAGAGAGAGGCAAGAGAGAGAGAGGGCAGCAGAGAGAGAGAGAGAGAGAGAGAGAGAGCAGAGAGAGAGAGAGAGAGAGAGGGGCAAGAGAGAGAGAGAGAGAGAGAGGGGCAGCGGAGAGAGTGAGAGAGAGGGGCAGCAGAGAGAGAGAGGGGCAGCAGAGAGAGAGAGAGAGGGGGCAGCGGAGAGAGAGAGAGAGGGGGCAGCGGAGAGAGTGAGAGAGGGGGGCAGCGGAGAGAGAGAGAGAGAGAGAGGGAAGAGGAGAGAGTGAGAGAGAGGAGAGCAAAGAGAGAGAGAGGGGGCAGAGAGAGAGAGAGAGAGAGGGGGCAGCGGAGAGAGAGAGGGGGCAGAGAGAGAGAGAGAGAGAGGCAGCGGAGAGAGGGAGAGAGAGAGAGGGAGCGGAGAGAGAGAGAGGGGGCAGCGGAGAGAGAGAGAGAGAGAGAGGGGCAGCGGAGAGAGAGAGAGAGAGAGAGGGCAGAGAGAGAGAGAGAGAGGGGCAGCGGAGAGAGAGAGAGAGGGCAGCGGAGAGAGAGAGAGAGGGGCAGCGGAGAGAGAGAGGGGGCAGCGAGAGAGAGAGAGAGAGAGAGGGGCAGCGGAGAGAGTGAGAGAGAGGGCAGCAAAGAGAGAGAGGGGGCAGCAGGAGAGAGAGAGAGAGGGAGCAGCGGAGAGAGAGGGCAGCGGAGAGAGAGAGAGAGGGCAGCGAGAGAGAGAGAGAGGGGCAGCGGAGAGAGAGAGAGGGGGCAGCGGAGAGAGAGAGGGGGCAGCGGAGAGAGAGAGATAGAGGGCAGCAGAGAGAGAGAGAGAGAGGGCAGCAGAGAGAGAGAGAGAGGGGGCAGCGGAGAGAGAGAGAGAGGGCAGAGAGAGAGAGAGAGAGGGGCAGCGGAGAGAGAGAGAGAGAGAGAGAGGGGGCAGCGGAGAGAGAGAGAGAGAGGGGGCAGCGGAGAGAGAGGGGGCAGCAGAGAGAGAGAGAGGGGGCAGCGGAGAGAGAGAGAGAGGGGCAGCGGAGAGAGAGAGAGGGCAGCGGAGAGAGTGAGAGAGAGGGCAAGCGGAGAGAGAGAGAGAGGGGGCAGCAAAGAGAGAGAGAGGGCAGCAGAGAGAGAGAGAGAGGGAGAGAGCGGAGAGAGAGAGAGAGAGAGAGGGGCAGCGGAGAGAGTGAGAGAGAGGGGGCAGCGGAGAGAGAGAGAGAGGGCAGCGGAGAGAGTGAGAGAGAGGGGGCAGCGGAGAGAGAGAGAGAGGGGCAGCGGAGAGAGAGAGAGAGAGAGAGAGAGAGAGAGAGAGAGAGAGAGAGAGAGGGGCAGAGAGAGAGAGAGAGAGAGAGAGGGGGCAGCAGAGAGAGAGAGAGAGGGGGCAGCAGAGAGAGAGAGAGAGGGCAGCGGAGAGAGAGAGAGAGGGGGCAGCGGAGAGAGAGAGAGAGAGAGGGGGCAGCGGAGAGAGAGAGAGAGAGAGGGGGCAGAGAGAGAGAGGGGGCAGCGGAGAGAGAGAGAGAGAGAGGGGCAGCGGAGAGAGAGAGGGGCAGCGGAGAGAGTGAGAGAGAGGGGGCAGCGGAGAGAGAGGGGGCAGCGGGGAGAGTGAGAGGGAGCACGGAGAGAGAGAGAGGGGGCGAGCGGAGAGAGAGAGAGGGGGCGAGCGGAGAGAGAGAGGGGGCGAGCGGAGAGAGAGAGAGAGAGAGCGGAGAGAGAGAGAGAGAGAGAGAGGGGGCAGCGGAGAGAGTGAGAGAGAGGGGCATAAAAAGAGAGATAGAGGGGGCAGCAGAGAGAGAGAGAGAGAGGGGCAGCGGAGGAGAGAGAAAGGGGGCAGCGGAGAGAGAGAGGGGCAGCGGAGAGAGAGTGAGAGAGAGGGGGCAGCGGAGAGAGAGAGAGAGAGGGGGCAGCAAAGAGAGATAGGGGGCAGCAGAGAGAGAGAGAGAGAGAGGGGGCAGCGGAGAGAGAGAGGGCAGCGGAGAGAGTGAGAGAGAGGGCAGCGGAGAGAGGGGGCAGCGGAGAGAGTGAGAGAGAGGGGGCACGGAGAGAGAGAGAGAGAGAGAGGGGGCAGCGGAGAGAGAGAGAGAGAGAGAGGGGGCAGCGGAGAGAGTGAGAGAGAGGGGGCAGCAAAGAGAGATAGAGGGGGCAGCAGAGAGAGAGAGAGGGGGGCAGCGGAGAGAGAGAGGGCAGCGGAGAGAGTGAGAGAGAGGGGCAGCGGAGAGAGAGAGAGAGAGAGAGGGGTAGCGGAGAGAGTGAGAGAGGGGGCAGCAAAGAGAGATAGAGGGGGCAGCAGAGAGAGAGAGAGAGAGAGGGGGCAGCGGAGAGAGAGGGGCAGCGGAGAGAGAGAGAGAGGGGGCAGCGGAGAGAGAGAGAGAGCAGCGGAGAGAGTGAGAGAGAGGGCACGGAGAGAGAGAGAGAGAGGGGCAGCGGAGAGAGTGAGAGAGAGGGGGCAGCGGAGAGAGAGAGAGAGGTCAGAGAGAGAGAGAGAGGGGCAGCGGAGAGAGAGTGAGAGAGAGGGGTCAGCGGAGAGAGAGAGAGGGGCAGCGGAGAGAGAGAGAGAGAGAGGGGCAGCGGAGAGAGTGAGAGAGAGGGGGCAGCAAAGAGAGATAGAGGGGGCAGCAGAGAGAGAGAGAGAGAGGGGCAGCGGAGAGAGAGAGGGGGCAGCGGAGAGAGAGGGCAGCCGAGAGAGAGAGAGGGGGCAGCGGAGAGAGAGAGGGGCAGCGGAGAGAGAGAGGGGGCAGCGGAGAGAGAGCGAGAGGGGGCAGCAGAGAGAGAGAGAGAGAGGGGGCAGCAGAGAGAGAGAGAAAGGGCAGCAGAGAGAGAGAGAGAGGGGCAGAGAGAGAGAGAGAGAGGGGGCAGCGGAGAGAGAGAGAGAGAGGGGGCAGCGGAGAGAGTGAGAGAGAGGGGGCAGCAAAGAGAGATAGAGGGGGCAGCAGAGAGAGAGAGAAAGGGGGCAGCGGAGAGAGAGAGAGAGGGGGCAGCGGAGAGAGAGAGAGGGGGCAGCAGAGAGAGGGACAGAGAGGGGGCGGCAGAGAGAGGGATAGAGAGGGGGAAGCAGAGAGAGCGAGGGGCCGTAGAGAGAGAGAGAGGGGGGCAGTAGAGAAAGGGAGAGGGCAGCATAGAGAGGGAGAGAGGGCAGCAGAGAGAGAGGTGGGGGTAATAGAGAAAGGGAATTATAGAGAGAGGGGAGGTAATCTCACTAATGATTCATGTCTCTGTACATTTTATATCTCTTATCCAGAGTGACTTAAAAGAGCAATTAGGGGTAAGTTCCTTGCTCAAGGGCACCTTGTCAGATTTGACCTATTCAGCTCGGGGAATCGAACCAGCGACCTTTCGGTTACTTGCCTAACCTTCTTAACTGCTAGGCTACCCTGTCACACCAGGAACACACACATAATGTAGGAACACACACAGGCCAGGGCTTTCAGCCTATCAGGCCTGACAAACATTTGAGCTCTCCCTTCCTCTGAAAGGAATCCTTAATTACACAATATTACCACTCTTCATCGCCCCCTCTGTCTGTGTGTGTACTGAACTTCAGCCTGAGCTGGTGTGTGTGTGTTAGTATTCAGTGGCAGCAGCTGTTTCACACATCGTTACAAAGGGGGTGAGGGCCTCCTACCCTGAGAGACAGAGACAGAGAGAGAGAGAGAGAGAGAGAGAGGGATCGAGAGAGAGAGAGATCGAGAGAGAGAGAGAGAGAGAGAGAGAGAGAGAGAGAGAGAGAGAGAGAGAGAGAGAGAGAGTGGGAGGGAGGGAGGGCATTCCCCCACTAATTGATTTCTGTTCAGCACTGTGGGAGAGTAACACCCCCTCCCTGCTCCCCTTCCCACAACCACACTACCTTAACCTCCAGAACCCTAAAAGACTAGCAGGTCGCTCCACTCCCCAATACCACTGCATTCCACCAACCCCGAAGACAGCATCGGTGCTAGTTCTAGAAAACATACAAGGTGTTCAACAACACAAGCAGTACACTGAGTATAAGGACCAATACCTAGTTCCAAAACAGTTCTACTGTCCACTCTAACTAGCGTTCAAGACGCACGCCCCAGTCAGAGCCCCAGTCACGGCCCCAGTCAGGGCCCCAGTCAGACTCGACTAGAGAGTGTAGCGTAGTGTATTCTAGAAAAGCGACCCTTTTGTGTCAGTGCTGTGTGTAAGTTGACTATACAAACAATTTGGAATTTCAAACACATTTATGTTTCTTACAAAACCAAGAAGTGACAGCATCAGCAAAGAGAGGGGACACACACCATCAGCAGAGCACACACACACACAGATACACACACACACAGATACACACACACACAGAGATACACACACAGAGATACACACACACACAGAGATACACACACACACAGATACACACACACACAGAGATACACACACACACAGAGATACACACACACAGAGATACACACACACACAGATACACACACACCAACACGGACAGACACACACTCACCAACACGGACAGATACACACACACACACACACACACACCAACACGGCCAGACACACACACACACACCAACACGGCCATACACACACACACAAACCAACACGGCCAGACACACACACACACACCAACACGGCCAGACACACACAAACACACCAACACGGACAGACACACACACACACCAACATGGACAGACACACACACACACCAACATGGACAGACACACACACACACCAACATGGACAGACACACACACACACCAACACGGCCACACACACAAACACACCAACACGGACAGACACACACACACACACCAACATGGACAGACACACACACACACCAACATGGACAGACACACACACCAACACAGACAGACACACACACACACACCAACACGGACAGACACACACACACACCAACATGGACAGACACACACACACACCAACACAGACAGACACACACAGGACATAACCAACAGAAGCCTGCTCTCCAGGTTTAGCAGTGAAGAACTCTGGGAATCATGTAGCGCCACATATTGGCAGGTCAAGCAGACCCCCAGCCCCAGTCAATCTCCCAGCCTGCAGACCCCCAGCCCCAGTCAATCTCCCAGCCTGCAGACCCCCAGCCCCAGTCAATCTCCCAGCCTGCAGACCCCCAGCCCCAGTCAATCTCCCAGCCTGCAGACCCTCAGCCCCAGCCAATCTCCCAGCCTTTCACCTGTCAGACCAGGCTTTCATTTGGCACCTACAGAGACAGGAAAGACACTGTAAAGTCCACAACTAGCTGCATATATTATGCCTAAATGCTATTATGCCTAAATGCTAAGGACTTAACATGTTCTCCATCACTCAGTCTGTTACTGACAGGACTGTGGAGCACGTCAATAGGGCTATGCATTTACCGCACTGGTACACACACCCAGAGAGAGAGAGAGAGAGAGAGAGAGAGAGAGAGAGAGAGAGAGAGAGAGAGAGAGAGAGAGAGAGAGAGAGAGGCATTCCTACAGGGTTCCACATTTCCTTGATTTTACAGCAGTGATGGATGGGGGACTCAGATGGCCGGATCGAAACACCTCCTCAGGAGATGGAGAACATCAAGGGTTTGGATAACAGCAGTCTCCCTCCCTCTACTTGACGTTCTCTCCTCTCCCCTATCTGTCATTCCATTCCTTCCCTCAGGCTTTTCCTCTCCTGCCATCTCCCTTTCAATCTCTCACCCTCCCTACTCTTTCCTTCGCTCCCCCTGTATCTCCAGTACAGCCTGTCTGAGCTGTTAGACCATGTTACCACTAATTAACTTACCGCCGTAGCAGTGTGTGTGTGTGTGTGTGTGTGTGTGTCGGGTTCCTGTTAGGAAAATGTTTGAATCAAGTGCACCCTACCGTTAACAGTGGTACAGTAGGCCTGCTGAATCAAGTGCACCCTACCGTTAACAGTGGTACAGTAGGCCTGCTGAATCAAGTGCACCCTACCGTTAACAGTGGTACAGTAGGCCTGCTGAATCAAGTGCACCCTACCGTTAACAGTGGTACAGTAGGCCTGCTGAATCAAGTGCACCCTACCGTTAACAGTGGTACAGTAGGCCTGCTGAATCAAGTGCACCCTACCGTTAACAGTGGTACAGTAGGCCTGCTGAATCAAGTGCACCTACGGTCAACAGCGCAAAACTGATCAAATAAATAAGAACGCAAAGCTTTATGTTTTTTTTTTTTTTTACAGAAACGTTTGGTGATCGATTATGAATGCCTTGGAGATCGGGATCGATCGGTTGGTATTAGGTTAGTACTGCATTAGGGCGTCCACCCACGGTGCTCAGAATGACAGAAATCACAAGTAGATTATGGTCATTCATTTTAACAGAACACGCAACTCCTGTAATGAAACAGACAATAAAACGTTATTCATTTGCCAAAATGCAATTAGCGGGAAAACACCATTCTAAAACACGTCACCTGATGCCAGCGGGAATATGACAGAGATTGAACAAAACTAAAGATGCAACAAAACTAGGATGGGTTGCGAATATGACTAGGATTGTGACTTTGGCTTCTGGACAATGAAAGAAACAGGAGAGAAATGGCCTAGTCAGTATTTCATAGGCACCGTGTGGCAGTAGGCCTAGCTGACTATTGAGTTGCCACTGTCAGTGACACACATCTAAAATATGTGTGAAGTACGTGTTGAATATCATTTCAAATGTTGAGACAAGAAGGGCAGGGGTGTGTGGCAAAGATAGCCTATGGGTGTCTCTCTCCAGAATGCACTCAGCCGTCTCCCACCTATTCTTGTCCATTCATTGTTTCATTGTGTGAATTGTTTTTCCCTTTGTATATTCTGATCACCTCCCCATTACATATGTCACCAGTAGTAAATGTACCATTAATCCCCGTCATTTGGTTACATTCATTCTGTTAATGCGTTGTGTTACTAATTAGGCCTACAGTCATTTACCGTTCTCGTTCTCCGAGTGGAAACGTTGTCTGCAGAGTTCCCACCCTGCTACACTTATTATTTCATAACCGTCATTTAGGAGTTATGTTTTCCATTGTCTTTTGTTTTGGAGCGCTTCATGTGAGCAATAAGCAATGCGTCTGGGTTCTCTGTCTTGTTAATGTTGAGAGAGCGCACACTCATAGAAGTAGCTTACCTGGCCTGCTCAAATCAAATGAAAGTGTATTTGTCACGTGCGCCAAATACAACAGGTGTAGACCTTACAGTGAAATGCTGAATACAACAGGTGTAGACCTTACAGTGAAATGCTGAACACAACAGGTGTAGACCTTACAGTGAAATGCTGAATACAACAGGTGTAGACCTTACAGTGAAATGCTGAATACAACAGGTGTAGACCTTACAGTGAAATGCTGAACACAACAGGTGTAGACCTTACAGTGAAATGCTGAATACAACAGGTGTAGACCTTACAGTGAAATGCTGAACACAACAGGTGTAGACCTTACAGTGAAATGCTGAATACAACAGGTGTAGACCTTACAGTGAAATGCTGAACACAACAGGTGTAGACCTTACAGTGAAATGCTGAATACAACAGGTGTAGACCTTACAGTGAAATGCTGAACACAACAGGTGTAGACCTTACAGTGAAATGCTGAATACAACAGGTGTAGACCTTACAGTGAAATGCTGAATACAACAGGTGTAGACCTTACAGTGAAATGCTGAACACAACAGGTGTAGACCTTACAGTGAAATGCTGAATACAACAGGTGTAGACCTTACAGTGAAATGCTGAATACAACAGGTGTAGACCTTACAGTGAAATGCTGAACACAACAGGTGTAGACCTTACAGTGAAATGCTGAATACAACAGGTGTAGACCTTACAGTGAAATGCTGAATACAACAGGTGTAGACCTTACAGTGAAATGCTGAACACAACAGGTGTAGACCTTACAGTGAAATGCTGAATACAACAGGTGTAGACCTTACAGTGAAATGCTGAACACAACAGGTGTAGACCTTACAGTGAAATGCTGAACACAACAGGTGTAGACCTTACAGTGAAATACTGAATACAACAGGTGTAGACCTTACAGTGAAATGCTGAACACAACAGGTGTAGACCTTACAGTGAAATGCTGAATACAACAGGTGTAGACCTTACAGTGAAATGCTGAACACAACAGGTGTAGACCTTACAGTGAAATGCTGAATACAACAGGTGTAGACCTTACAGTGAAATACTGAATACAACAGGTGTAGACCTTACAGTGAAATACTGAATACAACAGGTGTAGACCTTACAGTGAAATACTGAATACAACAGGTGTAGACCTTACAGTGAAATGCTGAATACAACAGGTGTAGACCTTACAGTGAAATGCTGAACACAACAGGTGTAGACCTTACAGTGAAATGCTGACTTACAGGCTCTAACCAACAGTGCAAAAAAAAGGTATTAGGTGAACAATAGGTAAGTAAAGAAATAAAAACACCAGTAAAAAGACAGTGAAAAATAACAGTAGCGAGGCTATATACAGTAGAGAGGCTATATACAGTAGAGAGGCTATATACAGTAGAGAGGCTATATACAGTAGAGAGGCTATATACAGTAGCGAGGCTATATACAGTAGAGAGGCTATATACAGTAGCCAGGCTATATACAGTAGAGAGGCTATATACAGTAGAGAGGCTATATACAGTAGCGAGGCTATATACAGTAGCGAGGCTATATACAGTAGAGAGGCTATATACAGTAGCAAGGCTATATACAGTAGCCAGGCTATATACAGTAGAGAGGCTATATACAGTAGAGAGGCTATATACAGTAGCGAGGCTATATACAGTAGAGAGGCTATATACAGTAGCAAGGCTATATACAGTAGCGAGGCTATATACAGTAGCAAGGCTATATACAGTAGCGAGGCTATATACAGTAGCGAGGCTATATACAGTAGCGAGGCTATACAAATAGCGAGGCTACATACAGACACCGGTTAGTCAGGCTGATTGAGGTAGTATGTACATGAATGTATAGTTCAAGTGACTATGCATATATGATAAACAGAGAGTAGCAGCAGCGTAAAAGAGGGGTTGGACTCCAATCAAAACTGAACAAAAATATAAAGGCAACATGCAACAATTTCAAAGATTTTACTGAGTTACAGTTCATATGAGAAAATCAGTCAACTGAAATGAATTCATTAGGTCCTAATCTATGGATTTCACATGACAGGGAATACAGATATGCATCTGTTGGTCACAGATAACTAAAAAAATTGGCCTCAGGATCTTGTCACGGTATTTCAGTGCATTAAAATTGCGATCAATAAAATGCAATTGTGTTTATTGTCTGTAGCTTATGCCTGCCCATACTATAACCCCACCGCCACCATGGGGCACTCTGTTCACAACGCTGACATCAGCAAACTGCTCGCCCACCCGACACCATACGTGGTCATCGATTGGGAGGCCAGTTGGACGTACTGCCAAATTCTCTAAAATGACATTGGAGGTGGCTTATGTTAGAGAAATGAACATTAAATTATCTGGCAACAGCTCTGGTGGACATTCCTGCAGTCAGCATGCCAACTGCGCACTCCCTCAAAACTTGAAACATCTGTGGCATTGTGTTGTGTGACGAAACTGCACATTTTAGAGTGGCCTTTTATTGTCCCCAGCACAAGGTGCACCTGTGTAATGATCATGTTGTTTAATCAGCTTCTTGATATGCCACACCTGTCAGGTGTATGGATTATCTTGGCAATCGAGGAAATACTCAGTAACAGATGTAAACAAATTTGTGCACAAAATTTGAGAGAAATACGTTTTTTGTGCGTATGGAACATTTCTGGGATATTTTATTTCAGCTCAGGAAACCTGGGACCAACACTTTACATGTTCCGTTTTTATTTTTGTTCAGTATAGAAAAAGGAGGTAGAGTAGAGAGACTAATGTGATTGAAAGAACCAACATTTTCATCAGAATATTTTCTACTGTGTTGATTTGTCGGCTTTCTGTATTTACACTCAGTTGATAACGGAGGTTATAGGCCAGCGGCTGCACTGGTCATCTCTGAGTTCCAGGCGTTCATTTAGGCTATTTAGCCGCCCATGATCACGGTTATCAATATATCAATATACCAGAGGCTGGTGATCTCAATTTAGTTGAATTTTAACTTTTATATTTGTATAATTTTAATTAAGATTTTTTACGATTAACCATGTGACAACGATTGAGAAATTTTATCATTAAAATGAAAATTGTTCGATGAAAATGAGCATTTGAAAATAATGACTGGCACACAGATGGGTAAAAATTGTCAGATAAATTGCATGCTTCCCCGAACTTGAAACTCACACACCTAAGAAGTGTTTAGAAAATAATTGCCTCCACGTTTTTACAGTCGGATTTTCAAGCAAGGTAAAGACGTGCCTCATAATATGAAGTAAAACATTCAGAGTTCAAACAATGAAGTATGTTTTTAAAAGGCTTACTGCCTCCTGCTCCCATTGTAAAGCGGTGGATGACGCGCTGACAGCCTGCCTTTTCTCTCCCGATCAATTTGGCCTATTTATCAGCTTTTTCTATTATTTTTTTTATTGGTCAAAAGTTGGCAATTACCGGCTAACGGAAACCGTGGTGTGTGTTCAGACCCATGGAAGGGGAGAGTCTCGCACAGCTTTATGAGTTTCTCCACGACAACAGAAAGCTGTGTCTGTCTAATTCATTACAGAATGATAATAACACCTCCTTTCTCCAGTGATCACGGGGTCAGGAATGGTTGTAGTAGGGAGGGTGTGTGTGTGTGTGTGGGGGTTGTATTGCCTTTTAAAAGTGCAGGAGTGTAAACTATGCCAATGTGTATGAGACAGTACTCTGTCTAAAAATAAGACTGGAGGAGTATGCTTCACAGGAATGACCAAATGTGTGTGTGTGTGTGCGCGCGCATGTTCGTGTGTGTGTGCCTGTACATATCGCTCCCTGAAAGACGTTGTTGTAGACGTTAGTCTTCATATTCCTTCTCCTCAGTGAGTTGGACCGGAGCTCCTAAGAACCCATCTCCCTCCATCTCTCTCTTCGCCTGCTGACTTGGGTCGGAACTGACTGGGGTTCAGACCTGGGGAACACACACAATCAGTCAATCACAATATCTACACACACAGTCAAACACAATATCCACACACACACACAGTCAATCACAATAGAGGAGAGAGAGAGAGGGTAGAGGGTAGATGGGAGAGTAGAGAGAGATGGTAGAGGAGAGAGAGAGAGAGAGAGAGAGAGAGAGAGAGAGAGAGAGAGAGAGAGAGAGAGAGAGAGAGAGAGAGAGAGAGAGGGGGTAGAGGAGAGAGAGAGGGTAGAGGGTAGATGGGAGAGTAGAGAGAGGGTAGAGGAGAGAGAGAGAGAGAGAGAGAGGGTAGAGGGTAGATGGGAGAGTAGAGAGAGGGTAGAGGAGAGAGAGAGAGAGAGAGAGAGAGAGAGAGAGAGAGAGAGAGAGGGTAGAGGGTAGATGGGAGAGTAGAGAGAGAGGGTAGAGGAGAGAGGGAGAGAGGGTAGAGGAGAGAGAGAGAGGGTAGAGGAAAGAGAGAGAGAGGGTAGAGGAAAGAGAGAGAGAGGGTAGAGGAGAGAGAGTAGAGGAGAGAGAGAGGGAAGAGGAGAGAGAGAGAGGGGCGGTATATGAGAAAGGAGGTAGTGGAGAGAGAGAGAGGGTAGAGGAGAGAAGGAGAGAGAGCGAGAGAGAGGGTAGAAGAGAGAGAGTAGAGGAGAGAGAGACAGTAGAGGAGAGAGAGACAGTAGAGGAGAGAGATAGGGTGGGTAGAGGAGAGAGAGTAGAGGAGAGAGAGACAGTAGAGGAGAGTGAGAGAGAGATCTTCTGCACAGATTCTGCCAGACCTGGGCCGTGACAGTAAATCTCAGTAAGACCAAAATAATGGTGTTCCAAAAAAGTCGCCAGGAAAACAAATACAAATTCCATCTAGACACCGTTGCCCTAGAGCACACAAAAAAACTATACATAGCTTGGCCTAAACATCAGTACCCCAGTTAACTTCCACAAAGCTGTGAACCATCTGAGAGACAAGGCAGGAAGGGCCTTCTATGCCATCAAAAGGAACATAAAACTCGACATACCAATTAGGACCTGGCAAAAAATACTTGAATCAGTTATAGAACCCATTGCCCTTTATGGTTGTGAGGTCTGGGGTCCGCTCACCAACCAAGAATTCACAAAATGGGACAAACACCAAATTGAGAGACTGCATGCAGAATTCTGCTAAAATATCCTCCGTGTACAACGTAGAACACAAAATAATGCATGCAGAGCAGAATTGGGCCGATACCCGCTAAATATCAAAATCCAGAAAAGAGCCGTTAAATTCTACAACCACCTAAAAGGAAGCGATTCACAAACCTTCCATAACAAAGCTTTCACCTACAGAGAGATGAACCTGGAGAAGAGTCCCCAAAGCAAGCTGGTCCTGGGGCACAAACAGACCCCACAGAGCCCCAGGACAGCAACACAATTAGACCTAACCAAATCATGAGAAAACAAAAAGATAATTACTTGACACATTGGAAAGAATTAACAAAACAACTGAGAGTACACAGTGGCAGAATACCTGACCACTGTGACTAACCCAAACTTAAGGAAAGCTTTGACTATGTACAGACACAGTGAGCATAGCCTTGCTATTCAGAAAGGCCACCGTAGGCAGACCTGGCTCTCAAGAGAAGACAGGCTATGTGCACACTGCCCACAAAATGAGGTGGAAACTGAGCTGCACTTCCTAACCTCCTGCCAAATCTTCTGTGAGTGTAATGTTAACTGTTCATTTTTATTGTTTATTTCACTTGATATATTATCTCTTTCACTTGCTTTGGCAATGTTAACATATGTTTCCCATGCCAATAAAGCACCTTGAATTGATTTGAGAGAGAGGGTTAGAGGAGAGAGAGAGAAATCACTATGTGTCTGTGTGTGGCTGAGATCATCATATCATTAGAAGCTGAGCAGCTGAATACCCATTTAGTATTCCCAGTTGAACCCCCCTCCCCCCACACACACGGCTAAGTGAATAATGTGCTAGTAAATCAGTGTTCAGTACTCTGTTACAGAACCCCTCCCTCTCCTCCCTCTAGACTAGAGCAACACACAGCACCACCTACAGACAGGGATGTGCACTGCACTACAGACAGACGAGGAGACCAAGGACACAGGTTTCTGTGAACTAAATATTAGGGGTGTGCATCTTTCCCTTTCAAGATGATTCAATACGTATCTAGATACACGGGCTCCGATACCATACAGGACAGACAAGTCCAACAGCTCCAGTCTAGGAAACAAGGGAGGGACAGAGAGAGGGAGATACTCCATCATGATCAAACTCCAAGAGTTAGATTGTTCCCTGAGGCAAAAAAAATCACAGATTCAAACATTACAAATCACTGATTCACAATCATTTTATTTGCTCATAATGCTTTCTTCATACCGTCAGTCGAGGATGCCTGGTCGTTCTTTAAAAGCAACTTCCTCACCATCTTAAATAATCATGCCCCATTCAAAAGATGTAGGACTAAGAACAGATACAGCCCTTGGTTCACTCCAGACCTGACTGCCCTTGACCAGCACCCACCCGTAGCACTCACTCCAGCAGGTATATCTCACTGGTCACCCCCAAAGCCAATTACTCTTTTGGCCGCCTATCCTTCCAGTTCTCTGCTGCCAATGACTGGAACGAACCACAAAAATCGTTGAAACTGGAGACACTTATCTCCCTCACTAGTTTTAAGCACCAGCTGTCAGAGCAGCTCACAGATCACTGCACCTGTACATAGCCCAACCAACTACCTCATCCCCTACCATAGTCATTTATTTATCTTGCTCCTTTGCACCCCAGTATTTTTACTTTGCACATTCATCTACTGCACATCTACCATACCAGTGTTAAATTGCTATACTGTAGTTACTTTGCCAACATGGCCTATTTATTGCCTTATGTTCCTTATCATACCTCATTTGCACACATTGTACAGTGGGGAAAAAAGTATTTAGTCAGCCACCAATTGTGCAAGTTCTCTCACTTAAAAAGATGAGAGAGGCCTGTAATTTTCATCATAGGTACACTTCAACTATGACAGACAAAATGAGGAAAAAAAATCCAGAAAATCACATTGTAGGATTTTTTATGAATTTATTTGCAAATTATGGTGGAAAATAAGTATTTGGTCAATAACAAAAGTTTATCTCAATACTTTGTTATATACCCTTTGTTGGCAATGACAGAGGTCAAACGTTTTCTGTAAGTCTTCACAAGGTTTTCACACACTGTTGCTGGTATTTTGGCCCATTCCTCCATGCAGATCTCCTCTAGAGCAGTGATGTTTTGGGGCTGTTGCTGGGCAACACGGACTTTCAAAGATTTTTTGTATATAGATTTGTTTTTTTTCCCTACTGTATTATTGACTGTGTTTGTTTACTCCATGTGTTGTTGTATGTGTTTAACTGCTTTGCGTTATCTTGGCCAGGTCGCAGTTGTAAATGAGAACTTGTTCTCAACTTGCCTACCTGGTTAAATAAAGGTGAAATAAAAAAATTAAAAAATAAAAATACCTAAAGAAAATCCCCTATCCTTTAACTTGCGGTGGAACTGCGTTGACAGTCATTCATCTACAATCTACTTTGTATGAGTGCTGAACAATCCCAGTAGCCTAGTCATACTGCACGCTGTGCGCCGCTTCGTGCTCGCTGACCAAGACCAATAACCTCTGCTAACCATGTGTATGTGACCAATAACCTCTGCTAACCATGTGTATGTGACCAATAACCTCTGCTAACCATGTGTATGTGACCAATAACCTCTGCTAACCATGTGTATGTGACCAATAACCTCTGCTAACCATGTGTATGTGACCAATAACATCTGCTAACCATATGTATGTGACCAATAACCTCTGCTAACCATGTGTATGTGACCAATAACCTCTGCTAACCATGTGTAGGTGACCAATAACATCTGCTAACCATTTGTATGTGACCAATAACCTCTGCTAACCATGTGTATGTGACCAATAACCTCTGCTAACCATGTGTATGTGACCAATAACATCTGCTAACCATGTGTATGTGACCAATAACCTCTGCTAACCATGTGTATGTGACCAATAACCTCTGCTAACCATGTGTATGTGACCAATAACCTCTGCTAACCATGTGTATGTGACCAATAACCTCTGCTAACCATGTGTATGTGACCAATAACATCTGCTAACCATGTGTATGTGACCATGTGTATGTGACCAATAACATCTGCTAACCATGTGTATGTGACCAATAACATCTGCTAACCATGTGTATGTGACCATGTGTATGTGACCAATAACATCTGCTAACCATGTGTATGTGACCAATAACATCTGCTAACCATGTGTATGTGACCAATAACCTCTGCTAACCATGTGTAGGTGACCAATAACATCTGCTAACCATTTGTATGTGACCAATAACCTCTGCTAACCATGTGTATGTGACCAATAACCTCTGCTAACCATGTGTATGTGACCAATAACATCTGCTAACCATGTGTATGTGACCAATAACATCTGCTAACCATGTATATGTGACCAATAACATCTCCTAACCATGTGTATGTGACCAATAACATCTGCTAACCATGTGTATGTGACCAATAACCTCTGCTAACCATGTGTATGTGACCAATAACCTCTGCTAACCATGTGTAGGTGACCAATAACATCTGCTAACCATTTGTATGTGACCAATAACATCTGCTAACCATGTGTATGTGACCAATAACCTCTGCTAACCATGTGTAGGTGACCAATAACATCTGCTAACCATTTGTATGTGACCAATAACCTCTGCTAACCATGTGTATGTGACCAATAACCTCTGCTAACCATGTGTAGGTGACCAATAACATCTGCTAACCATTTGTATGTGACCAATAACATCTGCTAACCATGTGTATGTGACCAATAACATCTGCTAACCATGTGTAGGTGACCAATAACATCTGCTAACCATGTGTATGTGACCAATAACCTCTGCTAACCATGTGTATGTGACCAATAACCTCTGCTAACCATGTGTAGGTGACCAATAACATCTGCTAACCATTTGTATGTGACCAATAACCTCTGCTAACCATGTGTATGTGACCAATAACATCTGCTAACCATGTGTATGTGACCAATAACATCTGCTAACCATGTGTATGTGACCAATAACATCTGCTAACCATATGTATGTGACCAATAACATCTGCTAACCATGTGTATGTGACCAATAACCTCTGCTAACCATGTGTATGTGACCAATAACCTCTGCTAACCATGTGTATGTGACCAATAACATCTGCTAACCATGTGTATGTGACCAATAACCTCTGCTAACCATGTGTATGTGACCAATAACATCTGCTAACCATGTGTATGTGACCAATAACATCTGCTAACCATGTGTATGTGACCAATAACCTCTGCTAACCATGTGTATGTGACCAATAACATCTGCTAACCATGTGTATGTGACCAATAACATCTGCTAACCATGTGTATGTGACCAATAACATCTGCTAACCATGTGTATGTGACCAATAACATCTGCTAACCATGTGTATGTGACCAATAACCTCTGCTAACCATGTGTAGGTGACCAATAACCTCTGCTAACCATGTGTATGTGACCAATAACCTCTGCTAACCATGTGTATGTGACCAATAACATCTGCTAACCATGTGTATGTGACCAATAACATCTGCTAACCATGTGTATGTGACCAATAACATCTGCTAACCATATGTATGTGACCAATAACATCTGCTAACCATGTGTATGTGACCAATAACCTCTGCTAACCATGTGTATGTGACCAATAACCTCTGCTAACCATGTGTATGTGACCAATAACATCTGCTAACCATGTGTATGTGACCAATAACCTCTGCTAACCATGTGTATGTGACCAATAACATCTGCTAACCATGTGTATGTGACCAATAACATCTGCTAACCATGTGTATGTGACCAATAACCTCTGCTAACCATGTGTATGTGACCAATAACATCTGCTAACCATGTGTATGTGACCAATAACATCTGCTAACCATGTGTATGTGACCAATAACATCTGCTAACCATGTGTATGTGACCAATAACATCTGCTAACCATGTGTATGTGACCAATAACCTCTGCTAACCATGTGTATGTGACCAATAACCTCTGCTAACCATGTGTATGTGACCAATAACCTCTGCTAACCATGTGTATGTGACCAATAACATCTGCTAACCATGTGTATGTGACCAATAACATCTGCTAACCATGTGTATGTGACCAATAACATCTGCTAACCATATGTATGTGACCAATAACATCTGCTAACCATGTGTATGTGACCAATAACCTCTGCTAACCATGTGTATGTGACCAATAACCTCTGCTAACCATGTGTATGTGACCAATAACATCTGCTAACCATGTGTATGTGACCAATAACCTCTGCTAACCATGTGTATGTGACCAATAACATCTGCTAACCATGTGTATGTGACCAATAACATCTGCTAACCATGTGTATGTGACCAATAACCTCTGCTAACCATGTGTATGTGACCAATAACATCTGCTAACCATGTGTATGTGACCATGTGTATGTGACCAATAACATCTGCTAACCATGTGTATGTGACCAATAACCTCTGCTAACCATGTGTATGTGACCAATAACATCTGCTAACCATGTGTATGTGACCATGTGTATGTGACCAATAACATCTGCTAACCATGTGTATGTGACCAATAACATCTGCTAACCATGTGTATGTGACCAATAATATCTGCTAACCATGTGTATGTGACCAATAACATCTGCTAACCATGTGTATGTGACCAATAACCTCTGCTAACCATGTGTATGTGACCAATAACCTCTGCTAACCATGTGTATGTGACCAATAACATCTGCTAACCATGTGTATGTGACCAATAACATCTGCTAACCATGTGTATGTGACCAATAACCTCTGCTAACCATGTGTATGTGACCAATAACATCTGCTAACCATGTGTATGTGACCAATAACATCTGCTAACCATGTGTGTGTGACCAATAACATCTGCTAACCATGTGTATTTGACCAATAACATCTGCTAACCATGTGTATGTGACTAATAACATGTGATTTGATTGGCTCTGATAGTGGTAGTGGGGTGGTAGATGTCTAGTCTCCTTTCAGTTAGTCAGATCCTGACAACATCATGAATACAAACAGTAACAGGATCTGAGGGGAACAGAGGACAACATCACGAATACAAACAGTAACAGGATCTGAGGGGAACACAGGACAACATCATGAATACAAACAGTAACAGGATCTGAAGGGAACACAGGACAACATCACGAATACAAACAGTAACAGGATCTGAGGGGAACACAGGACAACATCATGAATACAAACAGTAACAGGATCTGAAGGGAACACAGGACAACATCATGAATACAAACAGTAACAGGATCTGAGGGGAACACAGGACAACATGATGAATACAAACAGTAACAGGATCTGAGGGGAACACAGGACAACATCATGAATACAAACAGTAACAGGATCTGAGGGGAACACAGGACAACATCATGAATACAAACAGTAACAGGATCTGAAGGGAACACAGGACAACATCATTAATACAAACAGTAACAGGATTTGAAGGGGACACAGGACAACATCATTAATACAAACAGTAACCGGATCTGAGGGGAACACAGGACAACATGATGAATACAAACAGTAACAGGATCTGAAGGGAACACAGGACAACATCATGAATACAAACAGTAACAGGATCTGAGGGGAACACAGGACAACATCATTAATACAAACAGTAACAGGATCTGAGGGGAACACAGGACAACATGATGAATACAAACAGTAACAGGATCTGAAGGGAACACAGGACAACATCATTAATACAAACAGTAACAGGATCTGAGGGGAACACAGGACAACATCATTAATACAAACAGTAACGAGGATCTGAAGGGAACACAGGACAACATCATTAATACAAACAGTAACAGGATCTGAAGGGAACACAGGACAACATCATTAATACAAACAGTAACAGGATCTGAGGGGAACACAGGACAACATCATTAATACAAACAGTAACGAGGATCTGAAGGGAACACAGGACAACATCATTAATACAAACAGTAACAGGATCTGAAGGGAACACAGGACAACATGATGAATACAAACAGTAACAGGATCTGAGGGGAACACAGGACAACATCATGAATACAAACAGTAACAGGATCTGAGGGGAACACAGGACAACATGATGAATATAAAACAGTAACAGGATCTGAGGGGAACACAGGACAACATGATGAATACAAACAGTCTCCTTTATGGCTCTAATCTGATAGTGGTAGTGGGGTGGTAGATGTCTAGTCTCCTTTCAGTTAGTCAGATCCTGACAACATCATGAATACAAACAGTAACAGGATCTGAGGGGAACAGAGGACAACATCATGAATACAAACAGTAACAGGATCTGAGGGGAACAGAGGACAACATCATGAATACAAGCACTCAAATAAAAACTGTCAATTGTCAATTACTCAAACACACATGCACTTCTCTCTCACAAACCCCCACACGAACACACAAGGAAACCCCCCACACCAACACACAAGGAAACCCCCCACACCAACACACAAGGAAACCCCCTACACCAACACACAAGGAAACCAATTAGTCAATCTACTAATCAACCCTTCCAGTTAGTCAATCTACTAATCAACCCTTCCAGTTAGTCAATCTACTAATCAACCCTTCCAGTTAGTCAATCTACTAATCAACCCTTCCAGTTAGTCAATCTACTAATCAACCCTTCCAGTTAGTCAATCTACTAATCAACCCTTCCAGTTAGTCAATCTACAAATCAACCCTTCCAGTTAGTCAATCTACTAATCAACCCTTCCAGTTAGTCAATCTATTAATCAACCCTTCCAGTTGTCAATCTACTAATCAACCCTTCCAGTTGTCAATCTATTAATCAACCCCTTCCAGTTAGTCAATTTACTAATCAACCCTTCCAGTTGCGCGTGTGCAAGCCTTGGTGATTTGTTATTAAAATGTAGGATAATTGGCTAATAGGGCTATTAGTCCAGGCTCTCTTGCAGCCGGCCGCGACCGGGAGACCCATGGGGCGGCGCACAATTGGCCCAGCGTCGTCCGGGTTAAGGGAGGGTTTGGCCGGCAGGGATGTCCTTGTCCCATCACGCTCTAGTGACTCCTGTGGCGTGCCGGGCACATGCACGCTGACACGGTCGCCAGGTGTACGGTGTTTCCTCCGACACATTGGTGCGGCTGGCTTCCAGGTTAAGTGGGCATTGTGTCAGGAAGCAGTGCGGCTTGGTTGGGTTGTGTTTTGAGAGGACGCACGGCTCTCGACCTTCGCCTCTCCTGAGTCCGTCCGGCAGTTGCAGCGATGAGACAAGACTGTAACTACCAATTGGATACCACGAAATTGGAGAGAAAAAGGGGCATAAAAAATGTCAAAATTACAAAAATAAATAAATAAATAACATGACGAGGTCCTGAGGCCAATTATGGTACCATTCATCCAGCGCTATCACCTCGCGTTTCAGAATGATAATGCACGGCCCCATGTTGCAAGGATCTGTACACAATTCCTGGAAGCTGAAAATGTCCCAGTTCTTCCATGGCCTGCATACCAGACATGTCAACCATTGAGCATGTTTGGGATTCTCTGAATCAACGTGTAAGACAGCGTGTTCCAGTTCCCTCCAATATCCAGGAACTTCGCACAGCCAATGAAGAGGAGTGGGGCAACATTCTACAGGCCACAATCAACAGCCTGATCAACTCTATGTGAAGGAGATGTGTTGCGCTGCATGAGGCAAAATGGTCACACCAGATACTGACTGGTTTCCTGATCCACGTACCTACCTATTTTAAAGGTATCTGTGACCAACAGATGCATTTCTATATTCCCAGTCATTTGAAATCTATAGATTAGGGCCTAATGAGCTTTGGGCCAGACAGCGAAAGGTTGCTGGTTCGAAGCCAACTAGGTGAACAATCTGTAGATGTGCCCTTGAGCAAGGCACTTAACCCTAATTGCTCTGGATAAGAGCATCTGCTAAATGACTAAAACGTTTAAAATAATGTAGATGGACAATCTTCTGTTAAAAAAGAGAAAATGAGGCACGGTATGTACGTTTATGAGTGTTTACACAGTCCGTGTCGAGAGTGTGTGAGCATTTGTATGGTGCAAGGATCAGGGGCGCAAATCTGGGGGGTAAGAGCGACTGGGCGCAGTGTGACCTGTCATCAGCAATCCGTCCCATCTCTCTCTCTCACACACACACACACACACACACACACACACACACACACACACACACACACACACACACACACACACACACAGAGAGACAAGGGCAGGGCTATTTGAGGCAGACAGCGCGGGGAGAGCAGGGGATTCCCCTCCCTGAAACTAGATCGGGACTTAAGCTTTACGGGCTGCTATATACCTCCAATACAGGACGGAGGAAGATGTGAGGAGGAGAGGAAGGGAAGTTTGAGTAATTATAGAACAGCTTCATCCATTAGAGACCACCGCCAAGGTCACCTTACATCAAGTGGACACGCAGACGTGCGCGCACGCACACACACACACACACACACACAAGCCTAAATAGAATATACAGTGCATTCAGAAAGTATTCATACCCCTTTTATTTT
This sequence comes from Brachymystax lenok tsinlingensis, assembly GCA_030435695.1. Taxonomy (NCBI): domain Eukaryota; kingdom Metazoa; phylum Chordata; class Actinopteri; order Salmoniformes; family Salmonidae; genus Brachymystax; species Brachymystax lenok. Next base: position 9,781,022 of record CM059814.1, read on the forward strand.
TCCACATTTTGTTACGTAACAGCCTTATTCTAAAATGTATTTAAAAAAAGATCAATCTATCATCTATCATCTATCATCTATCATCAATCTACACACAATAGCCCATAATGATGAAGTGAAAAAAGATTTTTGGAATCCTTTGCAAATGTATCAAAAAATGTAAACAGAAATACCTTATTTACTTAAGTATTCAGACCGTTTGCTATGAGACCCAAAATGAGCTCAGGTGCATCCTGTTTTCATTGATCATCCTTGAGATGTTTCTACAACTTGATTGGAGTCCACCTGTGGTAAATTCAATTGATTGGACATGATTTGGAAAGGCACACACCTGTCTATATAAGGTCCCATAGTAGACAGTGCATGTCAGAGCAAAAACCAAGCCATGAGGTCGAAGGACTTGTTCGCAGAGCACAGAGACAGGATTGTATCGGGAAACAGATCTGGGGAAGGGTACCAAAAAATGTCTGCAGCATTGAAGGTCCCCAAGAACACAGTGGCTTCCATCATTCTTAAATGGAAGAAGTTTGGAACCACCAAGACTCTTCCTAGAGCTGGCCGCCCGGCCAAACTGAGTAATCGGGGGAGAAGGGCCTTGGTCAGGGAGATGACCAAGAACCCAATGGTCACTCTGACAGAGCCGCAGAGTTCCTCTGTGGAGATGGGAGAAACTTCCAGAAGGACAACCATCTCTGCAGCATTCCACCAATCGGGCCTTTATGGTAGAGTGGCCAGACAGAAACTACTTCTCAGTAAAAGGCACATGACAGCCTGCTTGGAGTTTGCCAAAAGGCACCTAAAGACTCTCAGACCATGATAAACAAGATACTCTGGTCTGATGAAACCAAGCGTCACGTCTGGAGGAACCTGGCACCATCCCTACGGTGAAGCATGGTGGTGGCAGCATCATGCTGTGGGGGGTGTTTTTCAGCGGCAGGGACTGGGAGACTAGTCAGGATCAAGGTAAAGATGAACGGATCAAAGTACAGAGAGATCCTTGATGAAAACCTGCTTCAGAGCGCTCAGGACCTCAGACTGGCCCAGCCAGAGCCCGGACGTGAACCTGATCGAACATCTCTGGAGAGACCTGAACATATCTGTGCAGCGATGCTCCCGATCCAACCTGACAGAGCTTGAGAGGATCTGCAGAGAAGAATGGGAGAAACTCCCCAAATACAGGTGTGCCAAGCTTGTAGCGTCATACCCAAGAAGACTCAAGGCTGTAATCGCTACCAAAGGTGCTTCAACAAAGTACTGAGTACTTTTTACAAGGGACTGAATACTTATATAAAAGTGATATCAGTTTTTTACGTTTAATAAATTAGCAAACATTTATAAAAACCAGTTTTTGCCTCGTCATCATGGAGTATTGTGTGTAGATTTCTGAGATAAAAAAAAAAAAAAAAAAAAACGTAACGTAACGTAACAATATGTGGAAAATGTCAAGGGGTCTGAATACTTTCCGAATACACTGTTTGTACTGTTGTTATTCAAACCGCCTAAACTCAGAAGGAGAGACAGAGAGAGTGAATAAAGAGAGAGAACGCAGTGGAAGAAAAGAGACGAAGGAAGAGAGGAAGAGATGAAGGGAGGGAGAGAGAGGAGGTGTAGTGTTGACGTAATCGAGGTCTGGTGGTATGACCACAGGGTGGACCGTTAAAGGAGACACCCTGCTGAAAGACTAGTCATCTGAAAATGACTCCAGAGTGTGTGCGGTGTCCAAACTGACGACTGTACTAACCACCGCACATAGCACACACAGACCTCACAGACACACACCCCTAAACAAGCATGACACCACTCAGAGATAATAAACAAGCAGAGTGCTGCCACAGTGACATGCTGTTCTGTTTATACAACTACACTATGATTAGACTCCTGTAAAGCCAGTTACGTTACACTCAATCTTCTCTTTCTCTACTTCTTTCTTTTTACTCTTTTCCATTGCATCTTCCCCTAAACTGCAGAATCTGGGTATTTTCTGGATTAAAAAGGGGCTTAGGGGGTGGGCGTTTAGAGGTCCCGCATCTTGGCGCTGTGCAGAAATTGTAGTATTTATTCAGGCAATTTCCTGCAAATCTATACATTTCTCCATGGAGCTGAGAGAAATACTAGCAGTTTTAAAGCTAATTTCCTGCAATTCTACACATTTTAACATGCAGCCGAGAGAAAATGTTGTCGTTATTAAGCAAATTTCCTGTGATTCTACATATTCTGCCCTGGAGCTGAGAGAATTTTGCCATTGTAAAGTTAATTTCCTGCAAATCTACATATTCTGCCTTGGAGCTGAGAGAATTTTGACGTTTTAAAGCTAATTTCCTGAAATTCTACATCGGTCGGGTTTAAAGTCCAAGCTCAGAATGTCCTTGAGTGGCCGTGCCATAGCCCAGACTTGAACCAGACGAACATCTCTGGAGAGAATCTGAAAATAGCTGTGCAGCAACGCTCCCCATCAAACATGACAGAGCTTAAGAGGATCTGTAGAGAAGAATGGGAGAAACTCCCCAAATACAGGTGTGCCAAGCTTGTAGCGTCATACCCAAGAAGACTTGAGGCTTTAAATTGCTGCCAAAGGTGTTTCGACAAAGTACTGAGTAAAGGGTCTGAATACTTATGTAAATGTGATGTTTAGGTTTAAACATTTTTATAAATTAGCAAAAGTTTCTAAAAAACAGTTTTTGCTTTGTCATTAATGGGTATTCTGTGTAGATTGATGAGCATTTAAAAAAATTAGAATAAGGCTGTCACCTAATTTTTTTTTTTTTAAGTAAAGGGGTCTGAATACTTTCCGAAGGCACTGTATGTCCCCTTAACTCATCTCCTCACCCAAGACACTAAAGAATAATATGCTCACTGAAAGAGTATTCTGCGCCCCCTACCCCAACAGACACGCCTCCCCAGCTCTCTCCATATGTTAAGCCCTGTCCAGGCTCAGAGCCCCAGTAAAAGTGAGGCTCCGGTTACGATTGTTTTGAAAAGTGTGCAGCTGAAAAGCATTTTGAGGATGACAGTACTCAGACTGGAATACACCCGCCAGAACTCTAGTGTCAATGAGCGAACACGAACTGGCGCTCTCTCTGACTTTCATACACTAGACGAGTGATAGACATACACACACACACCTGCCCTAGTGGATGCCTTGCTGTTATGTGTAATCTCAGGAGTGAAAATCTACTGTAAATCTGTTTCGGAAATCCAAGTGTGAATTAATACAACCGTCTCACATTACTTCACAGAACAACACAAAGTTCAGTAGTAATACATACACTGTTATAACCCAACAATGACCCCAATAATTTCATATAATGATAAATATCAAATTCCGTGAGCTTTAATTTGTCTACTAAGCAAAGATGATTTACCTAACACAGTTGGGCTTTCATTTACCGTTTTCATGAATCACTCCCACAAGGAATTAACCGTATCATGATCTTCAATCTGGACCACAACGTAAAGGTAAATATTGTAGCTATTACACTCATCCAAATATAGGCTACTTCTCCCAATGTGACAAGTCCAGGCATATTAGCAGCAAATCTCTATATTTAGGAAGATTGGGGAGCAATGCCACTCCCCCCCCAAGCTATGGTATCAACTCATATATGATACTGTACGTCCATTTCTAATTCTGGGAAGTATATAAATGGATTTAGTGATTGTAACAACACAGGAGAGGGGTACAGGGAACAGTATTTACCCCGACCTCATCACACACAGAGGATTAATCCTGAACCCCCATAACAACTGTCCCCTGGCGCCATACCTCTCCTTTCATTCTACCCTCTTAACCGTTACCCATGGCCCTTACCTACATAAGGGACACGGATGGCATTTGCTGTATGTTTGATGAGAAACTGCATATTGCAAATGTACGCTCCCTTACTAGACGTCCGAAATTGTTTCTAAAATAAGCCGACGCCGTCGGGCCGTGCCCTAGGGCCAAATCTTCCAGGAAGTCATCAAACGAACTTTCTTGGACTTTCGATGTCCGTTTAATAAAATAAATTCATTTTTTCATTTTTCCGCCTTCATGTTAATCCCACCAGATGGCGAATGCCTTCATATTGCAAATGTACAAAACATACACCTAATTGACCTGGCTTTTTCTCCTAAACCGAAAACACTTTGAAGACGAAACTTGGTGGGCATGGGTTTGGCCATATGGGCAGTTGGCCCCGAAACAGAATGGCGTCAGGGACTCACGGTTTTTGAGATAAGGCCCATTTTCTGGGATTAAAGGTAAAAAATGGAAATAGAGCACTAATTTGACAGCTTTACGTCAAAGTACATGAACCTACGGTGTAAGGAAAAAAAGAACCAGACATTTATCTCTTTTTAATTTTCGATTAATTGTCAAATGTCCAATTGTAATGTTGAGAAAATATTTTTTCCCCAAAAAGTTATGGATCCAGTTGCTGCGTGTTCAGACGAATCCGTTAAAGTGGGTTTCGGAGCTCTACGTGATTTCTGTGATTTTCTGTGATTTTCTGAAATCACACACACACACAGTCAATGGGGAATGACACAGTGAGGGGCTTACAGACAGACACTGCCTGCAATAGTTACTTTTGTTCGAACAATTAAAGAACCGTCAGACCTAGAGCTCTGAAACTTTAGAAACCCATTCTAGACCTTTAGTCGATCGTGCACGGTGAGCTACGGGGCTCTAGAAGGTTTTCAGGCCGAGAAACAGCCTCGTACATTTGCAATATTTTCAATTCATTTTTACATCACGAAAATGACAAAATTTCTAAAAGTCCCAGAGTCACAAGGCTAGGTGCATTAGAACCGCCTCGGCCCATAGAGACGGACCCTAACGCTTTCTGTCCGATAGCTCATTCAAGGACCCCGTGAGCAAAGCCCGGAAAACGTGGATTTTCAGCACCAATTAAGGTCGCTGCTCGACTCCAAATGACCTATCGAGCCGAAACTCGAGATTCGGGTCGCCTCAGCTAGGCCGACACATAATGTCGGAACTGGACCCGCAGCTAGAACGTGAACTAGGTGTTTTACATTTTTACTATGATTTAAACAGAATTTTGAGCCTGCCCTGATATATGTGATTGTTGGCTTCTAAATGAGATGGGAAAAGTGGGTTTGGTGTCAGTTTTTATCAGTTTGGTGTCAGAATGATATCTAATTGATTGATTGACGCTGACTTGCTCGTTGACTTTTGTACATTTGCAATATGTTTGAATAGGGCTGAAACATCACCAAAATGACAGACTGAAATCAACACTACAAAGGGCATCACCATAGTCTCTAGGCCGTGCCGAGTTCAACGAGACGCCCCACTTGACTGTAGCTCGCTCTGACCTCATAGACCGTGCCAAAAAGTAGGCGCAAAATGAAGCCTGGCCCTAAATGTCAGCTGATTTTGGGTGACAGCGGCAGACCCGTTTGGGTTAGAAGCACAATTCAACTTCAGGAATGTTCCTAAGGTCCTCCCGATCTGAGCAAGCCTAACCGTGACTGTGTGGCATTAACCTTTAACAGTGAAAACAGGGTATTTACATCAAACCGTTTGCTATGAAATCTCTCCCCATAGGAATACATTGCCTGCTCCCCTAAATTCAACCTGGTGCCTATGTGGGTTATGAATGTCTTATGAACCTGTCTTCGATAGCAATCCATCAGACCACTATGAGGTCTACCTGTGTTGATTCTAAGCTTCCTGGAGCAACCGGAAGTGGTAAAAATCACCCAAAAGGTGTTTTGATATAAGCAAACTTCTGTTTGTGAAAAACAGACAATTCAACCCTGTGTAAATCAGTCAGTTCTTAACCTAAAGACTTAAAACTCCGGATTCTGTTAAAGCATACCCCAATGAGGATATGTGTTCACTTACAGCTTCCTGTGCCAACCGGAAGTGCTTTAAAATGGGGTCATAGGTGCTGTTTCGAAGGATTAAAAAGGTCACATCTTTCCAAAACTTAATATGTGTGATTAGGCAACCCCAATGAACTGTAAATGAGTCATTTCTCCCATCAGATTGACAAGAAAACCCTCAAACACACACACAAACACAGATATGGGATGGAGTGACACAGTGTGGGGCTTAAAGACACACAGAGCCTGCAATGGCATCACCATAGTCTCTAGGCCTTCCTGAGTTCAACGAGATGCCCCGCTTGACCGTAGCTCACTCGGTCTGACCGCAGCAACCGTTCCAAAAAGTAGGCCGAAAATGAAGCCTGGCCCTAAAGTTCAGCTGCTTTTGAGTGACAGTGGCAGAACCGTTTGGGTTAGAAGCACGATTCGACTTCTGGAACGTTCCTTAGGACCTCCCGATCTGTGCAAGCATAACCTTGACCCTGTGGCATTAACCCTTAACAGTGAAAACAGGGTATTTACATCAAACCGTTTGCTATGACATCTCTCCCCATAGGAATACATTGCCTGCTCCCCTAAATTCAACCTGGTGCCTATGTGGGTTATGAATGTCTTATGAACCTGTCTTTGATGGCAATCCATCAGGCCACTATGAGGTCTACCTGTGTTGATTCTAAGCTTCCTGGAGCAACCGGAAGTGGTAAAAATCACCCAAAAGGTGTTTTGATAGACCCAACCTGCAGTTTGTGAAAAACAGACTTTCAACCCTGTGTAAATCAGTCAGTTCTTAACCTAAAGACTTAAAACTCAGGATTCTGTTAAAGCATACCCCAATGAGGATATGTGTCTACCTACAGCTTCCTGTGACAACCGGAAGTCCTTTAAATAGGGGTCATAGGTGCTGTTTCGAAGGGTTAAAAAGGTCACATCTTTCCAAAACTTCATATGTGTGATTAGGCAACCCTCATGAACTGTAAATGAGTCATTTCTCCCATCAGATTTACAAGACAACTCCCACACACACACACAAACACATAGCTGGGATGGAGTGACACAGTGTGGGTCTTAAAGACACAAAGGGCCTGCAATGGCATCACCATAGTCTCTAGGCCTTGCCGAGTTCAACGAGATACCCCGCTTGACCGTAGCTCACTCGGTCTGACCGCAGCAACCGTGCCAAAAAGTAGGCCGAAAATGAAGCCTGGCCCTAAATTTCAGCTGCTTTTGGGTGACAGCGGCAGAACCGTTTGGGTTAGAAGCACGATTCGACTTCTGGAACGTTCCATAGGACCTCCCGATTTGTGCAAGCCTAACCGTGGCCCTGTGGCATTAACCCTTAACAGTGAAAACAGGGTATTTACATCAAACCGTTTGCTATGACATCTCTCCCCATAGGAATACATTGCCTGCTCCCCTAAATTCAACCTGGTGCCTATGTGGGTTATGAATGTCTTATGAACCTGTCTTCGATAGCAATCCATCAGACCACTATGAGGTCTACCTGTGTTGATTCTAAGCTTCCTGGAGCAACCGGAAGTGGTAAAAATCACCCAAAAGGTGTTTTGATAGACCCAACCTGCAGTTTGTGAAAAACAGACTTTCAACCCTGTGTAAATCAGTCAGTTCTTAACCTAAAGACTTAAAACTCAGGATTCTGTTAAAGCATACCCCAATGAGGATATGTGTCTACATACAGCTTCCTGTGACAACCGGAAGTCCTTTAAATAGGGGTCATAGGTGCTGTTTCAAGGGTTAAAAAGGTCACATCTTTCCAAAACTTCATATGTGTGATTAGGCAACCCTCATGAACTGTAAATGAGTCATTTCTCCCATCAGATTTACAAGACAACTCCCACACACACACACAAACACATAGCTGGGATGGAGTGACACAGTGTGGGTCTTAAAGACACAAAGGGCCTGCAATGGCATCACCATAGTCTCTAGGCCTTGCCGAGTTCAACGAGATACCCCGCTTGACCGTAGCTCACTCGGTCTGACCGCAGCAACCGTGCCAAAAAGTAGGCCGAAAATGAAGCCTGGCCCTAAATTTCAGCTGCTTTTGGGTGACAGCGGCAGAACCGTTTGGGTTAGAAGCACGATTCGACTTCTGGAACGTTCCATAGGACCTCCCGATTTGTGCAAGCCTAACCGTGGCCCTGTGGCATTAACCCTTAACAGTGAAAACAGGGTATTTACATCAAACCGTTTGCTATGACATCTCTCCCCATAGGAATACATTGCCTGCTCCCCTAAATTCAACCTGGTGCCTATGTGGGTTATGAATGTCTTATGAACCTGTCTTTGATGGCAATCCATCAGGCCACTATGAGGTCTACCTGTGTTGATTCTAAGCTTCCTGGAGCAACCGGAAGTGGTTAAAATCACCCTAAAGGTGTTTTACAGTACCCAACCTGCTGTTGGTGAAAAACAGACTTTCAAACCTGTGTTAATCAGTCAGTTCTTAACTTACAGACTTAAAACTCAGGATTCTGTTAAAGCCTACCCCAATGAGGATATGTGTCTACCTACAGCTTCCTGTGACAACCGGAAGTGCTTTAAATTGGGGTCATAGGGGCTGTTTCAAAGGGTAAAAAAGGTCACATCGTTCCAAAACTTCACATGTGTGATTAGGCAACCCCAATGAACTGTAAATCAGTCATTCCTCCCATCAGAATCCCTTGAAAAACTCACACATGCACACAGTCCATGGGGAGTGACATAGTGTGGGGCTTACAGACACACACTGCCTGCAATAGTTACTTTCGTCGAACTATTAAAGAACCGTCAGACCTAGAGCTCTGAAACTTTAGAACCCTTTTCTAGAGCTTATGTCGATAGTGCACGGTGAGTTATGGGGCTCTAGAAGGTTCACAGGCCGAGAAACAGCATTGTACATTTGCAATATTTTCAATTCATTTTTACATCACGAAAATGACAAAATTTCTAAAAGTCCCAGAGACACAAGGCTAGGTGCATTAGAACCGCCTCGGCCCATAGAGACGGACCCTAACGTTTCTGTCCGATAGCTCATTCAAGGACCCCATAGCAACGCCCGAAAACGTGGATTTTCAGCACCACCAAGGTCGCTGCTCGGGCCCGAATGACCTATCGAGCCGAAACTTGGGATTTGGGGTCGCCAGATAGGCCGACACATAACGCCGAACTGGACCCGCAACTAGAACGTAATTCAGGTGTTTTACGTTTTCATTATAGTGACTTTATGGCAGACTTTTGTCCATTTGCAATAAGTTAAAACCGTCAAGCCCGCCATCCTGAGATCAACGGGCAGTCAATTGACCATTCCTGAAGTATTTTAGAGCTTGTCATATTCGTGATGTTAACAGCCCATTGAAACATATTGCAAATGTACTGTACATTTGCAATATGTTTCACTGTACATTTGCAATATGTTTCAATGGGCTTTTTGACATGTTGAAATCAACACCAACGAGCTATGGACAGGTACCACTATCAATCCTGGCCATCCCGAGATCAACGGGCAGTCAATTGGGCATTCCTGAAGTATTTTAGAGCTTGTCATATTCGTGATGTTAACAGCCCATTGAAACATATTGCAAATGTACTGTACATTTGCAATATGTTTCACTGTACATTTGCAATATGTTTCAATGGGCTTTTTTTTGACATGTTGAAATCAACACCAACGAGCTATGGACAGGTACCACTATCAATCCTGGCCATCCCGAGATCAACGGGCAGTCAATTGGGCATTCCTGAAGTATTTTAGAGCTTGTCATATTCGTGATGTTAACAGCCCATTGAAACATATTGCAAATGTACTGTACATTTGCAATATGTTTCACTGTACATTTGCAATATGTTTCAATGGGCTTTTTTGACATGTTGAAATCAACACCAACGAGCTATGGACAGGTACCACTATCAATCCTGGCCATCCCGAGATCAACGGGCAGTCAATTGGGCATTCCTGAAGTATTTTAGAGCTTGTCATATTCGTGATGTTAACAGCCCATTGAAACATATTGCAAATGTACTGTACATTTGCAATATGTTTCACTGTACATTTGCAATATGTTTCAATGGGCTTTTTTTTGACATGTTGAAATCAACACCAACGAGCTATGGACAGGTAGCACTATCAATCCTGGCCATCCCGAGATCAACGGGCAGTCAATTGGGCATTCCTGAAGTATTTTAGAGCTTGTCATATTCGTGATGTTAACAGCCCATTGAAACATATTGCAAATGTACTGTACATTTGCAATATGTTTCACTGTACATTTGCAATATGTTTCAATGGGCTTTTTTTTGACATGTTGAAATCAACACCAACGAGCTATGGACAGGTAGCACTATCAATCCTGGCCATCCTGAGATCAACGGGCAGTCAATTGGGCATTCCTGAAGTATTTTAGAGCTTGTCATATTCGTGATGTTAACAGCCCATTGAAACATATTGCAAATGTACTGTACATTTGCAATATGTTTCACTGTACATTTGCAATATGTTTCAATGGGCTTTTTTTTGACATGTTGAAATCAACACCAACGAGCTATGGACAGGTAGCACTATCAATCCTGGCCATCCTGAGATCAACGAGCAGTCAATTGGGCATTCCTGAAGTATTTTAGAGCTTGTCATATTCGTGATGTTAACAGCCCATTGAAACATATTGCAAATGTACTGTACATTTGCAATATGTTTCACTGTACATTTGCAATATGTTTCAATGGGCTTTTTTTTTACATGTTGAAATCAACACCAACGAGCTATGGACAGGTAGCACTATCAATCCTGGCCATCCTGAGATCAACGGGCAGTCAATTGGGCATTCCTGAAGTATTTTAGAGCTTGTCATATTCGTGATGTTAACAGCCCATTGAAACATATTGCAAATGTACTGTACATTTGCAATATGTTTCACTGTACATTTGCAATATGTTTCAATGGGCTTTTTTTTGACATGTTGAAATCAACACCAACGAGCTATGGACAGGTAGCACTATCAATCCTGGCCATCCTGAGATCAACGGGCAGTCAATTGGGCATTCCTGAAGTATTTTAGAGCTTGTCATATTCGTGATGTTAACAGCCCATTGAAACATATTGCAAATGTACAGTGAAACATATTGCAAATGTACTGTACAAAGCAATGGAAGAGAGTGTGGACACTTCTCCCACTGACTTAGGGCCATAGTGGGATACTCCCATAAAGATCCTGGACCAGGAGCAGCCCCCTAAAGTCATTTAAAACCCTTTTGAAAATATGGACCTGGTAAATGTACTGTACATTTGCAATATGTTTCACTGTACATTTGCAATATGTTTCAATGGGCTTTTAAGATCACGAATTTGACATGTTGAAATCAACACCAACGAGCGATGGAGAGGAACCATGATCACTTCCCGGCCATCCCGAGTTCAATGGGCCAGTCAATTGGGCATTTCTGCAGTATTTCGAGCCTGTCAAATTTGTGAGGGTAAATGCCCATTGTAAGACATTGCAAATTGACAACCGTGTACCTGGTAATTGAAACGGGTAACCATGAGCATATTTTAAATATTAATGTCTTTAGGAGGGTGCAAGGTATCCCTGGCTGGTTAGGGAGCACCCCCACCTGTGGCCATCCCAATGGGGACACCCCTTGTCATTTTGGACGTTTTTCAAAAAATAAACCCTATAGGACGATTGAGGGCTTAACATAGTGATATATATCATTTTGTCAGTTTAAATGCCATTTGGACATTGCTCACTGACTTTTGGGTTCGGAAGCCGACTTCCTATGACGATATATGAAAATGGCTTTGACATTGACTTTTGACTTCCTATGGTAACATATTGCAAATGGACAAAACATATTGCAAATGGACATTGACTTTGACTTCCTATGGTAACATATTGCAAATGGACAAAACATAGGCCTTATGGACAAAAATTTTGTATAAAAATTTATAAAACTATATTAATAAAATTAGACAAGGGTATGTTTATACACATCTTATATACGTGTTATTATCAAAGATATCGTTAGAATCGCAAAAACGGCCCAGAAAGCACTTTTTAGGGGCGTAGGTATTTTGATATTTTTTTGAAATGTCCAAATTTGACCCTTGGGTCTTGTCTTTATGTACATTTGCAATATGTTTTGCCCCGCTGGAACGCCGCCGCCACCTATAGTAATTTTGAGTTATTACACTTGGCATTTGCCGTATGCCGTTTGCCGTAAGAAATGATTGAAATGGCGTACATTTGGGCACTCTTTTCCATCGTGTGTATGTTTGTTCCAATGGCAATATGTTGCCATTCATTTTTGTCCATTTCATGGGGGTATTCCCTTCCCAATGGCCCTGGCCATTCCTTCCACCTTCCCTCTGACCTCACTAATGTAAGCTACAGGCTTATGTCTGTCTGTTTTTAAACAAGGACAGTCTGGGATTCAATTACAACATCCTGGGTTTTAGGGGTCCTCTGCATTTCTGAAATATTCCCATACAGCACTCACACACGCACACACATGCACAGTCAAACTAACCAGCGCTCCAAAACCATTAACAGCTCCCATAGACAGACAGACACACAAATCGTCAGAGACAGACAGACACAACCCCCTGCGGCTGTTATCTCCTCGCTATTGTACCATGTTACCCCAGAACTCCCTTCATCACTAACTTCTCCAAAATAACCATTGTGCTAATGTGTGATTGTATATTACAACATCACGTCTCTTCCCTCCCCTCTACCCATGATTCTGGCTACCACACAAAGGAACCAAAAATAACACATCGGGGGACATCAATCCTTGCCGGACCCTGAGCCATGTAACCCTAAACCCTTCCCCTTTAATGCTCCCTATCCATTCCGTCTCATCTCTCCTAATACCCCACATACCAGGGAGGGGGGCACAACAAATATTTCCCTACAAAGGCCAGAGTTCAGACAGCAGCAGTTGTCCCTCTCTGCACACACACAAACTCATTAATGCGAGTGAGACTTGGCAAAAGCCTGGAGATAACGGAGGGAGATTTCCCCGCTAACCTATAAATCAGACCAGAACATCCAGAGCCAGGGGGCTGTCATCCCTTCCTAAGCCCCAGCATCTTAACCCTTCCATGGGCTGAAAACTCACCGTGGCCCCAGGCCTGACCCAATATTCCCAGAGGGTTAAGGCCTTGGCTTAGACAAGGGTGAAAAAAAGATGACACGATAAAGGGACCACAAAGGGAGCCGCGAAAAGGCCTTCATAAGCAAAGCATTCTAGGTCAGTGGTGTCATGTAATGTTCATAAATAAACAAAAGCCCTAAATCAGATTCTAAAAGGAAAGCGCAAACGGAACGATTAAATTGATGAGGGATGTGAGTGTGTGTACAGTGATACAAGACTGCTATGGGGTTTCAGACGTGTATAAATACACTAGAAAACACACTACAAACACCCAGCTGCCCTTGTTGGCTCCCAATCACTGGAAACTAACTACTTGGCATTCAGCCGTCAGAAGTCTAATCGGAGTCAAGGTCTCTTTTCAAAGTGGCTTCTTAGAACTCGCTATTTTCAATGTTCTATTCTAGTTTATACCATTGAGTTGGGATTGAATCAACCATAGAACCAGAACCTCCTCCAATTATATAGAAGGGGAGAATCCTCTGTGCATCAATGATAAGAGCTGAGCTGCCACTTAGTAAGTTAAAACAAGTATATAGGAAAGGCCCTAGGCTAAGGCTGGTCCCATCTATTCTACCTACTGTCAAATAATGAAGCTATAGACTAACACCAAACCCCAGGCTCAGGGCTACACAGATACAGAGGTAAACTGCTTGGGAAAGACATATTACACCTGTTAATAATACCTGTATCAGTAACTCAAGCTCACACAGTTGCATCACACACATGCCCTGATGCGGTCGTAAAGGGATCCCAATAAACAGCTCCCCCGAGGATCACTGGAACACCACTGAGCTGACGGAGGGTATTTGTACAGATCATTACATGAACACAGGCGTGGTGTACTGTTACAGGTAAACCCCTAACTAAAATGTTAACTTTATGTCACTGTGTGTACTGTCTATTAACAGGGTTCTGCCCAAAGAATGTAAGAGGGTCGCTGCACCACCTTGTAGACTGACAGTGCAACTATTTACAAAATACAATAACAATAGAAATATATGTATACAGTACCAGTCAAAAGTTTGGACAAGCCTACTCATTCAAGGGTTTTTCTTTATTTTTACTATTTTATACATTGTAGAATAATAGTGATGTAGTAACCAAAAAAGTGTTAAACAAATCTAAATATATTTGAGATTCTTTAAAGTAGCCACCCTTTGATGACAGTGTGCAAAGCTGTCATCAAGGCAAAGGGTGGCTACTTTGAATTATCTCAAATATAAAATATATTTTGATTTGTTTAACACTTTTTTTGGTTACTACATGATTCTATATGTGTTATTTCAGTTTTGATGTCTTCACTATTATTCTACAATGTAGAAAATTGTCATAATAAAGAAAAACCCTTGAATGAGTAGGTTTGTCCAAACTTTTGACTGGTACTGTATCTTTTATAATTTAAGGCCATTTCTTTGCTCTAGATTGCAGGAAATGGCAGTTACAGGTGTTAAAAAAATAAAAAATCTGAGGCGGTACTGCCCTCCTCTGGGCCAACCCCCCACCGCCATACTCAGCAGCGCTACCTTGGTAAAATAAATCCTGGGGAGAACCCTGATCAGCTGTATGTCACTCTTCCCATTCCCTCCTGTGTCTGAGGCTACAAGAGAAAGTACAGATACTGTCACTACCTCTAGTGGTGTGTGTGTTTGTGGTCTTAGAGTGCACTCTAGTGGTATTTTCCCTACATTTCATAAGCAAGACTTCCTCCTCTCTGTCCTTGTGTAACCTTAAAGAAGAAAGGGTCTAAACCATCTGACCAATATGTTTTTTTGGGGTCAAGTTTAAGGAGCTCCTTTAGCACCTCGGACTCAGTGACCGCCTGCAGGGAGAAACTTTGTACCGGGGAATGGGGAAAAAGAGGGAGGAGCATCGGGGCTAGTCACATTAGAAGGAGTGGGAGATGAGGAAATGTTGGGATGGGCAAGGAGGCATGGCTGAGTCAAATAGGAATCCTGCTCCTGGTCAGTAACAACCACAGGTTTTTTTAGGGGCCTCTTATATAAGCCTATACGTATGCATAAGCTACGTGGGCGTTTTGAATGAATCACCTTAGAAAGCACTGTCCATTTCGTTACTAGGCTTTTATACAGAGTTTCAACCTGTTGTTGAACTCCTTTCTTCAAAATAGATCCATCACAATGATGTGAGTTTTAAAAAGCAGGATACTGTTTTGATGATAAATGTTTGATGTGATTTTTAATTGGATTTGAATTGATGTCACAGTGGTTAGAGGAACAATAGAGCCCTGAGTACCAGACCATTAGGACCTGATGGAGGAACAATAGAGCCCTGAGTACCAGGCCATTAGGACCTGATGGAGGAACAATAGAGCCCTGAGTACCAGGCCATTAGGACCTGATGGAGGGACAATAGAGCCCTGAGTACCAGGCAATTAGGACCTGATGGAGGGACAATAGAGCCCTGAGTACCAGACCATTAGGACCTGATAGAGGGACAATAGAGCCCTGAGTACCAGACCATCAGGACCTGATGGAGGAACAATAGAGCCCTGAGTACCAGACCATTAGGACCTGATAGAAGGACAATAGAGCCCTGAGTATGTTATAGATTTTATGTTTTGATGACTAAATGTTTGTACTTAATACTAAGAACATTCCATTCTGAAAATGTATGCAATAGAGATAGGGTTACAAGACAAATGGTAGTCCAATTAATGTGTGTGTGTGTCTAGATATTAACTTTGTGTACAGAAGGGCAAACAAGCTGGTATGACTTCATTTAGGGGGTGTCTGGGGGAACAAAGAATTCTTTGATTCTACCAGACACATGCGAGAGATCCCTGCCCTTGAAGACAGGAGAGATAGTTAACAGAACCGCCCAAGTTTGACTTATGTGCAAAGATTGTGATAAGGAATGAATGGGTACTGTGGGTAGACACTATTTTCTTGGAGAGGGGCGGGGTGAAGTGGTGGGAATTTTGTATCTTTGTATTTCAACATTTGTACCATATAAAAGACTGTGTACACCTTTTGGAGCTCAGAGCTCTCCCGGGAATAAATAATCCACATTTGACCATTATAGATTGGGTTCCTGTCTGTCTTATTTCAACCAGTATCTTACAAATTCTGGGTTACAGACGGAGTTGCTTAATTGAAGTTCAGTTTATGAACATTGAGAACAAAATTTCTATAACAGAGTACCAGACCATTAGGACCTGATGGAGGAACAATAGAGCCCTGAGTACCAGACCATTAGGACCTGATAGAAGGAACAATAGAGCCCTGAGTACCAGACCATTAGGACCTGATAGAAGGAACAATAGAGCCCTGAGTACCAGACCATTAGGACCTGATAGAAGGACAATAGAGCCCTGAGTACCAGATCATTAGGACCTGAACAGTATGGCACGTTGGAGTGCAAGACGTCATAGTATTTTACTGTCAGCCCTTGTTGCCATTAATGCTAGTTCGAAGCTAAGTTATTCAGACTTGCCTAGTTAAATAAAGGTTAAATAAATAAAAAATTCAATAAAAGGCCTAAAAGTCCTAATTTACTGTAGCTGTTTTAGAGTAGCTTACTTGTTGTCATCACACAGCATACAAGTCATTCATGTCTGTAAAAACACAGTCAAGCATTTTAGTTCTAAAACAAAATATCAAAGGGAACCTTGAATAATTAAACAATGAATAAAACAGAAACATGTCAGCTAAAGCGATTGAATTCAGGAATGAATTTGACTGAAATAAATGGTAAAGCCTTCAAAACAGCACAGCAAACTTTAAAAACAGACAGATTTGTGAAATTGCTTTATCTGCGGTTGAGTGAGGCTTGGTGATCACAGAATCAGTAGGATATTAAACAAACACTCAAATAAGCAACAGAAGCAGGAACAGCATAAGGCTGAGTGACTCACTCATTCCTGTTCTTTCTTCAAAATAAGTGATATTATAATGCAGGGTTAAAGACATTCTTTCTGATTGTCTTTAGCATGCAGTCTCTCTTGCTACAGCTAATTTTGTACGAACTAAGTGGATTATAATACAGTTGATGCATTTTTCGTTAGGGCAAATCTGGTCTGTGATATTGAGTTAGAAATGTAAAACTTTAGAGGTTTTAAGCATCGAATACATTGCAAGTCTGCCCTTTTTTGACCATTAGGCTACACTTTACAATAAGACTCAACTCTGACTGACCGCAGCATTTATCAGTAGTCTAAACTGTGGCACAAAATGGGGGATTTTTCACACCTAGCCGAGCTATTAGACGATCCTTTGGGAAATTAATGAAGGTGTGAATGTTTCAGTCAGTCTCTCTCCTATCACACTAAAGTCCTGCATCGGGCAACAACAAAAAATCTGCTGGCGGTCGGTCCCGGAGTTGAGAGAGAATATTAGAAGTCTCTTTAAAGCGATTTGAGTTGTCAATGTGCGGCATTGCATTGTGAAAAAAATAAATGCCATGGTTTATTTTTGGCCAAATGTTGAATAAACATACAGACAAATGAATTAATGCAGGAAAAGAGGAATTAGGTTATGATAATGTTATATGGTCCAAAAGTTATGGGTGGGGTTAGAAATGTGCCTGTCAGAAGAATTACAATGGCAATTAACTTTTAATCCGTCTGTCTGCATATTTCAAGACATGGCATAAGACATGGCAGTGAGATACCTTATGGGTTTGGACGATAGTTCTCGTCAAACATCTTGAAAAAATGTATACTTAAAAACAGAAAATCAACCAATGTCAGCCTTTAAATGCTTTATTATCCAAATGTGTGTGCGACAGAGAGAACCAAAATGGTGCAGTTTGAGGCCATGTGGCCGAGTGTGATGGGGGTGTGAGCAGGTGGGTCTGGGCTGCTGTAATGTAGTTTTCCTTTGTATGTGTATGTTGTGTATCATCTAAAAATATAAACATCGTACAAAGAATATGAAATAAGGAAAGATGACAAGCTTGCAAAGCGCATCTGATTCTTCATTATGAACAGCATTTATTTTATTTATTGTGTTTACATTCTTCATTGTAAACACAATGTTACAAATAATTTAACACAGATTAACTTGGTCAAAACATTTCTTTTTCAAAGAATATCAGTGAGTCACTCAGCTTTATGCTGACAAATATAGCTTTATGCTGCAAAATAGCCTACTAAAACAGGCCAAGCCTAAACAAATATACTAAATTGCCTAAATAAACTAGAATATTTCATAAATAAATGAAGTAGCTCAGCTCAACTTTTCCCCCTCCCTATCCTCTCTTTCATTCAGTTTCTTCTACACATCAGCAAAGGACACGGTTTCAGAAACTCACTTTCTAGAGGGGCTATCACTCTTTCACACTGTGGTAAATAAAGACAGTTTGTTATTTAGAATGATTTATTTCTGTTTTTAGAGGGAGAGAAACTAAAAGCCCACCGTGCCTATTTTTCTAAAATCATCAGTCCACATGTCAAGCGTAAATGCGCCATTGTATTTACCCATGTTCTCTCTCAACTCCGGGACCAGCCAGCTATTTTAGTTGTTGTTGCCTGATGCACAACTCTAGTGCCAGAGAAGAGAGACTCTCAGACTGAAACATTCACACCTCCAGTAATTTCAAATCAAATTGTATTAGTCACATGCGCCAAATACAACAGGTGTAGACCTTACAGTGAAATGCTTGCTTACGAGCCCCTAACCAATAATGCGCCAAATACAACAGGTGTAGACCTTACAGTGAAATGCTTGCTTACGAGCCCCTAACCAATAATACAGTTTAAAAAAAAAATATGGATGAAAATAATAAAAGTAACTAGTAATTAAAGTGCAGCAGTAAAATAACAATAGCGAGACTATATACAGGGGGGTACAGGTACAGAGTCAATGTGCGGGGGCACTGGTTAGTTGAGTCTTATGGCTTGGGGGTAGAAGCTGTTTAGAAGCCTCTTGGACCTAGAATTGGCACTCCGGTATCGCTTGCCGTGCGGTAGCAGAGAGAACAGTCTACGACTAGGGTGGCTTGAGTATTTGACAATTTTTAGGGCCTTCCTTTGACATAGAGGTCCTGAATGGCTGGGAGCTTGGCCCCAGTGATATACTGTGCCGTTCGCACTACCCTCTGTAGTGCCTTGCGGTCGGAGACCGAGTAGTTGCCATACCAGGCAGTGATGCAACCAGTCAGGATGCTCTCGATGGTGCAGCTGTAGAACCTTTTGAGGATCTGAGGACCCATGACAAATCTTTTCAGTCTCCTGAGGGGGAATAGGTTTTGTCGTGCCCTCTTCATGGCTGTCTTGGTGTGCTTGGACCATGTTAGTTTGTTGGTGATGTGGATACTAAGGAACTTGAAACTCTCAAACTGCTTCACTACAGCCCCGTCGATGAGAATTGGGGCGTGCTCGGTCCTCTTCTTCCTGTAGTCCACAATCATCTCCTTTGTCTTGATCACGTTGAGGGAGAGGTTGTTGTCCTGGCACCACACGGCCGGGTCTCTGACCTCCTCCCTATAGGCTGTCTCATCGTTGTCGGTGATCAGGCCTACCACTGTTGTGTCATTGGCAAACTTGATGATGGTGTTGGAGTCGTGCCTGGCCATGCAGTCATGAATGAAAAGGGAGCACAGGATGGGGCTGAGCACGCACCCTTGAGGGGCCCGTGTTGAGGATCAGCGTGGTGGGTGTGTTGTTACCTACCCTTACCATCTGGGGGCGGCCCGTCAGGAAGTCCAGGATCCAGTTGCAGAGGGAGGTGTTTAGTCCCAGGGTCCTTAGCTTATTGATGAGCTTTGAGGGCACTATGGTGTTGAACGCTGAGCTGTATTCAATGAAAAGCATTCTCGCATAGGTATTCCTTTTGTCCAGGTGTGAAAGGGCAGCGTGGAGAGCAATAGAGATTGCATCATCTGTGAATCTGCTGGGGCGGTATGCAAATTGGAGTGGGTCTAGGGTTTCTGGGATAATGGTGTTAATGTGAGCCATTACCAGCCTTTCAAAGCACTTCATGGCTACGGACGTGAGTGCTACGGGTCGGTAGTCATTTAGGCAGGTTACCTTAGTGTTCTTGGGCACAGGCACTATGGTGGGTTGCTTAAAACATGTTGGTATTACAGACTCGAACAGGGAGAGGTTGAAAATGTCTGTGAAGACACTTGCCAGTTGGTCAGCGCATGCTCGCAGTACACGTCCTGGTAATCCGTCTGGCCCTGCGGGCTTGTGAATGTTGACCTGTTTAAAGGTCTTACTCACATCGGCTGCGGAGAGCGTGATCACACAGTCGTCCGGAACAGCTGGTGCTCTCATGCATGTTTCAGTGTTATTTGCCTTGAAGTGAGCATAGAAGTAGTTTAGCTCATCTGGTAGGCTCGTGTCACTGGGCAGCTCTCGGCTGTGCTTCCCTTTGTAGTCTGTAATGGTCTACAAGCCCTGCCACATACGACAAGTGTCGGAGCCGGTGTAGTACGATTAGATGGTGTACTCCTCAATGTCATCGGAGGAATCCCGGAACATATTCCAGTCTGTGCTAGCAAAACAGTCCTGTAGTTTAGCATCTGCTTCATCAGACCACTTTGTTATTGATCTAGTCACTGGTGCGTCCTGCTTTAATTTTTGCTTGTAAGCAGGAATCAGAAGGATAGAATTATGGTCAGATTTGCCAAATGGAGGGCGAGGGAGAGCTTTGTACGCGTCTCTGTGTGTGGAGTAAAGGTGGTCCAGTTTTTTTCCCCCTCTGGTTGCACATTGAACATGCTGACAGAAATTTACCCAGTAATGTGAAATCCAGATTAGGGCCAAATGAATTTATTTAAATGAACTGATTCCCTTATATGAACTGTAACTCAGTAAAATCGTTGCGTTTATATTTTTGTTCAGTATATTAAAGAGACTTTCCAGACGAGGGTCTGTTGTAAGCAGAGGAAGTTTGGAAAGTCTGTTTAATAATCAATTTCTTTAAATATTGTCTCAAATTCAGTCGGTCATATTGACCAGCCGTCATGCCCACTGGCACAGTGGGTTGAAATGGAACGTGTGACTTGCTGTTGACAACAGGAGCTAATGTATGTAAACACCCCCCGCGTTGCTAAGCGACAGACCACTTTCTGAAATGTCAACATCACAGAGTAGCTAGCCAGCTAACGGTGGGTAACTATTCATATTACTAACATTCAATGTAAATGTAACTAAATCTAGTAATTCTGGAAAAACTAGCTGGCTAACGTTAACTGGCTACTAGTGTATAGTTTCTTTGTTGTTAGTGAGAGCTACTGTGACGTTAGCTGACACCGTGTTTGCATGTTCACTCTTGTCTAACTCGCTAACTTGTTTGTTCGTTTACAGTAACTTTCCGTTCAGACTCACTGCCGCCTGGATTGTCCTTCTCTGTGTTAGAAGCCGGAGTCATTGCTATTTATTCCAAATGTATTGTCAACCTTCATGCCTCTCTTGGTACACAACTCAACACAACAGACGTTTCCGCGCCACATATCCATCCCGGTGAAAGTCATTTCTAGGAAATGACGCAGTATGAAAGCAGCCAATCGCTGGGGGGTTTTCGAAGCTTGTCCAGAGAGGAAGAGGCAAAGCGAGAGGATTTACTCCGCTCGAAATCTGTCCACGAAAATTAAACCACCAATTGAAATGTTGTATGGAGGTCAATCAGAGATCGTAGAATTTGGTCAACCAAAAAAATGTAATTGCTACGTGATGTTTATTTGATCGAATAGAAGTTCCGTAATGGTTAGGTTGTTAAGAATGCACTGATATAAGTGGACTCACCTGGCATTTTGGCAATTAGAAACAATACGACTTTATATATCGGAGTTATGCGGGCGAACAACAGGCACATCTGCCCTCTAATTGGCTAGAGTGATCCCACCTGGTCTCGCCTCTCCCGTCTGGCTTCCATCTTCGAGGACATGCATTTCCATTGTTTGAGCGCTCTCTAGACTATCTTGTTAATATATCATCTTTGGCTTGGCGCTTGGTTTAACACTGTGTGTGGTCCAATGTCCGCTTGGTGGCAATGTTGTTTCATCGTCGATGTAGGCCACTACGGTAGACCTACAGTAGGCTACAACCTAGTTAACCTTGAATGTAATTTACAATGTATTTATCACTTTATTAGTCTGGGGTCTGGACTGTAAGGAATGTTGTTGATGGTCAGTTAAAGTTTATTTCTTGCTTGTTTCATCATCAAGAACACTCGTCCTCTCGGCCACATGATGCCAATACACACCCCATCGTCTTTGTCTCGCTCTCTCACTCACCCAGTCTCTCTCTCTCACACACACAGTCCAACCTCCGTCCATGACCCGTATCACCCACCTCTCTTTTGACAAGTTAGGGAACATTTCTCGGAAGAGAGGCGAGGCCTATCTAATGATGCTTTGACTGCAGAAAGTGTCGCCTTTTTATCGCAATGAAGCTTGTTTCCATGGTGACCCCGGCGGGACTCTGTGCGCGCACAAAAGATTCTCCTGTCCCAGATTTGGAGGATGAAAGCGCGCTCGGGCTTGTGGGACACGCAGACTCATATTGGGCACAGTGGTTCTACAATGCGTTCAAACAGCAGTCCTACAAAAGATCCATTGTAGCCCATGCAAGTGCAGGTCTCTACTATTCATCTTTGTTCTTGTTTTTGGATTAATGAAGGAATTAGCACAGACAACGTTGTCAACGTGTGGTAGGCCTAGGCATATTCTGTAGAACAGAGTGCAGGTCCAGGATGACATTTTCTGGCCATCTGAGCTTGAGAAAATAATACCCTATAGCCAGTGGTGTAAAGTACTTCAATAAAATTCTTTAAAGTACTACTTGAGTAGTTTTTTTGGAGTATCTGTATTTTACTTTACTATTTATATTTTTGACAACTTTTACTTTTACTTCACTACATTCCTAATGAAAATAATGTACTTTTTACTCCATACATTTTGCCTGACACCCAAAAGTACTCTTACATTTTGAATGCTTAGCATGACAGGAAAATTATCCAATTCACGCACCTATCAAGAAAACATCCCTGGTAATCCCTATTGCCTCTGATCTGGCAGACTCACTAAACATGTGCTTTGTTTGTAAATTATATCTGAGTGTTGGAGTGTGCCCTTGGCCATCCAAAAACAAAAATACAAATAAAATGATGCCGTCTGGTTTGCTTAATATAAGGATTTTTTTTTTATTTTATAATTTAACATTTGTACTTAATTATGAACTGGGTGGTTTGAGCCCTGAATGCTGATTGGCTAAAAGCTGTGGTATATCAGACCATATACCACAGTATGACAAAACATGTATTTTTACTGAGCTTATTATGTTAGTAACCAGTTCATAATAACAATAAGGCACCTCGGGGGTTTGTGGTATATGGCCAATATACCATGGCTAAAGGGCTGTATCCAGGCACTCCGCATTGCGTTGTGCCTGGATACAGCCCTTAGCCATAGTATATTGACCATATACCACACCCCCCGGGCCTTATTGCTTATTTGAGCAATTACATTTGATACTTAAGTATATTTAAAACCAAATACTTTTAGACTTTTACTCAAGTAGTATTTTACTGGGTGACTTTTACTTTTACTTGAGTAATTCTGAAGGTATCTTTACTTTAACTCAAGTATGACAATTGGGTACTTTTTCCACCACTGCCTATAGCACACTCTATCTGCTATAAAACATCAACTTTGGGCACACAGTGTTGTGCCTTCTTCAGTGTTACACAATTAATTATTGAACTAGATTCATGTAGGCTAGACTGTGAGGCAACATATGGTCAGAGAGCCGATGTGTGACGTATCTGGATATTTAGGACGTGAGAGTTTTTGTTTAAAGCTATTCAGGGAATGCAAATTTTGTTTCAAGATACCAAATGTGGCCATAACTTTAGTAACCTGGACACATAGCTAGCTACTCGTTCATTCAGCCCACTTGGCAGCAGAACAAGATCCACTAATTGGACATGCCTGTAGTTGGTGAACCATGTGCCCGCTGTCCCGCGGTGTGGCCGGTCACGCATGTTTGTTTGGTCATGCATGCATGTCCGACCCAGGCCGGCGGTTTTTAAAAACTAACGTGCACGCCTCACTCGGCTACACTCGCGCGCTGAGTGTCTGAGTGGCGGTGCCTCAGTGCCTGTTGGTGACGGTTGGAACGAGGGAAGGGAAAAGCCAGGACCGTTTTTATACAGTCAACGGTTGACGGACAGATACGCGTCTCTAATCATGGTGGGGCGGACAAGCAATGGAACGCATGATTACGCAGGTGCTTCTGGTGTACCCTGTGCGCCCGGACGCAGGAGAGGAGCAGGCACGGTAAGTCAGCCAACCAACATTAGTATACTTGTAACCTATACCTGTACTATGGCCTCAGCCAAGAGGTCTGGATCTTTATGGCACAGGACACAGTGGAATTGGGCTATCCTTTAATTATGGTTGCTGGTTCAAGCCTTTAGATGTCAGTCGTGTAAAAAATGAAGTAGACCTATCAAGTAGGCCTACTTTTTTCCCAGATTACTTTTGTGGCTGTAGTAAGGTAGTGGCTGTAGTCTATGGCTGTAGAAAGGCAGTGGCTGTGGCTGTAGTCTCTCTCTGACTATGCAACAGTGTCTTCTATGTTCTTGTAGAGGTATTTAAAGAAAGACAAATGTAGAGTCAGAGAGACTGTTTATATAAAGTGGTTAAAAGTGATCGAAAAAATGAAGTGAGAGAATGGTCCAGGGAAGAGAGAAGTAAAGATAGAGAGAGGAGAGACAAGTCAAGATGGAAAGATGGAGAGACAAGTCAAGATAGAGAGAGGAGAGACAAGTCAAGATAGAAATAGAAGTAAATATGGAGAGAGAAGTAAATATAGAAAGATGTAAAGAGGAGAGAGAGTTAAAGATGGAGAGATGGAGAGAAATGTAAATATACAGTGCAATGGGAAAGTATTCAGACCCCTTCCCTTTTCCACATTTTGTTACGTTACAGCCTTATTCTAAAATGGATTAAATAAAAAACATCCTCACCAATCTACACACAGTACCCCAAAATGACGAAGCAAAAACAGGTTTTTAGACATTTTTGCTCATGTATTAAAAATAAAAATCTGAAATACCTAATTTACGTAAGTATTCAGACCCTTTGATATGAGACTCGAAATTGAGCTCAGGTGCATCCTGTTTCCATTGATCATCCTTGAAATGTTTCTACAACTTGATTGGATTCCACCTGTGGTAATTTAAACTGATTGGACATGGTTTTGAAAGGCACACACCTGTCTATATAAAGGTCCCACAGTTGACCGTGCATGTCAGAGCAAAAACCAAGCCATGAGGTCGAAAGAATTGTCCGTAGAGCTCCGAGACAGGATTGTGTCGAGGCACAGATCTGGGGAAGGGTACCAAAACATTTCTGCAGCATTGAAGGTCCCCAAGAACACAGTGGCCTCCATCATTCTTAAATGGAAGAAGTTTTGAACCATTAAGACTCTTCCTAAAGCTGGCGGCTCGGCCAAACTGAGCAATTGTGGGAGAAGGGCCTTGGTCAGAGAGGTGACCAACAACCTGACAGAGCGCCAGAGTTTCTCTGTGGAGATGGGAGAACCTTCCAGAAGGACAACCATCTCTGCAGCACTCCACCAATAAGGCCTTTATGGTAGAGTGGCAAGACGGAAGCCACTCCTCAGTAAAAGGCACATCTCGCTTGGAGTTTAGAAAGATTGAGAGAGAAGTGTAAAGTTAGAAGGGTTGAGAGAGGAGAGAGAAATGTAAAGATAGAAGGATTGAGAGAGCAGAGAGAAATGTAAAGATAGAAGGATTGAGAGAGGAGAGAGAAGGCTAAAGTTAGAAGGATTGAGAGAGGAGAGAGAAATGTAAAGATAGAAGGATTGAGAGAGGAGAGAGAAATGTAAAGATAGAAAGATTGAGAGAGGAGAGAGAAGGCTAAAGTTAGAAGGATTGAGAGAGGAGAGAGAAATGTAAAGATAGAAGAATTGAGAGCGGAGAGAGAAATGTAAAGTTCAGAAAGATCCACATCCATGCCCTGTTCCTGCTGGTTCATAAGAATAGAATAAGGTTAAAGCTCTCTCTAGGTTCCTTCTCTGTACTGTATATCTTTGCTATTCAGTAGGATACAGTATACTGTTCCCTTATATTCTTAAACAGTCTCCTCTCCTCCCCCTCCTCCCTTGTTTTCTCTCATAACACCTGATCCCCAAAAGCACTGGATAGGTGTCTACTACTATAACAGCCTCCTGCTTTCACCTATCTTGATGTGGTCAAGCAGGAAAGGTGACAAGAAACTGGAGCTGATTAAGACTGTTGGACACAGCACAAGGAGGAACCATTCCAACCTTTGAACACATAGTGGTGTCTCAATAGTCTACTCTAAAGAGGGTTTCCTTCATTTGCACTGATGTGAAATAACTGGGTATATGAAAGCAACCTCCTAAGTGTGCCATGATTACTTTCACCTACAGTGTGTTTTCAAAGGAGAGGAGAGGAGAGGAGGAGAGGAGAGCTACTGTAGACTATTGACAAACAGCCTCCAAGACACTAATGCTCACTGTCATCCTTCACTGATGGTCCTAGCCAGCTCAGCCAATCCGTATCACCCATGCAAATGAGACAGTGGGAGCTGTGCACTGATTGGAGCTCTCTCTCTCCTCTTTGTCATCGCCATGGCAAGAGTTTGGAGACGCTTGGCTGCTGGTCTGTGAGCGAGGGATCACTCTGCCAAAGGGAGGAGGAGAGGGAGGAGAGAGGGAGGGAAGAGGTAGAGTATAGGGAGGGAGAGAGGAGCGAGAGTAGGGCAGAGTGGGCGGGGATACAGGGGGAAGTGAAGAGAGGGGAAAGAGGCCAGGAGAGGAAGAGAGAGAGGGAGGTAGCGAGAAATAGAGAGAGAGAGGCATCATCTCACTGATGCTGAGTCACAGACAGGGGGTGCAGACGCTGTATCCCATGAGCCTTTAGGGGAAACATGGAGGAGCTCGAGCACACCTGCCCCCAACTGGTCACGGTAGGGTCTGTGTGTGTGTGTGTGTGTGTGTGTGTGTGTGGAGGGGAGGGGGGCTAGCTCGTCTCCTTGTTGTTATGAAACAGATATACTGTCTGTGTGTGTCTTTGGGGGATGTTCTGAATGCTGAGCGGACTGTGTGTTTCTGTGTGTTGGGGGAGGGTGAGGGGTTGGGTGTGTTTCGCAGTATTGGCAGGGGTATGTGTGTATAAGCAGCCTAGCATAGATCTCCTGACAAGGACACAAAAGCTCAAGAAAACAGAGGGGCGATGCCAGCCCCATTCAGTCTCTCTCACTCTCTCTCTCTCTCTCTCTCTCTCTCCCGCTCTCTCTCGCGCTCTCGCTCTCTCTCTCTCTCGTCTGTTCGCATCTCTCCCTTTTATTCTTTGTGCCTCTCCTGCTCTTCATCATCTCCCCCCTCTCCCTCTGTCTCTCTCTTTCTTTACTCCATCACAGCGTTGTTGTTGTTGTCTTAGTTAATCCTTCTTACTCTAGATGTTCTCTGCTTGTGCCAGTGTAAGGGTGTAGTAAGCGCGCTCGCTGCGGTCACTCTGATTGGCCGATCGACCGAGGCAGCCGCCTGCCCTTTGTCCGCTCTAGCCTCTTCCCCGATTTCACCTTGCAGTGGATTGTGGGAGAAAAGTTACCTCAGTACGTCCTCCTCACTGTTCCGTTCTGCCCCATCTGTTGCCATGGGGATGGGAGATCACACAATGGTTTATTTTTCTCTCTACATCCTCTTTGTTCTAGCTCATCCTTTATCCGGATGGAATAACGTAGAGGTGGAATTACCTTCAGATATCTACTGTTATGGGAGTGGATCTATGATGTAATTTGGGATGTCACTGGGGAAGTCATGCATGTTACATTTTCTCTTTCTCTCCCTCTCTAGAGAATGAGAGCGAGAGAGATGTCAACAATGTAAACATATGTTTCTCATGCCAATAAAGCCCTTTGAATTGAGAAAGAGAGACACAGAGAGAGAGAGATAGAGAGCGATGGAGTTCCATTTTAGCCAGAAGCAAATCAATAGCACTGAGTGCTGCTTGTCTCATCACCATGTAATCAATAGTTGTGATACAGAATAGATATTAGGCCTGATCAATAATCTAATGGACATTACTAAGCCAGAGAGAGGGGATGGCAATCAAGAAGGGGACATGAATGTCATTCAACTTTTCTCTCGCTTTCCCTCTCTGTCTCCCGTTCCTCTCTCTGTCCCCTTTCAAATTCTATTGGATTCTTTCTGCCTCTTTTGATTTTCAGGCTCATCTTTTCTCTCCCTTCTTTTCTTCTCCTTTTTGCCACTCTTTTCGTCGATCATGTTGTTCCTCTGTAAACCTCTTGCCACTCTACCATTGTGGTTTGTTTGCGAATAGGAAAATGGTTTTGTAGATGTGAATTTGATGCATGTGCTCTTTTAATATGCTATAAAGTGACTAACAGTTAAATCTCTCTCTCTCAAATCAAATCAATTCAATTCAATTGGCTTTATTGGCATGGGAAACATATACAGTGGGGCAAAAAAGAATTTAGTCAGCCACCAATTGTGCAAGTTCTCCAACTTAAAAAGATGAGAGAGGCCTGTAATTTTCATCATAGGTACACTTCAACTATGACAGACAAAATGAGGAAAAAAAAGCCAGAAAATCACATTGTAGGAGTTTTTATGAATTTATTTGCAAATTATGGTGGAAAATATGTATTTGGTCAATAACAAAAGTTTATCTCAATACTTTGTTATATACCCTTTGTTGGCAATGACAGAGGTCAAACGTTTTCTGTAAGTCTTCACAAGGTTTTCACACACTGTTGCTGGTATTTTGGCCCATTCCTCCATGCAGATCTCCTCTAGAGCAGTGATGTTTTGGGGCTGTCGCTGGGCAACACGGACTTTCAACTCCCTCCAAAGATTTTCTATGGGGTTGAGATCTGGAGACTGGCTAGGCCACTCCAGGACCTTGAAATGCTTCTACGAAGCCACTCCTTAGTTGCCCGGGCGGTGTGTTTGGGATCATTGTCATGCTGAAAGACCCAGCCACGTTTCATCTTCAATGCCCTTGCTGATGGAAGGAGGTTTTCACTCAAAATCTCACGATACATGGCCCCATTCATTCTTTCCTTTACACGGATCAGTCGTCCTGGTCCCTTTGCAGAAAAACAGCCCCAAAGCATGATGTTTCCACCCCCATGCTTCACAGTAGGTATGGTGTTCTTTGGATGCAACTCAGCATTCTTTGTCCTCCAAACACGACGAGTTGAGTTTTTACCAAAAAGTTCTATTTTGGTTTCATCTGACCATATGACATTCTCCCAATCCTCATCTGGATTATCCAAATGCTCTCTAGCAAACTTCAGACGGGCCTGAACATGTACTGGCTTAAGCAGGGGGACACTGCAGGATGGCACTGCAGGATTGGCACTGCAGGATTTGAGTCCCTGGCGGCGTAGTGTGTTACTGATGGTAGGCTTTGTTACTTTGGTCCCAGCTCTCTGCAGGTCATTCACTAGGTCCCCCCGTGTGGTTCTGGGATTTTTGCTCACCGTTCTTGTGATCATTTTGACCCCACGGGGGGGAGATCTTGCGTGGAGCCCCAGATCGAGGAAGATTATCATTGGTCTTGTATGTCTTCCATTTCCTAATAATTGCTCCCACAGTTGATTTCTTCAAACCAAGCTGCTTACCTATTGCAGATTCAGTCTTCCCAACCTGGTGCAGGTCTACAATTTTGTTTCTGGTGTCCTTTGACAGCTCTTTGGTCTTGGCCATAGTGGAGTTTGGAGTGTGACTGTTTGAGGTTGTGGACAGGTGTCTTTTATACTGATAACAAGTTCAAACAGGTGCCATTAATACAGGTAACGAGTGGAGGACAGAGGAGCCTCTTAAAGAAGAAGTTACAGGTCTGTGAGAGCCAGAAATCATGCTTGTTTGTATGTGACCAAATACTTATTTTCCACCATAATTTGCAAATAAATTCATTAAAAATCCTACAATGTGATTTTCTGGATTTTTTTTCCTCATTTTGTCTGTCATAGTTGAAGTGTACCTATGATGAAAATGACAGGCCTCTCTCATCTTTTTAAGTGAGAGAACTTGCACAATTGGTGGCTGACTAAATACTTTTTTGCCCCACTGTATACATTGCCAAAGCAAGTGGAATAGATAATACACAAAAGTGAAATAAACAATAAAAAATGTACAGTAAACATTACACTCACAAAAGTTTCAAAAGAATAAAGACATTTCAAATGTCATATTATGTCTACATACAGTGTTGTAATGCTGTGCAAATAGTTAAGGTACAAAAGGGAAAATAAACAAAATAAATCTCGGTTGTATGGGTCTCTCTCTCTCTCTCAGATGCTGACAGAGCCTGCTATCTTTGCCAAGGACACCAGCTGTGAGTGCCGCGGCCCTCATGAGAAACTCTCCATCGCTCAGGCCCGCAGAGGCACCCCAAGTATACCTCCTCTCCTCTTCTGTTCCAAGCTCCATCACTAGTTTAGCACTGTTCCTCCTCTTATCCTCCTTCATCCTCTCTTCTTCCCGTCCTCAGTAGTTTCACTCATAACCATCCCTTCTTCTTTTCTACATCCTCACATTCACTCACTTTCTCCTCCTCCTCTCCTCCCCTCCTCCTCTCCTCTCTTCTCCTCCCCTCCTCCTCCTCCTCTCCTCTCCTCCCCTCCTCCTCTCCTCTCCTCCCCTCCTCCTCTCCTCTCCTCTTCTCTGACAGTGGTATATATGTGTTAGATGTAAACTCTCTGTGTGTGTCCTGTAGATGTAAACTCTCTGTGTGTGTCCTGTAGATGTAAACTCTCTGTGTGTGTCCTCTAGATGTCAACTCTCTGTGTGTGTCCTCTAGATGTAAACTCTCTGTGTGTGTCCTGTAGATGTAAACTCTCTGTGTGTGTCCTCTAGATGTAAACTCTCTGTGTGTGTCCTGTAGATGTAAACTCTCTGTGTGTGTCCTCTAGATGTCAACTCTCTGTGTGTGTCCTCTAGATGTAAACTCTCTGTGTGTGTCCTCTAGATGTAAACTCTCTGTGTGTGTCCTGTAGATGTAAACTCTCTGTGTGTGTCCTCTAGATGTAAACTCTCTGTGTGTGTCCTCTAGATGTCAACTCTCTGTGTGTGTCCTGTAGATGTAAACTCTCTGTGTGTGTCCTCTAGATGTAAACTCTCGGTGTGTCCTCTAGATGTCAACCATGTGTGTGTCCTCTAGATGTAAACTCTGTGTGTGTCTTCTAGATGTCAACCATGTGTGTGTCCTCTAGATGTCAACTCTCTGTGTGTGTCCTGTAGATGTAAACTCTGTGTGTGTGTCCTCTAGATGTAAACTCTCTGTGTGTGTCCTCTAGATGTCAACCATGTGTGTGTCCTCTAGATGTAAACTCTGTGTGTGTCCTCTAGATGTAAACTCTCGGTGTGTCCTCTAGATGTCAACCATGTGTGTGTCCTCTAGATGTAAACTCTGTGTGTGTCTTCTAGATGTCAACCATGTGTGTGTCCTCTAGATGTCAACTCTCTGTGTGTGTCCTGTAGATGTAAACTCTCTGTGTGTGTCCTGTAGATGTAAACTCTCTGTGTGTGTCCTCTAGATGTAAACTCTCCGTGTGTGTCCTCTAGATGTCAACCATGTGTGTGTCCTCTAGATGTAAACTCTGTGTGTGTCCTGTAGATGTAAACTCTCGGTGTGTCTTCTAGATGTAAACTCTGTGTGTGTCCTCTAGATGTAAACTCTCGGTGTGACTTCTAGATGTAAACTCTGTGTGTGTCCTCTAGATGTAAACTCTGTGTGTGTCCTCTAGATGTAAACTCTGTGTGTGTCTTCTAGATGTCAACCATGTGTGTGTCCTCTAGATGTCAACTCTCTGTGTGTGTCCTGTAGATGTAAACTCTGTGTGTGTGTCCTGTAGATGTCAACTCTCTGTGTGTGTCCTGTAGATGTAAACTCTCTGTGTGTGTCTTCTAGATGTCAACCATGTGTGTGTCCTTTAGATGTCAACTCTCTGTGTGTGTCCTGTAGATGTAAACTCTCTGTGTGTGTCCTGTAGATGTAAACTCTCTGTGTGTGTCCAGTAGATGTAAACTCTCTGTGTGTGTCCTCTAGATGTAAACTCTCTGTGTGTGTCCTCTAGATGTAAACTCTGTGTGTGTCCTCTAGATGTAAACTCTCGGTGTGTCTTCTAGATGTAAACTCTGTGTGTGTCCTCTAGATGTCAACTCTGTGTGTGTCCTCTAGATGTAAACTCTGCGTGTCCTCTAGATGTAAACTCTGTGTGTGTCCTCTAGATGTCAACACTGTGTGTGTCCTGTAGATGTAAACTCTGTGTGTGTCCTCTAGATGTAAACACTGTGTGTGTCCTGTAGATGTAAACTCTCTGTGTGTGTCCTCTAGATGTAAACTCTGTGTGTGTCCTCTAGATGTAAACTCTGTGTGTGTCCTCTAGATGTAAACTCTGTGTGTGTCCTCTAGATGTAAACTCTGTGTGTGTCCTCTAGATGTAAACACTGTGTGTGTCCTGTAGATGTAAACTCTGTGTGTGTCCTGTAGATGTAAACTCTCTGTGTGTGTCTTCTAGATGTAAACTCTGTGTGTGTCCTGTAGATGTAAACTCTCTGTGTGTGTCTTCTAGATGTAAACTCTGTGTGTGTCCTCTAGATGTAAACTCTGTGTGTGTCCTCTAGATGTAAACTCTGTGTGTGTCCTCTAGATGTCAACCATGTGTGTGTCCTCTAGATGTAAACTCTCTGTGTGTGTCTTCTAAATGTAAACTCTGTGTGTGTCCTCTAGATGTAAACTCTGTGTGTGTCCTCTAGATGTCAACTCTGTGTGTGTCCTCTAGATGTAAACTCTGTGTGTGTCCTCTAGATGTAAACTCTGTGTGTGTCCTCTAGATGTAAACACTGTGTGTGTCCTGTAGATGTAAACTCTGTGTGTGTCCTGTAGATGTAAACTCTCTGTGTGTGTCTTCTAGATGTAAACTCTGTGTGTGTCCTGTAGATGTAAACTCTCTGTGTGTGTCTTCTAGATGTAAACTCTGTGTGTGTCCTCTAGATGTAAACTCTGTGTGTGTCCTCTAGATGTAAACTCTGTGTGTGTCCTCTAGATGTCAACCATGTGTGTGTCCTCTAGATGTAAACTCTCTGTGTGTGTCTTCTAGATGTAAACTCTGTGTGTGTCCTCTAGATGTAAACTCTGTGTGTGTCCTCTAGATGTAAACTCTGTGTGTGTCCTCTAGATGTAAACTCTGTGTGTGTCCTCTAGATGTAAACACTGTGTGTGTCCTGTAGATGTAAACTCTGTGTGTGTCCTGTAGATGTAAACTCTCTGTGTGTGTCTTCTAGATGTAAACTCTGTGTGTGTCCTCTAGATGTAAACTCTGTGTGTGTCCTGTAGATGTAAACTCTGTGTGTGTCCTGTAGATGTAAACTCTCTGTGTGTGTCTTCTAGATGTAAACTCTGTGTGTGTCCTCTAGATGTAAACTCTGTGTATGTCTTCTAGATGTAAACTCCGTGTGTCCTCTAGATGTAAACTCCGTGTGTCCTCTAGATGTAAACTCTGTGTGTGTCCTCTATATGTAAACTCTGTGTATGTCTTCTAGATGTAAACTCCGTGTGTCCTCTAGATGTCAACTCTTTGTGTGTCCTCTCCAGTGGACCGTCCAGTGCGTGTATATGCAGATGGCATATTTGATCTGTTCCACTCCGGCCATGCCAGAGCCCTGATGCAGGCCAAGAACCTCTTCCCCAATGCATACCTCATAGTGGGAGGTATGTACACATACACATGCAGATATGTACATACATACATTTATAAACATGTGGATATAATGACTCTTATCAAAACATATATGTTATTCATACTATCTGTTACTGTGTACCTTCGTGTATGTGTGTGTGTGTGTGTGTGTGTGTGTGTGTGTGTGTGTGTGTGTGTGTGTCAGTGTGCAGTGATGAGCTGACCCACAAGTACAAGGGTTTCACAGTGATGACGGAGGAGGAGAGGTATGAGGCTCTGAGACACTGTCGCTATGTCGACGAGGTGGTCCGAGACGCACCATGGACGCTCACACAGGACTTCCTGGAGAAACACCAGGTGTGTCTGACTGTTTCCACCACAGCTGTTTATTCAGCGCTCTCTGACTGTTTGTGTACGTAGAGTAATGTGCTATCGTGCATGGCTCTCTGACTGTTTGTGTACGTAGAGTAATGTGCTATCGTGCATGGCTCTCTGACTGTTTGTGTACGTAGAGTAATGTGCTATCCTGCATGGCTCTCTGACTGTTTGTGTACGTAGAGTAATGTGCTATCGTGCATGTCTCTCTGACTGTTTGTGTACGTAGAGTAATGTGCTATCCTGCATGGCTCTCTGACTGTTTGTGTAATGAGAGTAGTGTGCTATCGTGCATGGCTCTCTGACTGTTTGTGTAATGAGAGTAATGTGCTATCGTGCATGGCTCTCTGACTGTTTGTGTACGTAGAGTAATGTGCTATCGTGCATGGCTCTCTGACTGTTTGTGTACGTAGAGTAATGTGCTATCCTGCATGGCTCTCTGGCTGTTTGTGTACGTAGAGTAATGTGCTATCGTGCATGGCTCTCTGACTGTTTGTGTATGTAGAGTAATGTGCTATTGTGCATGGCTCTCTGACTGTTTGTGTACGTAGAGTAATGTGCTATCGTGCATGGCTCTCTGACTGTTTGTGTACGTAGAGTAATGTGCTATCGTGCATGGCTCTCTGACTGTTTGTGTACGTAATGTGCTATCCTGCATGGCTCTCTGACTGTTTGTGTATGTAGAGTAATGTGCTATCCTGCATGGCTCTCTGACTGTTTGTGTATGTAGAGTAATGTGCTATCCTGCATGGCTCTCTGACTGTTTGTGTATGTAGAGTAATGTGCTATCCTGCATGGCTCTCTGACTGTTTGTGTACGTAGAGTAATGTGCTATCGTGCATGGATCTTTTCTAGGTGTCACTTTATCTGCACGTGCTTTCTTCCTGTTCTGTGATTCTTGTCTTCCTGTTCTGTGATTCTTGTCTTCCTGTTCTGTGATTCTTATCTTCCTGTTCTGTGTTTCTTATCTTCCTGTTCTGTGTTTCTTATCTTCCTGTTCTGTGATTCTTGTCTTATTGTGTTCTGATTGTTTCTTAGATCGATTTTGTGGCTCATGATGATATCCCATACTCCTCAGCAGGAACTGAGGACGTCTACAAACACATCAAGGAGGCAGGTGTGTGTATGTGTGTGTGTAAAGCTGTATTCACAATCAGTCTCACAAAGCCATATGTCTGTAGATTCTTGTATTAGCCGAAATGGCTAGAATGGTCCGCCGGCTTTTAGCAGCTACAATTTAATTAGATGTTACATTTTAAGAACCCTCCTCCACATGCCCGTAGGAGGGGTGCAGAGTGTTATGTTTGTTACTGTTTTCCGACTGCAGAGAGTTTGCAATTTTGCAGAAAATAGATGAAAAAACGTGCTGTAGTCTTTGAAGGCATTACATCTCCTCTGCTTGAACAAATGACTGTATGGCTTCAACACTCTCCTCCCAAGCAAGCAAGGCATTTGATTGGTTTGACGTGTTGCGAGGCGTCACTAATTTACATGGGGTTTCCACCACTGCATAGCGACTTTCTGCCATTGACTTCACCAGGCTTTCTGATTAAGGAAGGATGATTCTCCACGATCAGTGGATGTGTTCCTGTGTGTGTGTTTATTTAGAATATATTTGTAATATGTGTGTGTGTATGTGTATGTGTTCCAGGCATGTTCGTGCCGACCCAGCGGACGGAGGGCATCTCGACCTCTGACCTGATCACTCGTATCGTACGAGACTACGATCTCTACGCTAGACGCAACCTACAGCGAGGCTACACCGCTAAAGAGCTCAACGTCAGCTTCATCAACGTAAGTGTCTGTGTCTGTGTGGTGTCTACCCTCAACAGAACTGTCGCTTTTGTGCGCATGTGTGTCCATGTACACTGTACACTTGGAACATAACTGATGGCTTTCAAAAAACACACAGACATACTGTACAGCCAACCTTCCTCCAACCTCCTTCCAACCTCCCTCCCTCCCTCCCTCCAACCTCCCTCTCTTCAACCTCCCTCTCTTCAACCTCCCTCTAACCTTCCTCAGGAGAAGAAGTACCGCCTGCAGAACCAGGTGGACCGTATGAAGGAGGCAACATTCCTTCAACCTTCCTCCAACCTCCCTCCAACATTCCTACAACCTTCCTACAACCTTCCTACAACCTCCCTACAACATTCATACAACCTTCCTCCAACCTTCGTCCAACCTTCCTCCAATCTCCCCCCAAGCTCCCTCCAACCTTCCTCCAACCTTCCTTCCACCCCCAACCTCCCTCCAACCTGTTGATCATATCACTCCATCATTTTGCGTCCTCCCTTTTCTCCATACTTTCTTTTCGTTTTTTAAATCTAAACTAGGGTGAACATGATAGGAGATATTGTACAGCGATCGACTGCAGTGTGACTTTTTGCAGTGTGATATTCAGTGAACAAGCAGGCCTACACTGTTACAGGAGCTCTCCAGATAGAGACTGACTTCATAGACAAACAGACACAGTTCTCTATGCTTATAGAATAAGATAATAGACTATGTCTGCCCTATGCATTCTGTTTCTACCTGCATCATTCTGTAACATGGTGCCTGCTGACTGACTGTGCCCTAGTGGAGACTTAACAGAGAGAAACACTGTCCTCTAGAGGAGTAGTAGTGTAACTGCATCCTTCCTGGGAGACGAGGAGAGAAGGCTACTTTAAGGGCTCCACACGGTCTACACAATGGATCTGACGGCTCTCTACGTAGTTCTACCTCCTTTAGTGCGGCTGAATTGTTGTAACACATGAAATCACTGTGGCGAGCCCTTTGGACTATTGAGATGCACCCCATTGCCATAGCGACTGCATTAATGAATGGATGTTACATCATTTCAACAATGGTAACACCAAGGAACTCAGCTCCCTCCAACTCCCTCCCTCCAACATTCCTCCAACCTCCCTCCAACCTCCCTCCAAACTCCCTCCAACCTCCCTCCAACTTTCCTCCAACCTCCCTCCAACATTCCTCCAAACTCCCTCCAACCTCCCTCCAACTTCCCTCCAACCTCCCTCCAACATTCCTCCAACCTCCCTCCAAACTCCCTCCAACTTTCCTCCCTCCAACCTCCCTCCAACCTCCCTCCAAACTCCCTCCAACATTCCTCCAACCTCCCTCCCTCCCTCCAACCTCCATCCAACCTTCCTCCAACCTTCCTCAGGAGAAGAAGTACCGCCTTCAGAACCAGGTGGACCGTATGAAGGAGAAGGTGAAGACAGTGGAGGAGAAGAGTAAACACTTTGTCTACCGTGTGGAGGAGAAGAGCCATGACCTCATACAGAAGTGGGAAGAGAAATCACGGGAGTTCATTGGTAACTTCCTGGAACTGTTCGGCCCAGATGGAACATGGGTAAGTCAGGCCTGTCTCTCATGCTCCACTCATGCACATTTTACAATCACTCATCTGACATGTCACTTCTTTGTTCACAAATCTAATCTATACACTAAACTGTGCATCTCTAACTAGACTAGTCTTTGAAATGAAAGTACTCTCACATACCGGTCTCTCTCCCCCTCCCCCTCTCTCTCTACTCCCCCTCCCTCCATCCATCTCCGCTCTCTCTCTCTCCATCCCTCCACCCTATCCTCTCTCCACTCTCCCCACCCCCTCCCTCCATCCCCTCTCTTAACTCTCTCTCTCTCTCTGCCATCTCCCTCTCTCCCCCCCTAACAGAAACAGGTGTTAAGTGAGCGTAGTGGTCGGATGATCTCCTACGCCATTTCACCTCGCGGGTCACCTAGCAACAGTCCACCCAGGCAACTGTCTCCATCCCGTTCCCCATCTCCTCCCTCTCGCTGGTCTCAGCCCAGGCCAGCCTCCCCCTCCTCACCCAAAGGGGCCTCAGCCTCCTTCAGTAGCATGAGTGAAGAAGATGAGAACGAGAAGTAGTGCCCCGGACTGTGGAACACATGCCATGTTCAATCTTTGACTTCCGACTTTAGTCAATTCAAGACAATTTAGAACGTGGAAAAAAACTAGCTCCGACTGGTAAAATTGTTTTGAACAGTCAACTAACTCGGAATTCCAAATCGGAAACTCTGACATCTTTCTAGAACTCCAACTTTCCAACCTGAAGATCACTGACGTAATGATTTGACCCCCCCAAACACCCACCCACACCCACCCACCCACCCACACACACACACACACACACTCTCTCTGTCATCTTCTTCCACACACTGACAGCAATGACTGGATGCTGAAACTGTATCTTCCAGGAAGTAGATATGCAAGACAGAGGTGGGTCATGGGAAATGTATTCTAGTGTTGAAGCACAAAGAAGCCATCACAGTCTCTGTTGCCTGGGCAATGAAGCAGATGGGAGTGTAGAGAAGATGATGGGACTGATCTGTTTTCGATTGCTCAGGTCTGACAGAGGCAGTAAATAAAATAGTGCCTGTTGATCATATCACTCCATCCTTTTATGTCCTCCCTTTCTGTTCTCTATCCTTTTTTTTTTTTATCTCATTGTGAGAACAACTAGGGTGAAGATGTTAGGAGATATTGTACAGCGATCGACTGCATTGTGACTTTTTGCAGTGTGATATTCAGTGAACAAGCAGGCCTACACTGTTACAGGAGCTCTCCAGATAGAGACTGACTTCATAGACAAACAGACACAGTTCTCTATGCTTATAGAATAAGATAATAGACTATGTCTGCCCTATGCATTCTGTTTCTACCTGCATCATTCTGTAACATGGTGCCTGCTGACTGACTGTGCCCTAGTGGAGACTTAACAGAGAGAAACACTGTCCTCTAGAGGAGTAGTAGTGTAACTGCATCCTTCCTGGGAGACGAGGATAGAAGGCTACTTTAGACTATTGAAATGCACCCCACTGAATCACAAATTCTTCTGTACCCGATTATCTGTACCCGGGGGAGGGGGGGCAGGTAGCTTAGCAGTTGAGAGTGTTGGGCGAAAAATCGGTTGATGTGCCCTTGAGCAAGGCACTTAACCCTAATTGCTCTGGATAAGAGCGTCTGCTAAATGACTCAACAATGATAACACCATGGAACTCAGTAACTGATTGGTGATTGCATAATTAACAGAAAGACTTGGAAATTCAGTATCGGGGACGTTTGTCACCCCCCTTTCCCAATGTGGCCGCCTGCCCGGCCCATCTCTTGTAAACAGCTAGAAAAAACTGATCTAGCAATTCAGTAGCATTTAGAATGTACAATTGTGACTGAGCTTAATAAGGGACCTTCCTTAGAGACCAGAGAACAAAGGTTAAAGTCCAGGGATGGCCAGTGTTATCCGCAAAGGGCTGGCGTGGCCATAGAATCAGGTGGCTGGAACAAAAACCAGTACCGGCCAGTTGTGGATTGGCTTGTTCACCTCTGCTGTGGTAGAATCATCATGGTCTCTGGCCTAGCTAGTCACAACACCACACAGAACTGTGAACTCTTCAACTCGATGTCTCTCGCTATGACACAACTGTTCCACAGCAGAAAGCCACATGAGAGCACATGAAACCACTTGCTACCACACAACTCCTGATCCGCCTTAGAGACATTCTTGTCCTGTATGTAACCCTGCACTGTATGTACAAACTTTGGAATGTCTGTTTCTGTTTGTATTGTCTTATTTTCTAATGGCTTCATATGTAAATAAATAGAAAAGGAAAATCATTGAAAGAGAAGCAGCTTGGTGATTGTTTCCTCTCAATCTCTCTCTTTTTCAGCAGATATGGACTTGCACGCACTCACACACAGAACAGACCATAACAGAACAGAGCTGAACAGAGGCAGTTGTTTTATTTTTACGGTAGGTTTGGATAATTTACAGTAGTTATTACAGTAGGTATTACAGTAGGTATTACAGTAGGTATTGCAGTAGGTATTACAGTAGGTATTGTAGTAGGTATTACAGTAGGTATTACAGTAGGTATTGCAGTAGGTATTACAGTAGATATTGTAGTAGGTATTGCAGTAGGTATTACAGTAGGTATTGTAGTAGGTATTGCAGTAGGTATTACAGTAGGTATTGCAGTAGGTATTACAGTAGGTATTGTAGTAGGTATTACAGTAGGTATTGCAGTAGGTATTACAGTAGATATTGTAGTAGGTATTGCAGTAGGTATTACAGTAGGTATTGCAGTAGGTATTGTAGTAGGTATTAGTGGGTATTGCAGTAGGTATTGCAGTAGGTATTCCAGTAGGTATTGTAGTAGGTATTACAGTAGGTATTGCAGTAGGTATTACAGTAGGTATTGTAGTAGGTATTAGTGGGTATTGCAGTAGGTATTACAGTAGGTATTGTAGTGGGTGTTAAAGTGGCTATTACAGTAGGTATTGCAGTAGGTATTACAGTAGGTATTGTAGTAGGTATTAGTGGGTATTGCAGTAGGTATTGCAGTAGGTATTCCAGTAGATATTGTAGTAGGTATTACAGTAGGTATTACAGTAGGTATTGCAGTGGGTATTACAGTAGGTATTGCAGTAGGTATTGCAGTGGGTGTTAAAGTGGCTATTACAGTAGATATTGCCGTAGGTATTGCAGTAGGTATTACAGTAGGCATTGCCGTAGGTATTGCAGTAGGTATTGTAGTAGGTATTGCAGTAGGTATTGCAGTAGGTATTGCCGTAGGTATTGCAGTAGGTATTACAGTAGGTATTGCCGTAGGTATTGCAGTAGGTATTGCCGTAGGTATTCCAGTAGGTATTGCAGTAGGTATTGCAATAGGTATTACAGTAGGTCTAACAGTAGGTCTTGCAGTAGGTATTGTAGTAGGTATTGCAGTAGGTATTGCAATAGGTATTACAGTAGGTATTACAGTAGGTCTTGCAGTAGGTATTGCAGTAGGTATTGTAGTAGGTATTGCAGTAGGTATTACAGTAGGTCTAACAGTAGGTATTGCAGTAGGTATTGCAGTAGGTATTGTAGTAGGTATTGCAGTAGGTATTACAGTAGGTATTGCAGTATGTATTGCAGTAGGTATTACAGTAGGTATTGCAGTAGGTATTACAGTAGGTATTGCAGTAGGTATTGCAGTAGGTATTGCAGTAGGTATTGTAGTAGGTATTGCAGTAGGTATTGTAGTGGGTGTTAAAGTGGGTATTACAGTAGATATTGTAGTAGGTATTGCAGTAGGTATTACAGTAGGTATTAGTGGGTATTACAGTAGGTCTAACAGTAGGTATTACAGTAGGTATTGCAGTAGGTATTGTAGTAGGTATTACAGTAGGTATTGTAGTAGGTATTGTAGTAGGTATTGCAGTAGGTATTACAGTAGGTATTGCAGTAGGTATTGTAGTGGGTGTTAAAGTGGGTATTACAGTAGATATTGTAGTAGGTATTGCAGTAGGTATTACAGTAGGTATTAGTGGGTATTACAGTAGGTCTAACAGTAGGTATTGTAGTAGGTATTACAGTAGGTCTAACAGTAGGTATTGTAGTAGGTATTACAGTAGGTATTGTAGTAGGTATTGCAGTAGGTATTACAGTAGGTATTACAGTAGGTATTGCAGTAGGTATTACAGTAGGTATTGTAGTAGGTATTACAGTAGGTATTGTTGTAGGTATTACAGTAGGTATTGCAGTATGTATTACAGTAGGTGTCGCTATATATCTATATTTATTTATTCAGACCCCTCTAGCGACATTGTCAAAAAAGCGACTAGCGACAAGTCTAGCGACTTATTCCGGTGTTATTGGAGACAGTGGAGACTCTGACGTGAAAGCACGTATCGTTCTTACTCTTCTCAACGAGCAGCGGGTGCTGCCGTGGGCCCCGGGCCCCACCCCCGTCCCAAAGCACTCACAGGCGGCCCAGTCCTCACACAGCAGTCCCTCATAGCTGCAGTCAGTGCAGGAGATGTTCACCCCTCAGCGTCCAGACTGCAAATGAATCGCGCATGCGGGAAGCCGCCGCTGGCTGATCCCGCCCTGGCTTACATTCAGGGCGGGATGTAAATGTAAAATGTTCTTTGTCTAAAATAAATCACTGCACAAAAATAAATCCCTGCATTTGACTCACACAGCCTCAGTCACTTCCTCACCTTGTCCACTGTGTGTGCCTCTCTGTGACATAAGCTAAACATCTAGCTGGCTAGCTCATCATGTCTCAGTCTAAACTGTACACTCAAATATACAGAAAGGAGTGGGAATCAAACCCTGAATTCAAAGGCTGGTTGAAGCCGTTTATTGGAGATGATACACGGGCATACTGCCTATATTGTAAGGCTGATTTCTACGCCAAACTTAGTGATGTAAAAAAATACATGACAACTCAAAAACATACTCAAAAGGCAAAGCCTTATAACAGTTCCACCCAGAACAAGCTGCCATTTATGGTTTAAAAAATGGACAAAAAAAAAAGGCTGAGGCCACCATGGCATTAGCTATCGCTGAACACTGTTCCATGCTGGCATGTGATCCAGGAGAGAGGAATAACGTCGTGGGAGAGACAAAAGGTGAGTAAAAAACACCCTAAATATGTTTAGAACTACAAATGAACTTTCTTCCTCTCTCCTACAGCATCCATCACAATTACATGCACATGGCCAATTATGCAAATTAGGTGATGACATCATTTAGCAACTTTTAGGACAGCCAATAGCTACTTTCCTTACTGAGGAGTTGGCAACACTGAGCGTGAGAATGTTCATAATTGCTTTGCCGGGTTGATGGTGCCACAGGCGACGTAGCCATCATTAGAATTGGTCATGTACCGTTAGCATGGTTGTATCAGGGTGTGGAAGCAGCAGGGAGGGCCAACAGTAACACATGTAAGGCTGGTGAGGTTTATAAAGGTACAGGAAAGACGAGGCTCACATGGTGAAGACAAAGCTCACATAGAGCATCCTGACTGGTTGCATCATTGCCTTGTACGGCAAATGCTCAGCCTCTGACCGCAAGGCGTTAAATTTGCTAAAAATTGTCAAAGACTCCAGCCACCCAAGTCACAGACTGTTTGTTCTCTCTGCTGCTGCACGGCAAGCGGTACCGGAGCACCAAGTCTTGGTTCAAGAGGCTTCTAAACAGCTTTTACCTCTGAACAGCTAATCAAATGGCTACCCAGACTATTTGCATTGCCCCCCCCAAGCTACTGCTACTCCCTCGCTTATTATCTATGCATAGTCACTTTTATAACTCTACCTTCTGTACATATTACCTCGACTAACCGGTGCCCCCGCACATTGACTCTGTACTGGTACTCCCTGTATATAGTCTCCACATTGACTCTGTACTGGTACTCCCTGTATATAGTCTCCACATTGACTCTGTACTGGTACTCCCTGTATATAGCCTCCACATTGACTCTGTACTGGTACTCCCTGTATATAGCCTCCACACTGACTCTGTACTGGTACTCCCTGTATATAGTCTCCACACTGACTCTGTACTGGTACTCCCTGTATATAGCCTCCACATTGACTCTGTACTGGTACTCCCTGTATATAGCCTCCACACTGACTCTGTACTGGTACTCCCTGTATATAGCCTCCACATTGACTCTGTACTGGTACTCCCTGTATATAGCCTCCACACTGACTCTGTACTGGTACTCCCTGTATATAGTCTCCACACTGACTCTGTACTGGTACTCCCTGTATATAGTCTCCACATTGTTATTAATATTTTACTGCTGCTCTTTATTTATTTGTTACTTTTATTAGGTATTTTTCTCAAAACTGCATTGTTGGTTAAGGGCTTGTAAGTAAGCATTTCACTGTAAGTTCTACACCGGTTGTATTCGGCACAAATAAAATGCTGCATCAGATGATCTGGTCTTTCACAATCACCCGATCTCAACCCAATTGAGATGGTTTGGGATGAGTTGGACCGCAGAGTGAAGGAAAAGCAGCCAACAAGTGCTCAGCATATGTGGGAACTCCTTCAACATTGTTGGAAAAGCATTCCAGGTGAAGCTGGTTGAGAGAATGCTAAGAGT
Source organism: Brachymystax lenok tsinlingensis (assembly GCA_030435695.1). Lineage (NCBI taxonomy): Eukaryota > Metazoa > Chordata > Actinopteri > Salmoniformes > Salmonidae > Brachymystax > Brachymystax lenok. The sequence goes on from CM059814.1 coordinate 9,824,957, forward strand.
GTGCAACGCTGTCATCAAGGCAAAGGGTGGTTACTTTGAAGAATATAAAATATAAACATTATTTGTTTAACACTTTGTTCACTAAAATAGTAATGAATTAGTGGGTGTGTCCAAACTTTTGACTGGTACTGTATGTTCACCAGGACTTCTATTCTAAACCTGTATCTGGGTTGTTGTGATAACTCAGATTCCACAAGATACAGATCTGAAGAGGATGAGAGGATACCGCGCTGTGGTGATCTGTCAGTGACCTAGGTAATGTTAGCATAACCTTATCCAAATGTTGTCAATGTAGGCTACTGCTGGCTCAGTGTCACTCTGTCAATCATGCCACTGCAACAAATACAGGTTTCTCCTCCACAACTACAATCTTCCCACTATAACCCAGACCTGTGTGTGTGTGCATGCCTACTGAAAAACAAATGACGAAACACAAAATCCTCAAATTAAAACGTAAAAAAAATGTATCCATTATAAATTGATCGTGATGATACAGGGCAAGGTTCACAATGGCCAAAACATACAACTTGTGATAAAAATACATTTCTGAAATGATGTGTTATGTTCCATTCTTATATTACAGATACATAACAGCAACACTATCACATCCAAACACACTGGCTGAAGATCTATCTTAACCGCTTTGCAGTTTGAAAAGTACTGAACTGATTTCTTATTGCACAATTCAGTGTAACATAACACAACAAGCTAAGGTCATCCAATGTGTTCTGTCAGTTTAGTCCATATACACATTTGAGAATATATCAGTATTCTCTAACGGACCCTGATCCCACATAATTCTCCCTTAAACGCGCGCGCGCACACACAGTTTCTCTCTTCCTCACGCTATGACAGAGTTCTTGGCTGGTAGAACCATCTTAGTGTGGTCGTCGTCATGCTCGTCGTCAGGGAGTGGCTCGTACTGGCGACGATACAACAGGCGGGTTACCAAGGTGATGATGAACATCTCCAGGATTAACAACTGTTGACTCATCACTATAGAGAGAGAAGGAAGGCGTGGGAGAGAGAGGAGTGGGGGTAGAGAGAGAGAGAGAGAGAGAGAGAGAGAGAGAGAGAGAGAGAGAGAGAGAGAGAGAGAGAGAGAGAGAGAGAGAGAGGGGGGAAGAGAGAGGAGGAGGGCGTGGGAGAGAAAGAGAGACGGGGGACAGAGAGAGAGAGAGAGAGGTCACTTACAGTATCTTCTGGTCTGTGAGGATAGTGTGTGTATGATTAATAATGGATATAGTGATGAAGGGATGGATGGAGATGAGGAAGAGAGTCTCACAGTATCCCCTGGCCTGAGAGGAGTAGGGCGGGGTGCAGGCAATAGTTCCCATCTTAGCCAGGATGTTGATGATGGCCGACTGGAGCTGACTCAGCACTAGCACCAGCTACACAGACACACAGCATCATGGGTAAAACATAAAAACACTGTGCTCAGCACGAGTAAACACATGTTATCATTTGCTGTTTCAGGGTATTAACTGACCTCTGATTGGTTGAAGAGGGCCTTACTGTACACCAGAGTTCTCCAACCCTGTTTCTGGAGAGCTGCCGTCCTGCAGGTTTTCATTCAAACTCCATTGTAACTAACCTGATTCAGCTAATCAACTAGCTAACTATTAGAATCAGGTGCACTAGATTAGGGCTGGAGTGAAAACCTACAGGACGGTATCTCTCCAGGAACAGAGTTGGAGTTAAAACCTGCAGGACGTTAGCTCTCCAGGAACAGGGTCGGAGTTAAAACCTGCAGGACGGTAGCTCTCCAGGAACAGGGTCGGACTAAAAACCTACAGGACGGTAGCTCTCTAGGAACAGGGTTGGAGTGAAAACCTGCAGGACGGTAGCTCTCCAGGAACAGGGTTGGAGTGAAAACCTGCAGGACGGTAGCTCTCCAGGAACAGGGTCGGACTAAAAACCTACAGGACGGTATCTCTCCAGGAACAGGGTTGGAGTGAAAACCTACAGGACGGTAGCTCTCCAGGAACAGGGTTGGAGTGAAAACCTGCAGGACGGTAGCTCTCCAGGAACAGGGCTGGAGAGAAAACCTGCAGGACGGTAGCTCTCCAGGAACAGGGTTGGAGTGAAAACCTGCAGGACGGTAGCTCTCCAGGAACAGGGCTGGAGAGAAAACCTGCAGGACGGTAGCTCTCCAGGAACAGGGTTGGAGTGAAAACCTGCAGGACGGTAGCTCTCCAGGAACAGGGTTGGAGTGAAAACCTGCAGGACGGTAGCTCTCCAGGAACAGGGTTGGAGTGAAAACCTGCAGGACGGTAGCTCTCCAGGAACAGGGTCGGAGAGCCGTGCTTTACGTCTTTCCTCTGATTGGCTCACTTACATAGCGTGTGTGTGTGTGTAATCTCACCTGGTACATGGCGTATTTGGGAATGATCTTGAGGCTGCGCAGCGCGGTCCTGAGATGCATGAACATGATGGCTACAGGCCACAGTGCTATGATGGTCAGGACCCCCACTCCCAGGACAATCCAGATAGACGCTCTCGTTACCGCAATCTGAAACACACACGGCGTTGGGAGTATGTGTGTGTGTGTAGATAGTCCCTGGTTCCAGCCCAGGTTGTGGAGATGAGCGGGATGGAGGCAACACTGTTACGTCTGAGAGTGTGTGTGTGTGTGTGTATGTGAGTTTTCATATGGGCGTGTGCGTTTGGGAAGAATATGGTTCTTTGTGTGTGATTGTAGGTATGCGTGTGTTGACGCCACACACTCACATCTGTAACGTCGAAGTCGCCATTGGTCCAGAGGATAACTGAGAGAATGGTGATGACGACCTTCATCAGGGCGAACTGGAACGATCCCAACTTCAGCAGGAACAAACTCCGTCTGGAGAAAAAAAACATTATATCAACATATATTTAATACACAGAATTAGAAATGGAGTGTAATAACGCCATTGTTTAACATATTAGTATGATTTATTAGTATATTAGCATGATTAGTATGATTTTGTAATATGTCATGCCTCTTTACTGAGTCCTATAGGGCACAATGACCAGTAAGGGGCATATTTGGGGTGATAATGTTCTCTGACATGTATTGGTCTATATAGAGACAGGGTGAGTGGCCAGGGGTACATTCAACCTGCCGGGGCCTGAACCAATGCAGTTTTACTACTAAACAGTGTGTGTTACCGTGTGATGTTAACATGGGGTAGACAGAGGCAACAGCAGCAACAGGGACCAGTACTGATCTTCAGTTTGTTCCTCCCTGCTCGCCGTAGGAACGCCTCGTCACCCCCCACCTCCTCGATCATTAGCACCAGGAACTTGAACACTACGATCGCAAAGTAGCTGTGGAGACAGGCACAAACATGTTACACACATCAAGAACACCAAGGAGGGAAGATAGACAGAGGGATAGATGGGTTTGGAAAGATCTACACAGACTATTGTAATAGTGTCTTTAGTATCTCTGTTTGTTTTGCTGGCACAGGGTAAGTCTACCTGCTCTCTAAAGGGTTTCCTGCCTGTCACAGAAGGAGTCGGAAATCAAGAGAACCCCAGATCCACACAGACACATGAAGAGATAGAAGGTGGAGGAGAGGAAAGAGGATAGGATGAGAGAGAGAGAGAGACAATGAGAGAAAAACTGATACATAGAGAAAATGAAAGACAGGAGAGAGAGGAAATGAGCAAGGGATGACTAACATACCAGGCGGAGGTCATGTCAGTAAACATGGTGGCCAGGGGAATCCACATTCCCAGACAGGACATGGTGCCGATCACCTGACACACACAGCAGACACATACAGCCTTAGTTTTGATACTTTACCAATGCAGTCTTCCTAACCATGCTACTACCCTAGCATTTCCTAGTAAACTGATGGGATGGGTCAAAGTTTTTATTTTGTTCCTTGGCCACAAGTGTTTCTACTGTAGGGGGACATAGCAGTAGTACCAGTAAGTACCAGATTAAAGGCTGCCTTCAGTGTGTTCTTACTGCATGCGTTTCTACTGTAGGGGGACACAGCAGTAGTACCAGTAGGTACCAGATTAAAGGCTGCCTTCAGTGTGTTCTTACTGCATGCGTTTCTACTGTAGGGGGACACAGCAGTAGTACCAGTAGGTACCAGATTAAAGGCTGCCTTCAGTGTGTTCTTACTGCATGCGTTTCTACTGTAGGGGGACACAGCAGTAGTACCAGTAGGTACCAGATTAAAGGCTTCCTTCAGTGTGTTCTTACCGGCGCTGCCCCGTTGACCCAGATGATGGCGCTCTTCTTGTGGGAGGGAACATTCCGGTAGATGTACCAACACTCCTCTATGTAGACCAGCATGGACACCGCTGCCATGAAGGTCAGCACTGAGTACAGGATGATACCAAAGATGTCCAACTCTAAGAACAGACAGAGAGAGAGAGGAGGTGTTTATGGGAAGACAATGAAAAGTCAAAAGATGTCCAACTCTAAGAACAGACAGAGAGAGAGGAGCTGTTTATGGGAAGACAATGAAAAGTCAAAGATGTCCAACTCTAAGAACAGACAGAGAGAGAGAGGAGGTGTTTATGGGAAGACAATGAAAAGTCAAAGATGTCCAACTCTAAGAACAGACAGAGAGAGAGGAGCTGTTTATGGGAAGACAATGAAAAGTCAAAGATGTCCAACTCTAAGAACAGACAGAGAGAGAGAGGAGGTGTTTATGGGAAGACAATGAAAAGTCAAAGATGTCCAACTCTTACAACAGACAGAGAGAGGGGAGGTGTTTATGGGAAGACAATGAAAAGTCAAAGATGTCCAACTCTAAGAACAGACAGAGAGAGAGGAGGTGTTTATGGGAAGACAATGAAAAGTCGTGAACAGTAAATCACAAACGGCACCATCCCCTCTCCAAACACAGAGTAACTAACTCACACATGCAAACGCAGGCACACACACAATTAACTAAGAATAAACTGACACAAACAAATACACTTGTATACATGTCTGCAGACAGCCATGTCAAACAAAATGTTATTTGTCACATGCTTCATAAACAACAGGTTGAGACTAACAGTCAAATGCTCAGTTATGCGTCCTTTTCTAACAATGAAGAGTTAAGATTATATATACACAGGACCATTCAAAAGGTAGGACACACCTACTCATTCAATAGTTTGTTTTTACTATTTTCTACATTGTAGAATAATAGTGAAGACATCAAAACTATGAAATAACACATATGGAATAATGTAGTAACCAAAACATTGTAAAACAAAATCTAAATAGATTTGTTTGATATTCTTGAGTAGCCACCCTTTCCCTTGACAGGTTTGCACACTCTTGGCATTCTCTCAACCAGCTTCATGAGGTAGTCACCTGGAATGCATTTCACTTAACAGATGTGCCTTGTTAAAAGTTAATTTGTAGAATTTCTTTCCTTCTTAAAGCGTTTGAGCCAATTAGTTGTGTTGTGACAAGATAGGGGTGGTATACAGAAGATAGCCCTATTTGGTAAAAGATCAAGTCCATATTATGGCAAGAACAGCTTAAATAAGCAAATAGAAATGACAGTCCATCATTACTTTAAGACATTGAAGGTCAGTCAATAAGGAACACTTCAAGAACTTTGAAAGTTTCTTTAAGTGCAGTCGCAAAAACCATCAAGCGCTATGATGAAACTGGCTCTCATGAGTACCGCCACAGGAAAGGAAGACCCAGAGTTATCACTGCTGCAGAGTATACTTGCATTAGGAGTTACCATTAGGAGTTAAATGCTTTTCAGAGTTCAAGTAACAAACACATCTCAACATCAACTGTTCAGAGGAGACTTTGTGAAATCAGGCCTTCATGGTCAAATTGCTGCAAAGAAACCACTCCTAAAGGACACCAATATGAAAAATAGACTTGCTTGGGCAGCGATCCGCCATCCCATCTGGTTTGCGCTTAGTGGGACTATAATTTGTTTTCCAACAGGACAATGACCCAACACACCTCCAGGCTGTGTAAGGGATATTTGGCCAACGCGGAGAGTGATGGAGTGCTGCATCAGATGACCTGGCCACCACAATCACCTGACCTCAACCCAATTGAGATGGTTTGGGATGAGTTGGACCGCAGAGTGAAGGAAAAGCAGCCAGCAAGTGCTCAGCATATGTGGGAACTTCACCTGGAAAAGCATTCCAGGTGAAGCTGGTTGAGAGACTACCAAGCGTGTGCAAAGCTGTGATCAAGGCAAAGGGTGGCTACTTTGAAAAATCTTAAATATAAAATACATTGATTTGTTTAACACTTTTTTTGTTACTACATGATGTGTTATTTCATAGTGTTGATGTCTTCACTACTATTCTACGATGTAGAAAATAGTAAAAAATAAAAGAAAAACCCTTGAATGAGTAGGTTTGTAAATAAATACACAATGAATAATTAATAACAAGTAAAAATAACATGGCTATATACAGGGAGAACCAGCACCAAGTCAATGTTCAGTTTAGTTTATTAGGATCCCCATTATCTACTGCACATGCAGCAGCTACTCTTCCTGGGGTCCACATAAAACGTACAAATACATGACAAAGTACAGAATAGTAATACACAAGACCAACATGAATATAGGAAAGACACCAACAGACAATAAATACTATTTACACACTATTCATATATACATACTAATAATTAATACAAATTATTATATACAGTTAAATTCGATCTTAAAAAAATAGGAGAGGCGCTGTCCGTTTTTTCTATCCATTTTTTTAAAGCAAAACTTGTTTTTTGCCTGAGCAACCACTGGAGACAGAGCTTTCCACGATGACATGGCTCAATACATAACTGAGCGACACATTCAATCTGTTTTTGGTTTGGGTACAGTGAAGAAACCCACAGTGTCGTGTCTGGTGAGGTATGTCTGTTTGAAGTGTAAATATACTGAACAAAAATATAAAAACGCAACATAAAGTGTTGTTTCATGAGCTGAAATAAAAGATCCCAGAAATGTTCCATACACACAAAAAAAAAAGTTATTCTCAGATTACGTGCACAAATGTGTTTACATTCAAATCAAATCAAATGTTTTATTTGTCACATACACATGGTTAGCAGATGTTAATGCGAGAGTAGCGAAATGCTTGTGCTTCTAGTTCCGACCATGCAGCAGTATCTAACAAGTAATCTAACAAATACACAACAACTACCTTATACACACAAGAGTAAAGGAATGAATACGAGTATATACATATAAATATATGGATGAGCGATGGCTGACCGGCATAGGCAAGATGCAGTAGATGGTATAGAGTACAGTATATACATATGAGATGAGTAATGTAGGATACATTCCTGTTAGTGAGCATTTCTCCTTTGTCAAGATAATCCATCCACCTGACAGGTGTGGCATATCAAGAAGCTGATTAAACAGCATGATCATTACATAAGTGGACCTTGTGCTTGGGACAATAAAAGGCCACTAGAATGAGCAACATAATGCCACAGATGTCTCAAGTTTAGGGAGCATGCAATTGGCATGCTGACTGCAGGAATGTCCCCTAGAGCTGTTGCAGAGAATTGAGTCTTAATTTCTCTCTAAACGTTGTTTTAGAAAATGTGGAAATACGTCCAACCGGCTTCACAACCGCAGACCACGTGTAACCACAACTGCAGACCACGTGCAACAGCGCCTCTTCAACCTCAGGAGGCTGAAGAAATTTGGCTTGTCACCAAAAACACTCAAACTTCTACAGATGCACAATCGAGAGCATCCTGTCAGGCTGTATCACCGCCTGGTAAGGTAACTGCTCCACCCACAACAGTAAGGCTCTCCAGAGGGTAGTGAGGTCCGCACAACGCATCACCGGGGGTAAACTACCTTCCCTCCAGGACACCTACACCACCCGATGTCAAAGGAAGGCCAAAAAGATAATCAAGGACAACAACCACCCGAGCCACTGCCTGTTCACCCCACTATCATCCAGAAGGCGAGGTCAGTACAGGTGCATCAAAGCTGGGACTGAGAGACTGAAAAACAGCTTCTATCAAGGCCATCAGACTGTTAAACAGCCATCACAAACACTGAGTGGCTGCTGCCAACATAATGACTGAAATCTCTAGCCACTGTAATAATTAAAAAGTGGATGTAATAAATGTATCACTAGCCACTTTAAACAATGCCACTTACAGTGAGGGGGAAAGGTATTTGATCCCCTGCTGATTTTGTACTTTTGCCCACTGACAAAGAAATGATCAGTCTATAATTTTAATGGTAGGTTTATTTGAACAGTGAGAGATAGAATAACAACAAAAAAATCCAGAAAAACGCATGTGAAAAATGTTATAAATGGATTGTTAATTATGTTAATTCCTTAAGGGAAGTGGGGGAAAGAAGTCCTTGCTCCCTGATGTCTGGGAGAGCATCTTGGTTTGTGAAAGAGGCATAAGGACATGATTAGAGAAGAGAGAGAGAGGAGGGGAGGAATGGGGGAGGGAGATGAGACAAACCCATAAGGACATGATTAGAGAAGAGAGAGGAGGGGAGGAATGGGGGAGGGAGATGAGACAAACCCATAAGGACATGATTAGAGAAGAGAGAGAGGAAGGGATGGGGAGAGGATATTTATACTGTTCCTACTGTAACCGTGGGGTGCTGTAGAGGGAAATTACTTTGCGTGACACTACTTTAGGATTGTAAGTACACATACATACCAGGATACACACTATAGGCTACATACCAGTGTGTGACCAGTCACGGGTAATATGGTGTGATGAAACCATAAAACCATAGTTTTGTGGTTCAACCATCCTCAGACCATCATCAAGCCTCTAAACATCAATAAATACTGTGTGTGTGCCATTCCATTTCAAATTACAAAGAGCTAGCTAGTTGCATTATTCTCTTTCTCTGTGAATAATGGATCGCAGTTGACTGAAGTCAGTGTAGGCCTATAGCTTCCCACACTGTGGCAGGTAGCCTAGTGGTCAGAGCGTTGAGCCAGTGACTGAAAGGTTGCTGGATCGAATCCCCGAGCTGACAAGGTAAAAATCTGTAATTCTTCCCTTGAGCAAGGCAGTTAACCCACTGATTATAGCAGCCCCCGCACCGCTCTGATTCAGAGGGAGGGGTTGGGTTAAATGAGGAAAACACATTTCAGTCAGTTTCAAAATTACTATCTGATAAAAGGGATTATTAGATTATGTAATCTCAATAGGAACTGAATGTATTATGCAGCTAAATCTGTAACTATAACCAGCTGGGAGCTTGGTCTCATAGACTTAACATAGTAAATGTAAATCTGGGACACTCAAATTAGTATTACTTATTTTTACCTTAACTAGGCAAGTCAGTTAAGAACAAATTCTTATTTTCAAAGACGGCCTAGGAACAGTGGGTTAACTGCCTTGTTCAGGTGCAGAACAACAGATTTTTACCTTGTCAGCTCAGGGGTTTCGATCTTGCACGATAAGTTACGTATGATAAGTTACGTTTGGTATGGTTTAGTAAGACAGAAGGTAATTTAAGGCAAAAACGTATGGATGATGGACACCCACAAATTAATGCATACCATACAAAACATAACATACTAATTAAATGTCTCGGATTTACATTTACTAGGTTACGTCTATAGCCGAGTCCAGGTTGGGTTTCCATCCAGCCTGTTTATGTGAGGAAAGTAAACGTCTGTTAAAGAATTTCACCACAGGCCTGATAGAAACAGCACATTTGTTCGTAAACTTTCCAAATGTCGACAAAACTAAATACAAGGTGGGATATTTTTGTGTCTGTAGAATTAATTATGCAAGAAATTGTGTCGGAAACACCTTTATGCACAAATAGTGATATAATAACCATCATTTCGAAGTAAATTTCTACCAAATGTGAACTGAAAATACGGTTACAGAAAACAGAAACGCAAGAAGTGAACCATGTGGGCACATTCGCTATATAATGCCACATTTTGTGACAAGTAAAGTTGAAAATGCGAACAAACCCATTTGACTTGGATACATGGGTATTTAACTGCAAAAGTTTATTTTATGCACTTGTACTACACACAAACTTTTAGGGTACTAGGGGGGTAACTTCCCCCCACCATATAATTCACATTAAGACCACAAGATGTCACCAAATTATTTTCCCGACACTACCTGGCTGCCACTGCTCTTGCTCAACAAAAAATGTCCTCTGTGTCATCACAACTTTGAGATATTTCAACAAAACAAATTTGTGGTTAGTTAATTTTTTTGTTTTGAAAAAGTTGTAGATAGTTTCCAATGAATTTAGATCTATAATTGTTTCATAAATATACAAGTAGGAAAGCCTTAAGATAAATAATCCACTTGTTTAGAAAGAAAAATGTAGATTTTTTTTAGTAAAGTAGAAATATGTTGGATAAGTGTGTTGGGAGCTAGTTACCTTGAGGCTAGTTACAACTTTGTGGTTATGAATATGTTTTTACCAGTCATTTAGACAATGACTAGCCCAGTTAGTGCTAGTTTATGCTAACTTGCTAGCTAGCAACTTCACTAAGGGTAAATGCTAGCCAGTTAGCTAGATAGCATAAGCTGCTAGGAGTGCTAGCTAGGAACCTTACAAACTTAATTGCAGTTGTATATGTTTCCACTAGTGACCGATAGCTTTACAGTTAATGTTACTTTATAGCCTTTTGGCTATATTACACAGCATTTTATGTAATATAGCTAGCTACGTTTTTAACCTCTACGGGATCGGTGTCCCTATACCAGGATGGTTGAGCTAACATACGCTAATGTGAATAGCATGACTGTAGTAAGTAACAGCAAACTTTCAAGGACATAGACATGTCTTATATGGGCAGAAAGCTTCAATTATTGTTAATCTAACTGCACTGTCCAATTTACAGTAGCTATTACAGTGAAATAATACCATGCTATTGTTTGAGGAAAGTGCACAACAAAAAACATATCACAGCAACCGGTTTGATACATTCACCTCTAAAGTTAAATAATGTACTTAGATTCAGTAATCTTGCTCTGATTTGTCATCCTGAGGGTCCCAGAGATAAAATGTAGCATAGTTTTGTTTGATAAAATACATTTTTTTTATTCAAATGTAGGAACTGGGCTCTATAGTTTGAACCCCTGCTGTCTCTGGCTCCACACCCACCCCGCCAGGCCATCTAGATGTGTGAAAGTTAGTGTATAAGCTAATGATCCATCATGTATGACATTCCTGGGAGTGTGTACATCTATGTTGTATTACCATATAATTTTTGTATGTTCTCTATAATTATGTACTTGAAAATGTATCAATTGACCAATTCGGCACATTTGGGCAGACTTGATACAAAATATTGTCCAGTACTGCCATGGTTCACTGGATCAATCTGAAACTTTGCACAAACACTGCTAAAATCTAAATTGCGCCTAAACTGCAATATTATGATGGCCTTTCTCTTGCATTTCAAAGATGATGAAAAACAAAAAAACATGCGTTACCTTTTACCAGATTTAATGTGTTATATTCTCCTACATTAACTTCACATTTCCACAAACTTAAAAGTATTTCCTTTCAACTGGTATCAAGAATATGCATAACCTTGCTTCAGGTCCTGAGCTACATGCAGTTATATTAGGGTGTAATTTTAGGCGAAAATTGAAAAAAAGGGTACGAATCCATTCAGAAAATCAGATTCTGTGAAGTGACACTTTTCCCATTGACATGCTATTGAAAGCACGGGGATCCAGCTCCAAGATTGCAGTACCTATGGCTTCCACTAGATGCCAACAGTCTTTAGACAAGGGACAGAGAGAGCGCGCTTATGTTTTTTCCTTTTCTATCGCCCAGGATATTATCAGTGTGAAATATTATCGTTTATATACATAGTAGTATACCTAAGGATCGATTAGAAACGTTGTTTGGACAAAGTTTATAGGTATGTTTTTTACGCTTACTATGTCTTGTATATTGGACGAGTGGACGGTGGATTACTGAACAAAACGCGCCAACAAAATGGAGCTTTTATGATGTAAAGAGGGAGTTTTTCAAAAAAAAATGAACATTTATTGTGTTGCTGGGACCCTTCGGATTGCCATCAGAGGAAGATCTTCAAAGGTAAGCGATTTATTTTATCGCTTTTTCTGAGTTTTGTGACACCCGCGCTGGTTATGTTACTATGCTAATGCTGGAAATATGCGGGGCGCTGTCCTCAGACAATCAAACGTTATGCTTTCGCCATAAAGCCTTTTTGAAATCTGACAACACTGAAAATAGCAAGATTCTAAGCTTTTGAAGGGTGTGCAACACTTGTATTTTCATGAATGTTTAATATAACTATTTTTGTCATGTGAATTTGGCGCTCTGCATTTCTCCGGATGTTGTCGTAGGTGGGGCAGTAGCGCCCCACTGCTCCCTAAGAAGATTAATGAGAGCTGTTTTCAGTCACAGATGGGAACTGGATTAGGTGTGAGCAGCGCAGGAAGTGCATATGCTCATGAGTTGTGCTCCACTTTTACTGGGGATAGCTTTATTTGTGACCCATGTACAAATTAGAATTGTGCAATAGCAGAGCATAAGAGAGTTGCCACATCAATGTTTCACTGAATTAATTAGTTAAGTTAGTTATTAAAATGTGCAATTCCAATGTTAATGTCATTTGTTATATTCCATTACAAAATTATATTATATTCCATTTTTATGAATTATAAACAACTATTGAAAACTTTTGCCCCCGAATGTAATTTTAAAGACTGCTGGGATTTAGTGCAATTGTACATAATAGCAGTGGGGTAAAGTACTTAAGTACAAATATTTTTAAGTACTACTTAGGTAATACTCATTACATTTTGAATGCTTAGCAGGACAGGAAACTTGTCTAATTCACACACTTATCAAGAGAACATCCCTGGTCACCCCTACTGCCTCTGATCTGGCAGACTCACTAAACACAAATGCTTCGTTTGTAAAGTATGTCTGAGTGTTGAACTGTATCCCTGGCTATCCGTAAAAAAAGAAAAAAAAATGTTTAATTGTGTAGTCTGGATTGCTTAATATAACACATTTTAAAATGATTTATACTTTTACTTTTGATATTTAAGTACATTTAAAACCAAATACATTTCGACTTTTACTCAAGTAGTATTTTACTGGGTGACCTTAACTTTTACTTGAGTAATTTTCTTTAAAAAAAGTGTCTATACTTTCACTCAAGTATGAAAATTGGGCAGTTTTTCCACCACTACATAATGGATTGTATGGAAAAGGACCATCAAAGAAAGAACAGAGAGAATGATTGTGCAGGTGAGATAAAAAGAGGGACTTGACTCTCCTCATACTGCAGATATTACTGGAGAGACGTGCAACACCATTTCCCCCCCATATTATTTTGATCATTAAAATAAGATAACTGGACTTAGCTTTTAAGTATTACTTACTAAATAAAACTGATTAAATGAATTAACACTTCTGTGAAATCTTATCCCATAATTTTCTACCGAGGTACCTGCCCCCCGGTACTTAAACAAATAAAACATCCCTTTTCTAAAAACAACATTTCATGAAATAACTAAAAAGTGTAAACTGTAGCCATGTATTTCCCTTCATAGTTTATTAGTCTAAGCAGGACCTTCATCCACATACCATTTTTTTTTTCTCCAAACATTGCTTTTTTCTGTCAGCAATTAGACATTGTTCTTAGTGGGGGCAAGTTAACCCCTGGTACCCTAACCCCTAGTACCCTAGCCACAACAAGTCAATTTGATGGAAACATCTCAATTAGATGATAGCATTGTTTTCGTGCGGATTTTAGAATATTCGCATGCAAACCTGTCAACAATTGGATGGAAACCGAGATAACGTAGCCTAGAATGTAACCAACCTGAATGTGTGTTTATAGCCCAGGGGCCTGGTGGCAAATTGGCAATGCCGTTTCAATGTTTACAGGACAGGAGCAATATGTAAGAGAAAAGTAGCCGCCAGCAGATTGGAGAAACTTACGGCACTTGGCGGCTAAAAGGTTATCGTTGGCTAGTTTTGGAAAGCGCAGCTACGGGCCTAGACGAGCGGTTCAACTCACGGAGAATGATGTCGATGGCCACGGGAGGTCTTTCACTGCAGTTTGGGTCGATGGTTCGGTTCCCGTCCATCCTTAGTCAGCTTGGTTAGAAGTTCTGGGGCAAGTAGAGAGACGGGCGGCGGGGGACGAAAACAAAGAGCTATCTATCCCTCTACCACTCAGACGCATTCAGTGGCAAATTAATAAATAAATGATGCGTGGAGTGCTGCTGCTATGGGCATCCGCTACGGCTCCCCTCTGGATAGCGCAAATGCGGGCGAAATCAGAGAGGAATCACGGATTTCTAAACACATGTTGAAATAGTTGGACCCGCACGGTCGCTTTCCGGGAACTCACGGGCTTGTCCCTACTCGTTGTGTGGCTATGGACCCCTCCACGGGACCAATTGCGCGATCATGCCCAGCGCGCGGAGAATTACTCAAACGTTTGCCTGCTAGTTCTCAACGACCCTACCTACCCCCTCTCTCTCTCTCTCTCGCTCGCTCTCTCTGCCGCTCTCTGTGCAGTGAAGAGCCATGGAAATTGATAGAGGCATTTGGCAGCCAAAAGGCCGTCTTAGCATGGGCAGTGCCATTGAGGGCTTCCATCATGTTTCCGCCATTTTAAAGTAGTCAACTCAATTGTATTCAGAGCAGGTGACAAATAACATTTGATTTGATTCCTATGGGTTGTAGCATCAATGGCGTTGCCTATTCTGTCACATAGGCTATAATGGTACAGATACAGTTGAAGTCGGAAGTTTACATACACCTTAGCCAAATACATTTTTCACAATTCCTGACATTTAATCATAGTAAAAATTCACTGTCTTAGGTCAGTTAGGATCACCTATTTATTTGAAGAATGTTAAATGTCAGAACAATTTATTTCAGCTTTTATTACTTTCATCACATTCCCAGTGGGTCAGAAGTTTACATACACTCAATTAGTATTTGGTAGCATTGCCTTTAAATTGTTTAACTTGGGTCAAACGTTTCAGGTAGCCTTCCACAAGCTTCCCACAATAAATTGGGTGAATTTTGGCCCATTCCTACTGACAGAGCTGGTGTAACTGAGTCAGGTTTGTAGGCCTTCTTGCTTGCACAAGCTTTTCAGTTCTGCCGACAAATTTTCTATGGGATTGAGGTTGGGGCTTTGTGATGGCCACTCCAATACCTTGACTTTGTTGTCCTTAAGCCATTTTGCCACAACTTTGGAAGTAACTTCCTGACTGATGTCTTGAGATTTTGCTTCAATATATCCACATAATTTTCCTGCCTCATGTTGCCATCTATTTTGAGAAGTGCACCAGTCCCTCCTGCAGCACAGCACCCCCACAACATGATGCTGCCACCCCCTTGATTCACATTTGGGATGGTGTTCTTCGGCTTGCAAGCCTCCCCCTTTTCCTCCAAACATAACGATGGTCCTTATGGCCAAACAGTTCTATCTTTGTTTCATCAGACCAGAGAACATTTCTCCAAAAAGTACAATCTTTGTCCCCATGTGCAATTGCAAACCATAGTCTGGCTTTTATATGGCAGTTTTGGAGCAGTGGCTTCTTCCTTGCTGAGTGGCCTTTCAGGTTATGTCGATATAGGACTAGTTTTACTGTGGATATAGATACTTTTGTACCTGTTTCCTCCAGCATCTTCACAAGGTCCTTTGCTGTTGTTCTGGGATTGATTTGCACTTTTCGCACCAAAGTACATTCATCTCTAGGAGACAGAACACGTCTCCTTCCTGAGCGGTATGACGGCTGCGTGGTCCCGTGGTATTTATACTTGCGTACTATTGTTTGTACAGATCAACGTGGTACCTTCAGGCGTTTGGAAATTGCTCCCAAGGATGAACCAGACTTGTGGAGGTCTACAATAACCGACTTGCCAAAACTATAGTTTGTTAACAAGAAATGTATGGAGTGGTTGAAAAACAAGTTTTAATGACTCTAACCGAAGTGTATGTAAACCTCCGACTTCAACTGTAGAATGATGAGTCCTTTATCTATCTCTATGTGCAGAGCGGACTCTGTGAACGTGCTGCGTGCACACAAGTAGGCTCATAGATATGTCTAAATACATTTTTATTTCCATCAGGACAAAGTACACTTTTGATGGAAAAAAGCTATATCTATTTAAAAAGACATGGGATAACTAGGATGTGTGTTTGTGAGAGTTTATCACTGGCAGTTAAACCCTGTAGATTAAATTCTGCTTTTCTAAGGAAGTGGGGTACAAGTTATAAATACCTCACATGATGACACCACTGTGGTCATCTCCATAGCAGCCAGGGGCATGTGATTGGGAATGCTGGGGATAGGAATGGAGGGAGATGAGAAAGCTAGGGATAAAGTTGGGCTCCGGCTCCTACTCAGGAATGCCCCCCTTCTCCTCTCTCTCCCTCTCTTTCAGCCCTCCTTAACCACATTGTCTCCATTATAATTTTTTTTATTTTCAATTTAACCTTTATTTAATTAGGCAAGCCAGTTAAGAACAAATTCTTATTTTACAACGATGACCTACCCCGGCCAAACCTTAACCCAGACAGCGCTGGGCCAATTGTGTGGCGCCTTATGGGACTCCAATCACAGCCAGTTGTGATACAGTCTGGAATTGAACCAGTGTCTGAAGTGACACCTCTAGCACTGAGATGCTGTTCCTTAGACCGCTGCGCCACTCGGTAGCCATTACCATGAATTAAGTGGTTAATATACAGGCAGTGTACATCCCTGGGTGGCCAATAAAATTGCATTCACTCTATTCTATTCTATTATATTCTTTATGGACCAGGGAACCATCCATCAGACAGTTAGGCCTATGTAAGCTGTCCCTTACTGTCTGTTTCATATCCAAATGACAGTTTAATAAATCTACCATTTCATGTTAGAAAATGCCTTTTATAATCACTATGCCTGACTAGTTTAGGGTGTTACACAATGATATCAACTCATGATTGAACACGACTCTGTAGCCTCCTCCATTCTGAAACAATAGCCATCGGCTCTGTTTCTTCTTCTCAACTCAAAGAAAACATTCAGTACTGCTAACATGTGACACACACAGAGAGAGAGAGAGAGAGAGAGAGAGAGAGAGAGAGAGAGAGAGAGAGAGAGAGAGAGAAAGAGGGAGAACTCTTATTCCTAAGTTTCCATTGCACTCTCTTTCCATCTGTTATTATTATCTCATCTATGTACCTCATCTATGTTCCTCGGTGGTGGAAAAAGTACTCAATTGTCATACTTAAGTAAAGATAAAGATACCTTAATAGAAAAGTAAAAGTGAAAGTCACCCAGTAAAATACTACTTGAGTAAAAGTGTAAAAGTATTTGGTTTTAAATATACTTAAGTATCAAAAGTAATTGGAGTTGCTATTAAAATTTAAAGTAAAAGTATAAACCATTTCAAATTATTTATATTAAGCAAACCAGACGGCACAATGTTTTATTGACGGATAGCCAGGGGCACACTCCAACACTCATAATTTACAAATGAAGCATTTTATGTTTAGTGAGTCTGCCAGATCAGAGACAATAGTGAGGATTAGGGATGTTCTCTTGATAAGTGTGTGAATTGGACCATTTTCACGTCAAAATGTAACGAGTACTTTTGGGTGTCAGGCTAAATGTATGGGGTGAAAAGTACATTATTTTCTTTAGGAATGTAGTGAAGTAAAAGTTGGCAAAAATATAAATAGTATAGTAAAGTACAGATACCCGCCAAAAAACGACTTAAGTAGTACTTTAAAGTATTTTTTACTTAAGTACTTTACGCCACTGCTGATAGTTGACCATGACTCCATTTTATTGCTCCCCTGCTATAGGCAGGAAACGCCCGTGCTCAGGTCCATCCAGCGCTGGTCTGACCAATTGGATTCCATGCTGCAAGATCGCTTCGATCACATGGACTGGGATATGTTCCGCATAGCCACAGACAATAATATTGATGTATACGCTGACTCGGTGAGCGAGTTTATTAGCAAGTGCATCGGAGATGTGGTACCCACTGTGACTATTAAAATGTTTTCTAACCAGAAACCGTGGATTGATGGCAGCATTCACGCTAAACTGAAAGCGCGAACCACCGCTTTTAAACATGGCAAGGCGACTGGAAACATGACCCGAATACAAACGGTGTAGCTATTCCCTCCGCAAGGCAATCAAACAAGCAAAGCGTCAGTATAGAGACAAAGTAGAGTTTCTATTCAACGGCTCAAACACGAGACGTATGTGGCAGGGTCTACAGTCAATCACAGATCACAAAAAGATAAACAGCCCCATCGCGGACATCGATGTCTTGCTCCCAGTCAAATTAAACAACTTCTTTGCTCTCTTGAGGACAATACAGTGCCACTGACACAGCCCGCTACTAAAGCCTGTGGGCTCTGTGGCCAACATGAGTAAAACATTTAAACGTGTTAACCCTCGCAAGGCCGCCGGACCAGATGGCATCCGCGTCCTCAGAGCATGCGCAGACCAGCTGGCTGGTGTGTTTACAGACATTTTCAATCAATCCCTATCCCAGTCTGCTGTGCCCACATGCTTCAAGAGGGCCACCATTGTTCCTGTTCCAAAGAAAGCTAAGGTAACTGAACTAAATTACTATCACCCGTTGCACTCACCTTTGTCATCATGAAGTGCTTTGAGAGACTAGTCAAGGAGCATATCACCTCCACCCAACCTGATACCGTGGACCCACTCCAATTTGCTTACCACCCCAATAGGTCCACAGACGATGCAATCGCCATCACACTGCACACTGCCCTATCCCATCTGGACAAGAGGAATACCTATGTAAGAATGCTAATTATTGACTACAGCTCAGCATTTAACACCATAGTACCCTCCAAACACGTCATTAAGTTCGAGACCCTGGGTCCCGACCCCCCCCTGTGCACCTGGGTCATGGACTTTTTGATGGGCCGCCCCAAGGTGGTGAAGGTAGGAAACAACATCTCCACCCCGCTGATCCTCAACACTGGGGCCCCACAAGGCTGCGTTCTCAGCCTTCTCCTGTACTCCCTGTTCACCCATGACTGCATGGCCAAGCACGCATCCAACTCCATCATCAAGTTTGCTGACGACACTACAGTGGTAGGCTTGATTACCAACAACGACGAGACGGCCTACAAGGAGGAGGTGAGGGCCCTCGGAGTGTGGTGTCAGGAAAATAACCTCTCACTCAACGTCAACAAAACTAAGGAGATGATTGAGGACCCCCCCCATCCACATCGACGGGACATTAGTGGAGAAGATGGAAAGTTCTAAGTTCCTCTGCCTACACATCACGGACAAATTGAAATGGTCCACCCACAGACAGCGTGGTGAAGAAGGCGCAACATCACCTCTTCAACCTCAGGAGGCTGAAGAAATTTGGCTTGTTATCTAAATCACTCACAAACTTTTACAGATGCACAATCGAGAGCATCCTGTCGGGCTGTATCACCGCCTGGTACGGCAACTGCACCGCCCACAACCGTAAGGCTCTCCAGAGGGTAGTGCGGTCTGCACAATGCATCACCGGGGACAAACTACCTGCCCTCCAGGACAAAAAGATCATAAAGGACAACAACCACCCGAGCCACTGCCTGTTCACCCCACTATCATCCAGAAGGCGAGGTCAGTACAGGTGCATCAAAGCTGGGACCGAGAGACTGAAAAACAGCTTCTATCTTCTATCTCACTAACATAGAGAGGCTGCTGCCAACATACAGACTCAAATCTCTGACCACTTGAATAAACTGACTTAATAAAGGTATCACTAGTCACTTTAAATAACGTAACTTTAATAATGTGTACATATCCTACATTACTCATCTCATATGTATTCTATTCTATGCCATCTACTGCATCTTGCCTTGCCGCACGGCCATCGGTCATCCATATATTTATACTGTATGTACATATTCTTATTCATCCCTTTACTTTTGTGTGTATAAGGTAGTTGTTGTGAATTTGTTAGATTACTTGTTAGATATTACTGCGTTGTTGGAACTAGAAGCACAAGCATTTTGCTACACTCGCATTAACATCTGCTAACCATGTGTATGTGACCGATAACATTTTATTTTATTTTATTTGATAGTACTAACCCCCTCTATCTCTTGCTGTTTCCACCAGATACATTTACCTTAAATATGACCCCACCCTGCTGTTTCCCCCAGACACCTGACCATAAATATTACCCTACCCTGCTGTTTCCCCCAGACACCTGACCATGAATATGACCCTACCCTGCTGTTTCCCCCAGACACCTGACCATGAATATGACCCTACCCTGCTGTTTCCCCCAGACACCTGACCATAAATATGACCCTACCCTGCTGTTTCCCCCAGACACCTGACCATAAATATGACCCTACCCTGCTGTTTCCCCAATATACCTTTACCATTAATATTACCCTAACCTGAATTTTTTTCTGACCTTGGCTCCTTCAAATGCTCAGATAAAAAACATTGTGCTTCTTACGCCACATGTGGATGAAACTAAAAACTCTCCCTGTCCCCCCCTCTCTCTCGCTCTCTTTCTCCCCTCTCTCTTTCTCTCTTTCTCTCGCTCTCCCCCCTCTCCCTTTCTCCCTCTCTCTTTCTTCCCCCTCTCTCTTTCTCTCTACTCTCTCTCTCTCTTTCTCTACTCTCTCTCTCTCTCGCTCTCTCTCTCTCTTTCTTTCTCCCCCCTCTCTCTTGCTTTCTTTTCTAAATCTAGGATCTCTGAGCTGCATGTGCAAACACATTTAAAGATTGACATGCAAAGACGCCAGAACACACACACGTACCCTAGTCCATGCTGGTCTGATCAGGTCCAACTCAGGGTGTGTGTTTACCTGAATCACCACACTTGAGTTCAGACAGGTGTGTACAAGACTGGTGATCACAAACACCCGTGGCACACCTTACCTGGCCTTGTGTGGTTTCCAGTGGTTCTGGTATTGAACTGAATGGTGTTTGCGCTCTTCCTAAACTCTGTGTGTCAGATAACATCACAGACGCTATTCACCTGAGAGTACACACACACACACACACACACACACGCGTCTTTACACGTGCCAATATCACTTGTTATTGGACAGGAAACTGTCAGTGTGAAGGACATGCCAGTGTGAAGGACATGCCAGTGTGAAGGACATGCCAGTGTGAAGGACATGTCAGTGTGAAGGACATGCCAGTGTGAAGAACATGCCAGTGTGAAGAACATGCCAGTGTGAAGAGCATGGCAGTGTGAAGAACATGGCAGTGTGAAGGACATGCCAGTGTGAAGAACAAGCCAGTGTGAAGGACATGCCAGTGTGAAGGACATGCCAGTGTCAGCAACGAAAGTATTTCACCAAACCAGTCATTCTTCATCACTTCCTCCCCACTCATCCTTAGACAGTTCAACATGTTATTTCACTGTCCATCTACCTGAGCTGGCATAACCATGACGGTGTTAACACCATCAGGTAAGTAACACAGTAGCAGCCAGTAATGTTACTAGTTTGGAGAGAGGATGAGGATGGTAAGTACCACTGCTCTGACTCACCTGGGATGGGTCCCCCCGTAAGACTGTGTGCATCCCTCATTAGAATTAAACTAGAATGATTCAAGGTTGGATGAACTGTGTGCGTGAGAGTGACTGTTGCAATACCAAGACTGACTCTTGTCTATCCCTTTCTCTCTCTGGCACTAGAACAGTGGGTCTTTCTCACTTTCTAGTATAGAATGCTAATTACCTACTCTTCCATGCTAAATTGCGACTTAGGGGCAGATAGGTGGTCACGCTACGTGTTTTCCTTTCAATCTATTTTCCTTGAAAATTGATTACAGAACTTTGCGCCGTTCTGTGATTTCCTTCGGGAACTGGTCATTCATGTCTATTTTCATGCCAGCAAGTCTTTTACCCAGGCTTTTAACCAATATTAAGAAAGCAAATTTGGCAACAATTGGGCGTTCATATCTCTGCCCTCTCTGTCCGAAACGCAGTGTCAACCAATGAACCAGTGTCAACCAATGAACCAGTGTCAACCAATGAACCAAAGATGCGTGAGGGAGGGCCGAGCCAACTCACTCACAGTCACACACTTAGCAGCAGAGGTTAGAGAGGAAAGACAGCTGTGAAAACAACAGCTGGAAAATGAGTCAGAAGCACAGTAGCATTTGGATGCATTTTAATAATGTAGGTGTAGAATTTTCCAAAACAATTTTCCAAAACAAAATCTCATATAAAGCCGGTTCTATATAAAGCCGGTTCACTATCTCTTAATTCCATTCTTTTACTGTTGGATCTAGGAACACAAGCATTTCGCTACACCCACAATAACATCTGCTAAATACGTGTATGTGACCAATGAAATTTGATTTGAAGTGTAACCAGGTCTGGACGAATTATGTCCTATTTAGCATTTTGCCTGTACCTTTTATAATAAATAAAAAATTAGAACAGGCTTATATATTGTATTGGACTGTTATGTCTAAAACTCTACTGTTATTTTTGCAAACACAATTATTTTGGATGAAGCAGTCCGGCAGGCAAGCATACTAGCTACCAACCACAATGGCAAAGACAGTACCCGTATGAAGAACTGCTTCTCCAATAGAAATCCCCGATCCCACTTTTAGGCGACGTTAGCTAGCTGAGCTCATGTGCAGCCCGTCAAATCAAAGGCATTCTGTCGACATTGATTTTGATGAAAATGAAAACGTATCCCGTTTGTCTCTTTCATGTTGTTGTAGTAGCCTAATAACATGTTCAACTTCTTAAGACATTGGTTCCCAGAAGTATTGCGATGTTGCGCCTCTGGGTTTAGAAACTATATGATAATGGGTTTGGTTAGTTAGCTAACTAAGCTAGCTATTGTCGTCAGCCAGAATAGCATCTTAATTCGAATTATTTGGAGTGTAATTCAGTTGTTTGGTGACAATGGTATGAACATACACTTAGTGTACAAGATATTAGGAACACCTTACTAATATTGCCCTCAGAACAGCCTCAATTCGTCGGGGGATGGACTCAACAAGAAAGCGTTCCACAGGGATGCTGGCCAATGTTGGCTCCAATGCTTCCCACATCTGTGTCAAGTTGGCTAGATGTCCTTTGGGCTGTGGACCATTCTTGATGGGAAACTGTTGAGCATGAAAAGCCCAGCCCCATTGTAGTTCTTGACACACTCAAACCGGTGTGCCTGGCACCTACTACTATAACCCATTCAAAGGCACTTAAATCTTTTGTCTTGTCCATTCACCCTCTGAATGGCACACATACACAATCCATGTCTCAATCCATGTCTCAAGGCTTAAACATCATTATTTAACCGGTCTCCTCCCCTTCATCTACTGTACACTGATTGAAGTGGATTTAACAAGTGACATCAATAGATGGGTTAGCTGACAACATCACTAAAACATTGCGCATGCTTCATTGGGGCAGAAGTCCATGTGTTGTTGTGATTCTGGATGGCCAGATGACTAATAACAATTACAAAGAAACTGCCATGTGGGGAATCATAAGTGGTTTGTTTCAGCTAGTTTCATCTTGTTATTTTATTTTGAGGTGTTTTGACTGAGTTCATGTCAGTGCTAATATGGCAAAAATTCGCTAGATAGCTAACCAACAACTGTAATTATGTATTTGAGAGACAAGTGCTCATTGTGCAAATGTATTTATGTTTTCAATAAACATTGGCGACAAAATATATGTTGTCAACATTGTAAGCCAACCCTGTCTGTTTTGCCTCATAGTTGGGCACGTGTCGGTTTTGTTGATAAACAACCAACCAGTCTATAAGGGATCATAGCTTTCACCTGGATTCACCAGGTCATGGAAAAATAATTGGTGTACCTAATGTTTTGTACACTCAGTTTTGTAATCACGGTGCTTGCTTAGTGAGTACCACTAGTTTTGTAATAGCAATAAGGCACCACGGTGGTTTGTGATGTATGGCCAATATACCATGGTGAAGGGCTGTTGCATTTTGCCTAGGAACAGCCCTTAGCCGTGGTATATTGGTCATATACCACACCCTTCCCATGCTTTATTGCTTCATTTTGTCTTGGACTTTTTAACATTTGATCTCAGAATGCAACTTGCTGCGCTTGTATGACGTAAACTGTGTGGTGATATTGTATTTGGTAAGTTTGTGTTGCACACAATTTCAAAACTAGTTTAGTGTAATTTACTGAGCGGGGCATTTTTATTGCTGTATCGTAGCCTACTGATTCAATATTTCTTTCAGAATGCACACACTAATTATACATTTATTCAATGTGATGCTTAGAGTATTCATTGTTTTGTATAGCCTATTGAAGGCAATTAGCTATGTTTGTATGATTTGTTGATCAGAAGTAACAAAGTGTAAATTGGCTCATCAGGCTAAGTTCACCAAGTGTCCAGTAGCTACTCCAGGAATCCACTGACGCGAAGTGTCCTGGCTACACAACTCATGAAGCCAATGCAGTAAATGACACTAATCTGATCCTGCCAATTCATTTTACGTCTATATCAGCAAGTATCCCCCACAAACAACATATTAACGAAGACAAACATGTTAAGATATATAATTGATAGTTGGAAAATGTGTTGGTTACACATTAATATGTCAACTAATGTTGCTAGCATTCTAGTGGTTAGTGGACATTCGGATTGCTAGCTCACTACAGTACTTGTTGTGACAGTGGCGAACATTTTGTGTGTAGCCTATACTGCATGTCTATAGTTAAGAGGCTTGTTGTTAACCTGTTATGTTATGAATTCGTTGTGAATTTTATGATCAAATGTAGCTTCATATAGCTATAAGTGCTATTTTGGAGTTTGTAGCTACATTTAGCTAATCATTTTGCTAGCCCAATAATATCTGCGGACTGCAGTAACTACACGCTGCGCCCACTAGCATTACGTCATTACATGCACACAAGCTACCCAGCTAGCAATGAGGAATCGGCCCTCTTCCGGGGGGGCGGAACTGATTGAATTGGCCCGGAATCGGGTGTCGGACTCGGACCGGAATCAAAATTAATGACTGCCCAGAATCGGCCCAAGTACATCGGGCCGTTTCTGTCTACTGGATTTCAGCCAACTTTTCCGGCATCTTACCAGAATCCCCCCCCAGAAGTGGCCTGATGCAAATGTAAATAAATGAATACAAAACGACCTGGTTTAGCCACAGTAGTCACTACAGCGCGATGGGGCAAGGACATCCCGGCCAGCCCCAAGTAATACATTTGGGCCAGATGACTCTCACCGGAATCGGCCCGAGCCCCAAGTAATATATTTAGGCCAGATGACTCTCACCGGAATCGGCCTGAGCCCCAAGTAATACATTTGGGCCAGATAACTCTCAGCGGAATCGGCCCGAGCCCCAAGTAATACATTTGGGCCAGATAACTCACACCGGAATTGGCCCGAGGGCAATCCCCGCATCCTAGCCATAAGTAATACTGCTGAAGGCGGCCCAGACTCGGGCCACATGACGACGTCCGAGTATGACTTCCTCCTGACTCGGCCCATACCTGATGCAAACTCAGGACCTCTGCCTTGCTAGCACACGTGACCTCCCCTCCTGAATCATCTCACCAGTCGGAGCCACGCGAAAAGCAAGCTGTTCGCTGGTGCAAGTGGGGACACTTCAGGATGAGGAGTGTGCTACACTAGCTAGCTAGTACAACACTATCTAGCTAGCAACACAACACTGTGCCCCACACGCCACGCACCCTAGTCTGTGGTCCACAGATACACCCTAATCAGCTAGCCTAGTTATCTGTATTCCAGTCTGTCTTTGTAGCCAGTTGGCTCTTTGTTAAATGTGTTATTTGTTCTAATGAATATCTCCAATTCATGAATGTTGAATGTCAAAACTATATCTGATAAAGCACTGAAAGGACAGTTACCCACTCAATTCAACATGTATTTTTCCTCACTGACGTGGTTTATCTTTATGGCTAGCTAGCCCACTAATATCTGCAGACTGCAATAACTACATGCTGCTCCCACTATAAGCTGCACCCGCTACAGTCCATGCCCAGTGCCATTGAGGATACTTCCAACAGTACTACATGTTGACTCATACTGCAGTTTTTTTTCTTCCTTTGGATGGATGGATGGATGGATGCCACACACCACTAACTCAAGCTGAAGTGAAAGAGGTGGCAGCAGCTATGATCTACAACAGTCTCCACCATGACAAGAAAAGACACGCACTGCTGTGAGGGATCCTGCCCAACCCAAATGCTTCAAAAGGTATAATTACACAAGAGGCTGTCTGTTTGACAGGTGTTTATCAAACGGAAACCACCAGAACATTAACCCTCAAGAGACTAAAAAGTGAATAAAAAGTGTTTTTTTTTATTGAAACTGTTTTATCATAAACAATTATTATTATATATATTTATTTAACCTTTATTTAACCAGGTAGGCTAGTTGAGAAAAAGTTCTCATTTACAACTGCGACCTGGCCAAGATAAAGCACAGCAGTTTGACACATACAACAACACAGAGTTACACATGGGATAAACAAAAGTACAGTCAATAACACAATAGAAAAATCTATATACAGTGTGTGCAAATGAAGTAAGGAGGTAAGGCAATAAATAGGCCATAGTAGCGAAGTAATTACAATTTAGAAAAGTAACACTGGAGTGATAGATGTGCAGATGATGAAGTGCAAGTAGAAATACTGGTGTGCAAAAGAGCAACAAATGTAAATAAAAACAATATGGGGATGAGGTAGGTAGTTGGATGGGAATTTCCATCCCTAACTATAACATTTTCCGACAAGATAGAACTGCCAAAGGGGGCGGTGTTGCAATCTACTGCAGAGATAGCCTGCAGAGTTCAGTCTTACTATCCAGGTCTGTACCCAAACAATTCGAGCTTCTACTCTTAAAAATCCACCTTTTCAGAAACAAGTCTCTCACCATTGCCGCTTGTTATAGACCACCCTCTGCCTCCAGCTGTGCCCTGGACACCATATGTGAACTGATTGCCCCCCATCTATCTTCAGAGCTCGTGCTGCTAGGTGACCTAAACTGGGACATGCTTAACACCCCGGCCATCCTACAATCTAAGCTTGATGCCCTCAATCTCACACAAATTATCAATGAACCCACCAGGTACAACCCCAAATCAGTAAACACAGGCACCCTCATAGATATCATCCTAACCAACTTGCCCTCTAAATACACCTCTGCTGTTTTCAACCATCATTGCCTGCATCCGTAATGGGTCTGCAGTCAAACGACCACCCCTCATCACTGTCAAACGCTCCCTAAAACACTTCAGCGAGCAGGCCTTTCTAATCGACCTGGCCCGGGTATCCTGGAAGGATATTGACCTCATCCCGTCAGTAGAGGATGCATTCTGTAAGAGTGTCTTCCTCACCATCTTAAATAAGCATGCCCCTTTCAAAAAATGTAGAACCAGGAACAGATATAGCCCTTGGTTCACTCCAGACTTGACTGCCATTGACCAGCACAAAAACATCCTGTGGCGTTCTGCATTAGCATCAAATAGCCCACGCGATATGCAACTTGTCAGGGAAGTCAGGAACCAATATACACAGGCAGTTAGGAAAGCTAAGGCTAGCTTTTTCAAGCAGAAATACTGCAAAGGTCAGACTAGCTGAGCCCCGCACACTTTAACATCACAGGGAATGGAATGGATACTGGATATGACACATACTGGTCCACTTTAGACCTAAACTGATACCTATTGGTCCACTATAGACCTTAACTGTGAGGCACCTCATTTTCAAGGAAGAACAAGTACTGTACAACAGAAAGAAGGTAGCTAGACAGGCTGGGAGGTTTCACCACCTGCTGGCCAGCACCAGTACTGCAAGGTGGCCCAGACACTGGGAACACACAGGTAAACCTTAAACATCAAGTCATTTGGTTTCCATGACACTGGCCAATGATGTGAGAGCATTAAGGTATCAAGCATAGAATAAGAATGACTACAATACTACAAGACATTCCCTTTCAATGGTCTATGATTCAGATTTTATGGCATCGCTCACATGCTGGAAACACTTCCAGTTCAGAGGTCGGAGCAGCCTATTGGTCAGCCCTTTATTTGGCAACTAACGGTGACCTCAGACTGATCCCAAGTCACACCTTAGTCCCCAGCCTGCACACTTATTTAACCCCTAAACCCTATGTGGCTCTGGTAGTGCACTATATGGAGAAATAGGGTGTAATTTGAGATACAACCCTCGTAAAAGGTCATATTCAAGCAGGATCGTGGTCAATTCCATTTCAATTCCAGTCAATCCAGGAAGTACACTGAAAATTCAAATTTAAATTATCTTCAATGCTTTTTAATGAGGAAAAGGTGGAGTTGGAATGAATTTGGTTTATTTTCTGAATTGACTGGAATTGAAATGGAATTGACCTCAAGCCTGTGTTCAAGGTTGTCGTCTTTAAAACGTTAAAACAATCATTGACCAACATGTAATATACCCCTGACCATGAGATAGAACTGGTTGAGGAGGAGCTTGAGGCTGTACGGTATACTCTCACATGAAATGACCTCCAGGGTCGACAAGCAGCTTGTGAATGCATGCTATCTATTCACCCTTCACTAAAACGTACAGCTGGTCTTTCTAGGCTGTCAGGTACAGCAAGCAGCTGCCTTCCTGCACACACTATCTCTCTGTCCTAACAAATCCCTGTCTTCACAAATCTGACAACACACACCTTCTTAAGACACACTGTACCTTTCTTAAATCTATGTTTTTGGACATCAAGAATGCAGCACATAATGTGATGGACATTAAAATGTAATATTGAAAGTGCAACCGTGCCATCTTGTGCTATGACATTATCAACACCCGGTTGGCGTCCCCCCATTTTCCTTCAGCAATGGTTTAGTCCAGCATCCCCTCGATTGGGTCTTCTTTGAATAGTCCACCCATCCAACAATCCAAACACTCTGCTAAATGATGTGTTAACAAAATAAGTTTTCTTCCATGTAGTCTTGGTGATATCTTCCAGATTCATACCATAAATTTGATAAATGTTGGGTGAAGAATCTGTACAAAACCATTATGTTCCAGTACCTCCCAGCGCAGATATAGTCTTCTCCCAGTTCAGGTCCTTCCTCAGCCCTGGTCCATGTAACACTCAGCTTTTGGCACAGTTAGTCTCCACTCTGTAGTGTAAAGATTGATTACTATTCCTACTATTCCATGTGATGCTGAGATCTATTAACTGTCCTGGGTGAACACTCAGGGTCACAGTCAACAAAAATACAAATAAATGTACAGAAGGCTGTGTGTGGTTCTTCCGTGCAACTGCATGCGTGGTTGTGTGTATGTGATTGTGTGTGATTGTGTGTGTGTGTGTGACTTGCTGATGATAAAAAGACAAGGCTGTAGGGTGTGACTATGGTGATGAGTGAAAGGAGTGCGTGTCCATGGTTATGCTGTGGGCTGTTTCTATAGCTACAGGTATGCATTGGGATGCTGTTTCCATGGTGACAAACATAAGTGTGGTGTTGCTTAAGGCATCATATTAGATGGCTGGTTTCTTCTCCTGAGACAAGACAGAGAATACATTTAGTTTATGAAATCTAGTCACATAGAAGACCACTGTAGTCAGTTGCAGAAATCTGGTTGGCTCACCTCGTTATGACTTGGAGATTGTGATTTGTGATGAGGTCAAGGGTGCCAGAATGTACGTTTACATTTTAGTCATTTAGCTCTTATCCAGGGCTACTTACAGTAGTGAGTGGATATTCTTTTTTTTTTTTTTTTACTTTTTATCATATTGGTCCCACATGGGAATTGAACCCATAACCCTGATGTTGCAAGCACCATGCTCTACCCACTGAGCCACTCATAACATACAAAATGTAATGGAGCCAAAGGTTAACAATGACCAGACCAGATACTTACCAAACCTCAGGGTGTCATTCTCAAGGTGTTCTGTCACGTTGGCGTGTTGTTCGTTGCCTAGGAGACAGTTCTGAGACTCGCTGAGAGGACTGGCCTGGGACATCTTCAGTACTGGGAATAAAATAATAGATTTACAAACATCTGTTTGATAATGCATTACTGAACATATTTAGATAATAATATTTTACGTTCCACTAGATAAGACAGTTTTAAGCTCTCACGTTTCAGTGTATTAATCTACATCTGATCACCGTTTGTTGGTACTGTTCACATTGATTGACCTTTTGATCGACTGATCAGTTTTGAGGACCTTTTATTGGCCTCTGGCTGCAGGGTGATTGTGGGCTGTTCTGGGTCAATATTGACCAGTCATGCTGGGAACGTCAGTCTATCTCCCTGACTGTAATACACCACACAGCACATCATTCACACCACACCACACAGTACCACACCACACCAGACAGTACCACACCACACAGTACTACAACACACCACACAGTACTACAACACACCACACAGTACTACACCACACCACACAGTACTACATCACACCACACAGTACTACATCATACCACACAGTACTACACCACACCACACAGTACTACACCACACCAGACAGTACCACACCACACCACAGTACCACACCACACCACCACACCACACAGTACTACAACACACCACACAGTACTACAACACACCGCACAGTACTACATCACACCACACAGTACCACACCACACCACACAGTACCACATCACACCACACAGTACTACATCACACTACACAGTACCACATCACACTACACAGTACTACATCACACCACACAGTACCACATCACACTACACAGTACTACACCACACAGTACTACATCACACCACACAGTACCACATCACACTACACAGTACCACATCACACTACACAGTACTACATCACACTACACAGTACTACATCACACTACACAGTACTACATCACACTACACAGTACCACATCACACCACACAGTACTACATCACACTACACAGTACCACATCACACTACACAGTACTACATCACACTACACAGTACCACATCACACTACACAGTACTACACCACACAGTACTACATCACACCACACAGTACCACATCACACTACACAGTACCACATCACACTACACAGTACTACATCACACTACACAGTACTACATCACACTACACAGTACTACATCACACTACACAGTACTACATCACACAACACAGTACTACACCACACCACACAGTACTACACCACACCACACAGTATTACACCACACCACACAGACTACATCACACCACACAGTACTACATCACACTACACAGTACTACATCACACAACACAGTATCACACCACACAGTACTACAACACACCACACAGACTACATCATACCACACGGTACTACATCACACCACACAGTACCACACCACACAGTACTACACCACACCACACAGACTACATCACAGTACTACATCACACCACACAGTACTACACCACACCACACCACACAGTACTACACCACACCACACAGTACTACAACACACCACACAGACTACATCACAGTACTACATCACACCACACAGTACTACACCACACCACACCACACAGTACTACACCACACCACACAGTACTACACTACACCACACCACACAGTACTACACCACACCACACAGTACTACATCACACCACTGTTATAGATTTTATGTTTTGATGACTAAATGTTTGTACTTAATACTAAACATTCCATTCTGAAAGTGTATGCAATGGAGATGGGGTTGCAAGACAAATGGCAGTCCAATTAATATGTGTTTGTGTCTAGATATTAACTTGGTGTGCAGAAGTATGACTTCATTTAGGGGGAGTCTGTGTGAACAAAGAATTCTTTGATTCTACCAGACACATGCGAGAGGCCCGTCCTTGAGAAGAACCTCCCAACACCTTCCAAGTTTGACTTATTTGCAAAGATTGTGATAAGGCTGTGGGAAGAGACTATGTTCTTGGAGAGGGTGGGGGGAGAGGTGGGAATTTTTCATCTTTGTATTTCAACATTGTACCATATATAAAAGACTGTAAACCTTTTAGAGCTCAGAGCTCTCCGTGAATAAATAATCTACATTTGACCATTATAGATTGGGCCTCTGTTTGTCTCATTTCAACCAGTATCTTACAAATACTGGGTAACAGACAGAGTTTGTTTAATTGAAGTTCAGTTTATGAACATTGAGAACGAAATTTCTATAACAGTTTGGTCCTTTCGAGCCGGATCTCAATACCTGTTTCTGTCCAGTTCCAGTGGACACCGAAAACCGTGCACGGGCGGATCAGAGATCCGTGAGATAAAGACCTGACCTCTGAATTGAGGTTTTATTCAGGCTGGTGGGAGACTGGAACACGACAGAGACAGTGACGAGATCCAACCTACATTGCTTTTCCCAGTCTGCAAGACAGGTCAGTGGAGTCTTTATTCACAGATTTATTTTGAGGGGAATGGTTTGGGATATCTTAATTGGCATATCTTAATTGGGATTTTAAAATGTTTAAAATTTAGCATTAATACGAGTTTAATATAGTATAATTAGTGACCCATAGGGTGTGGGAAAGTAGCCAGTGACAGTTAACTTTAAATAATCGATCCAGACTTGGTGTCAGACTTGGTGTCCCCGTTATCAGGTCCGAAACGACCTGAGGTAAGGCGCTGCCATAAATAAAACTAGTGAACGCTTAATGTATCCGGCCTTAAGTGGTGGCCACGCGGTTATAAACGCAGGAACTTAAGTTATCCGGCCTTGGTGGCCACACGGGCTATTAAAGTAAAAATAAAAATAATAATAATAAAAATTAAAAAAGGAGGAGAGGGAAGCCTAAAATAGAGATGAGAGATAGAAGATATTAACGTCAATATGTCCCAAGTAACAACAGAAAAATAGGCGGTTAACTAGGGCTTTAATGTATCCGGCCTTGGTGGCCACACGGGTTAGTACGACCCCTGGAAAATAGCTTATAGTTGTATACGGGTGAGATCTAATGTCCGATTGAAAGGTTCCTCTATAGATAAAGTTTCCAGACCGGAGAATCCCACATGGTATAATACATATCACATAGGCTGTGGGAATATACATAGAACCATAATTAGAGTAATTTGATAACATTAGGAACCACACACATAGATCATGGAGACCTAATATAGATACACATATTGGGAACATAGAGGGTCAGCCTAGCACACACACATAGGGGGTAGTGATATACACATTACGTGTGAAAACCATAGGGATAAGGTTGACCATTAAGAGGGGAGATCAAATAAGTAGATGTGGAAACAATATGAAGCTCAAGAAGCACATCTAACAATATCCACATAGGATGGGGGTTATAGAATAATCAAGCGAGTATTTAAATGTGTATAAACCCAACCTAGGTGTCTGTAAGGAGACTATCAAAATATATTTGTAATATCAACAATGGGCAGTAAATCCTCAAAAGAGGTTCCCGAACTTACGGGAGATGAGCGCTATATGGAGTTAAAAGATAAAAGAAACATTTATTTTGGTCAAAAATGGAGAAAGAAATATGGATTTGATAGACATCTAGATGTAGGAAAGATGCTAGAATTAAGTTTAAAAGGTAGAATCAAGCCAGATATGGATCGCACAGATCAGATTGCCAGTTCTCTCGGCGGGAAAGATGAATTTCTAATGGCAGTTTTAGAAGATAGAGCCATGGGAGGAGAAGACAGAGAGGGTAGAACTAGGTCAGTTAGACAGGGGACGTCAAAGGAAGGGAGAAAGAATAACATAATAAGATGTTATAATTGTCAACACGATGGACATTTCGCTAGAGAGTGCAAGGCTCCATGTACAAATTGCGATATAAAGGAACATGATTACCGCGATTGCAAAAACAAACCAAAGGAGAGGGGGAATATTGTTGGGGAAAGTATATGGATAGTGTAAAACGGGAAGGCTATTTAAGCACTAGATTGGATACACCAGAGTGCAGAATAATTGTAGAGTTCACGAATGCTATTTGGTTTGGATATTGTTGGGGTAAGTAAATTCATGGGAAATAACATAATTCGACGTGTTTAAATGATAAGTTAGGAACTTAACTAGCCTTGTGAGGTGAGTAAATTGAAGATGTATTTTCTTGTATCTAGAAATAACGTTAGCTAAATGAGTTAGCCACGATTAGCTTAGGTGTTTGACCGCCGTGTGGGAAAAATAGTAGGAATTAGGATTTAGAAAGTTTGAATCAACTAGTTCATTAGTGGATATTAAGTTTAAAATGGATATTAACGTTGTATTTCGCCACATTCGACCCATCGCTAAAAGTTTAAATTTGACGTTCAATGTTGATAAAATATTATGCTATGTGATAGAGCAGAAAAACCATGCGACCCAAGAAAAAAAAAAAATCAGTCACTCTTTTTCTAATTCGAAAATAAATGCATAAGTATTGAGACATGGGGAGCAGGATATAATAACTAATTAAAGTGCCTCCCTGTAAAAAGCAGGAATAGCTTTGTTTTAGCTATATTTAACAAATGTAAAAAAAATAATAACTGGTAACAAACGTTAGCAAACAGATAAGTGGTTGGAAGCAAGTAATTAGTGGGATGTTTAAAAGTAAAGGTATGAATAAATCATTACTATTGTTCGACAATCAAGCTGATAAGACAGCACCAACTTTTTGAAGGTCCAACATTTGTTAACTAATAGTTTATCATTTGACTAAACTAATGCAAAGGTTAAACTGATAGGATTACTGGAAAGGACCTCTGGGATTGGTTAGTTTACAGTAAGGTCAATTCCACTTAATGGAAAACTATTACAGTGGGGCAAAAAAGTATTTAGTCAGCCACCAATTGTGCAAGTTCTCCAACTTAAAAAGTTGAGAGAGGCCTGTAATTTTCATCATAGGTACACTTCAACTATGACAGACGAAATGAGAAAAAGAAATCCAGAAAATCACATTGTAGGATTTTTAATTTATTTATTTGCAAATTATGGTGGAAAATAAGTATTTGGTCAATAACAAAGGTTTATCACAATACTTTGTTATATACCCTTTGTTGGCAATGATCCCTTTGCAGAAAAACAGCCCCAAAGCATGATGTTTCCACCCCCATGCTTCACAGTAGGTATGGTGTTCTTTGGATGCAACTCAGCATTCTTTGTCCTCCAAACACGACGAGTTGAGTTTTTACCAAAAAGTTATATTTTGGTTTCATCTGACCATATGACATTCTCCCAATCCTCATCTGGATCATCCAAATGCTCTCTAGCAAACTTCAGACGGGCCTGAACATGTACTGGCTTAAGCAGGGGGACACTGCAGGATGGCACTGCAGGATTGGCACTGCAGGATTTGAGTCCCTGGCGGCGTAGTGTGTTACTGATGGTAGGTTTTGTTACTTTGGTCCCAGCTCTCTGCAGGTCATTCACTAGGTCCCCCCGTGTGGTTCTGGGATTTTTGCTCACCGTTCTTGTGATCATTTTGACCCCACGGGGTGAGATCTTGCGTGGCGCCCCAGATTGAGGAAGATTATCAGTGGTCTTGTATGTCTTCCATTTCCTAATAATTGCTCCCACAGTTGATTTCTTCAAACCAAGCTGCTTACCTATTGCAGATTCAGTCTTCCCAACCTGGTGCAGGTCTACAATTTTGTTTCTGGTGTCCTTTGACAGCTCTTTGGTCTTGGCCATAGTGGAGTTTGGAGTGTGACTGTTTGAGGTTGTGGACAGGTGTCTTTTATACTGATAACAAGTTCAAACAGGTGCCATTAATACAGGTAACGAGTGGAGGACAGAGGAGCCTCTTAACCTCTTCCAGCTAGGGTCCCATTTTCCAAATTTTCGCCTGTCTGACGTGCCCAAAGTTAAATGCCTACCACTCATGGCCAGAAACTAGGATATTTACATATTTAGTACTATTGGATAGGAAACACTCTGAAGTTTATAAAACCATTAAGATATAGTCTGTGGCTATTCCAGAACAGATTTAGCAGGCAAAAACCAGAGAGATTTCTGTCCGGAATTTATTTTTCTGTTGCTCTCCTCTCATTTTGAAGCCCATGTAATATTTTTCTATGGGGAATAGGACCGAGGTTGCAGTACTTATGGCTTCCACTAGATGTCAACAGTCTCTGGAAAGGGTATGGAGGAAAAAGCTCTGACCAGATCCTTAGAGAGAGAGAATTACTACGGGTAGGGAGAAAAGGTAAACAGGCGTGCTCGTTCACGAGAGCGTGAGCAGCGCCAAGCGCGACCAACTTTCTTTTAGTCTTTTAACGTTTCACTTACCGTTCTTGTAAAATATGATCGCTATTATTCATAAAAGAATACATAAGGATGCATTATTAATGATATTTGATTTGTTTGTGAAAAGATGAGAGGTATAATTTGAACGCGATCCCTTCACTGTAAAACGGCGAGTAGACTGACAATGCTTGGTGGAGTAGCTGAACGTAACGTGCCAAAAACAACGGATATTTATGGATATAATTATTTACTTTTTCTAACAAAAGAACCATGGATTATCTTGTTTGGACACTTGGGAAGACCTCAGAAGAAGTTATTTGAAAGGTAAGTGATTTATATTAGCTGTGATATGGATATT
Source organism: Brachymystax lenok tsinlingensis (assembly GCA_030435695.1). Classification (NCBI taxonomy): domain Eukaryota; kingdom Metazoa; phylum Chordata; class Actinopteri; order Salmoniformes; family Salmonidae; genus Brachymystax; species Brachymystax lenok. Next base: position 9,861,395 of record CM059814.1, read on the forward strand.
TTGAGAACCGAGCTGGATATGAATTTATGCTAATGTGGAAAATATGTGAGGTACTAGCCTCAAACAATCAAATGTAGTGCTTTCGCCGTAAAGCCTTTTAAAATCTGACAACGCAGTGATATTGCCAAGAAGCAGAGCTTTTGATGGCTATGCAACACTATGCAACACTTGTATATCGAAGTTAAATATTACGAATATGTATTACGAATATGTATTTTGAATTTGGCGCGTTATGTTTGCTCTGAAAACGATCCCGCTAAAGGGATCGGCGCGCTAAGAGGTTAAAGAAGAAGTTACAGGTCTGTGAGAGCCAGAAATCTTGCTTGTTTGTATGTGACCAAATACTTATTTTCCACCATAATTTGCAAATAAATTCATTAAAAATCCTACAATGTGATTTTCTGGATTTTTTTCCCTCATTTTGTCTGTCATAGTTGAAGTGTACCTATGATGAAAATTACAGGCCTCTCTCATCTTTTTAAGTGAGAGAACTTGCACAATTGGTGGCTGACTAAATACTTTTTTGCCCCACTGTATATGAGGTTTGAATATAGTGCTTGCTTTCAAGACAAATGGAAGTCAAATACGTGTGTATGTGTGTTAATTAAGGGAGACAATAGATAACGGTTAACAGAAATAATCTACTGTATAATAGCTATCAAATGTACTGATTGGAAATTGGTCTATTAACGATAACATAGTGTTTGTACATGATTATGGCAGTGAGAGACCAACCATATAATATTGTGTGTGTGTGTGTGACGTGATTGGGTGTAGGAACAATCAATGCGATTGCGAAACGTCTCACTGGGGTGTGGGATTTAATTTGTATAGAACTGTTTTGGAAATCCCTGAATAGTTGAACAATTCCTGGTGAAAACTGATCACTTTCACTAGAAATTGGGGGAAAAACAAAACCCAGGAGAATTTCATGTAGAAAAAATAAAAAACTTTTTTGTGAGAAACACTATTTTCTATCCAAATTGTACTAATACTTTGGGAGATTATTATTATCTCATTGGGAAATTATATGGATATTGATATTGGAACAGAAAACCATTTTTAACATTGTTCTGACTCATGAGGCTACAGGGGGGGAGCAATGGTACTGGTGCTGATTTACAAGTTGTGTCCCGTTAACCTATTGGGAAGGGATGTGATGTCACTTTTGAATATTGCTGTACCACCCACTGAAAGGGGCATGAAGGCCCACATAGTTAGGAACAACATGGTCATCTGTGGGGACAGCGAACCTTGTTGCTAGTATAGTCAGGACTTAGTTAGAACGGTGGGAGAGTATGGGTTATTGGGTATCAAAGGGAAAGAAGATTAATGACTGGGTATCCGTGGAGGGAGGGGTTGCGCACAGCCCATCCGCAGAAAGAAGATTAGGAAGTTTTGTTTGGCATTTTCTAGATATGACTGTTCGTTTACTCAGACTGTGGACTGTAGGGAGGGGGTCATGACGTCAGCTTTGACCTAGAAGAAGGATAAGACAGTGGCCTGTTGCTCCTCTCTTTGAATACAGTGGAGTCTTTTGTGTCTTAAATGACTAATAGGTACTGATTGGAGCCCATGTTTATTGTAGCTTGATTTGACCGATATGCCATTAACAGACCAGATCTAATTGATTTGCTTTTGCCATACGCTGAAATTACTATGTTTGTAGATGAGTCTTCAAGGTAGAATTCAGATGTTTCGAATACAACTGGGTATGATGTTGTTACCCTTACTAAAAACTTAGAGGCTGAATCACGACCTAGTCACTATTCTGTGCAGCAGGCAGAAATTGGTAGTTAGATATTTGTTATGATAGAGCCATTTTTAGATATGGTAGTGTTTTGATACAGGGGCAGAGCCTTGTATCAACAGGAGGGATATGGTAGAGATGATTGTTAGATATGATAGAGATTGTTGGACAACACAAATTACTTAATAAAAAAATGTGTTACAGTTTTTCTCAATTGTTTACACACAAATACTGGTACTTGAGACACAATGACCACAACATGTAACTCATGCACAAACCCCCTGAACCAATTCTGCTCAACTACAAGCACAATTCCTGCTTTACACTCAAATTGCAGTTCTAAAACACACTTTTTTCAAAACACTACACACAATTCTTTGCATTTGGCACAATTTTCATGCAGAAAATCTCTTGTTTTCACAATGAACACACTGCCATTCAAATATGCACACTGACTCATCACATGGGCAAACACCCGTCACACAGTTTTACAATTAGCAATCAGAGCTTTAGCATAAAAGGGCAACAGGTGAGCTCTTCTGTTTTGGAGCAATGGATGCCATCATTGGAAACAGAGGCAGAGCCAGAGGAGTGAGAGTAAGAGGAGTAGGACGGGGAGGACAAGGACGAGGACGAGGAAGGTCAAGGACCGTAATCTCTGATGAGATCCGAGCCACTTTGGTTGATCATGTGGTCAACCATGGTCTAACAATGAGGGAGGCTGGGCAAAGAGTACAGCCAAATTTGAGCAGGTACACTGTAGCATCCATCATCCGGACTTTCCGAAATGAGAATAGGTAAGAAATCTACTCTCTCTAGAAAATTGCAGTACTGCATATCAATACAGTACTCAATGAGTACAGTAGTACAGTATTGCCTGTGGACTGTTCTGTAGGACTGTAAAAATAAAGTATGTTTCAAGTATTTGGGAAATGTATTCCTACTTTGTATTTACAGTATTTTACTATTTGTTTGGCAGAACTGAAAGATTACCAACACAAGGTGGTCGGGAACGTGTTCTGTCTCCTGAACAGGAAACTGAAATCATGAACATGGTACTAGAAAATAACGCCATAACATTACGGCAAATACAAAGAAAAATAATAGAAAACAATGAGATATTTCAAAATATTGATAGGGTAAGCTTATCAACACTGGACCGTGTCTTGCAGAAATAATCTCAGGATGAAGCAGGTCTACAGGGTGCCATTTGAGCATAATTCAGAAAGAGTCAAAGAATTGCGATTTAACTATGTGCAAGTGAGTCCTATACAAACCCACAATTGATGCATACTCTCAACACTGTATAAATTATACATATTTCAGTATTGTAATCATAATGATTGTGCTTCACAATAGTTACCACTCCATGTCTATTTCTGATATTGTCATGTGTGTTTCTGGGATATGGGGTACCTTGAGCTGCATCATAGTTTTGATGATCTTTTTTATAAATCCTGATTCAACACCTCTAGTATAAATTATATGTCACTGACAGGTTTAAGAAGTAAAAGACTAGTTATATAATACCCGACCCCTCATGAATAGGAAGGATATAAAGAAGGAGTCCAAATAGGTGATGATGTCAGATTTAAGGTTAATATTAAACATTTCCCTAATAGAGTAGGAATATGGGTGCATAATAAATTGCATAAGATTATTCAGAACTGTGTGATACCTTTATATTTCTGTTTGGGACCCACTTCATCTTGTTCCTGGCCTAGGTAAATAAACATACTTGGGGACCGGGGTATGTGAATGGAAAGTGATCCCGATGGAGTTTTAAACAAAGTTTGGATATTAATTAATTAATGTAGAGTAAATGTAGTAGTAACCCTCTAAAGTCAAAGAAATAGACACGGAATGAAAGTATTGGGCTTATGCTGATGATTGTGGACTCGATTTTTCCTGTTCATTAATCCAGTCGGTAGAGACCAACTTCACGAAAGACCCAGGTCTTGTAATGGATCTCAATAGATGTCTGTCAATGTGACTGATTTGGGTTCAGAAATATAGGAGGAGAAAATTCTAAACCTTACAGATTCTATAACTGATGTGTGGTGGGCTTGTACCAATACAGGAGGCCTCTGACAGACATTACCTAAAGGGTGGAGGGGCACTTGTGTTTTGGTATTATTGGTCCAACCAGTTAGGATTAGACATCAGAGACCAGTTCTGGACGGGATAACTAGAAAAAGGAGAAATATAGGTTCTAATGTAGGCAGTTCTATTTGGATGGATGTCATAGGTATCGCCAGAGAAGTTCCAGACGAGTATAAAGCTATGACTCAGATTGGGGAGGGTTTTATCACTATGCTCTTCTGGTGGGTAATGATGACAAAAAAATGTTGGTTGGATCAATTATATGTATTATGATAAACAAGGATTTGTGAATAAGACTAGAGATGCAGTGATGGGAATCTCTGAACAATTATCCGCCACCTCCCTCATGACCTGGCAAAATAGGTTGGCTCTAGATTGGCTGAAAGGGTGGCATCTGCAGAAGGGTGGGGGAATAATGTGCTGTACCTTCTTCCCCAATAACATAGCTCCAGCTCTGATGAGTTGGTTTGACAATATGTTTGGGCAATGGGAAAATGTAATGATTACTGTGTTTCACCTGTATGACTGTGTTTGGTGTGGTTTGATTCCATGTGTGTGAGATTTTGTGTCTAGGTCTCTGGAAAAGGCGGTGATGATTCTCCAGGGCCCTGCCAGACTCAGACCATGTGATGACGGATACATGCCTTCTAGATGGACAGAGAATGCTGTTGGTTTTAATCCAGAGAAACCTGAATCAGATTAAACCATTTTTACTGTTTAGTAATGTTGTCTATTTGATAAAGTTTATAATGAATATCCTAACTAGAAATGTTATGATTCGATATATGCCTAGAACAGTAATTGTTGTGGAGCAGATGTAAATACATGTATTGGTTTTGTATAATCATTCTGTGTGGCAATGATAATTCTAATCAAAATAGATGTGGTGTTATTTCTTTATAGTTTGTTTCTATCTGGTGTGGTGTCATTATTAATTCTAATCAATATAGATGGGTGATTGTGTGTAAAAATTTAGTCAAAAGGGTGGATTGTTATAGATTTTATGTTTTGATGACTAAATGTTTGTACTTAATACTAAACATTCCATTCTGAAAGTGTATGCAATGAAGATGGGGTTGCAAGACAAATGGCAGTCCAATTAATATGTGTGTGTGTCTAGATATTAACTTGGTGTGCAGAAGTATGACTTCATTTAGGGGGAGTCTGTGTGAACAAAGAATTCTTTGATTCTACCAGACACATGCGAGAGGCCCGTCCTTGAGAAGAACCTCCCAACACCTTCCAAGTTTGACTTATTTGCAAAGATTGTGATAAGGCTGTGGGAAGAGACTATGTTCTTGGAGAGGGTGGGGGGAGAGGTGGGAATTTTTCATCTTTGTATTTCAACATTGTACCATATATAAAAGACTGTAAACCTTTTAGAGCTCAGAGCTCTCCCGTGAATAAATAATCTACATTTGACCATTATAGATTGGGCCTCTGTTTGTCTCATTTCAACCAGTATCTTACAAATACTGGGTAACAGACAGAGTTTGTTTAATTGAAGTTCAGTTTATGAACATTGAGAACGAAATTTCTATAACAACCACACAGTACCACATCACACTACACCACACCACACAGTACTACACCACACCACACAGTACTACACCACACCACACAGTACTACATCACACCACACAGTACTACACCACACCACACAGTACTACACCACACAGTACTACATCACACCACACAGTACTACACCACACCACACAGTACTACACCACACCACACAGTACTACACCACACCACACAGTACTACACCACACCACACAGTACTACACCACACCACACAGTACCACATCACACTACACCACACCACACAGTACTACAACACACCACACAGTACTACAACACACCACACAGTACTACAACACACCACACAGTACCACACCACACCGGCAGAGAGGAGAGAAGAGAGAAACTCTGGTCTAAAGACTGGTTGTTACAAGTAGTGCACATCCATACATCTGATTCAGATTTCCTCCCTCCCTCCCTCCCTCCCTCCCACCTAGTGAAGATGGGTATCTGCCAGAACTTCTTCCTGTGGAGCTTTGAATGCCTCTGAGGAAGGGGGAGAGAGAGGGAGGGGGAGAGAGAGGGAGGGGAGAGGAGGGAGGGATGGAGAGAGAGAGAGGGAGGGGGAGAGAGAGGGAGGGGAGAGGAGGGAGGGATGGAGAGAGAGGGAGGGGGAGAGAGAGGGAGGGGGAGAGAGAGGGAGGGGAGAGGAGGGAGGGATGGAGAGAGAGAGAGGAAGGGGGGAGAGAGAGAGAGGGAGGGGAGAGGAGGGAGGGATGGAGAGAGGGAGGGTGGTAGGATAGGGGAGAGAGACGTAGGGTAGAGAGAGAGAGAGAGTGAGCGAGCGAGTGAGAGGGGGAAAGGTTGGAATTGGTTAGATTACTTGTTAGATATTACTGCACGGTCAGAACTAGAAGCACAATCATTTCGCTACACTCGCAATATCATCTGCTAACCATGTGTATGTGAGGGGTGAAAGAGAGAAAGTGTGTTAACCCTATCAGTCCCGAGACCCTTGCAAATAAAAGCCAGCCCGTATATTTAGCCTGTTTATTTATAGAAATTATTACCATTCGGACTCCACATTCGGGATCTGCCCTTGTCTCACAAACACCTCTCTAGTTCAGCCCCCGTTAAACACAATGTTTAAAAGGGGTTCGAAGTCCAAAACGCACTGGCTTCACGGTGGGACTGTAGGTGAGGAGGACAGAGGAGAACAGAGGAACAGGGAGGTGGCAAAGTCAGGGGTGGTGAGATGACACAGACAGGAAGGCATGGTAAACATGAACTGAGAGGGAGGAGAGGGGGGACCAGGAGGGCATGGTAGAAGTGAACAGAGAGGAAGGAGAAGAAATGAACAGAAATGAACAGACAGACCAGAGGACAATATTCATGTCTGTGTGTGAGGGAGAGAGAAGGGGGAGACTGAGGGATGGAGGAGATGGGAGACCATTACTCACTGTCCAGAACTTTATGAAATACTGCAGTACGTGGCTGCAATGAACAAACAGAAAAATCCCACACAGTTGTTCACCCTGAAAGAGAGACTGATGAATCCAATTTTGATAAACTCCCATATCTAAATATTTGTGACAACAGTGAAGAACAAACACCACTGTAAATACAACCCATATTTATGTTTATTTATTTTCCCTTTTTGCACAATTTGCACATCGTTACAACGCTGTATAAATACATAATATGAAATGTGAAATGTCTATTCCTTTTAAACTTTTGTGAGTAATGTTTACTGTTCATTTTTTATTGTTTATTTCACTTTTGTATATTATCCATTTCACTTTCTTTGGCAATGTAAACATATGTTTCCCATGCCAATAAAGCCCTTAAATTGAATTAAATTGAAATTGAGAGAGAGAGAGAGAGAGAGAGAGAGAGAGAGAGAGAGAGAGAGAGAGAGAAAACATGTTTTCCATGCCAATAAAGCCCCTTTTGAATTAAAGAGCGAGACAGAGAGAGTCAAAAAAGAAGTTGAGTTGTGACCTTACTTCATCTGAACATTAGAACAGTTTAATCTACTGTGAATGTGAGGAAACAGACACTTCATACCATGGGCAATGTTGCTCCATCTTCAGCACACACCTAATACATGAAAGAGGAGAGAAGGGAGAAGAAGAAGGAATGTTCTGAAACAGGACATTGAACAGAAAAAGGAAGAGTGGATGACAGACAGGAAATAGCGGACTCGCGTGTCGCAGGCAGAACAGTGGTGGCCTGGTCTGGCTTGATCACCTGACACCGGTCACAGTAGCGGATCACTGCACACAACAACAACAACAACAACACAATCAATCCAAGGGATCAGCTACACGCTCAATGCTGGGGATGGATCAATCAACTGGGAGACAGACAAGCACACGTCGACAGACAGACACACACAGACAGACAAGACAAACAGACAGACAGACACACACACACACAAACAGACAGACAAGACAAACAGACAGACAGACACACACAAACAGACACACACACACAAACAGACAGACAAGACAAACAGACACACACAAATAGACACACACAAACAGACAGACAAGACAAACAGACAGACAGACAGAGACAGACCACCAGCCCCGGTGCGGGAGGAAGAGAGAGAACAGACACAGGAAGTGTACTCCAATTATGGTTCGTCCCTTAGCAACAGTGTCCCCCCACCTGTGACATAGCGTATGTCATTGGAATAAAGTTTTGCTACCCCTAGACACATACATCATTGGAGCTGTGAGCTGTCATTGGAGCTGTGAGCTGTCATTGGAGCTAAGGCGCTGTCATTGGAGCTGAGGCGCTGTCATTGGAGCTGAGGCGCTGTCATTGGAGCTGAGGCGCTGTCATTGGAGCTGTGAGCTCCCCTTTGGATAGGTTGGCAGGACTGGTTAAGATGGTATTCCAGTAGGACCACACAAACATGACAAAGGACAGGTGGAAGAACACTATGTAGATGACTGCAAGAGCCACACAGTCAGAGACACATTGCAGAAAACACAGTCAAAACATTCAGGACAAGTCTACGAAGGGTTGCATTTTGTAGTAGTTTCTAAATTGACTCTGAACTGAGTGTGTGTGTTTGTGTGTGCCATAGAGGTTCTCCGCACTGCCCAAGCTGACTCTCTCCTCTGTTCTCATCCTCCTAGATCTATCCGCTGCCTTGGACATCGTGAAGCATCAGATCTTCCTCTCCACCCTCTCAGGGGCATCTCAGGCTCTGCATGCTTCTAGGACCTCTCATCTTCTCTCTATACACCAAGTCACTCGGATCCGTCATATCCTCACACGGTCTCTAATATCATCAACATATGACTAGGACGATAAAAACCACCGGTATCCAAGCTAAGCCCTGTTGACAGCATCGCAGTACGTGGGTGGGCGCCATCTTTACTCTCCCATCTAAAAGGGTTTCCACTAGATAGCACCAGTGCTTAATTTGAGCTGGATCCTGCCGGAACAAGATCCGGCACATCTCAGATTTGACTTGGTTTGTTCCGGCACCTATTTGCCCAGATCCGGTACCTCTCAGATTTGACTTGGTTTGTTCCGGCACCTATTTGCCCAGATCCGGTTCCTCTCAGATATGACTTGGTTTGTTCCAGCACCTATTTGCCCATATCCGGTACCACTCAGATTTGACTTGGTTTGTTCCGGCACCTATTTGCCCAGATCCGGTACCACTCAGATTTGACTTGGTTTGTTCCGGCACCTATTTGCCCAGATCCGGTTCCTCTCAGATATGACTTGGTTTGTTCCAGCACCTATTTGCCCATATCCGGTACCACTCAGATTTGACTTGGTTTGTTCCGGCACCTATTTGCCCAGATCCGGTACCACTCAGATTTGACTTGGTTTGTTCCGGCACCTATTTGCCCAGATCCGGTACCACTCAGATTTGACTTGACCTCTCGCAGCATGATTGATTCATTATTTCACTGTTCGCACTCTAGACATTCTAATAAAAGCGATCAGCGTTAAAAAAAGTTGGCACCTCGTTATTTCTCCCACCCCCCAGAAAGACCATCATGCAAAAGTGCGGTGATCCTTCTTTGTAATCATCCTATCCTGCCACACTGATTCCAGACCTGTTCTCTTATTTGTAGATAGAGGATATGGGGAGGGCCAGTGGGGTAAGTAACTGATCTTGACACAGCAGGTCTTGGTAGTGGTGGTCAGCTAGTTAAGAGGTCCCTACGTAATCACGTCACATAGCCTAGTCGAGTCACCTCCCTACTGAATCTGAAGCGTGGGAAAGACAAATAAAAAATGTATAAGAAAAGGCAATCGAGTTTGACATTTTTCAAGTCAAAAATCCAGAGAAAGATGGTGAATTGAATCCAGAAGGAGCCAGAGAACTGTCAGTGCCAGAGGAGAGGAGTGAGGGGAAAACTGTTCCTGATAGCGATGCTAATCCCGCCAGTTCAGCATGACCACCGGCACCTCCACTAGCTAGTAGGCCAGCTAGCGAGTCAGACTCAGTGGGAGACGGGGAGCTGGGGAAGGGGGGCAGTGCATCCACAGACTAAGCAAAAGTATAACCCCTGCCTTGTCATGCAGAATTCAAAGTTGGGCTGTACAACATGCAAAAAGGTATGGAGCTTGGGTCTAGAAACAACTGGAGAGATTAAACTAGCAAGAGAGTGGGTGGAATGTACAGTAAATGAACATTCTATGCATCAGACATAAAACAACAATGACACAAAGAGCCCTCAGAAAAAAAGGTTTTTGAACATGCCTGAACCAAGGCGCATTTGGTGGCAGCAAGCCTTGTAGACAAGGCTAAAGAGAACTCCCATGCTAAAACCTCTTTGGGCTCTAGCGGGACAACTTCCGGTGAAACTGGAGGGCGCGCAATTCAAATAGATAATCATAAAAATTATGGATATTAAACATTTAGGAACATACAAGTGTCTTATATCGGTTAAAAGCTTAAATTCTTGTTAATCTAACTGCACTGTCCTATTGGCTCTACAGCGAAAGCATGCCATGCGATTGTTTGAGGACTGAGCCCCACATCAAAATATTTTTCCACCGGCACAGGTTTCATAAATTCACAAATAGCGATTAAATATTCACCTACTTTTTGAAAATCTTCCTCTGATTTGTCATCCAAAGGGTCCCAGCTATAACATGTAGTGTCGTTTTGTTAGATAAATTCCTTCTTTATATCCCAAAAAAGTCAGTTTAGTTGGCGCCATCGATTTGAGTAATCCACTTGTTCAACATGCAGCGAAAGGAATCCATAAAGCTACCGCTAAACGTTGTTAAAAGAAGTCAAAATACATTTCTATATAATCCTCAGATACCCTAAAATGTAATTCAACTATAATATTTCATACGGAAAGAAGTATGTTCAATAGGAAAGCGATATTAGCAGGTGCGCGTCCTCTTCATCGCGCGCGCATAGACTGATTTCCAACTCTGAGTCCCAGTACTAAAACTCATAATTATTCCTTGTTTGGGAAGAAACAAGCCTGAAACCTTGAACAAAGACTACTGACACCCAGTGGAAGCCATAGGAATTCCATACTGGGAGCTAGATTTCATTTTTTCACTATACGTTCCATTGGAAGAGCAGGGGGCTCTCAAAAATAATTTTTTCTTTGGATTTTCTCCTACCATATGTATTGTGTTATAGTCTCTTACATTATTTTAACATTTCTACACACTTCAGATCGTTTTCTTTCCAATGGTACCAACTATATGTATATCCTGGCTTCAGGGCCTGAGCAACAGGCAGTTTACTTTGGGCACATCAGTCAGGCGTAAATGGAGAAAAAAGGACCCTAGCCCTAACAAGTTTTAACATTCAAGACAAAGAAGAGGAAAAATAGAAACTACAGCCAAAGTCTTCAGAACAGCCTTAGAAGAAGGCTAAACATCACAGCCACATGCTCGCTCATGGCTTTGAGCAAGAAGTTGACTCTCAGGAGTTAAATGGACTTGACATGGGGAGTCATTGTAGGTGGTTTTGAAAACTAAGGCAGGACATGTTTTTTCCCTTTAATATGTGCTTCATATTATCACATAGGCAGGACTATATATTATCTTATGTGTGTTCTGCTGTAGCCTACATTGATTTATTTTATTTGAAGTTATTGTAACGACCCTGGTTTTATAAGTGCGGATATCGAATCTGCCGCTTGAGCGTGCTTTTGCGGCACAGTTGATAGCGCGCTGGACTTCGGGCTAGAAGGTCGAGGTTCGAGACCTGCTCCCTGCCTGTTTCATTACATTATATTCCGATGTTGGGCTATATGTTCTACTGCTACATCGATGTCTTGAAAATTATATGAAATAAGGGTATTGCAAGCCTATTGTAAGCCTACTATTGTAAGCTGTGCATATGGCGGGTGTTCTGCAGTGTCTTCTAAAAATGTTGCTGTACATTGATATCTAGAAAATTAGGCACAACAATTCGGACTTGTGTAAGCCCCGCTATAATCAAGTATGTAGGCATACTGCAGTGACGTCTAAAATACTTTGAATTAATTAGCACCTTGGAGAGTTCTGTCCGTTTCACCACCATAGATAGTAGGCTACTTGGAGAGTTCTGTCCGTTTCACCACCATAGATAGTAGGCTACTTGGCTGCTACGTTGTGTTGAACACTTTTTTCCTCAATGTCTTCCTGTACCCCAACCCACCCCATCTCGCGTTCACTATGTGTTCCGGGCCCTCACGATTTACAAATTAAGCACTGAATAGCACGGCCACTGAGTCAAAATTCATGAAAACAAACTTCTTGGGACGGTCTCAATTTAAGGTTAGCACTGAGGTTAAGGTTAGGTTTAAAATCAAATTTTTAAAAGATAAATAGTAGAAATGGGCGGGGATTATGACTTCGTAGCTGTGGTATCTAGTGACGACCCCACCCCATGGGAGAGTTTGCGTGACGTCACCGACCACACTCCCCTGTGCATTTCCCTTGGTGTCCCGGTAGTGTGCAAGTGTCCCACACTTTATATATATATAAATATATATAGTAGTATATCTGTAAGGTCTACACCTGTTGTATTCGGCGCTAGTATATCTGGGGTGTATTCATTACGCCGATTCTGTTGCAAAACGTTTTGTAACAGAAACCGATTTACTTGCAACGGTAGGTCCCCTTCTGTTTCGCCCTGTTCTGTTTGCTTCCGTCTGGTTCTTAAACGGTAATGAATAAGCCCTGGGCCGAAAATAAAAGGAGAAGCGTTGGAGTTCCAACTGTGTTTCATGCTTTTGTTCATCTCTTGATTTGTAGTTTCGATTTTGGTTGCCTTTGTAAAATTAACCTTAATCAGGTCTCTAGACATATTCTACTAATCTAGGCGTCTCTTTTATTAGGATTGTATATTTTATTAGTCTTAGACCTGGACCTACAGTACATGCTTTATTAGCCTTCGGGGTCAGTCTGCTTGGACTATTCTTCCCAAATCACCACTGATTGGTGTGTCCGCCAGGAGGCAGCACGTCCGTTTACTAGGGTAACATAATACAACCGTTGGCAGTACTGAAAGCAAACTGAAAGGAATATCCTCCACACACAGGAAATGCATATTTCGCCTAATCTATGTTCAAAATCCGAGGCATATCACGTCTTCCCCATCGACACTTTGCTCTTAAAGATAAATCGTATTTTGTATAAAGTGAACGAAATATTTTAGATTTTTTTTTAATTTATTTTTATTTTCGATTAGAAAGTTGTCGATTAGAAATGGATGTTCAGAAGTATTTGCTACGCATTGGGTACAAGGGACCAGCTTTGCCAACGGCGACCTTGGACGCGCTCCAGCGTGTACACCGCTGTCATCTGAGGACTGTCCCGTTCGAGAACCTCACCATCCACAGCGGGGGGCGCGTACGACTCGACCTCCCGCACCTCTATGATAAAATCGTTAACCGCCGCCGCGGAGGGTTCTGCTTCGAGAATAACGGTCTGTTCTCCTGGCTTCTGTCAGAAATGGGATTCGAGGTCACCATCCTAGCGGGACAAGTGAGAAACTCCATCACAGGGCGGTATGGCCCACCGTTCGACCACTTCATCTCCATGGTGACGCTCGAGGGGCAACGGTGGCTGTGTGACGTGGGATTTGGTGGATCAGGGTTCGAGTTCCCCATGTCCTTAGAGACAGAGGAACCTCAGAAGCAGGGCCACAGAGTGTACAGGATCAGACAAGGCAGAGATATGCACTTTCTGGAGTGGCAAGATGAAGAGAGAGAAACTGGGCTCTGGACTGAGCTATACAAGTTCACTCTGGACACAAGACACAGAGAAGACTTCATAGAGATGTGTGACTACCATCAGAGCTCTCCTAGCTCCATCTTCTTCTGTAAGTCTCTGTGCTCCATCCTGAAGCCTACCGGGAGGCTCACCTACATGGGCCACAGACTCATCACCACCCAGTTTCCCTCAGATGCAGCTGGGACTGTGACTAAAACCACCAGAGAGTTGACTGATGAAGAGATACCGGACATACTAAAGGAGGACTTTGGAATAATGCTGGAATCTCAACTTGTCCCAAAGGATGAAACTATCACACCACCCCTCATCATTTTTTAAAATGTTTTTTTTTTTTTTTTTTTCATGATAAACAACAAGACAAACAAATTGTCAGTTTGATTTAATAAATTAATATACATACACTTAAGATGTACAATGGTCATTGCATTAATCCAAATCTGTCAAATTAATCCTAGGCTGCATCTAAAGTATTTACATATGTACAATCCTCAGGTTGCACTTAACACTTAGCAAGGCATGAACATGACGGGGAGAGAGAGAGAGGACATGAGAGAGGGGGAGAGAGAGAGGGAGAGGACATGAGACAGGGGGAGAGAGAGAGAGGGAGAGGACATGAGAGGGGTGGTTTCCAAAAGCAAACTTGACTACTCTGGGATAGAGTTAGGGGGCGGGACAGAGCTGGTTCCCCTAGCCTTGCGTTCGTAGTTGACAAGCCGCTGCCCAACCAGATACCTGCAGGAAGGCAAAGAGGGCACAGGGGTTAAAAAACAGTCACATGTCAATCACAATACTAGAGCATTTACCTAGTTTGTGTGTCAGCTGCAGATCAAGACCTTGAATAGTTCAATCAGGTGTGGCGGTGCTGGGCTGGAACAAAAGCCTGCATATCTTGAAACTCCCTGGGACCAGGGTTGTACTATCCCTGTACAAGGAGCTTTGAAGGAACAGGCCAGGTATGGAGATAGGGGTGGGTGCTTACTTGTCGTTCTTGATGTGTTCGTAAAGGCGTTTGAACTGTCGTATCTGGAAGGAGAGGATGCCGATGATGGACACCACCATCAGGAGGAATGGGTAGATCCTCCTCTGTATCAGAATCTGCATCTCTGGAGTCATACCTGACACACCTGCCACACCAGGAGGGGTACAGATCTATTAGTAGAGTTATATCTGGAGTCACACCAGGAGGGGTACAGATCTATTAGTAGAGTTATATCTGGAGTCACACCAGGAGGGGTACAGATCTATTAGTAGAGTTATATCTGGAGTCACACCAGGAGGGGTACAGATCTATTAGTAGAGTTATATCTGGAGCCACACCAGGAGGGGTACAGATCTATTAGCAGAGTTATATCTGGAGCCACACCAGGAGGGGTACAGATCTATTAGCAGAGTTATATCTGGAGCCACACCAGGAGGGGTACAGATCTATTAGCAGAGTTATATCTGGAGTCACACCAGGAGGGGTACAGATCTATTAGCAGAGTTATATCTGGAGTCACACCAGGAGGGGTACAGATCTATTAGCAGAGTTATATCTGGAGCCACACCAGGAGGGGTACAGATCTATTAGCAGAGTTAGAGCTACACACTTCATACTCACCCACAAGTGTGCATGCAAACACTTCCCATGAACATGCACGCAAACAAACAAAAACGTACACACACTGCTGACTGACCTACGGCAGGTACGACCCCGGATGCTATGACGTAGGGGACACACAGGGACAGCAGCAGCACCGAGATGACAGGGGCAGCCAGCTTACAGATGATGAAATGGAGGTCGATGTTCCTGATGCCGTTGGCATACACCTGACAGGAGGAGAGGTGTCAATGTTACCCCTCGTCGGTCACTTTACACAGGGTCAAAATCTGGATTGGTCACGTAGGGGGAAAGTTAAAGCACAAGCGCTGAATACAACAGGTGTAGACCTTCCTGTGAAATGCCTACTTACAAGCCCTTAACCAACAATGAAAGAGTTAAGAAAATATTTACAAATTAAACTAAAGTGAAAAATGTTTTAAATGAATCAAAAAGTAACATAAGAAAACGACATAACAATAACGAGGCTATATACAGCGGGTACTGGTACAGAGTCAATGTGGAGGCTATATACAGCGGGTACTGGTACAGAGTCAATGTGGAGGCTATATACAGGGGGTACTGGTACAGAGTCAATGTGGAGGCTATATACAGCGGGTACTGGTACAGAGTCAATGTGCAGGGGACAGGTTAGTCGAGGTAATTTGTAAAGTGACTATGCAAAGATAATAAACATTGAGTAACAACAGTGTAAAAACAAATGTAAATAGTCCGATGGCCATTTGATTAATTGTTCAGCAGTCTTATGGCTTGGGGGGTAGAAGCTGTTAAGGAGCCTTTTGGTCCTAGACTTGGCGCTCCAGTACCGCTTGCCGTGCGGGAGCAGAGAGAACAGTCTATAACTTGGGTGACTGGAGTCTGATCATTTTTAGGGCCTTCCTCTGACACCGCCTGGTATAGAGGTCCTGGATGGCAGGAAGCTTGGCCCCAGTGATGTACTGGGTTGTACCCACTACCCTCTGTAGTGCCTTACGGTCAGATACCGAGCAGTTCAATTAGTCACAACGGAAAGAGTTGGTCAAACTTCGTGTGAGATTGATCATTGTATAAGGGATAATGACGTGGTGTAGGGTAACACACCTGTTCTATGACAGTCTTCAGCCACCACTGTGGACCCATGAGGGTAATGGCAGCAATGATTTTGGCATGGAGCACACCCAGAGCCCAGTCCTACACACACAAAAAAGATACCATATAAAACAAAGTGACTTTTACTATTACACACACACCACACACACACACACAGTACCTGCCAGGGGTAGAAGAGAGGCGTCTGGTCCAGAGGAACGCGTAGGGGAGCAACGATGACCAGCTCAAACAGCAGACCCAGCAGTAGAGGAATAACACCAGCCACCAGCAACGCTACTACCAGGGTCTTCAGAATCTACACACACACACACACACACACACACACACACACACACAATTAAAGGGAAGACATGATTGGATGTTGAAATATAAATGATAACGGCATGAATATCTTGGACATACAACCACCTCCATAACTAGTACATGCTACTCCAGTCTATCTTCCTCCATATACAGTTCCAGCAAAGTGGATTTGGTCATTATTAGGATCCCAATTAGCCGCTGCAAAAGCATCAGCTACTCTTCCTGTGGTCCACATGAAACAGGACATAATACATAGTACAGAACATAGTTAGTTAAAGACAAGTCTAAAACGTCACAGTCTATATATCAGTACATACACACAATATCTAGCTGTAATACATACAGTAGTACAGTGTAAATTACATTACAAGATACATAAAATGTCTGTGTCTCTTCACAGTCCCCTTTGTGCAGTAAGGTGTTCTTTTATCAGTTTTTTTAAACTGGTTTTATTGCTAGCTTGAGTTGCCTGGGGTGGCAGAGAGTTCCATGTAGCCATGGCTCTATTTAACACTGTGTTTCCCAGCCTCTGTTCTGGACCTGGAGACTATGAAGAAACCTCTGGCTGCATGTCTTGTGTTGTACCGATGAGTGTCCGAACTGTGTGCCAACTGCTTGACCAGACAGTTCGGTACCTTCAACACCTCACAGCAAGACCAATAGTGATGCAGTCAATTTCCCTCCGTCTACATCTAAGTGCAATACGTGCTGCTTTGTTCTGGACCAACTGCAATTTACCTATGTCCTTCTTTGCCGCACATGACCCCACAGCTGGGCAGTAGTCCAGGTGTGACAAACCTAGGGCCTGTAGGACCTGTCTGGTCGACTGAGATGTCAAGGCAGAGCAACACCCTATCGTGGACAGACCTCTTCCCATTTCAGCAACTATTGAGTCGATATGTTGTGACTGTGACAGCGTGCTATCTGGGGGGGGGGTTACACCCAGCAGTCGTCTCCTCAACTTGTCTCAATAGCCACATTATTCAGTAATAGGGGTAAACAAGGTTTAGCGTTGAGCGAGTGATTTGATGCTTTTAGTTGAGATATTTAGCGCCAGCCTATTGCTAGTTACCCGTTCTAAAACTGACTGGAGCTCTCTGTTTTATTTTACTGTTGAGTCGTCAGCGTACATAGACACACAGGCTTCATTCAAGGCCGGCTGCCACACTCAACTGAATTTAAGGAAAACCCTCTAGGGCTACTCTTACCATGAGGCTCCACTCCTGGACTTTGACCATGATGATGGTGCGTCCCTGGGGCATCCAGGCCAGTAGAACGGTGGCACCGCGGATGGACAGCCAGCACACGTACAGACCACACGCTGCTGTATACAGCTCATGGATCTTCCAGCTGCCGGTCCAGAACGACATCAGCCAACGGCCCGCAAACACTTCAACACACACATTAAAAACAGAAACCATGGCCTTTAGTGTCCTTTCCAAACATTCAGGTTAGTCATTCCAGGTGAGATTCCTGAAGAAGTACTCCAGTATTGAGATCAAATAAGTCAATTCCATTTGAAACAATACTAAGAAGGTGAGTCGATAGATCAGAGGTCAGTGTTGGGGAAGCTACTCTGAAAATATAGTTTACCAAGCTACCAATTACTTCACACTGGAAGAAGTCAAGCTACACTTAAGAAAAATATAGGTTTACTGAACTAAATGCGAGTTCAGTGACCAGCCGGAGGAAGACGATGCGACAGCACCCTCCTCAGGGGATAGGTACTCAGTGGAAAGACAATTAGTACACACCTGGGCCCACTAATTGCTTTGCGTCTTCCTCTATATAGGTGTGCCAAGAGAGGAGCTGGGTGAGGATGGGGAGTAGAGACGGGGACCTGTGAGGACGTCAGTTTTTCCTGCCTCAGAGAAAGCTTCTGTGACTGGGCACCTGTCTCTCTGTTAACCAAGGCAGGCTTTAGGTAGAGAGAAGCGTTCCTCCTGTAACTTATGTGGAGACGACAGTCTAAGACCAGAGTAGCCGTGTGTTGTCCTGCATTCCCTTCTCGGCCACGGCCTATTGGTCAACGGCTTAGTTTACATTTATTTGTTTACGCTGAAACACGTTGGACGTTCAGCGTTGGACGTTGACTGTACTGGAGTAATTTTGTCGGGCGAAAGAAGACCCGTTTAGTAAACGATACAAAAGAAAAGGAACCACAACCACTGTCTCTGGTCTGTTCATGTTATTCCTCCCACCTGTGTTAGGGTGCCTCGGACAAGCTGATCCGTTCACATAAAGTGAATTTGAAAACTATTTACCCATATTTTATTTTTGCAAAAAAAAGAAAAAAAGGTGTGTAGTTCCAGTAGTTAGCTAAAAATATATATTACTGAAAACACTACCAAGATTTACGTGGAGGCTGGTGGGAGAAGCTATAGGAGGACGGGCTCATCGTAAAGGCTGGAAAGGAATACGTGGAACTGAGTCAAACGTGGTTTCCACATCTTTGCTGTGTTTGATACCGTTCCATTAATTCCATGCCGGCCATTAGTGACCCCGTCCTCCTATAGCTCCTCCCACCAGCCTCCACTGCAACATTTGAACTTAGTTCAACTTCCCACTGAGCTACTGCAAAATATAGTTAAATTACTCATTGAACTACATGTTGTTCACGACTACCCAACAATGACTAAGGTTGATGTCTCACCTGGTAACGTCAGACACACCAGACTGGACACCAGCAGGGTGATACACATGAACCCTATCAGCAAGACGATCTACAGACAGGAGAGAGACACATTCAAGTGGTAACATGTCCTGAAGGGGAAGTGGAAGTGGTAGTGTAACTGACCCTGAAGGGGAAGCGTAGTGTGGTAGTGTGTAGTGTAACTGACCCTGAAGGGGAAACGTAGTGTGGTAGTGTGTAGTGTAACTGACCCTGAAGGGGAAACGTAGTGTGGTAGTGTGTAGTGTAACTGACCCTGAAGGGGAAGCGTAGTGTGGTAGTGTGTAGTGTAACTGACCCTGAAGGGGAAACGTAGTGTGGTAGTGTGTAGTGTAACTGACCCTGAAGGGGAAACGTAGTGTGGTAGTGTGTAGTGTAACTGACCCTGAAGGGGAAGCGTAGTGTGTAGTGTAACTGACCCTGAAGGGGAAACGTAGTGTGTAGTGTGTAGTGTAACTGACCCTGAAGGGGAAACGTAGTGTGTAGTGTAACTGACCCTGAAGGGGAAGCGTAGTGTGTAGTGTAACTGACCCTGAAGGGGAAACGTAGTGTGTAGTGTGTAGTGTAACTGACCCTGAAGGGGAAACGTAGTGTGTAGTGTAACTGACCCTGAAGGGGAAACGTAGTGTGGTAGTGTGTAGTGTAACTGACCCTGAAGGGGAAGCGTAGTGTGGTAGTGTGTAGTGTAACTGACCCTGAAGGGGAAACGTAGTGTGGTAGTGTGTAGTGTAACTGACCCTGAAGGGGAAGCGTAGTGTGTAGTGTAACTGACCCTGAAGGGGAAACGTAGTGTGGTAGTGTGTAGTGTAACTGACCCTGAAGGGGAA
The DNA here is from genome assembly GCA_030435695.1 of Brachymystax lenok tsinlingensis. Taxonomy (NCBI): domain Eukaryota; kingdom Metazoa; phylum Chordata; class Actinopteri; order Salmoniformes; family Salmonidae; genus Brachymystax; species Brachymystax lenok. The sequence goes on from CM059814.1 coordinate 9,881,488, forward strand.
ACGTAGTGTGGTAGTGTGTAGTGTAACTGACCCTGAAGGGGAAGCGTAGTGTGTAGTGTAACTGACCCTGAAGGGGAAACGTAGTGTGGTAGTGTGTAGTGTAACTGACCCTGAAGGGGAAACGTAGTGTGGTAGTGTGTAGTGTAACTGACCCTGAAGGGGAAGCGTAGGGGCCGGTGGTAGGGTTGGAAACCTATAGGTCCTCCCTGCTGTAGTATGGCCTGATGGGCTGCATGAAGCCCCTCCCCCACGGCAGGGGCGGGGTTAGCGTTGTTGTTGTTATGGTGACCGGGAGCAGGGTTGTTGTTGACAGGCTGGTTAGCATCATTGTCTTCCTGTTCTCCTAGCAGGTAAGAGTGGAGGTCTCTGAAAGGGGGGAGAGGAGAGGAGGAGTGGGGACAGGAGGAGGAGGATTAGGAGAGGGGGAAGATGGGGGAGATAGGAGAAGGTAGAGAGAGTTAGCTAACAAATATATACTTCATGTTACGGGTCTGTAGCTACAATGAAATAACACTTTGGGAGGGTGTATAAGTCTGGATAGGTGTAGTGTATAGTGTGTATAAGTGTAGTGTATAGTAAAGTGGATAGACGCACAATAGGTATCCAGCGCTGACGGTCCAGGCCCTGACCAGACCTTTGAGCCACTGGCGTGTGTGACCTTGTTCCAGGAGAGCTGGCAGAACTACTTGCAGCAGCAACAGCTCCAGAGACAGCTCACTGACTGGAGCATCACTGGAGGAGAGGAGAGAGGAGGGGGGAGAGAGGATAGTGGAGGGGGGAGAGAGGTGGGTGAAGGTAAATCACTTACCGGGCATACATCTACATCTAGGTATTTTGATGCTGGGCTGGAACAAAAACCTGCACGCACAGCAGCTCTCCAGGACCAAGATTGGTGACCATTGCCACAGTTAAGCCATGTGTCCCTGTAAAGTGTGACGTTGTAAGGGAGGGAGGAGTGTACCTGTAAAGCGTGACGTTGTAGGGCAGGAAGGAGTTTACCTGTAAAGCATGACATTGTAGGGCAGGAAGGAGTGTCCCTGTAAAGCATGATGCTGTAGGACAGGAAGGAGTGTACCTGTAAAGCGTGACGTTGTAGGGGAGGAAGGAGTGTACCTGTAAAGCATGATGCTGTAGGACAGGAAGGAGTGTACCTGTAAAGCGTGACGTTGTAGGGCAGGAAGGAGTGTACCTGTAAAGCGTGACGTTGTAGGGCAGGAAGGAGTGTACCTGTAAAGCATGACGTTGTAGGACAGGAAGGAGTGTCCCTGTAAAGCATGACGTTGTAGGACAGGAAGGAGTGTCCCTGTAAAGCATGACGTTGTAGGGCAGGAAGGAGTGTACCTGTAAAGCGTGACGTTGTAGGACAGGAAGGAGTGTACCTGTAAAGCGTGACGTTGTAGGGCAGGAAGGAGTGTACCTGTAAAGCATGACGTTGTAGGACAGGAAGGAGTGTACCTGTAAAGCATGACGTTGTAGGGCAGGAAGGCAGGGAGGAGGAGCTTGATCATCCTGATGGGCAGCCACAACATCAGGAGAACAATAGAGCCAAACACCACCTAGGAGAGGACATACATCACACACCTTTAATGATCAGCACACAATCAAAGCAGAACCATAGCTGTATGTGCAGAGAGACCCAGCCAGGCATATCCTAATATTTAAAAATACAATAGCAGAAAAACAGTTTGGAAAACAATTGGCTATTGCTGTAAAGAGAAGTCTCCAATCTGTCTTTTAGTTATCAAAATGATCAACTTAATTGAGCGAAAAGTAGCCTATCCTATTGGCACCAGTGGAGAACATGGGCCATAACCCCTGTGACTGTACATATTCACGGTCTTTATCATTGGCTCACTGCCACTTGTGTTCTGTTTTTGGGCAATCATTTCCTCCTCCAGGTTAGATGGGACGTCATATTGAATGTGTGTCTCCCCTTCTCGTAGGCCTAAGATATAGCTCAGACAACATTGTCTTTATTGATCTGTTTGTCAGTGTCAGCAGAGTAGGCTTCTCTGTCATTTGTCATATTAAAAAAAGATTCTGCTAATGTCTCCAGTCATATAAAAGTGTAGTAGAATTGCATAAAATGTGTTTATTATAAGGCCAAAATTTCCTGTACAAAGGAGAAGATATGTAGCCTAGACCCACTAAGTCACTACACCCTGCATTCAACTGTATTTTTGCACACAGTGATTTAGTTATATTATTAGCCTAAATTTTGACTATCCAATCTAATCATCACATTATGAATAGTAGAATATCTTACACAAGTCTGCAAATGGACAATGCATGAAATTGTTTACTTTCAAGGTGCATTTTTATGGTGAAACTTAGCTTCCTTAAACTTGAAATCCACATGCCACATATGTAATATGAATAACTGCCCACATTTACTTTTCCTCATCCAACAAGTAACAAACAGTAAAATTAATATCCCATGTCAATCTACTATCCGCAATAGCAGAAAAGTTGACCTATTCTATTGGTCAGCTTATCGTTCTGTGCACAAGGCAGTAAGCTATGCACGAATGTTCGCTCCATAACGCAATTAGCAGAAAACACATTTTTAGCAGTTTCATGTGGTTGCTGGATCGAATCCCCCGAGCTGACAAAGTTAAAAAAATAATATATATATATATATATAAAAAAAAAAAAAAAAAATCGGTCGTTCTGCCCCTGAACAAGGCACTGTTCCCGGTAGGCCGTCATTGTAAATAAGAATTTGTTCTTAACTGACTTGACCAGTTAATTTTTTTTTATTTATGTGACAGAGATTAAAATATCTGTTAGAAATGTAGAAAGAGGAGATCTAAAGATGCAACAACTAGCATTGGTTGCTAATATGACTAGGATTGTGCCTTTGACTACTGGACAATGAAAATCAATAGAACATGGAGAAACAGACTACTGGTTTCAATTGCCTGCACGTTTGGTTTGATTTTGGCTAAGCTACTTTGAAGCAAGGTAAGACATGCCTCATAACAGGCTAACGGAAACCCTGCTGCCGGAGGTGTCTGTAGATGTGCATTCGGACCCCTTGACTTTTTCCACATTACAGCATTTTTCCAAAATGGGTTAAATAAAATCTACACACAATACCGCATAGAAATCTTTGCAAATGTATAAAAACTAATAAACATAAATACCTAATTTACATAAGTATTCAGATGAGACTCGAAATTGAGCGCAGGTGCATCCTATTTCCATTGAGCATCCTTGAGATGTTTCTACAATTTAGAGTCCACCTGTGGTAACCGTAATTGAATGGACATGATTTGGAAAGAATCACATCTATCTATATAAGGTCCAACAGTTGACAGTGCATGTCAGAGCAAAAACCAAGCCATGAGGTTGAAGGAATTGTTTGTAGAGCTCAGAGACAGGATTGTGTTGAGGCACAGATCTGGGGAAGGGTACCAAAACATTTCTGCAGCATTGAAGGTCCCCAAGAACTCAGTGGCTTCCATCATTATTTTAATGGAAGAAGCTTGGAACCACCAAGACTCTTCCTAGAGCTGGCTCCTGGCCAAACTGAGCAATCAGGGGAGAAGGGCCTTGGTCAGGGAGGTGAACAAGAACCCAATCGTCAACCTGACAAAGCTCTAGAGTTCCTCTATGGAGATGGGAGAATCTTCCAGAAGGACAACCATCTCTGAAGCACTTCACCAATTATTGAAGAGAGGCCAGACGGAAGGAAGCCACTCCCCAGTAAAATCCACATGACAGCCCGCTTGGAGTTTGCCAAAAGGCATCTAAAGAAACAAGATTCACTGGTCTGATGAAACCAGAATTGAACTCTTTGGCCTGAATGCCAATCATCCCGTCCGGAGGAAACCTGGCACCATCATGCTGTGGGGATGTTTTTCAGTGGCAGGGACTGGGAGAATAGTCAGGATCAAGGGAAAGTACAGAGAGATTCTTGATGAAAACATGCTCCAGGGTGCTCAGGACCTCAGACGGGGGCAAAGGTTCACCTTCCAACAGGACAATGACACTAAGCACACAGCCAAGGCAATGCAGGAGTGGCTTGGGGACAAGTCTCTGAATGTCCTTGAGTGGCCCAGCCAGAGCCCAGACTTGAACCCGATTGAACATCTCTGGAGAGACCTGAAAATAGCTGTGCAGCGACACGCCCCATCCAACCTGACAGAGCTTGAGAGGATCTGCAGAGGAGAATGGGAGAAACTCCCCAAATACAGGTGTGCAAAGCTTGTAGCGTCATGCCCAAGAAGGCTCGAGGATGTGATCGCTGCCAAAGGTGCTTCAACAAAGTACTGAGTAAAGGGTCTGAATACTTATGGAAATGTGATTCTGTAGTTAAACAAAATATATACTAGAAAAATGTTCTAAACCTGTTTTTGCTTCGTCATCATGGGGTAGTCTGTAGATTCATTTTTATTTAATCAATTTTAGAATAAGGCTGTAACGTAACAAAATGTAGAAAAATACTTTCCGAATGCACTGTATATACCACAGACAGGATGAACCTGAGGACGTGTCTGTAGATGTACGTACCACAGACAGGATGAACCTGAGGATGTGTCTGTAGATGTACGTACCACAGACAGGATGAACCTGAGGACGTGTCTGTAGATGTACGTACCACAGACAGGATGAACCTGAGGACGTGTCTGTAGATGTACGTACCACAGACAGGATGAACCTGAGGACGTGTCTGTAGATGTACGTACCACAGACAGGATGAACCTGAGGACCTGTCTGTAGCTGTACGTACCACAGACAGGATGAACCTGCGGAGGTGTCTGTAGATAGGTAGGTGGATCATCTCCTGGACTGGGTTGAAGTCTGGATCGTTCAAGTTTCTCAGAAACCACAGGACCCCAGGCCTCAGCACCTGATCCAACACAGCACCACACTATAGTTAGGAATTAATCAACAGTACACTACAACAAACCAGTCAATAGCTATGTTTCCATCCAATTGGTAACAGATTTATGTGAATATTCTAAAATCCGCATTAAAGAAAATTTGCACATTTCACGGATAATAAGCAGTGCATGATGAAGTTACATTTTCATGTACCAAATAAAAGCCTAAAGTTGAATGTGTTTCCATTGCATTTCAACCAAAACTGTTACGTTAAATAGCAAAGGTTTGTGGCACGTGCGCTCTAGCCAGCAGCTCACGGATACTGTGCAGGTAGGCTAGTGAAGCATCAATCATCATGTCGCCAGAATAACACCCTCAGGATTTATTGGAAAGGAACATGAATGCTCATCGCTGTGCACTTTCACCACCTTGTAAAGTTCATCATAACATTTTATCTGTAAACGAATAATATTTTCCCGAGTCGTAGTGGGAGGCTCACACAAAATACACTACATGGCCAATAATATGTGGAGACCTCGTCGAACAACTCATTCCAAAATCATGGGCATTAATATGGAGTTGGTCCCCCCCTTTCCTGCTACAACAGCCTCCACTCTTTTGGTAAGGCATTACCACTAGCTCGCCCAAAATTGCCGTAGGGTTTTGCTTCCATTCAGCCACAAGAGCATTAGTGAGGATGGGCACTGATGTTGGGCGATTAGGCCTGGCTCGCGGTCAGGGTTCCAATTCATCCCAAAGGTGTTCGATGGGGTTGAGGTCAGGCTCTGTGCAGGCCAGTCAAGTTCCTCCACACTGATCTCGACAAACCATTTCTGTATGGACCTTGCTTTGTGCACGGGGGAATTGTCATGCTGAAACAGGAAAGGGCCTTCCCCAAACTGTTGCCATAAAGTTGGAAGCACAGAATCATCTAGAATGTCATTGTATGCTGTAGTGTTAAGATTTCCCTTCACTGGAACTAAGGGGCCTAGCCCAAACCATGAAAAACAGCCCCAGACCATTAACTTTACAGTTGACACTATGCATTTGGGAAGGTAGCGTTCTCCTGGCATCTGCTAAACCCAGATTCATCCGAGGACTGCCAGACGGTGAAGCGTGATTCATCCCTCCAGAGAACGCGTTTCCACTGCTCCAGAGTCCAATGGCGGCAAGCTTTACACCACTCCAGCCGACACTAGGCATTGAGCATGGTGATCTTACTGTTCTTGTGCCGACGTGGCTTCCAGGGGCAGTTTGGAACTTGGTAGTGAGTGTTGGAACCGAGGACAGATGATTTTTACCCGCTACGCGCTTCAGCACTCGGCGGTCCCGTTCTGTGAGCTTGTGTGGCCTACCACTTCGCGGCTGAGCCGTTGTTGCTCCTAGATGTTTCCACTTCACAATAACAGAACTTACAGTTGACCGGGGCATCTCTACTAAGGCAGAAATGTTACTAGCACCTACAACTGTGCCACGTTGAAAGTCACTGAACATCTTCAGTAAGGCCATTCTACTGCCAATGTTTGTCTATGGAGATTGCATGGCGGTGTGCTCGATTTTATACACCTGTCAGCAACGGATGTGGCTGAAATAGCCGAATCCACTAATTTGAAGGGGTGTCCACATACCATGTATTGTATTATCGCGTGACTCCAAGTCTATTTCGATATGATGTTGTTTTTTTTTTAATCAATATTTGCACATAAAGCAGTTTCCAACGCCATTTCTCACATCATTAATTTGACAGACAAAATGATCCCACCATATCAAACAAACAAATTGTCTGTCGACATTTATGAAACTGTACCGACATCTCCTGTTCCTATCAGCTCGGTCCCATCTTTTCTTATGCATCTGTTAATTCACCCGCATGAATTGGCTGTATGGAAACCTGGTTATAGAGCATGTCCCAAATTACACCTCATATAGTGCACTACATTAACTCTACATCCCAAATGGCACCCTATTCCCTATATAGTGCACTACTTTTGACCAAAAAGTAGTGCACTAATAATGGGCCCTGGTAAAAAGTAGTGCACTATAAAGGGAATAGGGTGCCATTTGTGTCTCACCCTAAATGTGATCCCTGTCCCTTACCTCTCTCAGTAGGAGGATGAAGGATGCGAAATAGAAGACGTAGACCATTCCCACCAGCCAGTGCAGGAACATGGTGGTGCCAGGAGCAGACTTAAAACTCAGCTCTCGGTCCTTCAGAGACGCATCAAACATCTCCTGCAGAACGGACGGAAGAAAAGGTGGGAACGGTTAAAGGCAAGAAAAGACAGGGTGGGGGGGAAATGGAGAGCAAGGTTGGAAGAGAAGAGGGGGAGAGAGAGAGAAAGAGGGATAGAAATAAACGTCCGTACGTACTAAAGAGCAGATGTCGAGCCACCAGCCACAGATGAGGGGGAAAACTCCTATCTCCACGACAACAAGCAGCGAGACCTGGAACACACACCACGTTAAACACCATGGACAGACACATGACATCAGGGACTATGAAGACCCAGGAGAAACTCAGGCAATTCCCGAAATCATGCATTGATGTCAATGGGAGATTTACATTGAAAAAAAGGTTGACCTACATCATTCATTTAGATTTCATTTTATAGTCAAGTCGTTCTTCGGGTTTGCAGTAATATGAAAAGCCTAGATTTAAAACCGAAATGTTACCTTGACAACGATGTAGCAGACCCCTAGTAGACGGCGGGACCGCTGGAACCTGACCAGAGCAGCGAACCCCTGAGAGACACAAGTTAAGGACACACACACACTTTTGTACACAAAAACAGTGGAAAGGTCTCCATCGAAACACTGCATGGCCACAGGAAGGGATCCCGGTCAGTAGGCGGAAGGATACGTGACAGAGGATGAGCGTCATGGCCAGCAGGATGTACCCTACGATGGTTGTGATCAGGCCCTCGAATTGGGAGGCTTGGACCTAGAGGACAAGACATGAGCATTCAACCATATTTGCTTTGTTGGTGAGGCCAACTTTGTTGAATTCAGAAAGTAAACAGACTAGACTATATCGATTAAATAATGCAATCATCTTCGTAAATACTATATACAGTGGGGGAAAAAAGTATTTAGTCAGCCACCAATTGTGCAAGTTCTCTCACTTAAAAAGATGAGAGAGGCCTGTAATTTTCATCATAGGTACACTTCAACTATGACAGACAAAATGAGGGAAAAAAATCCAGAAAATCACATTGTAGGATTTTTTATGAATTTATTTGCAAATTATGGTGGAAAATAAGTATTTGGTCACATACAAACAAGCAAGATTTCTGGCTCTCACAGACCTGTAACTTCTTCTTTAAGAGGCTCCTCTGTCCTCCACTCGTTACCTGTATTAATGGCACCTGTTTGAACTTGTTATCAGTATAAAAGACACCTGTCCACAACCTCAAACAGTCACACTCCAAACTCCACTATGGCCAAGACCAAAGAGCTGTCAAAGGACACCAGAAACAAAATTGTAGACCTGCACCAGGTTGGGAAGACTGAATCTGCAATAGGTAAGCAGCTTGGTTTGAAGAAATCAACTGTGGGAGCAATTATTAGGAAATGGAAGACATACAAGACCACTGATAATCTTCCTCAATCTGGGGCGCCACATAAGATCTCACCCGTGGGGTCAAAATGATCACAAGAACGGTGAGCAAAAATCCCAGAACCACAGGGGGACCTAGTGAATGACCTGCAGAGAGCTGGGACCAAAGTAACAAAGCCTACCATCAGTAACACACTACGCCGCCAGGGACTCAAATCCTGCAGTGCCAGACGTGTCCCCCTGCTTAAGCCAGTACATGTTCAGGCCTGTCTAAAGTTTGCTAGAGAGCATTTGGATGATCCAGATGAGGATTGGGAGAATGTCAGATGAAACCAAAATAGAACTTTTGGTAAAAACTCAACTTGTCGTGTTTGGAGGACAAAGAATGCTGAGTTGCATCCAAAGAACACCATACCTACTGTGAAGCATGGGGGTGGAAACATCATGCTTTGGGGCTGTTTTTCTGCAAAGGGACCAGGACGACTGATCCGTGTAAAGGAAAGAATGAATGGGGCCATGTATCGTGAGATTTTGAGTGAAAACCTCCTTCCATCAGCAAGGGCATTGAAGATGAAACGTGGCTGGGTCTTTCAGCATGACAATGATCCCAAACACACCGCCGAACAACGAAGGAGTGGCTTCGTAGAAGCATTTCAAGGTCCTGGAGTGGCCTAGCCAGTCTCCAGATCTCAACCCCATAGAAAATCTTTGAAAGTCCGTGTTGCCTAGCGACAGCCCCAAAACATCACTGCTCTAGAGGAGATCTGCATGGAGGAATGGGCCAAAATACCAGCAACAGTGTGTGAAAACCTTGAAGACTTACAGAAAACGTTTGACCTCTGTCATTGCCAACAAAGGGTATATAACAAAGTATTGAGATAAACTTTTGTTATTGACCAAATACTTATTTTCCACCATAATTTGCAAATAAATACATAAAAAATCCTACAATGTGATTTTCTGGATTTATTTTCCTCATTTTGTCTGTCATAGTTGAAGTGTACCTATGATGAACATTACAGGCCTCTCTCATCTTTTTAAGTGAGAGAACTTGCACAATTGGTGGCTGACTAAATACTTTTTTCCCCCACTGTATTTGTACTGGACAACATTATGTTTTGCACAGCGAGTCAGGAGTGGTGTATTAGAGAATGTTTCTTACATATTCCTCAAAGCCAAGGCCCATGACAGAGAAGTGACCAATGTGGTATGGACAGAAAGCTGGAAGAGAACAGAGATGCATCAAACCTCACAGCCTTCTACAGTGCCCTACCACCATACCTGGCTAGTTCATTTTAAGAAGGGTACTACTTTAGGGGGAGTTAGTGTTAATTTGTGTACTCACCGAAGACCAGAATGAAGAGCGTGTTCAGAGACACAACCCAGAACACATGCTCCTGGAAGACGAGACACAAAGCAAAACGTCACCTCACTACATCCTAGTGCTACTGCTTATGGAACAGACAACAAGTGCAAAAATACTACCGCCCCCGTACTAAGTGCAAAAATACTACCGCCCCCGTACTAAGTGCAAAAATACTACCGCCCCCGTACTAGGTGTATAAATACTACTCCATACTGGGTGTATAAATACTACTCCATACTAGGTGTATAAATAAATACGTACTAAGAACACCAAGGAGCCATCGAGTCCAAGCATCTGAGAGGTAAAGAGAGAGATATTAAGAGGTGATGATATAGTTATGGACAGCGCAGTGTCATGTGTTTGATTCAGGACAGATGTGTTGGAGATTGCTGAAACTAATCCAGTCTTACCCTCTCCCAGGTGAGCTCCTCTGCTGCTCTGTCCCATTCTAGAGCATTCCAGTTCATATCATCTACAGACAGAGAAAGAGACAGAGGGAGGGAGAGAGAGAGACGGAGAGAGAAATAAGAGATATGTAGAGAGAGACGGAGAGAGAAATAAGAGGGAGAGATCTCATACTGTATAACTTTTAGTATTGCTGTTACCTTATGTTAGTAATCTGATGAGTGCTGGCCCTAGTCTCCTACCTTGAGCTCCGTTGTTGGCATCCACATCTTCGGCAGCCGCCCCCTCCTCTTCCTCGTTGTCTACTTCTGGCTCCTCCCCCTGTTCTGGGGGGCCGTCCGGGGGCTCTGGCTCGTGAGCTGGGGGGTTGGCAGGGGCAGGGGGTTCATCAGCTTCTCCTTCACCGGCAGCCTGCAGGGGAGCAATGTGGATGGAGGGGCTGTAAAAGTGTGTGTGTTTGTGTGTGTGTGTGTGTGTGTGTGATGAACGTGTGTGTGTTACCTCATTGGGCTGTTGTCCGGCTGCATTGGGCTGAGGCTGCTGGTGGTGCTCCAGCCACAGGGGGGGACCACCATGGACAATCTGCTCCCTGAGCCACACCAGACTGATGAACGCACATAGTGTACACGTCACCACGAAACAGCCCTGCAGACAGTCTGCCAGCAGGTTCTCTCTACAGGGAGAGCGGATGTGAAAATGTCAAAAGATCTACAACAAAACACACTCACACATCTTGTTGCATGTGCGTGGGGAAACTGGGAATAAAGCAATAACATCTATAAGCTCTGACCGAGGCCAAGAGGCCGACACGTAAACGTGAATAAACAATGACATGATCTGATACAGGAAGGAGGTGAGGAGGTAGAGTCTGATTTGGCAAAGGAGGAGGATATGACATCATGACTCACGTGGAGAGCATGTCCAAAGGCAACGTCAGGAGTGAGGTCACAGAGCCGGTAAACAGACACTTGTAGATTCGACCTGAAGAGAGAGAGACAGACAGAGAGGAGCTATGGGCATCATCTCACCAAGGGAGGACACGCTGAAGAAAGAGGTAGGCCTTCATGAAGGAAGATCTTCCTTAGGACTGACGACAAATGTGTTTAGGCAGGGGCAGTAATTGTATGCTTAATGCTGGTATTGTAATCCTCCCTATCCTAATAGCGTAGACAGTGGACACAAAAACCAATACACCTGTAGGATTAACCAAACTGGGAAAATCCCCAAATCCCACTTCTGATCCGATAAAACCATGGATACAGCGCTAGTGTACAGGTTCTTATGTGAGTGATACTGTACTTAAGAGTAAAGTGTTGACGCATTAGTGTGTGTGTGTATATATATCAGTCTACTCACATGCAGTGAGGGGGACCACCCCCAGCCATGCGAAGGCTACCAGTGTGTAGTGAAACCAGTATCGTATGGCCGTGCCCACACTGGTCAGCAGGCCAGCACAGATGTCCTGGATGGGCAGCCGGGGGGGCATGTCTGGGGAGTAGACTGGAGCAGAGCAGATAGAGGGATGAGACAATCATTTATGAATAAACAGAGCAAAAATAAAGGTTGAGACGTTTTGAAGAACCCTTTTTTTTTTCTAAGAGTGTATTCAATGACAGAGCATCCCAGTCCGAAGTCAACCTCCTGCAACAGCGCACATTTCTGAGACTGACAGGTCAATGCCAGGGACAGGTACTTACTTGGTGTGAAAGCAAATCTGTGCTTGCATAATTCACAGTATTCCTTCCTGCTGTGCTTCAGCCACTGGAGCAAACTGTAAACAACAACAACAACAAGTAGGAGCGGTGCATGTTAGGTGAGGAACTAATGATAGTGAGAGAACAGCCCACACCGAACAGCCTAAAAGACTCTTTCATACCATACATCAGTCCACTCATTCAGAAGTTTAACACTTCGTAATGCTTTCTTTAATACGCAGTACAACGCTTGCTACTGCAGCCATGAGCTGTCTAGCATTGGTGATTATGTGGACCCTAGTTTGCAATGTATTACGAATGAGATATTAATGTCTCACACACGCCTGGTGAATGAGAACCGGTCCACACAGAGGATCATGAACCACTGATTTGAATCAGAATAGTGTTATTACCTAACATGATAAAGGCGCCGGAAGAAATGGCAGCAGTTTTACGGGCGCCCAACCAATTGTACTATTGTGTGTGTTTTCTTCGCAACTTATTTTGTACATTATGTTTCTGCAACCGTATCTTATGGCAAAAAAAAGCTTCTGGATATCAGGACAGCGACCAATCACCTGGGATTAGACAAAGATTTTTTCTTCAACAAGCAGGACGCACAGGACATTCTCCAAACACCCGACATCCCCGTTATTGGCAAGAGAGACACAGGTACAGAGGACACAGAGCGGGATGCCTCGTACGGACCCGCAGAAGGCGCATAGGAAAGCTGCCGTTACCGTCAATATTACTCGAAAACGTGCAATCATTTGACAATAAATTAGACAAGGTACGATCATGAATATCCTACCAACGGGACATCAAAAACTGTAACATCCTATGTTTAACGGAATCGTGGCTGAATGAGGACAAGGATATACGCTGCACCGGCAAGATAGAACAGCACACTCCGGTCAGACGAGGGAGTTCTGTACATATTTGTAAACAACAGCTGGTGCACGAAATCTTAGGAAGTCTCTAGATTTTGCTGGCCTGAAGTAGAGTATCTTGTTATAAATTGCAGACCACACTACACTACCACTCACCCAGAGACGGCACTCTTAGTGGCCGAAAGCTTTAATGCAGGGAAACTTAATTCAGATCTACCTAACTTCCATCAACATGTTAAATGTGCAACCACACAGAGACGCGTACAAAGCTCTCCCTCGCCCTCCATTTGGTAAATGCGACCACAACTCTATCCTCCTGATTCCTGCTTACAAGCAAAAATTAAAGCAGGAAGCACCAGTGACTCAGTCTATAAAAAAGTGGTCAGATGAAGCAGATGCTAAACTAAACGACTGTTTTCCTAGCACAGACTGGAACATGTTCTGGGATTCTTCCGATGGCATTGAGGAGTACACCACATCAGTCACTGGCTTTATCAATAAGTGCATTGAGGACGTCGTTCCCAGTGACACTACGTACATACCCCAACCAGAAGCCATGGATTACAGGCAACATTCACACTGAGCTAAAGGGTAGAGCTGCCGCTTTCAAGGTGCGGGACTCTAACCCGGAAGCTTATAAGAAATCCTGCTATGCCCGCCAACGAACCATCAAAACAGGCAAAGCGTCAATACAGGGCTAAGATTGAATCATACTACACCGGCTCCGACGCTCGTCTTATGTGGCAGGACTTGCAAACTATTACAGACTACAAAGGGAAGCACAGCCACGAGCTTCCCAGTGACACGAGCCTACCAGACGAGCTAAATCACTTCTATGCTCGCTTCGAGGCAAGCAACACTGAGGCATGCATGAGAGCATCATCTGTTCCGGACGACTGTGTGATCACGCTCTCCCTAGCCGACGTGAGTAAGACCTTTAAACAGGTCAACATTCACAAGGCTGCAGGGCCAGACGGATTACCAGGACGTGTGCTCCGGGCATGTGCTGACCAACTGGCAGGTGTCTTCACTGACATTTTCAACATGTCCCTGATTGAGTCTGTAATACCAACATATTTCAAGCAGACCACCATAGTCCCTGTGCCCAAGAACACGAAGGCAACCTGCCTAAATGACTACAGACCCGTAGCACTCACGTCCGTAGCCATGAAGTGCTTTGAAAGGCTGGTAATGGCTCACATCAACACCATTATCCCAGAAACCCATTCCAATTTGCATACCGCCAAAACAGATCCACAGATGATGCAATCTCTATTGCACTCCACACTGCTCTTTCCACACCTGGACAAAAGGAACACCTGTGAGAGAATGCTATTCATTGACTACAGCTCTGCGTTCAACACCATAGTACCCTCAAAGCGCATCACTAAGCTAAGGATCCTGGGACTAAACACCTCCCTCTGCAACTGGATCCTGGACTTCCTGACAGGCCACCCCCAGGTGGTGAGGGTAGGTAGCAACACATCTGCCACGCTGATCCTCAACACTGGAGCCCCCCAGGGGTGCGTGCTCAGTCCCCTCCTGTACTCCCTGTTCACCCATGACTGCATGGCCAGGCACGACTCCAACACCATCATTAAGTTTGCAGACGACACAACCGTGGTAGGTCTGATCAACGACGAGACAGCCTATAGGGAGGAGGTCAGAGACCTGGCCGGGTGGTGCCAGAATAACAACCTATCCCTCAACATAACCAAGACTAAGGAGATGATTGTGGACTACAGGAAAAGGAGGACCGAGCACGCCCCCATTCTCATCGACGGGGCTGTAGTGGAGCAGGTTGAGAGCTTCAAGTTCCTTGGTGTCCACATCACCAACAAACTAGAATGGTCCAAACACACCAAGACAGTCGTGAACAGTAGGCATTTCACTCTAAGGTCTACACCGGTTGTATTCGGCGCACACGCACGTGACTTCCCAGTTAGGACTACATGTTAATAACAATAATAATAATTTTTTATTTAACTAGTCAAGTCAGTTAAGAAAACATTCTTATTTACAATGACGGCCTACGCCGGCCGAACACAAACAACACTTGGCCAATTGTGCGCTGCCCTATGGGACTCCCAATCACAGCCAGTTATGATACAGCCTGGAATCGAACCAGTGCCTTAGACCACTGCGCCACTCGGGAGCCCCAAGTTCCATGTAACTAACTAGGCCGAGGTTACATGGTTATCTTCCTGTACATCTGAAAGAATCGTGTGTGAACCAGTACCCTGACCCAACAGGGCCTTCTGGAGATCACTGACATTATGTGAGAGCAGATGGTCCCAGAAATGGAATGATGACACAGTGCTCCAATGCACTTCTGTACCAGGATCAGCTGACCACGTACAGTTTAAGTCGGAAGTTTACATACACCTTAGCCAAATACATTTAAATTCCCTGTTTTAGGTCAGTTAGGATCACCACTTTATTTTAAGAATGTGAAATGTCAGAATAATAGTAGAGAGAATGATTTATTTCAGCTTTTATTTCATTCATCACATTCCCAGTGGGTGAGAAGTTAACATACACTCAATTAGTATTTGGTAGCATTGCCTTTAAATTGTTTAACTTGGGTCAAATGTTTCAAGAAGCCTTCCACAAGCTTCCCACAAGAAGTTGGGTGAATTTTGGCCGATTCCTCCTGACAGAGCTGGTGTAACTGAGTCAGGTTTGTAGGCCTCCATTCTCACGCAAGCTTTTTCGGTTCTGCCCACCAATTTTCTATGGGATTGAGGTCAGGGCTTTGTGATGGCCACTCCAATACCTTGACTTTGTTCTCCTTAAGCCATTTTGCCACAACTTTGGAAGTCACTTCCTGACTGATGTCTTGAGATGTTGCTTCTATATATTCACATAATTTTCATTCCTCATGAGGCCATCTATTTTGTGAAGTGCACCAGTCCCTCCTGCAGCAAAGCACCCCCACAACATGATGCTGCCATCCCCGTGCTTCACGGTTGGGATGGTGTTCTTCGGCTTGCAAGTCTCCCCCCTTTTCCTCCAAACATAAAAATGGTCATTATGGCCAAACAGTTCTATTTTTGTTTCATCAGACCAGAGGACATTTCTCCAAAAAGTACGATCTTTGTCCCCATGTGCAGTTGCAAACCGTAGTCTGGCTTTTTTATGGCGGTTTTGGAGCAGTGGCTTCTTTCTTGCTGAGCGGCCTTTCAGGTTATGTCGATATAGGACTTGTTTACTGTGGATATAGATACTTTTGAACCTGTTTCCTCCAGCATCTTCACAAGGTCTTTTGCTGTTGTTCTGGGATTGATTTGCACTTTTCGCACCAAAGTACGTTCATCTCTAGGAGACAGAACACGTCTCCTTCCTGAGCGGTATGACAGCTGCGTGGTCCCATGGTGTTTATACTTGTGTACTATTGTTTGTACAGATGAACGTGGTACCTTCAGGCGTTTTGAAATTGCTCCCAAGAATGAAGCAGACTTGTGGAGGTCTACAATTTTTTTTCTGAGGTATTGGCTGATTTCTTTTGATTTTCCCATGATGTCAAGCAAAGAGGAATTGAGTTTGAAGGTAGGCCTTGAAATACATCCACACCTCCAATTGACTCAAATTATGAAAATTTGCCTATCAGAAGCTTCTAAAGCCATGACATAATTTTATGGAATTTTCCAAGCTGTTTAAAAGGCACAGTCAACTTAGTGTATGTAAACTTCTGACCCACTGGAATTGTGATACAGTGAATTATAAATGAAATAATCTGTCTGTAAACAGTTGTAGGAAAAATGACTTGTGTCACGCACAAGTCATTTTAGTAGATGTCCTACCCGACATAGGCCCTATGCTGTGTCTTTATATCAACATTACTTCCTCCTACTGACTCAAATGTTATTCTCCTACGGCTCTTATATCAGAGGAGTGAGTAGGTTTCTCTATGGCTAGTACTGGGAGCTGGTGTGGGGGGGCTAGGCTATAGTTCGACTATAAATACATAGTACAGTATATAATACAGTAAAGGTTATATATATAAAAAAAAAAAAAAAAAAACCAGTATAGTTGATTCCTGATAATAAGTGCACTTAAGTGTAAAACAATATTGAGGTCGCAATTCAATGACAATCTTTGTAATTGTTCCTGATGACTGCATGTTCCCAAGCAGTGTCAATCATTCATCAGGACAGGAGTTGACAGTGATTGAGTCAGACAGAGAGAGAGAGAGAGAGAGAGAGAGAGAGAGAGAGAGAGAGAGAGAGAGAGAGAGAGAGAGAGAGAGAGAGAGAGAGAGAGAGAGAGAGAGAAACTCACCATTCCTGGTGGATGAACTTGATGCTGCCAGTGCAGACACAGGGGTGGTACAAGGGTTTGTCTGGGGTCCCCTCTGAGCGACACACGCGACATATATCCCCTACACAGAGAAGATGTTTGTCCATTGGTTCAGAAAACAGACAAAAACGACACACACACCGCCTACACATAGGAATAACAGCCGTCTGTAGTAGCAATCGATTTGAAACTACCTAATGAATTGTTCCAGTGCTTAATCAAAACAATATTGTAGTTAGCCTTACACTGACAAGATAAATGGCAACATCAGCCATGAGAGCAGACGTCGGTTAATAAATAGTTAGCTGGCTATGGGGTTAGCTACGTTTCATTGATTACCTCGCTACTGTAGCTAGCTACATAACGTCCAGTTAGTTTAACTAACTAACATGCCAGTGCTAAAATGTGCTAGATTATATAACTAACTAGCACAGGTCTAGCTAGCTAGCTAGCTACTTGTAGCCCCATTGGTGATCGATTGCTTCTTGCCAGGCCCTAACTGGTGTCACTGTTTGGGTGTCAGTGGACGAAGAATGTGCTAGAAACTTGACTTTGGAAAGGTAAAACGTTAGTTAGACACCACCTTTGCTTTGGAGACCGCGCACAGAGTAACGTCAACTAGCTAGTTTGACTAAGCTAACTTAGCTAGCCAACGTTAGTGGACTGTAAAAAAAAAAAAAAAATTACATTTACCTTCGTCTGCAGTGTCCATCTTCATTAGACGAGGCTGTGCCACTCTTTTGGAGTTATACAGTAACGTTAGTTCGCTATCGCACACCCATCCACAACGTGAATGGCACTGTGTTTTGAGCCGATTCGGATCAGACCATCCTTGAAGTCGGATACATTGACTATCATAAAATGGTGTCCACTTTGAACACCAGAAGCCTTTCTGTTTCGTGACACGCTCGGACCATGTATGTTGGACCGGTAGCGATTGTCAAACCCGAGATCGCTAGCAGACCTCTCCCATGCAAATTCAACACGGCGACGAATAGGAAATGTACCCGACACAAGTGACACCTTGCGCCGTTTTCCGCGTCCGGATTCCGCGTCACATGGTAACATTTTGTGGTTTCTGTCACGTGTAGATCGTGACACCCTGCGGTGTTTAGCCGGTACTACATCATACCGATATGTCTGTGACTGAATCCCATTTCTTTAAATTGACGTCTGATCCACCGCTTTACCCCGTTATGGTATTTACAGATAATCTCGGGAATGTACTTGGAAACTGCACACAGCTGACTTTACAGCAAATACTCACATTGCCAAAGCCATGTCAAGTATTGTTAATATCTTTAACGCACATGGCATCAGCGGCGCTGTGGCTTAGTTGGTTAAAGCGCCTGTCTAGTAAACAGGAGATCCTGAGTTCGAATCTCAGCAGTGCCTTTTTGAGACGGTAGGTTAGTACAGTTCCAAATTGTCCAAGTTAATCACGGGAAAAAGGCGAATTGAATGATTATTAGACGTTTACATTTTCTACACTCAAAATGCAGATGATAAAATGATCCGTTTTGGTGGGTTTGGACTTCGGACTGGGAACTGCGCTCACGCTATCGAAGAGGGAGTTCCTTGCGGTCAGCCAATCACATCATTATTTTCACTTTTCCACCGCGGAAGAAAACTAAACTCCAACGGGAAGGGGACAAATATACATTTGTTTGAGTCAGTGTGCGTGGGTACAGGTTAGTCGAGGTAATTTGTACATGTAGGTAGGGGTGAAGTGACTATGCATAGATAATAAACAGCGAGAAGCAGCAGTGTACAAAACAAATGGAGGGGGGAGGGGTGTCAATGTAAATAGTCCGGTGGCCATTTGATGAATTGTTCAGCAGTCTTATGCCTTGGTGATAGACGCTGTTCAGCAGTCTTATGCCTTGGTGATAGACGCTGTTCAGCAGTCTTATGCCTTGGTGATAGACGCTGTTCAGCAGTCTTATGCCTTGGGGATAGACGCTGTTCAGCAGTCTTATGCCTTGGGGATAGACGCTGTTCAGCAGTCTTATGGCTTGGGGATAGACGCTGTTCAGCAGTCTTATGGCTTGGGGATAGACGCTGTCCAGCAGTCTTATGCCTTGGTGATAGACGCTGTTCAGCAGTCTTATGCCTTGGTGATAGACGCTGTCCAGCAGTCTTATGCCTTGGTGATAGACGCTGTCCAGCAGTCTTATGCCTTGGTGATAGACGCTGTTCAGCAGTCTTATGCCTTGGTGATAGACGCTGTTCAGCAGTCTTATGGCTTGGGGATAGACGCTGTCCAGCAGTCTTATGCCTTGGTGATAGACGCTGTTCAGCAGTCTTATGGCTTGGGGATAGAAGCTGTTCAGCAGTCTTATGGCTTGGGGATAGAAGCTGTTCAGCAGTCTTATGGCTTGGGGATAGAAGCTGTTCAGCAGTCTTATGGCTTGGGGATAGAAGCTGTTCAGCAGTCTTATGGCTTGGGGATAGAAGCTGTTCAGCAGTCTTTTGGCTTGGGGATAGAAGCTGTTAAGGAGCCTTTTGGTCCTGGACTTGGCGCTCCGGTACCGCTTGCCGTGCGGTAGCAGAGAAAACAGTCTATGACTTGGGTGACTGGAGTCTGACGATTTTATGGGCTTTCCATTGTATGTGGAAATAACTGCGGCTTGTAGGCTATAATGTTGCCCTCTAGAGCAGAGTCAGCATGACTTCCACTCAGTAATGAGTGGGAACATTTTAATTACCCACTTATGTCAAAGGATTCTGTATCCCTGTATCGATTAATAAAATCCATGTGTTTCAGTGTACAAGTACTGGTCTATACATGTTTGTATGGTTATGTGTATGATTCTCAATGTTATCTCTTTCCAGATGGCCAATGAGGCGAAGCCGTGTCCATGTGACATGGGATACATGATGGAGTATGGAGGTGTTGGCCAGGAGGTCCAGATAGAACACATTAAGGCCTACCTGGTCAAGCCTCCCTCTGATTCAGACAAGGCCGTCATTGTCATCCAGGACATCTATGGCTGGCAGCTACCCAACACCAGATACATGGCTGACATGCTGGCCTCCAATGGATACATGTACGTAACAATGCATACTTAACAGTGTTGTGACTTACCATGTACTGTAATTCGCCAGTAAATGCCAGGTATAAGCATTACCAGTATTGTCATGCTGGCTGTCTATCTCCCCCCAGTGCAGTGTGCCCTGACTTCTATGTTGGAAAGGAACCATGGAGTCCATCACATGATTGGTCTACCTTTCAGCAGTGGCTGGAGGACAAGAAGCCCACCAATATCAACAAGTAATGCAAACATTCCCATTGGCCAAAGAGTAGTCTCAGAAAGCCAGACTCCACTCCATTATGCCAGAGAGTTGTCGCAGAAAGCCAGACCACTCCATTAGCAGAGAGTAGTCTCAGAGAGCCAGACTCCACTCCATTGGCAGAGAGTAGTCTCAGAGAGCCTGGCTCCACTCCATTGGCAGAGAGTAGTCTCAGAGAGCCAGACTCCACTCCACTGGCAGAGAGTAGTCTCAGAGAGCCTGGCTCCACTCCATTGGTAGAGAGTAGTCTCAGAGAGCCTGGCTCCACTCCATTGGCAGAGAGTAGTCTCAGAGAGCCAGACTCCACTCTATTGGCAGAGAGTAGTCTCAGAGAGCCAGTCTTCACTCCATAATCTCACATCTGTATACAGTATTAATCTCTATCAGCATACATCCACTGTTGGCCAGCAGAGGGTGCCATCACAAAGCCAGACTCGTTAGTCTTATATTCTGTCAATAGAATATAACTTTATTAGAAAATAACTTTATCCCTCTGTTAACTTACAACTGAAATGTGTGTGCCCTGTGCTCCACCAGTAACACAACCCCTTCCTCCCCTGCTGTCTGTCTGTCCATCCAGGGAGGTGGACGCAGTCCTGAGGTTTCTGAAGAGCCAGTGTGGGGCCCAGCGTATTGGGGCAGTGGGCTTCTGCTGGGGGGGGGTGGCCACCCACTACCTGGCTCTGCAGTACCCTGTGGTCAGGGCAGGGGTATCTGTCTATGGTAAGGGAAGGGGTCAGAGGGCTGTCCAATCAGAATACAGTAATAACCATGAGGTAGAGTGTCTACCAACGGTCACAATCTAGGCTAATTACATTGCAGACGCCTGCCAGATCTCGTAACGTCTAGCTAGCCACATCATATGATGTGGTCCCGTGTAGCTCAGTTGGCAGAGCATGGCGCTTGTACGGCAGTATGAAAAATGTATGAAAATGTATGCACTCACTACTGTAAGTCACTCTGGAAAAGAGTATCTGCTAAATGACAAAAATGTACAAATATGATTTAGCAGCCTGATTCCCGACTGCACGCACAGTCGATAATATGAAACACAACTATTGGTTGATTCAGTGCAACAGCTGCAATGTAGTCGGTCTGGAACGCAACCATTGTGCTTGCCTAGTAGGCTAGTAATGCTATGCTGTTTGGATGTGACTGCGTGTCTGCAGGAATCATCAGAGAGAGGGAGGACAGGTATGAACTGAAGAGCCCGACACTGTTTATCTTCGGAGAGAAGGATGACGTCATCCCACTGGACCAGGTCTGGTATTATTAAAATACTACACAGTACTACATTTTTTTTTAAAGAAAAAAGTCAATGTAGATCATACACATATTGAAAATTATATTGAGCAGCATTTATTGCAAGCCAGAGTGATCTCTTGAGTGGAATGAACCGTCAGCATCTCTGCCGGTTACTGGCCTTATATACCACAATTTAGCGTCATCCAATCAAATGCTTTGAGTTGTGTTTCAACCATCCTATCACCATTTCATTCATTCCTTGTTGTTTCCTTCCAGGTGAGTGTCCTGGAGAAGAACCTGCAGGAGAAGTGTACAGGTGTAGACTACCATGTGAAGGTCTTCCCAGGTCAGACTCATGGCTTTGTTCACCGGAAGAGAGAGGACATCAACACCACAGACCAGCCCTGCATCCAGGAGGCCAGGACAGACATGCTCAACTGGTTACAGAAATACATGTAGAATATCTACAGTGCAGTTGTCTATCATCTGCCGTCCATGGTAGAGTGAACGGAAAGGATAAAAACACAAATCCAATTTTCATCACTACACCACTAACCTTATTAAAAAGAAATAGCTCATGTAATTGATCATCAGCTCTGAGGTAATTTCCACATATGTCCTTTCTGAATAGCAGCCTATCTGGTGATTATCATGTCCTTGATTGATCATGATCAAATTCAAGCTGACGGGTTGTTTTAATGTGGAATCTGCAGTTGCCATATTTGTAGATTTTAGTTTTGTACCTTTTTCTTGCAGTACATTGTATACATGATCTCTTCATTGTATACATTCTGTACGTTTTATATTATCTGTTAATTTTGAATGC
The DNA here is from genome assembly GCA_030435695.1 of Brachymystax lenok tsinlingensis. Taxonomy (NCBI): domain Eukaryota; kingdom Metazoa; phylum Chordata; class Actinopteri; order Salmoniformes; family Salmonidae; genus Brachymystax; species Brachymystax lenok. The sequence goes on from CM059814.1 coordinate 9,903,893, forward strand.
ATTGTACACAACCTCTTCATTGTATACATTATCTGTACATTTCATATACATTATCAAACCAGGCAGTACTTTTAACTGCAAAGTGTAAATGTCAATGTATAAATGCATGTATATTTTATTTCTGATAAGTTGTGTATAATATCATGTAATACCCAATGATATCAATAAAGATATTATGCTCCATCATGTTAATGTATCATTGTAATCTCATGTGCACATCTTATCCTGTATTCAGACTGGCTCAGTCTGCTCTCCAGCCACAGGTGTTATAGAGGTGTTTACTTTGGCTGACCACAAACAACAACACAGGCTGAGCAGGAAGGCGGAGACCAACTAAAGCACAGGTTCACTTCTCCCATGGTCTGAGAGAACATCAGATAGTAACCTGCTATGACAATCTTTGGCACTGGATGTTATTTGTTTTTCTGTCAGAAACATATGTTAAATTTCCATCTAATTAGGGCTGACCCCATTTAGTCGGCTGGACGATTGTTTGGTCATTAGGCTGTTGGTTGACCGATTATTTTTTTGTAGGGCAGTTGCAAAAACCTAGTCTACACTTGTGAGAAACAAGTTTTGGTCTTTTCATTCCATGTACGAGTTGTCAATTTATTCATTGTGTTTTGTTTGGAGCGTTTCTGTCAATGTTGAGTAAGAACGCGCACCTGATTATGCATAGAAGTAGGCCTAGGCTACTTGGCCAGCGTGCAAATGTAGGCTTATAAATGTGCCCATTTGGGGATCTGATAGTATTTCTGATTGTCTTAACTCACCACTAATAAGCTGTAAGTAAACAAAGTCTATTTTTACATCCATTGAGAAAGGCTACCACTTAGCATGAAAGGGGAAAAAATGTCATGCTCTGATCTAGTAGGTCATAAAATAGGCCCACCTGATTATTTCTTATCCCTTGCACAAATAGCCAACAGCTGTGTCTGTCCAGAGCTCACTGGTGCAGGAAACATGCAAGTTTGTTAGTGCAACCTTCAGGCTGAACCAAGTTGATACAATGTTTTAAGTTCCTTGCAGACAAGCCATGCATAGACAATGTGATGTATTTTATAACCAGGATATTTTCTACCTGCAGGCTGCAATGTTTTTATTTGTTGGCTTTATGTAGGCAATTTTTACATTCAGTAGTTGGCAATGGAAGTTACTTTTAGATTTTGCACAATTTTCATTTTGGTTTAGATATCATTTTGAGATACGTAGATTTTATTATAAAATACATGAAACGAAAATGTGCATATGAAAGTATAACTGGCATGCAGATTGGTAGAACGGGTAAGATAAATTGGCACTCCAAATGGAAAAGGTTGCTAACTCCTGGTGGAGCCTATTACTGGCAACTTCGGGAGCTTAATGGCAGAATCGCCAAAGGCTAGCCGAATCGGGAGGTGGTGGTTCGGGGAAAAATAAAAAAATTGTCTTCTGGTTGGGCTATCTTGAACTCTGGCTCCCTCTTGAGTCATGTGTGTCTTAATTATTTAAATCACAGTGTGCTTAAAGCATCAGACAAGCTCAGTAGCCAACATATACTTATTTTTATTAAACGGTACAAATCTGTCGTTCTGTCCCTGAACAGGCAGTTAACCCACTGTTCCTAGGCAGTCATTGAAAATAAGAATTTGTTCTTAACTGACTTAAACACATACATATGTAAAAAAAATATATATATATTTAATTTCGACCAGTCGTTCGGTTGAAAGAACAGAAGACTCTTGGTCACCAAGATTTTTTTATTTGGGGACAGCCCTACATCCATTGGCTTGCTACGTTCTCTACAGTATATACTGTACACTCAGAAGGGACTGGGCCTCATCGACTACATAATTTCTGAAGAGATTACATTTCAGAATGAGGGGTGCTGTAACTCTGCTAGTGTTGCTGTTCTGTCTGTCTGGGGCATGGGCTCAGGGGGAGAGTGGAGGGGTCAGAGAGAATGACATCATTCAACAGGGTCACAGTGGAGGAGACCACCGCCACCCCTGACATCTGGACAGAGCTGAAGGAGCTGAAAGACATGGTGGTGGAACAGTGAGTGGAGCTGGCTGTCACTGAACTGCAGCTCCAGAAGAAGGTGGAGACAGAGAACGCATGTTATGTTAACACCAGAACAATTTATTCTTAGCTATATTATATATTTAAAAACACAGCCAGTGAGAGTGAGGTGGAGGAGCTGGAGAGAGAGAACAGTATTTACTGTGTGATCACCCTCTAGCGGTTCTGTGTTGAGCTAAAATGAAGAGGCAGGAAGTTAGGGCTTCCTCGATGTGCAAATCTACTTCTCACAACCTTTAATTAAGGTATTACAAAGGCTTAATGTCTGTCGGTCTCATCATTGACTTCCTATTTACATTCAGATGCTAGCATTAAACAACAATAACTATAACAGCTGCATCCTGATAAAGGTTGAGCGGATAGCACACTGCTAGGTCTTATCCAATCAGTTGTAACCAGGGGTAACTCCTGCACTGTCTGCTAGCTGGAGAGGCATAAGGGGAGTATGGTGCAAAATAATGTCCTTGGCATTATTCCAGAACTTTCACTGGGACTCGGCCTCATAAAAATGACATCCTTTCTGAAGAGTTGTCATTTCACAATGAAGGTTGCTGCAGCTCCATAGAAACAAGGTGGAGGAGCTGGAGAGAAGTAACAGGTAATAAACCAAACAAAAAAAAACAATCAGATAGGTAACACAGGTAATAAAGTAATCAGCTGGATAATGTTTCCATTCTGTTGGAACCCATATTTGAGTATTGTTTGGGGTTGTCAAGTCTGTGAATTTCTTCCTGTGATTTCAGCCCTGGATGGTAGAGTGACAGCTGGTGAGACCGGGGAAACCGGTAATGTCTCCAAGAAACATCATCCTACGGTTAAAGTTCACTTTAATCTCTAGCTTTCTGGAACTACTGTGTTGGAGGCCAGATTGAGTGCCAGTGAGGAGGAGGTGGAGGTTCTGAAGAGAGAGACTGCAGGTAACACAGACATGACCAACTGGGCACTAGACGTCAGTTTGTGCTCACTCCACAGAGCTGAGTTTTCAACTAACGTGACTTCAACATGATTACTTTTGTCAAATTCAATCCGTTTTCCACATTGATTCAACTTTATCACATTGATTTTGGGGGTTGAAATGATGTGGAAACAACGTTGATTCTACCAGTTTTTGCCCAGTGGGGAACTGGTAAATTGGTTTTATGAACACTGCTAATGTAACTTTCTAAATGCACTGCATTAATATGATGTCTTGTGTTTTTCTGTGTTTACAGACAGGTGGCTTTCTCGGATGGTTTGACTGACCCGTCAATACACTAATCACACTGACCTACAGCAGAATCATCACAACCCAACTACTAATCAACACACACCAGCAACACATCCAGCATTATTAACAGTGTCTATGAGAGACAGACAGTGCTGATCTCTTCCTGCTTCTCCTCTGATGCAGGTATCTTCACAGCAACAATGGGAGGAGTCCACTACTTCAGATTCACTGCCAGTCCACAATGGATTGGTGTAGAACTTAATCAAAATGACCTGTATGTTATGTATAACAGGGTGAAGTTGTCTCTAGAGCTGAAGCAGGGGGATGTGGTCTACATGAGTCTCCACCAAGACATGGGTCTCCGATGCCACAGCACCTTCAGTAGGTTCCTGCTCTTCCCTATTTGAGGTCAGCACCATTTTTATTCATTGTATTTAACTAGGCAAGTCAGTTAAGAACAAATTCATATTTACAATGACGGCTTACCGGGGAACAGTGTGTTAACTGCCTTGTTCAGGGGCAGAACGACAGATATTTACCTTGTCAGCTCTGGGATTCGATCCAGCAACCTTTCGGTTACAGCAACCTTCTAACCACTAGGCTACCTGCCGCCCCACCATGCTATAACGAACTCAGCTTCATATTTGTCCTGATTTGGATTTGTAAATGCACATCCTTGTGTGGACAGTCCCCATTCATACATGGTTCAAACGTGTTTTAATGATACAATTGGGTGCCTTTTGAGTAGCGTAACTTTGTTGAAAAAATTAAAACACGTTGAACACGTTGAATTCATTCAAACAATTGGGTGCCTTTTGAGTAGCGTAACTTTGTTACATTTTTTTTTTTAATAATTAAAACACGTTTGAACCATGTATGAATGGGGACTGTCCACACAAGGATGTGCATTTACAAATCCAAATCAGGACAAATATGAAGTACAAAAGAAAGTCTGGTATTTTTAGAATGCAGTTTATTGGTTCAAGAGATTGGGGTTCTTTAACTCCAGAACTGCTCACATCAGAAAGCTGGAGTTCATTATAGCATGGTGCGGCGGCAGGTAGAATGAATTCAACCAATTGGGTGCTTTTTGAGTAGCGTAACTTTGTGATTTTTTTTTAATAATAATTAAAACACGTTTGATTTTTACCTTACTTTAACATTGTGATAAAGAGCACACGTTCAACTTAAACACGTTTTCATTAAGAGTTATTGGTTGTTTAGCAACAAAACCAAGGCTTGGGAAACTACGGGGCCAAACAGACAGGGTTGGCTTACAAAGTTTACTGAAAACGTAAAGAGATTTGCACAATGAGTACTTGCCTCTCATACATTCTTAGTTGTTGGTTTGCAAGCTAGCGAATTTGAGCCATATTTGCATTGGCATGAAATCCATCAAAACAAGACATGGTGTCATTAACAAGATGAATCAAACTTAAACAAGCCACTTACGATGACTCACATGGCAGTTTCTCCTCATTTTTTCTAGCAATGGCCATCCAGAAACAACAACAACAGGCTGACTTCTGCCCCATGGAAGCATGCACATCGTTTTGGTGACATTGACACCATCTATTAAGTGCCAAAGAAAGTCACAGGGTTGACTGTTAACTGGGTTATATCTATCCCCTTGTGACAGGGGGAATGGCCGTTTGTTGTGTGCAACAGGGAAGGACAATTGAAAGTAACCTTCACAAAAATATTGTAATTGTTCAAACATTTCTAGATAGTCCATCTATGGGTAACAGGATTGACGTTACGTTTGACCCGCTCGGTTTTCCACAACAAAACAACATAAAATGGCCAAAAAGAGTAGAACCAGCTCATCTGCTTCTAGACTTTGATTTGACAGATGTTCCATTTGATATTTTTTTTTTAAGGAATAGTTTCACCACATAATGAGGGTTCAGTCCACCTAGCACAGTTGACCTTAAAATCAGGTACAGATGTAAATGAATCACTAATCATTGAAATAAATATGAATCCACAAGAGGGAGCCCCTGTCCATGAATAACCTCCCTCCAGTCACTTTCCAACGATTCATAGTCACTTCCCAACGATTCATAGTCACTTCCCAACGATTCATAGTCACTTCCCAACAATTCATAGTCACTTCCCAACAATTCATAGTCACTTCTCAATTATGGTGTTTATTTGTACATCCAAAACAAACAAACAATGGCCTGCAGCCAGCATGTCAGTCTCACCATCAAAACTAGAGCTCTTGTTAGGTTAATAAATACATAAATAAGGAAAACACTAAATGTCGAGTTCATACAGCTAGTAGGCTTTCATCATCAACAGCATTGGACTGTACCACTAGGATTGGACTGTACCACTAGGATTGGACTGTACCACTAGGATTGGACTGTGCTATGTAGCATTTAGGCCCGGTTTCATTATTAGAATACTTTTGAAGTATGAGAATATCTGACCAACTTAGATTTTTGGGTGAACTATCCCTCTAAGCATCTTTTACTGGAAATGGATTAATAACTAATTTGATAGAACACAGACACAAAGACATCACTCATTACACGTGGTGCAGTGAGTGAGACATCAGGACATGACCATGGGACAGCACACACATGCTGATTAGCCACACGCTGTGGAGGAGATATCAGTTAGCAGCATAGGTCACAACCTGTTGGAGACTAGCAAAACAGTGCAGTGAAATTAACGGCCATGTTTCAGTGTCAGCGTCTCCAATTATCATATCATGGAAATATATATAAATGTTTTAGTTTGAAACAGCCTGCGTTGCCAGTTCTCTGGCAAAATAGATTCTCAATCTCAGGATATCTCCTGGTTAAATTAAGGTTCAAACATTTAGAGTAAAAGGGGGTTGTTGTTCCTGTAAGGATGTCCACATGATTGACAGGGGGCCCGGGCCAATGGCATCAGGGCAGAGAAGAAAGAGCAGGAGTCAGTGTCCAACCACTGTTCATTGTTCTGAGTGAAAGTCCTGTGTTAACCATAGTGAATCCCCAAGGGTGGTTAGGGAAGTTCCACTTCCTCCGTTGAAAACTTCTTCGGCCATATACCAAATCACCTTAATTGACTACCTTTCCTCGTTTCCTTTCCTTTTAAGAAGGACCACTGAAGGGTCAATGGACTAGGTAGGATACTACCATATTGCTTTCATCAGCCACATCATATTAATCCAACTGCGTTGCTTCCCATGTACAAACTTCAGGGAGAAAGAGGAGAATCGGAATCGGGCTTGCTTTAATTTCAGCTTCCGTTGTTTAGAAGGAAAGGAGGCAAGGAAAGGAAGCTTTTTAAGACTTTTGGGATGAGGACCAGCACAGAGGACTCAGTGTGCTGTGACTGCCTAGGTAATGCCAACAACTCATGTTATTGGCTCAGGGCAGAGTTCTGAGAGTGGGTTGGGAAGCTCTACTGGCCAGTAATAGGTAGAAGGCCTACAGTTCACAGATCAGTAGTTTTGAAAAAGAGCAGCGGTTTTGGTCCAGTTCTGTAACGTCTTCTAGATCCCCTACTCTTTACCTCCCTCTTCTGGTTGGGATGAAGACTCTGACGGGGTCTTGCTCTTTTCAGCTTCCTCTCTTTCACCTGAGAGAGAGAGCAGAAGGGCAGTTGAGTCTGTGTGTGTGTGTGTGTGCGCATGTCTATGTGTGTGCCGGTGTGAATATATGTGTGTGTCCAATGCTCTGACCTGATTTGTTGATGTTGAGCTGTGCCAGGTCCTGTGATAGGTCGCTGGGTCCCTGTGCCTCAGGGGATTGTGGGATATCGTTGTACGGCGTTCCGTCGGCCGGTCCGCCGCGAAGCGATGAAGTCTTCATACGTCGCCTCCACATCAGTCATAGCTGACACACCTCAACATAGCAGGGCCTGGGAGACATTGGAACACACAGTATGAATACAAACACACTCTCTCAGTGTGTGTGTTCACTTTAAAATGGAAGCCAAACAAAAAACATTGATTTCAAAGTTTAATGACTACTTTGAACAATTTACACAGGTAGTAAGAATACAAAAAAAAACATTTACTGCAGATGCAAAGTTCAGTAACAGAATTAAAGTAAAAATCTACCTGTTTTATTCTGTTACCAAATTTTGTATCTGCATAGTTTTTCCTGTAAATGTGTTTTTGTACAATTTACAGTGGACATTTTTAAAGTAGTCCTTGTACATAGAGTTGTATGCTTTGTTTAAGTTTGTTTTTGTTTGGTATACATGTTAAAGTGAAAAAAAACTGAGTATCAGCGTAATTCCGTTACCATGGAGTTGTCCTAGACCAGGGATCATCAACTAGATTCAGCCGCGGGCCGATTTTTACTGGAGCAGATGTTCAGGGGGCCGGAACATAATGACTAATAATTTGTAGACTGCAAATTGACAGCAAGAAGCCCAAACAGATATCGTGTTTGACTAAAACATAATAATTTCAAACCTTGCTTACATTTGTATACGATCACGTCATGTCTCTCTATTATGCGTGGGAATACATTTCTTAAACTACAATCACTTGAAGCTGATTACCTGGTGTTTTTTAGTCTTATGTCCAACAATGAAAATATTTTTGGGGGGGCTCAGAAAACTTGAGCGGGGGCAAATAAATTCAGCCCGTGGGCCACCAGATGGGGAACCCTGCCCTACACCAGCCATCTGCTGAGGGGAGCCAGACAGTGGTGTGTATTCATAGATGTCAAGGGAAACCAGGCATCCCCAAAGACATGACCAAGAAAAAAATATATACAAAATAATAAATGTATCATGTCTCTCTGTGTTTTATAAATGTCCTTCAATTCACAAGAGGCTGAATGTATCTCACCAGAGAAAGCAGCCAAGTGAACGAAACAACGCACCTCTGTCTCTGTATGTGTAGCCCATATATGCTGTCTGGTCAAAAAGAGTATGACATTGTTGCCACCCATAGTATTGAATGCAAGGGAAGCCATTGAGCATTTGGCCTCCCTTGATCATTTTTTTTTTTTAAGTATAAAATAATAGCCAATCAGCGTTGAGCAAAACAGTGAGCTCAGCTGTGAATGGTCCTGGCACACCAAAAAAAATGTGTGTCAAGGGGAGCCTTCACAGCAATCACAGTAAAAAACAAACATCACTGACAGAAAAAAACTTCAATTGTTGCATCTCGTTGTGTCGTTGTCCTCCGGTGGCTAGCTAAAAATCATTCCTTTCCTAAAATTAGCCATGAATGGAGAGAGGGATGTGGACTTGAGGTTTTACTTAATACTCCATACTGGCCAAAGATTATAATGGCAATTCTGATCCAACCATTAATTCATACATTGTGCCCCTGGCCTGAGAGGATGGAAGTTCAACATGTAGCTAGCTGTAGTTGGCTGGCTAATGTTAACTAGCTGGCCTGGCACATCGTTGCCCATGGAAGGAAGTTAGGCTAGCAAGCAAGCATTTTAGCCAGGTAGCCTAGGACAACAAAAAACTAACAGCGAGTCAGACTGTTCAGGCAACATGATAGGAGGATTCATTGGCGTTTCTCTTCAAGTAGGGTGAGTCAACATGTTTTTTCTACTTGCATGCACACAGAAATTAGTACCATGGACAGACAGCATCATTAGGTTTTTTATTTAACTAGGCAAGTCAGTTAAAGAACAAATTCTTATTTTCAATGAGGGCCTAGGAACAGTTAACTGCCTTGTTCAGGGGCAGAGCGACATTTTTACCTTGTCAGCTCGGGAATTCGATCTGGCAACCTTTTGGTTACTAGTCCAACGCTCTAACCGCTAGGCTACCTGCCGCCCAATCTTACATCGAATGGAATTAAAAGGACCAAAATGGAAGTAAGTCCCTGACTTAGTGTGTTATCCTCCATGATTTTACTGAAGCGCATCTTTTAGTTGTCACTGTATTAGACTAAGCATAGGTGATTAGATGTTGAAGTTGAATCAATAGTTGTTTAGTATTTCAGAAAAAGTCGGAAACATTAACTTGCTTGGCCATGCTGTAGGTCATATAACGGTTTGTTACATGCAATACGTTTTTGTGGACTTCACCAGACAGAGGTTGCTCTCCGGTTTTGTGATGAAACAACAAAAGTGAGGTTGAATTTATTCTGCCACTGTCTTCATATTGTCACAGCCTTTAGGCCTATATACCACGGTGTCAAGGCATATGAACTAACAGGTTATAGAGAAAACAACACAACCTTGGCTTTTTAGATGTTGAAGTTGAATCAATAGTTGTTTAGTATTCCGAAAAGGTCGGAAACATTAACTATTCATTAATTTTTTATTTGAGTGTTCACAGTATACAGACAACCCATTTATATGTTTAAATGCCTATGTGATCCACATCAATATCCTTATCTTTGTGTCAGAAGCACAAAATCCGGAATTGGAGGGGAACTGAGAGGAACGACTGATATACAGAACCTATTACTGTAACTAGGCTTGCTGGCTCATCGCTGGTGTGGCGAACACACATGTGGATTAAAATATCACTCATTCTGTACATTTCTTAGCTGTGAGATTTAAATGTGGCGTGTAGGCTACAGGGCTGGTTGTAGTGGTGGGACTGTGATGACAGCCTGGTACAGTTTGTCAGCCCTCATATCCCTCTGAAATATTCATGTTTTACATAATTTACACACACACACACACACACACACACACACACACACACACACACACACACACAAAGCTAAGATCAGCATAAACTTGTTAAGATGGCCCTGACAGACATGGCAGCTCTACTTCCAGCTCCTAAGCAACTTTACAGCATTTAAAAAAATAATAATTGTGTGTCATTTCTTACATTATTTGCCCAGAACGTTTTTTTTTGTGTAATTACATACTTGCCAGCATTATAACCAAAAATACGACTTTCATGAATTGGATCCTTAGTTCGTACCCCCCAAGTTAATTGAAATCCCAGAGGCTGCTCCAAAACACCGCTGTTGGAGAAGAGGTATTCAGAGTGGACTTCTAGTAGGACTCAGTAGGCGTGCAAACCATCCACCACTGCCAAGAATATTTCTCGCTAATGTTCAGTACCTGGACAATAAAGTAGACAAACTCAGGGCGAGGATCTCCTTCCAGAGAGACATCAGGGACTGTAACATACATTATTCACAGAATTATGGCTCTCTCCGGATGTACTGCCCCCGTCCATACAGCCAGCTCGGTTCTCAGTACATCAGGCAAACAGGAAGAAAGAGCTCTCCGGGAAGAAGAAAAGTGTTGGTGTATGGTTCACAATGAACTACTCATGGAGTGATAACATACAGGAACTCAAGTCCTTTTGTTCACCCAACCTAGAATACCTGACCGTATTACCTCCCAAGAGAATGGTCTTCAGTTATAGTCACATGCGTGCATCTTGCCCCTCAAGCCGACACCACGACGTCCCGCAATGAACTACACTGGACTTTGCTTAACGTGGAAACCACATATCCTGAGTAGAGGTCGACCGATTAAATCGGCATGGCCGATTTGTCATAACAAATCGGTAATCGGCATTTTTGGATGCCGATTATGGCCGATTACATTGCAATCTACGAGGAGACTGCGTGGCAGGCTGACCACCTGTTACGCGAGTGCAGCAAGGAGCCAAGGTAAGTTGCTAGCTAGCATTAAACTTATCTTATAAAAAAACAATCAATCTTCACATAATCACTAGTTAACTACTCATGGTTGATGATATTACTAGTTCAACTAGCTTGTCCTGCATTGCATATAATCAATGCGGTGCCTGTTAACTACTTAGGGAGTGGTGGGGTGCTAGTCATTTATTATATCCATAAATCTCAGTTTGTTTGGTGCGTTATGTTCAGAAAATCCAACTTCGAATCGCCCATTGAAATGTGAAGAGAACGCGTTCAAATATACCTCTAAACTTTTCCTAAACAAATCAAATACCAGTTAAAATGCATCCTTAGCTATCCTTTTATGAATATGAGCGATAATATTTCACTCGGGTGGTCACCTAAACGTTATATAAGTAAAATAAAGTGGGGCGCGCAGCCAGACTAGCACACGAGAAAACTTGTTGACATCTGAGCTACCTTGGCCATATCCTGTACCTATTCTACCTGCTTCCTCCAATCTCTCTGAGGCTTTATATATAGACTGTTGACATCTAGTGGAAGCCATAGGTACTGAAATCTCGGAGCTGCTTGCCATAGAACTCAATAGGGAGACTGTCAAACAGAGCCAATGTGACATAAAACAGTAATTCCGGAGAGATTTTTCTCAGGTTTTCGCCTGCTATTTCTGTTCTGTTACACTCACAGACATTATGCTAACACTTTTAGAAACTTCAGTGTTTCCTATCCAATAGTACTAATTATGTGCATATCCTATTTTCTGGGCCTGAGTGGGAGGCATTTTACTTTGGGCACGCCAGACTCTCCAAAACCGTCACCTCGGGAGCCGCTCCCTAAGAAGTTAATTTATCATCGAATCACAGCCTACTTCGCCAAACGGGTGATGATTTAACAAAAGCGCATTCACGAAAAAAAGCACTATCGTTGCACCAATATGCCTAACCATGAACATCAATGCCTTTCTTAAAATGAATACACAAGTATATATTTTTAAACCTGCATATTTAGTTAAAAGAAATTCATGTTAGCAGGCAATATTAACTAGGGAAATTGTGTCACTTCTCTTGCATTCAGTGCAAGCAGAGTCAAGGTATATGCAGCAGTTTGGGCCGCCTGGCTTGTTGCAAACTGTGTGAAGACCATTTCTGCCTAACAAAGACCTTAATTAATTTGCCAGAATTTTACATAATTATGACATGACATTGAAGGTTGTGCAATGTAACAGCAATATTTAGACTTAGGGTTGCCACCCTTTCAATAAAATACGGAATGGTTCCGTATTTTACTGAAAGAATAAACATTTTGTTTTCGAAATGATTCCAGATTTAACCATATTAATGACCTAAGGCTCGTATTTCTGTGTGTTTATTATATTACAATAAAATCTATGATTTGATAGAGCAGTCTGACTGAGCGGTGGTAGGCAGCAGCAGGCTCGTAAGCATTAATTCAAACAGCAATTTCCTGCATTTGCCAGCAGCTCTTTGCAATGCTTGAAGCACAGCTCTGTTTATGACTTCAAGCCTATCAACTCCCGAGATTAGAATGGCAATAGTAAAGTGCCTATAAGAACATCCAATAGTCAAAGGTATATGAAATACAAATGGTAGAGAGAAATAGTCCTATAATTCCTATAATAACTACAACCTCAAACCTCTTAACTGGGAATATTGAAGACAATGTTAAAAGGAACCACCAGATATGTTCTCATGTTCTGAGCAAGGAACTTAAATGTTCGCTTTTTTACATGGCACATACTGCACTTTTACTTTCTTCTCCAACACTGTGTTTTTGAATTATTTAAACCAAATTGAACATGTTTCATTATTTATTTGAGACTTAATATAATACATAAATAAAATCAATTAAGTTAAAATAAAAAAAAGTGTTCATTCAGTATTGTTTAAAAAAAAAATAATAATAATAATAATAATTCGGTATCAGCGTTGAAAAATCATAATCAGTCGACCTCTAATCCTGAGGCCGCATTTATTGTAGCTGGGGATTGGATTTTAACAAAGCAAATATGAGGAAAACGCTACCAAAATTCTATCAACACATTACCTGTAGTACTCGTGCTTCAAAAACTCTAACATTGTTATTCTCCCTTCTGGGATGGCTACAAGGCCCTCCCCCCCTCCCTTCGGCAAATCAGATCACGACTGCATTCTGCTCCTCCCTTCCTATGGACAAAAACTCAAACAGGAAGTACCGTGCTAAGTTCTATTCAACGCTGGTCTGACCCAATGTCAGTACAGAGAAAGGGGAGTCACAATTCAACGGCTCAGACACGAGACGTATGTGGCAAGGTCTACAGGCAATCACGGACTACAAAGAGAAAACCAGCCACGTCACAGACACCGACATCTTGCTCTCGGACAAGCTAAACACATTCGTCCGCTTTGAGGATAACACAGTGCCAGCGACGTGGGCCGCTCCAGAGGACTGAGGGCTCTCGTTCTCCGTGGCCGACTCGAGTAAGACATGTAAGCGTGTTAACCCTCGCAAGGCTGCCGGCCCAGACTGCATCCCTAGCTGCGTCCTCAGAGCATGTGCAGACCAGCTGGCTGGAGTGTTTACTAATATTTTCAATCTCTCACTATCCCAGTCTGCTGTCCCCACTTGCTTCAAGATGTCCACCATTGCTCCTGTACCGAAGAAAGATAACTGAACTAAATACCTATAGCCCCATTGCACTCATGCCTGTCATAATGTAGGATAATATCCAGGGCGATAGAAAAATAAAAAACCGAGCTGTGCGCTCCCGGGTCTCGCGCGCCAGACAGAAATTACTTCATCACTCCACTTGGGAAAACTTCCTGTGTTCGTCTAGTTTTCAAGGTAAACTCTTCAAACATTTTTCTAAAGACGGTTGACATCTAGTGGAAGCCATAGGTACTGCAACCGGGGAGCTGGATTAAAGCATGTCCTATAGCAACCCATTGGAAAAGGAGGCATGTCACAAAATCTGATTTTCTTGGATGAATTTTGCTCGGGTTTTCGCCTGCCTAATCAGTTCTGTTATACTCACAGACATTATTTTAACAGTTTTAGAAACGTCAGAGTGGTTTCTATCCAAAAGTACTATTATGTGCATATCCTCGTTTCTGGGCCTGAGTGGCAGGCATTTTACTTTGGTCACGCCAGACTCTCCAATACTCCCAACACTGCTGCCGCTCCCTAACTAGTTTTAAGGATAATATCACCTCCACCTTACCTGACACCCTAGACCCACCTAAATTTGCATACCGACCCACAGACGATGCAATCGCCATCGAAATGCACACTGCCCTATCCCATCTGGAGAAGAAGAATACCTACGTAAGAACTCTGTTCATTGACTACAGCTCAGCCTTCAACACCATAGTACCCTCCAAGCTTCCTAGGTGAAGGTAGGAAACACTGATCCTCAAACAGGGGCCCCACAACAGTGCGTGCTCAGCCCCCTCCTGTACTCCCTGTTCACCCATGACTGCGTGGCCATGCACGCCTCACACTCAATTATCAAGTTTGCAGGTGACACAAAAGTAGTAGGTCTGATTACCAACGATGACAAGACAGCCAACAGGGAGGCGGTGAGGGCCCTGGCGGAGTGGAGAAGGTGAAAAAGTTTAAGGTCCTCTGCATACACATCACTGCCAATCTGAAATGGTCCACCCACACAGACAGAGTGGTGAAGGCGGAGCAAAAGCGCCTCTTCCAACTTCAGGCTGCTGAAGAAATTCCCTAAGGTCCTCACAAACAGATGTACCATTGAGAGCATCCTGTCAGGCTGTATCACCGCCTGGTACGGCAACTACATCACCCGCAACCGCAGGGCTCTCCAGAGGGTGATGCAGCCTGCGAAAAGCATCACCGGGGGCACACAGCCTGCCCTCCAGGATACCTGCAGCACCCGATGTCACAGGAAGGCCAAAACGATCAACAACCACCCGAGCCACTGCCTGTTCACCCCGCTACCATCCAGAAGACGAGGTCAATACTGATGCATTAAAGCTGGGGCCGAGAGACTGAAAAACAGCTTCTATCTCAAGGCCATCCGACTGTTAAATAGCCATCCCTAGCCGTCCTTCACCCAGTACCCTGGTCACCATCACTAGAAGGCTACCAATACGTTACTAAACCGTGAACCTTAGAGATTGCGGGCCCTATGGATTCACTGGTCACTTTAATAATGGAGCATGGGCACAATAATGTTTACATACTGTTTTACTCATTTCATATGTATATATTGTATTCTATTCACTGCCATCCTATTCAACTATTGCTTTATATACACAATGCCTTCGGAAAGTATTCAGACCCCTTGACTTTTTCCACATTGTTAGGTTACAGCCTAATTCTAAAATGGATTACAAAAAAAATTCCTCAATCTACACGCAATACCCAATAATGACATCACAATACCCCATAATGACATCACAATAACCCATAACGACAAAGCAAAAACAGATTTTTAGAAATTGTTGCTAATTCAGACCCTTTACTCAGTACTTTGTTGAAGCACCTTTGGCAGCCATTACAGCCTCAAGTCTTCTTGGCTATGACGCTACAAGCTTGGCACACCTGTATTTGGGGAGTTTCTCCCATTCTTTTCTGCAGATCCTCACAAGCGGTCAGGTTGGATGGGGAGAGTTGCTGCACAGCTATTTTCAGGTTCAGGTTTAAGTCCGGGCTCTGGCTGGGCCACTTAAGGACATTCAGAGACTTATGCCGAAGCCACTCCTGTGTTGTCTTGGCTGTGTGCTTACATGCTGACCACACCACTCCGCAAAATAAATGTACACATACATGTTAATCAACCATTGCACCCACGCTGCTCGCACACATCAACAAGCGTCTGCGTAGCCAGGCGACAAAATAGAACTTGGTTCTATTTGTGACACTTGACACGCTCTCCCATCGGTTTTTAGGAGCATATACCCACGTGGATGATTGAAAGATGAATTGAGATCCACACTCCTGTCCATTTGGCATTAAAGTTGGTTGCCAACCGCCATATATAGTCCAAAGAAGAAGAAGCCTGAAGGAGAGATGACTAGAAATAAACTTTTTTTATCTGTGGATTAATTGTAGGAGTAGAGGACCTTGTGCATTTCAGGTAAAATAACAACCCAATGTTTATATCTCAGGACAAATTAGATAGCAACAGCAAGCTAGCTAGCTAAATTACCATAAATGTTTAAATATTTTCGAACTGTCCCCAAATTAATATAGTTGGGTCAGAGTTTGCTTTGATATTTCAACCTGCGTGTCCTGATCGAGTCGGGTGCGGGTGGACAAAAATCAACATGCGCGTGCGTTCTGGTCAGGCATGTTAGGGTCGCTGTTCTATTGGAAGGTGAACCGTTGCCCAAGTCTGAGGTCCTGAGAGCTATGGAGCAGGTTTTCATCAAGGATCTCTCTGTACTTTGCTCTGTTCATCTTTGCCTCGATTCGGACTAGTCTCCCAGTCCCTGCCACTGAAAGAAATCCCCACAGCATGATTCTGCCACCACCATGCTTCACCGTAGGGATGGTGCCAGTTTTCCTCAAAAGTTCAATCTTGGTTCTATCTTGGTTTCATCAGACCAAAGACTCTTGTTTCTCATGGTCTGAGGTGCCTTTTGGAAAACTCCAAGCCGCCTGTCATGTGCCTTTTACTGAGGAGTGGCTTCCGTTTGGCCAGTCTACCATAAAGGCCTGATTGGTGGAGTGCTGCAAAGATGGTTGTCCTTCTGGAAGGTTCTTCCATCTCCACAGAGGAACTCTGGAGATCTGTCAGAGTGACCATCGGGTCTTGGTCACCTCCCTGACCAAGGCCCTCCTCTCCTGATTTCTCAGTTTGGCCGTGCGACCAGCTCTAGGAAGTGTCTCCGTGGTTCAAAACTTCCTCCATATAAGAAGGATGGAGGCCACTGTGCCTTTTGGGACCTTCAATGCTGCAGAAATGTTTTGGTACCCTTCCCCAGATCTGTGCCTCGACACAATCCTGTCTCAACGCTCTACGGACAATTATTTCGACATCACAGCATGGCTTTTTCTCTGACATGCACTGTCAACTGTGGGACCTTATATAGACAGGTGTGTGCCTTTCCAACTCATGTCCAATCAATTGAATTTACCAATCAAGTTGTAGAAACATCTCAAGGATGATCAATGGAAACAGGATGCACCTGAGCTCAATTTCGAGTCTCATAGCAAAGGGTCTGAATACTTATATAAATAAGGTCTTGTTTGTTTTTAAATGTTAATAAATTAGCAAAATTCTAAAAACCTGTTTTCACTTTGTCATTATTGGGTATTGTGATGTCATTATGGGGTATTGTGATGTCATTATGGGGTATTGTGTGTAGATTGCTGAGGATTTTTATTTATTTAATAATTTTAGAATACAGCTGTGGAAAAAGTCAAGGGTCTGAATACTTTCCGAAGGCACTGTATACTTTTCTATGTATTCTACAGGTAAACAAAAAATTATATCCACATACTGTCCATAATGTCTATACATGCCCAAACACTAAATATTCTATCCACATACTGTCCATAATGTCTATACATGCCCAAACACTAAATATTCTATCCACATACTGTCCATAATGTCTATACATGCCCAAACACTAAATATTCTATCCACATACTGTCCATAATGTCTATACATGCCCAAACACTAAATATTCTATCCACATACTGTCCATAATGTCTATACATGCCCAAACACTAAATATTCTATCCACAATGTCTATACATGCCCAAACACTAAATATACCCACATGCCAAAACACTAAATATTCTATCCACACTGTCCATAATGTCTATACATGCCCAAACACTAAATATTCTATCCACATATTGTCCATAATGTCTATACATGCCCAAACACTAAATATACCCACATGCCAAAACACTAAATATTCTATCCACACTGTCCATAATGTCTATACATCCCATCACACACACGACTTGTTTCAGGAAACTAGGTGTATGTCGCAAGTCACAACTTCACAGGAGAGGCATTTGAACGTTTAGGATTATTATTACATTTTTTATCTAAATGCATTTTTTGGCAGAAATGCCTTCTGGAACATTTGAACTTTCATGTGCCTTGATAACAAAGGTGGATGCCATCTGTAAATACAAATAAAGTTACAATTACAAGCCTAGTTGGTTTTGCCACAGAAAAAGACAGGACCTTTTCCGCTAGCCATGGTGGCCTGAGATAATGAATGGGCTGGACATGCCGAGAGATGAATTTCGGATTGGTCTCCCACATAGCATCCTATGGCTGTTTCAGCTGGTCAGTAGTTGTAGATAATCATTTCTACTGCAGTTTTTTTTTCAAAAGATATATCGCTAGCCATGGAGAACAGCAAATGTGTCGCTAATGCTTTCGATAATATTGCTGCCTGAATGTATCAGGCGCTATCAACAAAGGTCAGTGGAAAAAAAGTTGTGATGGACTACTTTCAGGAGGACAATCGTAGCATGCTGACTCTCTCCGAAAGAAAACATTGTAGAGTCTTCTGATGACAGTGATGGGGAAGAAACAGCAATCAACAGTGTTGTTGTCACGGAAGAAGTTGACCGAGTTTTGAAATCAGGGGAATGCCTGGTAGAAGCAGAGTATGATAAGGAGATTAATACAATTCTGGTGTTTGATTGCAAATGCAGAGGGAGTCGAAAAGAGAACACAGAAGGCTGTTGTATAAAACGCCCGTCTCCAGATTACATCTTCAAACTAAGGGCAACCATGGCACCCGTGACAGAGGGAGAAAGATCTGATGATTCTTATGGCATTGCACACGGTCAGTGTGAACCAGAGTGACTTGACACAACGCGGGCCAAGCAAGCTGTACAAACAAAATCAAAATGACACAGGTCGTGTCTTATTTAATGAAAGGGGTTGCAGTTAGCCGTGAAGAGTTCATCCATGTATACGGGTAAGAGTCTAGCTACAGTTTCAGATATTATATACATTTCTAATTTTGTCAAAGCTGTTTTTATTGCAAGTTAATGTTTACTGTTAAGCTAGCTAGCTATCTGACGTTAGGTGACTGGCTCACTAGCATTAACCTCTCAGGGGTTGCTGGGGCGCTAGCGCCCCAATCCCGACACTACCAGGTGAAATGTAAGGCGCCAAATTCAAAATCCAAAAGTTGAATTATTAAGCATCCACCAATGTAGTATGTTCCATACTCATCAAAAGCTCTGTTTCTTGGCAATATCACAGCGTTGTCAGATTTCAAAAAGGCTTTACGGTGAAAGCAGCACATTTGATTGTTTGAGGGTAGCACCTCACATATTTTTCCCATAGCCATGAATCCATTAGCCATCACGGCACACACATAACACATTTCACAGCGAAAACAAATCAATTACCTGTTGAAGAACTTCTGCTGAGGTCATCCTAAGTGTCCAACGAAGACAATCCATGGTTCTTTTGTTAGAAAAAGTAATGTATTTTATCCATAAATCTCCATTTGGTTCGCGTGTTATAATCAGAAACGACAGCCTCCACTCCTCCATTGAAACGTGACGCAAACTCGTTCATCTTATACCTATAAACAATATAAACAATATAAAACCTATAAACAATTAAACAGAGTTTTAAATGTATCCTTAGGAACACTTTTACGTATATTTACTATTATAAATCAACCGGAATATAAACTGATCGATAAAGACGGTAAAAAAGACACAGCGTGCCTTGTCGGGAGCGCGCGCTGGGTACTGTTTACATAAAAAGGTTACTTCCTGGTTTGCTCTTATTCTCTGGTCTAAAGCATCCAAAATGAAAATTTATACTGTCTCGAGACTGTTGACATCTAAAGGAAGCGATGGGTACTGCATTCATATGCCTTTATATGGTCATTTTCATGAGGGAGGGGTTCCAAATGAGCAATGTGTCAAAATCACTTTTTCCAGGACAGAAATTCCTCGGGGTTTCGCCTGCCATATGCGTTCTGTTTCACTCACATACAAATGGTTAACACTTTTGGAAAATTCAGAGTGTTTCCTATCCAATGGTACTAAATATGTGCATATCCTATTTTCTGGGCCTGAATGGGAGGCATTTTACTTTGGGCACGCCAGGCTCTCCAAAACCGACCCCTCAGCTGCCACTCCCTAACAAGTTAAGTGTATGATCTGTGTAGCAATATTATCTCAGATACCCATTTGCATTGCTAGTTATAGCCTAATGTTAGATAGCTAACTAGCTAACATCGGACCTATTTTGTTAACTTTAGCTAGCAACGACAATCGGTTAGTATTGCTAGTACTCTATCGATTAGGATTATGGTTCCTTGTTTAGCTAGCTAGCTACATGATTACATGACCCATCAAGTTAGCCAGGTGTCTGACGGTGATTACAGCCATCAATTGTAAAAAAAAAATGCTAAAATATGTGTGTCTGGAATGTCTTTCAGCATCAGTAGAGCACACCTGACTCTCCTCCACCAGTCATACAAGGAGAATGGTCTAATGCCTCCCATCAAAAAGAGGCCCAAGCAAGCACAGGTTACACCTGAAGCATGACGACTTGCAGCGAGTTGTGAACTTCATCAACTATGCAGAGGATAATGCAATAGTATTGCCAGGACGCCACCCAGGACACAAACACTTTGGTGGAAAGCTGCTGCCATCTCATGTGACAAATGCAGCGGTGTGGTGTCTCTACAAGGAATAGATGACAACACTTGGTATGTAAAACATAAACACGTTTTGATTACTTAATTTACCTCCAACATGATTAGCACTACTTTTATTGATCACACATTATTTCTGTATTTTCCAGAGGTACTTGTAGTCGGGCTGTCAAATGCTCCACAGAGTTCAAGTAACAGACATCTCAACATCAACTGTTCAGAGGAGACTGCGTGAATCAGGCCTTCATGGTCAAATTGCTGCAAAGAAACCACTACTAAAGGACACCAATAATAAGAAGAGACTTGCTTGGGCCAAGAAACACGAGCAATGGACATTAGACCGGTGGAAATCTGTCCTTTGGTCTGATGAGTCCACATTTGAGATTTTTGGTTCCAACCGCAGTGTCTTTGTGAGACGCAGAGTAGATGAATGGATGATCTCTGCATGTGTGGTTCCCACCGTGAAGCATAGAGTAGGAGGTGCAATGGTGCTTTGCTGGTGACACGGTCTGTGATTTATTTAGAATTCAAGGCACACTTAACCACCATGGCTACCACAGCATTCTGCAGCGATACGCCATCCCATCTGGTTTGTGCTTAGTGGGATTATCATTTGTTTTTAAACAGGACAATTACCCAACACACCTCCAGGCTGTGTAAGGGCTATTTGACCAAGAAGGAGAGTGATGGAGTACTGCATCAGATGACCTGGCCTCCAATCACCCAACCTCAACCCAATTGAGATGGTTTGGGAGAGTGAAGGAAAAGCAGCCAACAAGTACTCAGTATGGTTGAGAGAATGCCAAAAGTGTCCAAAGCTGTCATCTAGCCAAAGGGTGACTATTTTGAAGAATCTAAAATGTGTTAAGATTTTTTTAGTTACTACATGATTCCATATGTTTATTTCATAGTTTTGATGTCTTCACTATTATTCGACAATGCAGAAAAGAGTAAAAATAATGAAAAACCCTTGAGTGGGTCCAAACTTTTGACTGGTACTGCATGCATTATATATATATAGTTGAAGTCGGAAGTTCACATACACCATAGCCAAATACTTTTAAAGACCGTTTTTCACAATTCCTGACATTTAATCCTAGTAAAATTCCCTGTCTTAGGTCAGTTAGGATCACCACTTTATTTTAAGAATGTGAAAATAATTGTAGAGAGGATTATTTATTTCAGCTTTTATTTCTTTCATCACATTCCCAGCAGGTCAGAAGTTTACATACACTCCATTAGCATTTGGTAGCATTGCCTTTAAATTGTTTAACTTGGGTCAAATGTTTCAAGTAGCCTTCCACAAGCTTCCCACAATTATTTGGGTGAATTTTGGCCCATTCCTCCAGACAGAGCTGGTGTAACTGAGTCAGGTTAGTAGGCCTCCTTGCTCGCACACGCTTTATCAGTTCTGCCCACAGATTTTCTATGGGATTGAGGTCAGGGCTATGTGATGGCCAATCAGTCCTTAAGCCATTTTTCCACAACTTTGGAAGTATGCTTGGGGTCATTGTCCATTTGAAAGACCCATTTGCGACCAAGCTTTAACTTCCTGACTGATGTCTTGAGATGTTGCTTCAATATATCCACATAATTTCCCTCCCTCATGATGCCATCTATTTTGTGAAGTGCACCAGTCCCTTCTGCAGCAAAGCACCCCCACAACATGATGCTGCCACCCCCGTGCTTCACGGTTGGGATGGTGTTCTTCAGCTTGCAAGCCTCCCCCTTTTTCCTCCAAACATAACAATGGTCATTATGGCCAAACAGTTCTATTTTTGTTTCATCAGACCAGAGGACATTTCTCCAAAAAGTATAACATTTGTCCCCATGTGCAGTTGCAAACAGTAGTCTGACTTTTTTATGGTGGTTTTGGAGCAGTGGCTTCTTCCTTGCTGAGCGGCCTTTCGGGTTATGTCGTTTTACTGTATATATAGATACTTTTGTACCTGTTTCCTCCAGCATCTTCACAAGGTCCTTTGCTGTTGTTCTGGGATTGATTTGCACTTTTCGCACCAAAGTACGTTCATCTCTAGGAGACAGAACGCTTCTCCTTCCTGAGCGGTATGACGGCTGTGTGGTTCCATAGTGTGTATACTTGCGTACTATTGTTTGTACAGATGAATCTGGTACCTTCAGGTGTTTGGAAATTGCTCCCAAGGATGAACCAGACTTGTGGAGGTCTACAATTTGTTTTCCTGAGGTCTTGGCTGATTTCTTTTGATTTTCCCATGATGTCAAACAAAGAGGCACTGAGTTTGAAGGTAGGCCTTGAAATACATCCACAGGTACACCTCCAATTGACTCAAATGATGTCAATTCGCCTATCAGAGGCTTCTAAAGTCATGACATCATTTTACGGAATTCTCCAAGCTGTTTAAAGGCACAGTCAACTTAGTGTATGTAAAATTCTGACCCACTGGAATTGTGATACAGTGAATAATAAGTGAAATAATCTGTCTGTAAACAATTGTTGGAAAAATTACTTGTGTCATGCACAAAGTATATGTCCTAACCGACTTGCCAAAACTATAGTTTGTTCGCAAGAAAACTTGTGGAGTGGTTGAAAAACGAGTGGTTGAGTTTTAATGACTCCAACCTAAGTGTATGTAAACTTCTAACTTCAACTGTATATACACATATATACTTCGACACGGCTTGTCTTAATGTTTATATATTTCTTAATTCCATTCCATTACAACACATGCCATTTGCAAGATGCCAAAGCATGTCCCTGTACTGTGACTTATGTGCCAACCGTCCATAGGCCAACAGCCATGTGGGTGTGTGTGTGTGCAGCATGCCAAAGCATGTCCCTGTGCTGAAGCATGTGCCAACCCTTCCACTTTAAGGGCAACAGCCTTCCTAATATAGCCTTCAGAAAAACTGCCAATAGCTAAATAATTTAACAATTGAAATGTGTCAAACACAAATCCTTCAATATGTATATCTTAAAATGGCCATAACTGATGAACACAAGCTATTCACCATTTAGCTTTGAATGTGACACAATATGAAGGAACAGATTGGTTCCATCCAGTGAAAGTCTAAGGATAAATCTAGATGGATATAAATGTAAGGCAGGGCCGGCCCGCTCATTAGGCGGCCGCCTATGGCGGCAGCTTGACGAGGGCTGCATTTTCTGAGCTTAACTGGCCAACACGCACCTCCAACACATCAAACGTCACATAATTCTGCCCAAAAACAATGACAATTTATCTTAACCAGTGGAATATGGGCTTTTTAGGTGACCGCTGATGCCGCCCTATGATAATCAGTGCCCAATTTGTCAAAGGCAGGGACGCAAAATATTTATCTTGTCCATTCCCAACGCACCTCTCCAGGGTGCTGTTGGAGAGACGGATGGCTGCAGCACTCGACCAACATTCAGCCCCTTCCCCAAAAAATCAAACATAATTAACGTAGCAGATATGGAATAAAGAGTATGTGGCCTTTTCTGTAGCCTACAGGCTGGAGATAAAATGTATGACAATGTAATGAGATGGAACCTTTTTAGGGTATATCATGCAGGTTTCTCTGATCAAATAGCCTAACTTAAATGGCACCCAATCAAAAAAAATGTGCTGACATGTTAACAAACAACATATCATCCTAAAAACAGGACAGGTCAAAGTAAAATTGACAATCACAACTGTTGTCCAAGAGTTTTACCCTATTGTCATGATCAGTGGTTTCAAGTTATTATTTATATATTTTTGACAAGCTGATCATAACGAAAAAAATAAAATACTTCTGCATTTCCCGCTGTGTAAACACATTGCAAATAGGCTCAGAATAAATCCTGATGAAGCTGGGTAGCTGATATTTAGCGCTTAAATAGCGAAATTGACAGGAATCCGGAGTAATAAAGCCAATGTTGTTCAAACGGTGGGCCACCCACATGGATGGGAATTCATTTATGTCATTGGGGGTGAGACATGGTAGGCTACACCCCAGTAAGCACGGGGTGTAGCCTACTTTTTTGGTACTGTCCGGACCGGCCATCTTTTTTGGGGTGTTTTACAAAATAGTAGGCCTACCACATAGATGGGCATTCCTTAAATTACATTTCAGGTGCCACTGTAGGCCAGGGATGCACAACTCCAGTCCTCTGGGTCTTGATTGGTGTCACAATAACATCTGACAGCAACAGTGAACTAATAATGATCCTCAGTTTAGAATGCAATTTGTTTGATCAGCTGTGTTGATTAGTGAAGGGAAAAAGTGTGACACAACTCTGGCCCCCCAAGGACTGGAGTTTCCCATCCCTGTTGTAGACTATACCTCAGTAAGCAGACCGATGCTGACGCCTTTTGGACATCGTGTTTTTGCCCTGTCTGGACTGGACTTGTATTTTTGGTGCAGTCCAGACCGACCTTGATTTACACTTAAGTTGTTTTTTTGTCCGGTCCGAACCAATCAGATTTTGGCTGGTCTGGAACAGCCTTGATTTGACCCAAACATAGACATCTAAAAATGACATTTTCAACTTTAATTCAGAACCAAAAACGAACCTGATTTAAACGTCCGTAAAATATATATTTTCAGCTTTCACTCAGAACCTAAATTGAATACCTTCAATATCTGGAAAAATAGGTATTTTAGACATCTTTACAACGTAATTTTGCTTACTGTCACTATTCTTGTAGGGGCTGTAATTTTGTGGGTTCACCTAGGGCAGCAGAAAGGCCAGGACCGGCCCTGATGCAAAGCTTGGTAATCTCTCCTCCCCTGCTGCCCCCCACACATTATGATATTTCTCTAATTCATTTTGAACGAATGTGGACTAGAGCGCGACAGTGAGTGTATTTTGTTGTTACCACGTTTACATGCACACTCATAATTAAATATTAAAACGGATTATGCAGTAGGCAGATTATACAAATCATGTAAACACACACCATACTCTATTTATCTTAATCGGCATAAGGCCAATATCGCCGATTAAAACACCTGGTTTTCTGAGCAATCTTTGTAACTATTAGGACATGTAAACACCTTAATCGGCGTTCCAGTGTTGCAGTCGATCTGCGAATGTGCTCGCACCAGCCGAGCGAGCCTCTCTCTTTACGCGAGTGAATTGTGTTCTGAACAACTGAATGTACGCGTCTTTTACAAGTAGTTTTCACATATCAACTGTAATGTCCGAACATGTTCGCTGTGGTAGAAATAACGTTTGTTTTGATTGGCGATGTTCTACATTTTAGAGAGCCATTAAGTAGCCTGATTTCAGATGTGCCCATGTAAACACGAGTATTATGGGAATCGTTCTTGCAAAACATGTACACGTTTTAATCGAACTATTATTAATCTGACTATCCACAATCGCATTATTGTGTGCATGTAACCGTACTAATGGTAATGTTCCAACCCTGTAATAGCATTAACGTCCGCTGTATGGCAACATTGTAATCACATTTGTGGCGATGTATCATTTGCAAAACAAGGGGACGAGTTTCAACCGGCCTAAATCAAAACACCAGAAAATATCGGTTAGTATTGACAAATACTTCTCTACAATCTGTAGTTTGACAGCCTTTGAGGCACAGCGCAAGCGGCACCATTTAAACCCGAAATCTAAACTTGGAATGTTATTAAATCTTACCCTGTGTGTGTGTTGAGGACTTCCAAACAAGCTGCTTTGCACGGTTAATCACACAGCGACATAAGCGGTCGTTTGTTTTCCGTCGCGTCTACAGATGCAACTGGACCTATTGTGGCGCACGTGGGCATGACGTTTGAGCGCTGGCACAATGGTTGGGCACGGCTCGTGCACTGGCTCGCCTGTTCAATTAGGCTACTATTGCTATATGTATTTTAATAAATGTCATACAATTACGTTATTCTTTGTATTTCTTAGCCTAATAATTGATCTCCCAACACGACTCAATATCAGATAAAAAACATCTGATAGGCCTACTATTAGGAATGAAAAACTAAAGATTGTGTGTGTGTGTCAAAGAAAGCGAGTCAGGCAGAGAAATCGCTCACTGAGCAGTCAGTGTAATGCTTACTGTTCTTTTTGAAATAGTGTATTTCACTTTTGTTTTATCAATTTCACTTGCTTTGGCAATGTAAACATCTGTTTCCCATGTAAATAAAGCCCATAAATTGACATTTCATTGATACAGACCAGCACAGCCAAGAAGCAGGACCGAGTTTGGGAAAGCCAGTCTGTTGCCACCTACTTCAATGGTTGCAACAGCAGCAACCGACACAAACAAGCGAGATGGTGGGCTTTGAGGGTAAGACGTTTAACTCTAGTAATTAATTACCGGTAGGTTTTTATTTATTTATTTCACCTTTATTTAACCAGGTAGGCCAGTTGAGAGCAAGTTCTAATTTACAACTGCGACCTGGCCAAGATAAAAGGTTATTCCATCTCCCAACCAAAACGAGCCTAAAAATAGGCCTGGTATAACCTACATGTAAAAATGCATTCCTGTCCAATTCTTCCATGGGCAAACATATATGGAAAGGGACTCCAAAAAAAAGGGTTGGAATTCCAAAAGGATTTACCCTATTGATAGAATGAAGCATATTCTGACTATAGTGTAAATCCATTTTAATTTAGTCATTTTTACAGCAACCCTTTCCATACATGTTTACCCATGGAAGAATTGGTCAAAAATGAACTTTTTGGACCTGAATGTATAAAGGTCCTCAATGTTGACCTATTTTTCAGACCATAAGAAGTCCATGTCATCCTCACAGGAAAAGATAAACGGTTTAGTTTGATATAATTTAAAAGCTTACAAACGGGGTTGCCAAATATAATTTATTGAAAAAAGTTTAAAGTATGACTTTTTAACCTTTTAACGTCAATTCTCAAAACATATATTTTTTCTTCATATTAGCATATGTTGTAGCTTAGACCCTCATCTGAGGTGTTCGTTGTGCCTGCCATCGGTTGAAACACAACAAGCTCTTGAATACAGGGTGGGTGTCATTTTAATCATCAAAATAGATTTCATAAAGTGGACCTATCCCTTCAAACCACTGCAATTTAGCTGGTACATTACATTTAAATTGAACTGACATTTTTACTTCTAATTACTACCACAAAGATGGCCGCCGGTCCACCCACCTTGGAATGTCTTCTTCTTCTATGATATCATAACGGTGCGCAAGCAATCTTTTAAGTGCATGCCGCCACCCACCGTACTGGAATGTACGCTCAATCATGATCTGCCCAATGCTGTACTACCATGAAAATAAAATTCTAAACCAAATTAATCCATAACTTCTACCATTGTGTCTCAACTGATGGCAGGCACAACACAAAAACCTCAGATGATATCAAATAGGGTCTAAGCTACAACAGGCTAGGCAAATATGGAGAAAGAAAATTACAGGTTTCTAGATAATTTACATTTTAATAGGTTAAAAAAAAGCACATTTTTATTAAACAACATTTTAAAGTAGTTAAGCTTTAATATGTTGCCATTCTCAAGCGTTCATTTTTTTTCCAATGATGAAGATATGGATGTCTCATTGTATGGTGGGGTATGAAAAATAGGTCAACTTTCAGCACCTATATTATTTTTGAGAACCTTTTTGGCATTGAGGTAAAAAACAACAACTTTTTGAGCACTTCCACCAGAGGAGGTTGGTGGCACCTTAATTTGGGAGGACGGGCTCGTGGTAATAGCTGGAGCGGTATCAAATACATCAAACAGATGATTTCCATGTATTTCCAACTATTTTATGCAGTTATTTATGCTATTTTGAACCAGTGCATTACAGTGTTTGTTACTTGAATACATTTAGCTTGTGATGTTGCAGACTGAGAATTTATTTCACATAAACCGACAAATGACATTGCGATGTACAGAAGGCGAAACACCCCATCCATTCCTTCCTGTCCAGATGTGGAAGAGGATCTGCACTCTAATGGAGAGCTGATCCCTTGTAAGATCAATGGAAGGGCCTTCTACACTACAGTCCTGGGGAAGACAAACACACAGATTTGTGTACAGATTCATGTTGCTTTCTCTAATGAGCCACAGCTGGCTCACTGATATATACACCCCCCAGGCTTCATAATTACACCCTTCCCTCTGCAGCAGAGTAAAACATGGGTTATGTTTTGATATGCTTACCAAACACGGGTGAGGTTCAGTAGCCATGTTTACAGTAGCTAGAAATATGGAGGGGTTGATGTAATAATGACCACTATCTGTGTTTTGGTGCCAATTTCCACAGCAGTTATCATCAGATGGAGGACAGAGACAGCAGCAGTTGCTAGTCATTCTGTTGTTGTATTGCTGACTCAGTTAAGGTGTGACTCCCTCCACAGATTAGTCATGGGTATTATGTACTGTAGCCCTTGAGCTTAAAATAGCATTTGAACAAATTCAGGACATTTAAAATAAGTCCTGACTTTTCAAAAAAGTTGTTGTTTTCCTACCTTGTCAAGATATTCGGGTGAATTTGTTAGGACACTGGGGCCCTGATAAGGTAGGAAAACAAGTACGTACACACACACACACTATAGCAGTTGTATGTGTGTATTGAGGTTTAAACCTCCCTGCCCCTTTCCTTGTCATCCTGTAGAGAAACCCCCATCTGTCAGCAAGCACCAGCTAAGAAGAGGAAGGTGTTTAACTACGGCAAGCAGAGAGCTGAGGGAACAGAGCTCTCCATTATCAAACCAAAGGGGAGACAACACAACATCACACGGTTCATCATAGGAGAACAGCTCCAATAACCATGCCAAAGCTCGCCTCAGACTACTGTGAAAGAGGCTGTGGAAGGGACCTAGTGATGAATTGAACTAAGACAAAGACCCACTCTACTGTAAAACGAGCCCACATTTGTTAGCTAAATGTCACCTACACTATATATGCAAAAGTATGTGGACACCCCTTCAAATTAGTGGATTCAGCTATTTCAGCCACACCCGTTGTTGACAGGTGTATACAATCGAACACACAACCATGCCATCTCCATAGACAGACATTGGCAGTAGAGTGGCCGAACGTGGCACCGTCATAGGATGCCACCTTTCCAACAAGTCAGTTTGTCAAATGTCTGCCCTGCTAGAGATGCCCCGGGCAACTGTAAGTGCTGTTATTGTGAAGTGGAAACTTCTAGGAGTAACAACGACTCAGCCGTGAAGTGGTAGGCCACACAAGCTCAACGGGACCGCAGAGTACTGAAGCGCGTAGCAGGTAAAAATCTACCATCTTGCCGTCTGACGGAAGAATCTGGGTTTAACGGATGCCAGGAGAACGCTACCTGCCTGAATGCATAGTGCCAACTGTAAAGTTTGATGGAGGAGGAATAACGGTCTGGAGCTGTTTTTCATGGTTCGGGATAGGCCCCTTAGTTCCAGTGAAGGGAAATCTTAACGCTACAGCATACAATGACGTTCTAGACGATACGGTGCTTCCAACTTTTGGGCAACAGTTTGGGGAAGGCCCTTTCTTGTTTTAGCATGACAATGACCACGTACACAAAGCGAGGTCCATACAGAAATGGTTTGTTGAGATCGGTGTGGAAGATCTTGACTGTCCTGTACAGATCCCTGATCTCAACCACATCAAACACCTTTGGGATGAATTGTGACTGCGAGCCAGGCCTAATCGCCCAACATCAGTGCACAACTTCATTAATGCTCTTGTGGCTGAGTCCCCGCAGCAAAGGGGAGACCAACTCCATATTAATGCCCATGATTTTGTTAGACGAGCAGGTTTCCACATACTTTTGGTCATATAGTGTATCATAATTTCTGTTTCCAGATGTGTTATATACCTTAAACCACTTACGTATTTCAGTCAACTTCTACCATCACCACTAGGACTTTGAAAGTAAGTTGAACAGCCTTTATTATGTTTGTGTGGTTTTGAAACGCATCATTGCTGTGTGTATTAGCTAGAGTTTCAAACATGTATAGGCCCAGCCCTTTGGCCCCTGCATCTTACTCTATTGTGTCAGAAGCATAATTAGAAACAGTAGCCTGACATCGGTAGTGCTGGCCTGGGTGTTAACAGTGCCTTGATGCCAATTCCATACATAAACCTATAATATAAGTAAAAAAATAAGCTAAATACTGGTGTCATTATTCATATGGAACAGATCATAACCATGAGAGGGAGACAAAGTATCTATTGTGTTGGAAAATCCTATGATCTCAGAATATCATATGACCAATTCAAGACTGCCACGCTGCCTTGAGCTAGCCACGCTGCCTTGAGCTAGCCACGCTGCCTTGAGCTAGCCACTCTGCCTGAGGTGGTGCTCGGCACTTACTGTTGAACACAGAACGAAGGTCTGTTCTTTTGGGAAGTTTTGTAAGTCTATTGAAAAAGCTGAGTTACTAGCTAGCTACCTTTTTTGAGTTTGGATCCTGCGACGCGATTGGCATCAGTTGCTGGGACCGTTACGGTCTGTCCAGTGATCCTGACTACTATGGCCGGGTCTGAGGAGCAGTTTGTCGTAGCAGGTAACCTACCTGCTACCTAGCTAGCTAGCTTGGTTTTCTTGAGGGCTTGAATGAAATGCGGTTAGCCACTGAGACCGCGGATTGTCCCGGGCTTGTGGCTGTCGAGATCCCTGCTGTTTGTTGTTGTTTTCAATCTTCCTTGCGACCTGCCCTGTCTGGAACTGCGAGGAATAACAGCGTAACCTACGTTGTTACCATGACAAAGACCAAAGCCGGCGGGAGTAACGTTAACATTGAGGACAGTGGTGTATCTATCACAGGTGAAGCATCTTTTAAACTAACAAGAATTGCAGCATCTCTATAAGAGACATGGGTGGAGTCTGAGGACAAAGTGAGAGAAACTATCTCTGAGAAACTGAAGCGGACAGGACTGGAAAAGGGGAACATAGATCTTCCTCAATGAGGACTATCCTGAAGCTGTGCGCCAGTAGAGGAAAGAACTTATCCCAGCCATGAAAGCTGCCAGAGCCCGCGGGGGACTATGCTTACATCCAATATGACAGGCTCATTGTCCACCATCCCTCCCAAAAGCTTGGAAGGGATGAGAGTGCCCATGGGCTCGTAGCTTTGACCCCGCTGCGCGCACACAAACACACTTATACACACCAACTGATTTAATGGAATGTATATGTTTTTCTCTTGCTTTGTTTGCTCTTTTTTTTTGATAACAGTCAGTATCTAATATGTGTGAAATGCTTGATAATGTATGTGATGTAAACAGAGAGGTCTACTTTCTTGGGGACCTGAGTATTGACAGTCTGCTCAAGAGGAAACTTCTCACTGTAACCAGTGCCTGTAATCTGGTTCAGGTTATTAATCAACCTACCGATCATCCACATGTATTGATCACATTTTTCACTAATACTGTAGAACTTTATTCTAAAGCTGTATCCGTGCCCATGCAGTGATCACAATATAGTGGCTATATCCAGGAAAGCCAAAGTTCCAACAGCTGGGCCTAAAATAGTGTATAAGAGATCATACAAAAGAGTTTGCTGTGACTCTTATGTGTATGATGTTAAAAATGTTAGTTGGTCTGATGTGATTAATGAGCAGCATCCAGACGCTGCACTTGATGAATTTATGAAATTGCTTCTTCCAATTATTGATAAACATGCACCTGTTAAGAAACTGACTGTTACAACTGTTAAGGCTCCATGGATTGATGAGGAATTAAAAAACGGTATGGTTGAAAGAGATTGGGCAAAAGGAGTGGCTAATAAGTCTGGTTGCAGATCTAACTGGCAAATTGAGAAATTATGTGACTAAACTCAACAAAAAGAAGAATAAACTGTATTATAAAGCCAAGTACTTTAAATTCAATTATTGGAAGAAAGACAAGTTCAACTCCATCTTTCATTGAATCAGATTGTTTATTCATCACAAAACCATTTGATGTGGCCAATTATTTTAATGAATATTTAATTGTGGGCAAACTTAGGCAGGAAATGCCAACAGCAAACAGTGAGCCCTTGTACACAAAACTAATAATGAAAGAAAAGCATTGCAAGTTGAGTTTTGTAGAGTTATTGTGGGAGACTTGGAAAAATTATTATTGATCAATAATGACAAACCTCCTGGCATTGACAACTTAGATGGAAAGCTACTGAGGAAGGTAGCTGACTCTATAGCCACTCCTTTTTTTTTTACTAGGCAAGTCAGTTAAGAACAAATTCTTATTTTCAATGACGGCCTTTCAATGATTTTACTTATAATTCATATAAGGAAATCAGTCAATTCTTTAGGCACTATTCTATGGATTTCACATGACTGGGTAGGGCCACAGCCATGGGTGGGCCTTGGAGGGCACCCTTTGGGGAGCCAGGCCCAGCCAATCAAAATGAGTATCAGGCAGAAATATTACAGGCAGAAATACACCTCAGTTTCATCAGCTGTCCAGGTGGCTGGTCTCAGACGATCCCGCAGGCGAAGAAGCCGGATGTGGAGGTCCAGGGCTGGTGTGGTTACACATGGTCTGTCATTGTGAGGCCGGTTGGACTTACTCCCAAATTACATAAAACATGTTGGAGGCAGCTTATGGTAGAGAAATTAACATTAAATTCTCTGGCAAGATCTCTGGTGGACATTCCAGCAGTCAGCATGCCAATTGCACGCTCCCTCAACTTGAGACATCTGTGGCATTGTGTTGTGTGACAAAACTGCACATTTTAGAGTGGCCTTTTATTGTCCTCAGCACAAGGTGCACCTGTGTAATGATTGTTGGGTTCTGAGAATATGAAAATATACATATTCCTGTCACTGATGGAGTGCTAAGGTTTAGAGGGTCTACACCAGAAGTTAAGGGTTATAGGAGCAAGGTATATAGTGGGTGCAACTAAGTTTGGAATGTGTTGAGTGCAGGAAAGCGATTACATGCGGCAGGCATGGATAAGGGGAGACTAGTGGAGATCTTGGAAGCTAACAATGTCACTGAGGGAGAGAGGATATGTTATTGTTAGCCATCAGGGATCCTCTGGGAGGAGAAGCGACACAGTCTGGTTCCAATAACCATAACAGCCTTGAGTTGGGGAGTAGTGAGCACTTTGGGGTAGAGGTCAGGTTAGATGAAGTGAGGAAGAACATAAATCACTAAGGTTCTGTCTAGCAACAGAGATGCATTGGCTGTTCAGATGTGGAGGACTCAGCCTATGCGAAAGGGTTAAATATCAGTGCTTGTGTGAAATGTATTTTGTCTGAATTACAGCTGTAACGACCCTTTGGGAATAATTTAACTTGGTTAAGCTTCTATAGGGTCCGTGAGTTATTTACTCAATTAGAACCTAACATGATCATGCTGTTTAATCAGCTTCTTGATATGCTGCACCTGTCAGGTGGATGGATGATCTTGGCAATGGAGAAATGCTCACTAACAGGGAAGTAAACAAATTAGTGCACAACATTTGAGAGAAATAAGCTTTTTGTGCATATGGAAAATTTCTGGGATATTTTATTTTAGCTCATGAAACATGGGACCAACACTTTACATGTTGCATTTTTATATTTTTGTTCAGTATAGATTCAATGGTTGTAAAGATGGGGAGAGGCTCTGCTTTTTTGACACCACACTCCACAAAGCAAGTCCTGCAGGCTCTAGTTGTATCTTCTCTTGATTATTGTCCGTTCTTGTGCTCAAGTCCTGCAAAGAAAGACGTAGTTAAGCAGCAGCTGGCCCAGAACAGAGCGGCACGTCTTGCTCTTCATTGTAATCAGAGGGATAATAATAATACTATGCATGCCAGTCTCTCATGGCTAAGAGTTGAGGAAAGACTGACTGACTGCATAATCTAAGAAACATTCATGTGTTGTAAATTCCAAATTGTCTGCATAGTCAACTGACACACACACTTACCCCACGAGACAAATTCAAGGAAACGTACGGTATTATACAGAGCCATGAGCGCATTGAACTCCCTTCCATCTTAAATAGCGCAGGTGAACAGCAAACCTGATTTAAAAAAATCAACAGAATTAAGCAACACCGCATGGCACAATGCCTCTCCCCCATGTGACCTTCTTGTTGTGTGTATCTACTGACATGTATGTGGAACTGATAGATGCAAACACACTACATGTTTATGTTTTTAAATGTATGTCTTGTAATGTATTTTGTCTGTAATGTCTTTTTTGTTATGTGTCAGACCCGCTGCCTGACAGCGAACTGAGCTAGCCACGCTGCCTGACAGCGAACTGATCTAGCCACGCTGCCTGACAGCGAACTAAGCCAGCCACGCTGCCTGACATCTGTGAATTGTTAGATGCTACTGCACTGTTGAAGCTAGGAACACAAGCATTTTGCAACAATAACATCGCTAAATATGTGAATGTGTCCAATACAATTTGATTTGATTTTGACATTTGACTGATCTAGCCACGCTGCCTGACATGCATTTTAATAGCAACTGAAAAGGAAAACAATGCTTTATTATGTCTTGGATTGCTGTCCCCTCCCTGCTGGCTACCAGAATAATAATTGGTTAGGGCGCATCCCAAATTAAATTAATGTCCTATAGTGCAATACTTTTGGGACAGACCTAGGTGTGTTCTCCTGTAGTAACGTTTTCATGGGAGAAATCATATGTAGGTAGACTCTGTGTGTAAGAGGTAGGCAAGCAGTTTGATACTTATAACATTAATTCACATTTAGGAGTCTAATTCACTGTCACTATTCTCTAGGGCTTGAAAAAAATGCATTCTTGTGCATTAAACATTATGGTAAATGCAATGTCTTAGTACTGTCCTTTTAATGGCTGTACTAAACACGGAGCATGCAGATATCTAGACGAGATAATGTGTTTGAATTGGGACTGGACTGCACTTTAAAGGTATGCACTTATTGGATGAGCATATACATCGTAGTCTGTATTAAACCCAGTTTAATCACTGAGGGATCCAAGCGTGTGGTCTGAGCTGTAACCAGATATGAGGTGACTGCGAGTGTCATGTGACCAACCGTGAAGTGGTATGATGCCAAACCACGTCTGTCACTAGTGGTAAATCTCAAGAGTCCAGGAAGACCTAAAGCACTGGTATAGAGGACTTTACAATATATGCTGGCCAAATATTAGCATCACAATCAGTGGACAAAACAGTTTCTTAGAAGCAAGTGAGAGGCTTTGCTCAGAGGATTCTTGGTGTTGCTCAAGGCAAAAAAAATAAAACAGCCACCAACACACTGTGACATCACAGAACGGCACCACCTCGGACCTAGTTAGCCCTTCATCATTCTACACCAATGGGTCACTGAAGTGTGTTTGTGTGTGTGTTCCAGCCAGAGCCTTCCAAGAAGCAGTCCAACTGGCGTAGGAAACACGAGGACATCATAGCCACCATCAGAGCTACCAAGGGCATCACTCAGGTCATGAAGGGGGTGGGGGTTATCCCCCTCCTACGACCCAGTGACTGTGATTGTGTTGTTCCAGATTATATCCAGTGACTGAGTTGTTCCAGATTATATCCAGTGACTGTGTTGTTCCAGATTATATCCAGGGACTGTGTTGTTCCAGATTATATCCAGGGACTGTGTTGTTCCAGATTATATCCAGGGACTGTGTTGTTCCAGATTATATCCAGGGACTGTGTTGGTGTTCCAGATTATATCCAGGGATTGTGTTGGTGTTCCAGATTATATCCAGTGACTGTGTTGGTGTTCCAGATTATATCCAGTGACTGTGTTGGTGTTCCAGATTATATCCAGGGACTGTGTTGGTGTTCCAGATTATATCCAGGGACTGTGTTGGTGTTCCAGATTATATCCAGGGACTGTGTTGGTGTTCCAGATTATATCCAGGGACTGTGTTGTTGTTCCAGTTTAAATCCAGGGACTGTGTTGGTGTTCCAGATTATATCCAGTGACTGTGTTGTTCCAGATTCCATCCGGTGACTGTGTGATCAAATAAAATTGTATTTGTCACATGCGTTGTAAAAAACAGGTGTACATTTACAGTGAAATGCTTATTTACGGGCCATTCCCATCAATGCAAAGAGAGATAAAATAGAAATAATAGAAAAATAATATCACAAGAAATAAATACGCAATGAGTAACGATAATTTATAAACGGGGTAACAGTAGCGAGTAAATGTTCTGGGGTTCAAGGTAATTGAGGTAGATATGTACCTATACAGTGCCTTTGGAAGTATTCAGACCCTTTGACGTTTTCCACATTTTGCTACATTACAGCCTTATTCTAAAATGGATTAAATAAAAAAATCCTCAGCAATCTACACACAGTACCCCATAATGACAAAGCGAAAACAGGTTTGTATACATTTTTGAAAATGTATTAAAAATAAATAACAGAAATACCTTATTTACATAAGCATTCAGACCCTTTGCTATGAGATGCGAAATTGAGCTCAGGCGCATCCTGTTTCCATTGATCACCCTTGAGATGTTTCTACAACTTGATTGGAGTCCACCTGTGGTAAATTCAATTGATTGGACATGATTTGGTAAGGCACACACCTGTCTATATAAGGTCCCACAGTTGACAGTGCATGTCAGAGCATAATCCAAGCCATGAGGTTGAAGGAATTGTTCATAGAGCCTCGAGACAGGATTGTGTCGAGGCACAGATCTGGGGAAGGGTACAAAAACATTTCTGCAGCATTGAAGGTCCCCAAGAACACAGTGGCCTGTATCATTCTTAAATGGAAGAAGTTTGGAACCATGGAGAATCTTCCTAGAGCTGGCTCCTGGCCAAACTAAGCAATCGGGGGAGAAAGGCCTTGGTCAGGAAGGTGACCAAGAACCCGATGGTCACTCTGACTGAGCTCCAGAGATCCTCTGTGGAGATAGTTGTCCTTCTGGAAGGTTCTCCCATCTTTGCAGCACTCCACCAATCAGGCCTTTATGGTAGAGTGACCAGACAGAAGCCACTCCTCAGTAAAAGGCACATGACAGCCTGCTTGGAGTTTGCCAAAAGGCACCGAAAGACTCTCAGACCATGAGAAACAAGATTCTCTGGTCTGATGAAATCAAGATTGAACTCTTTGGCCTGAATGCCAAGTGTCACGTCAGCAGGAAACCTGGCACCATTCCTACGGTGAAGCATGGTGGTGGTGGCAGCATCATGCTTTGGGGATGTTTTTCAGGGACTGGGAGACTATTCAGGATCGAGGCAAAGATGAACGGAGCAAAGTACAGAGAGATCCTTGATGAAAACATTGCTCCAGAGCGCTCAGGACCTCTGACTGGGGTGAAGGTTCACCTTCCAACAGGACAATGACCCTAAGCACACAGCCAAGACAACGCAGGAGTGGCTTTGGGAAAAGTCTCTGAATGTCCTTGACTGGCCAAGCAAGTCCAGACTTGAGCCCGATCGAACATCTCTGGAGACACCTGAAAATAGTTGCGCAGCAGCGCTCCCCATCCAACCTGACAGAGCTTGAGAGGATCTGCAGAGGAGAATGGGAGAAACTCCCCAAATACAGGTGTACATTGTGTGTGTGTGTGGCTGTAATCGCTGCAAAAGGTTCTTCAACAAAGTACTGAGTAAATGGTCTGAATACTTATGTAAATGTTGATGTTTCCTTCTTTTATATATAATTTGTAAAAATGTCAACCAAGTTTTTTCTTTGTCATTATGGGGTATTGTGTGTAGATTGAGGGATGAAAAAATTATATAATTTTTGAATAAGATCTTCATATTGATTGGTAACTTGTTTGGTAAGATTAGTACAGATTTTCTCATAGGACCCCAAGAGCCACTGTACTAACCTCTCTCTCTCTGCTCGCTTCCTCTCTCTGTCTCCACTGCGTCCTCCTGCATGCATTGCAGCTTGCCTCAGCCT
Organism: Brachymystax lenok tsinlingensis; assembly: GCA_030435695.1. Taxonomy (NCBI): domain Eukaryota; kingdom Metazoa; phylum Chordata; class Actinopteri; order Salmoniformes; family Salmonidae; genus Brachymystax; species Brachymystax lenok. Next base: position 9,942,080 of record CM059814.1, read on the forward strand.
CACCACTGAGCGCTGTAAAGCTAAGTTAGTCTGAGAACTGTGTGATTGTGTTGTCTCAGATTATGTCCAGTGTCCATCCTGCCAGCGGCGGTTCAGTGAGAATGCAGCAGACACATTAAATTCTGTAAGGAGCTGCAAGCACACAGGTAGGAATGACAGCACTGACGCATGAGTATGAGTGTTTAACGGTTCTTTTAAGTGTGTGAGCCATACACAGTGAGGGTGTGTGTGTGTGTGTGTGTGTGTGTGTGTGTGTGTGTGTGTGTGTGTGTGTGTACGCATGCACACACTCTCCACAGTTCAAGCCTCCTGCTCCTGTGAAGAAGGCCACCTCTCCTGCTGTGTCCTACTCTTCCTCCTGTTTACCCCAGAGATCTGGCCTGGGCCAGTTAACACACACACACACACACATACATACATACATACATACATACATTATATATACACAAACACTGGTCCTCACAGTCAGATGATGGTAGAGATACAGTTGAAGTCGGAAGTTTACATACACCTTAGCCAAATACATTTAAACTCAGTGTTTCACAATTCCTGACAAGTAATCCAAGTAAAAATTCCCTGTTTTAGGTCAGTTAGGATCACCTCTTTATTTTAAGAATGTGAAATGTCAGAATAATAGTAGAGAGAATTATTTATTTCAGCTTTTATTTCTTTCATCACATTCCCAGTGGGTCAGAAGTTTACACACTCAATTAGTATTTGGAAGCATTGCCTTTAAATTGTTTAACTTGGGTCAAATGTTTCGGGTAGCCTTCCACATGCTTCCCACAATAAATTGGGTGAATTTTGGCCCATTCCTCCTGACAGAGCTGGTGTAACTGAGTCAGGTTAGTAGGCCTCCTTGCTTGCACACACTTTTTAAGTTCTGCCCACAGATTTTCTATGGGATTGAGGTCATGGCTTTGTGATGGCCACTCCAATACCTTGACTTGGTTGTCCTTAAGCCATTTTGCCAAAACTTTGGAAGTATGCTTGGGGTCATTGTCCATTTGGAAGACCCATTTGCGACCAAGCTTTAACTTCCTGACTGATGTCTTGAGATGTTTCTTCAATATATCCACATAATTTTCCTTCCTCATGATGCCATCTATTTTGTGAAGTACACCAGTACCTCCTGCAGCAAAGCACCCCCACAACATGATGCTGCCATCCCCGTGCTTCACGGTTGGGATGGTGTTCTTTGGCTTGCAAGCCTCCCCCTTTTCCTCCAAACATAACAATGGTCATTATGGCCAAACAGTTATATTTTTGTTTCATCAGACCAGAGGACATTTCTCCAAAAAGTACGATCTTTGTCCCTATGTGCAGTTGCAAACCGTAGTCTGGCTTTTTTATGGCGGTTTTGGAGCAGTGGCTTCTTCCTTGCTGAGCGGTCTTTCAGGTTATGTCGATATAGGACTTGTTTAACTGTGGATATAGATACTTTTGTTCCTGTTTCCTCCAGCATCTTCACAAGGTCCTTTGCTGTTGTTATGGGATTTATTTGCACTTTTCGCACCAAAGTACGTTCATCTCTAGGAGACAGAACGCGTCTCCTTCCTGAGCAGTATGATGGCTGCTTGGTCCCATGGTGTTTATACTTGCGTACTATTGTTTGTACAGATGAACATGGTACCTTCAGGTGTTTGGAAATTGCTCCCAAGGATGAACCAGACTTATGGAGCTCTAAAAAATTATGAGGTCTTGGCTGATTTCTTTTGATTTTCCCATGATGTCAAGTAAAGAGGCACTGAGTTTGAAGGTAGGCCTTGAAATACATCCACAGGTACACCTCCAATTGATTCAAATGATGTCAATTCGCCTATCAGAGGCTTCTAAAGTCATGACATCCTTTTCTGGAATTTTCCAAGCTGTTTAAAGGCACAGTCAACTTAGTGTATGTAAACTTCTGACCCACTGGAATTGTTATACAGTGAATTTTTGTGAAATAATCTGTCTGTAAACAATTGTTGGAAAAATTACTTGTGTCATGCACAAAGTAGATGTCCTAACCGACTTGCCAAAACAATAGTTTGTTAAAAAGAAATTTGTGGAGTGGTTGAAAAACGAGTTTTAATGACTCCAACCTAAGTGTATATAAACTTCAACTGTATTTGTGTAAACCAGGGGTTATGTCACATGCTTGTCTCTTTCTGCTCAGTCTCTTTTGCAAAACTGTCTCTGTCTTCTGGAGGACATCTCAAAATAGACCCAGTCTCTTCTGTGCTAGGCCACACTGACTGAAACTAACACTGGAGCTTGTACTCTGTAGTACTAAACTAACACTGGAGCTAGCACTCTGTAGTACTAAACTAACACTGGAGCTAGCACTCTGTAGTACTAAACTAACACTGGAGCTAGTACTCTGTAGTACTAATACTGGAGCTAGCACTCTGTAGTACTAACACTGCAGCTAGCACTCTGTAGCACTAACACTGGAGCTAGTACTCTGTAGTACGAACACTGGAGCTAGCACTCTGTAGTACTAAACTAACACTGGAGCTAGTACTCTGTAGTACTTCTGGTTTCTCTCCTAACCGCACTGCCGCGTCTGGCCAACTGTGTAGTACTAAACTAACACTGGAGCTAGCACTCTGTAGTACTAAACTAACACTGCAGCTAGCACTCTGTAGTACTAACACTGCAGCTAGCACTGTAGTACTAACACGGGAGCTAGCACTCTGTAGTAATAACACTGGAGCTAGCACTCTGTAGTACTAAACTAACACTGCAGCTAGCACTCTGTAGTACTAACACTGAAGCTAGCACTCTGTAGTACTAACACTGGAGCTAGCACTCTGTAGTACTAATACTGGAGGTAGTACTAACACTGGAGCTAGCACTCTGTAGTACTAAACTCACACTGCAGCTAGCACTCTGTAGTACAAACACTGCAGCTAGTACTCTGTAGTACAAACACTGGAGCTAGCACTCTGTAGTACTAACACTGGAGCTAGTACTCTGTAGTACTTCTGGTTTCTCTCCTAACCGCACTGCCGCGTCTGGCCTACTCTGTAGTACTAAACTAACACTGGAGCTAGCACTCTGTAGTACTAAACTAACACTGGAGCTAGCACTCTGTAGTACTAACACTGGAGCTAGTACTCTGTAGTACTAAACTAACACTGGAGCTAGCACTCTGTAGTACTAACACTGGAGCTAGCACTCTGTAGTACTAACACTGCAGCTAGCACTCTGTAGTACTAACACTGGAGCTAGCACTCTGTAGTACTAACACTGCAGCTAGCACTCTGTAGTACTAACACTGGAGCTAGCACTCTGTAGTACTAAATTCACACTGGAGCTAGCACTCTGTAGTACTAAACTCACACTGGAGCTAGCACTCTGTAGTACTAAACTCACACTGGAGCTAGCACTCTGTAGTACTAAACTAACACTGGAGCTAGCACTCTGTAGTACTAAACTAACACTGGAGCTAGCACTCTGTAGTACTAAACTAACACTGGAGCTAGCACTCTGTAGTACTAACACTGGAGCTAGCACTCTGTAGTACTAACACTGGAGCTAGCACTCTGTAGTACTAACACTGGAGCTAGCACTCTGTAGTACTAAACTAACACTGGAGCTAGCACTCTGTAGTACTAAACTCACACTGGAGCTAGCACTCTGTAGTACTAAACTCACACTGGAGCTAGCACTCTGTAGTACTAACACTGGAGCTAGCACTCTGTAGTACTAACACTGGAGCTAGCACTCTGTAGTACTAACACTGGAGCTAGCACTCTGTAGTACTAACACTGGAGCTAGCACTCTGTAGTACTAACACTGGAGCTAGCACTCTGTAGTACTAAACTAACACTGGAGCTAGCGCTCTGTAGTACTAAACTCACACTGGAGCTAGCACTCTGTAGTACTAAACTCACACTGGAGCTAGCACTCTGTAGTACTAACACTGGAGCTAGCACTCTGTAGTACTAAACTAACACTGGAGCTAGCACTCTGTAGTACTAACACTGGAGCTAGTACTCTGTAGTACTAAACTAACACTGGAGCTAGCACTCTGTAGTACTAACACTGGAGCTAGTACTCTGTAGTACTTCTGGTTTCTCTCCTAACCGCACTGCCGCGTCTGGCCTACTCTGTAGTACTAAACTAACACTGGAGCTAGCACTCTGTAGTACTAAACTAACACTGGAGCTAGCACTCTGTAGTACTAACACTGGAGCTAGCACTCTGTAGTACTAACACAAGAGCTGGCACTCTGTAGTACTAAATTCACACTGGAGCTAGCACTCTGTAGTACTAACACTGGAGCTAGCACTCTGTAGTACTAAACTCACACTGGAGCTAGCACTCTGTAGTACTGAACTCACACTGGAGCTAGCACTCTGTAGTACTAACACTGGAGCTAGCACTCTGTAGTACTAAACTAACACTGGAGCTAGCACTCTGTAGTACTAAACTAACATTGGAGCTAGCACTCTGTAGTACTAACACTGGAGCTTGTACTCTGTAGTACTAAACTAACACTGGAGCTAGCACTCTGTAGTACTAACACTGGAGCTAGTACTCTGTAGTACTTCTGGTTTCTCTCCTAACCGCACTGCCGCGTCTGGCCTACTCTGTAGTACTAAACTAACACTGGAGCTAGCACTCTGTAGTACTAAACTAACATTGGAGCTAGCACTCTGTAGTACTAACACTGGAGCTAGCACTCTGTAGAACTAAACTAACACTGGAGCTAGCACTCTGTAGAACTAAACTAACACTGGAGCTAGCACTCTGTAGTACTAACACTGGAGCTAGCACTCTGTAGTACTAAACTCACACTGGAGCTAGCACTCTGTAGTACTAAACTCACACTGGAGCTAGCACTCTGTAGTACTAACACTGGAGCTAGCACTCTGTAGTACTAACACTGGAGCTAGCACTCTGTAGTACTAAACTAACACTGGAGCTAGCACTCTGTAGTACTAACACTGGAGCTAGTACTCTGTAGTACTAAACTAACACTGGAGCTAGCACTCTGTAGTACTAACACTGGAGCTAGTACTCTGTAGTACTTCTGGTTTCTCTCCTAACCGCACTGCCGCGTCTGGCCTACTCTGTAGTACTAAACTAACACTGGAGCTAGCACTCTGTAGTACTAAACTAACACTGGAGCTAGCACTCTGTAGTACTAACACTGGAGCTAGCACTCTGTAGTACTAACACTGCAGCTAGCACTCTGTAGTACTAACACTGGAGCCAGCACTCTGTAGTACTAAATTCACACTGGAGCTAGCACTCTGTAGTACTAACACTGGAGCTAGCACTGTGTAGTACTAAACTCACACTGGAGCTAGCACTCTGTAGTACTAACACTGGAGCCAGCACTCTGTAGTACTAAACTAACACTGGAGCTAGCACTCTGTAGTACTAAACTAACACTGGAGCTAGCACTCTGTAGTACTAAACTAACACTGGAGCTAGCACTCTGTAGTACTAAACTAACACTGGAGCTAGCACTCTGTAGTACTAAACTAACACTGGAGCTAGCACTCTGTAGTACTAAACTAACACTGGATCTAGCACTCTGTAGTACTAACACTGGAGCTAGCACTCTGTAGTACTAACACTGGAGCTAGCACTCTGTAGTACTAACACTGGAGCTAGCACTCTGTAGTACTAACACTGGAGCTAGCACTCTGTAGTACTAAACTCACACTGGAGCTAGCACTCTGTAGTACTAACACTGGAGCTAGCACTCTGTAGTACTAACACTGGAGCTAGCACTCTGTAGTACTAACACTGGAGCTAGCACTCTGTAGTACTAAACTAACACTGGAGCTAGCACTCTGTAGTACTAACACTGGAGCTAGTACTCTGTAGTACTAAACTAACACTGGAGCTAGCACTCTGTAGTACTTCTGGTTTCTCTCCTAACCGCACTGCCGCGTCTGGCCTACTCTGTAGTACTAAACTAACACTGGAGCTAGCACTCTGTAGTACTAAACTAACACTGGAGCTAGCACTCTGTAGTACTAAACTAACACTGGAGCTAGCACTCTGTAGTACTAACACTGGAGCCAGCACTCTGTAGTACTAAATTCACACTGGAGCTAGCACTCTGTAGTACTAACACTGGAGCTAGCACTCTGTAGTACTAACACTGGAGCTAGAACTCTGTAGTACTAACACTGGAGCTAGCACTCTGTAGTACTAACACTGGAGCCAGCACTCTGTAGTACTAAACTAACACTGGAGCTAGCACTCTGTAGTACTAAACTAACATTGGAGCTAGCACTCTGTAGTACTAACACTGGAGCCAGTACTCTGTAGTACTTCTGGTTTCTCTCCCAACCGCACTGCCGCTGGCCTGGCCTACTCTGTAGTACTAAACTAACACTGGAGCTAGCACTCTGTAGTACTAAACTAACACTGGAGCCAGCACTCTGTAGTACTAAACTAACACTGGATCTAGCACTCTGTAGTACTAACACTGGAGCTAGCACTCTGTAGTACTAACACTGGAGCTAGCACTCTGTAGTACTAACACTGGAGCTAGCACTCTGTAGTACTAACACTGGAGCTAGCACTCTGTAGTACTAAACTAACACTGGAGCTAGCACTCTGTAGTACTAACACTGGAGCTAGTACTCTGTAGTACTTCTGGTTTCTCTCCTAACCGCACTGCCGCGTCTGGCCTACTCTGTAGTACTAACACTGGAGCTAGCACTCTGTAGTACTAACACTGGAGCTAGCACTCTGTAGTACTAACACTGGAGCTAGCACTCTGTAGTACTAACACTGGAGCTAGCACTCTGTAGTACTAACACTGGAGCTAGCACTCTGTAGTACTAACACTGGAGCTAGCACTCTGTAGTACTAAACTAACACTGGAGCTAGCACTCTGTAGTACTAAACTCACACTGGAGCTAGCACTCTGTAGTACTAAACTCACACTGGAGCTAGCACTCTGTAGTACTAACACTGGAGCTAGCACTCTGTAGTACTAACACTGGAGCTAGCACTCTGTAGTACTAACACTGGAGCTAGCACTCTGTAGTACTAACACTGGAGCTAGCACTCTGTAGTACTAACACTGGAGCTAGCACTCTGTAGTACTAAACTAACACTGGAGCTAGCACTCTGTAGTACTAAACTCACACTGGAGCTAGCACTCTGTAGTACTAAACTCACACTGGAGCTAGCACTCTGTAGTACTAACACTGGAGCTAGCACTCTGTAGTACTAAACTAACACTGGAGCTAGCACTCTGTAGTACTAACACTGGAGCTAGTACTCTGTAGTACTAAACTAACACTGGAGCTAGCACTCTGTAGTACTAACACTGGAGCTAGTACTCTGTAGTACTTCTGGTTTCTCTCCTAACCGCACTGCCGCTGGCCTGGCCTACTCTGTAGTACTAAACTAACACTGGAGCTAGCACTCTGTAGTACTAAACTAACACTGGAGCTAGCACTCTGTAGTACTAACACTGGAGCTAGCACTCTGTAGTACTAACACTGCAGCTAGCACTCTGTAGTACTAACACAAGAGCTGGCACTCTGTAGTACTAAATTCACACTGGAGCTAGCACTCTGTAGTACTAACACTGGAGCTAGCACTCTGTAGTACTAAACTCACACTGGAGCTAGCACTCTGTAGTACTAACACTGGAGCTAGTACTCTGTAGTACTTCTGGTTTCTCTCCTAACCGCACTGCCGCGTCTGGCCTACTCTGTAGTACAAACTAACACTGGAGCTAGCACTCTGTAGTACTAAACTAACATTGGAGCTAGCACTCTGTAGTACTAACACTGGAGCTAGTACTCTGTAGTACTAAACTAACACTGGAGCTAGCACTCTGTAGTACTAACACTGGAGCTAGTACTCTGTAGTACTTCTGGTTTCTCTCCTAACCGCACTGCCGCGTCTGGCCTACTCTGTAGTACTAAACTAACACTGGAGCTAGCACTCTGTAGTACTAAACTAACACTGGAGCTAGCACTCTGTAGTACTAACACTGGAGCTAGCACTCTGTAGTACTAACACTGGAGCTAGCACTCTGTAGTACTAAATTCACACTGGAGCTAGCACTCTGTAGTACTAACACTGGAGCTAGCACTGTGTAGTACTAAACTCACACTGGAGCTAGCACTCTGTAGTACTAACACTGGAGCCAGCACTCTGTAGTACTAAACTAACACTGGAGCTAGCACTCTGTAGTACTAAACTAACACTGGAGCTAGCACTCTGTAGTACTAAACTAACACTGGAGCTAGCACTCTGTAGTACTAAACTAACACTGGAGCTAGCACTCTGTAGTACTAAACTAACACTGGAGCTAGCACTCTGTAGTACTAAACTAACACTGGATCTAGCACTCTGTAGTACTAACACTGGAGCTAGCACTCTGTAGTACTAACACTGGAGCTAGCACTCTGTAGTACTAACACTGGAGCTAGCACTCTGTAGTACTAACACTGGAGCTAGCACTCTGTAGTACTAACACTGGAGCTAGCACTCTGTAGTACTAACACTGGAGCCAGCACTCTGTAGTACTAAACTCACACTGGAGCTAGCACTCTGTAGTACTAACACTGGAGCCAGCACTCTGTAGTACTAACACTGGAGCTAGCACTCTGTAGTACTAACACTGGAGCTAGCACTCTGTAGTACTAAACTAACACTGGAGCTAGCACTCTGTAGTACTTCTGGTTTCTCTCCTAACCGCACTGCCGCGTCTGGCCTACTCTGTAGTACTAAACTAACACTGGAGCTAGCACTCTGTAGTACTAAACTAACACTGGAGCTAGCACTCTGTAGTACTAAACTAACACTGGAGCTAGCACTCTGTAGTACTAACACTGGAGCTAGCACTCTGTAGTACTAAATTCACACTGGAGCTAGCACTCTGTAGTACTAACACTGGAGCTAGCACTCTGTAGTACTAACACTGGAGCTAGAACTCTGTAGTACTAACACTGGAGCTAGCACTCTGTAGTACTAACACTGGAGCTAGCACTCTGTAGTACTAAACTAACACTGGAGCTAGCACTCTGTAGTACTAAACTAACATTGGAGCTAGCACTCTGTAGTACTAACACTGGAGCTAGTACTCTGTAGTACTTCTGGTTTCTCTCCTAACCGCACTGCCGCTGGCCTGGCCTACTCTGTAGTACTAAACTAACACTGGAGCTAGCACTCTGTAGTACTAAACTAACACTGGAGCCAGCACTCTGTAGTACTAAACTAACACTGGATCTAGCACTCTGTAGTACTAACACTGGAGCTAGCACTCTGTAGTACTAACACTGGAGCTAGCACTCTGTAGTACTAACACTGGAGCTAGCACTCTGTAGTACTAACACTGGAGCTAGCACTCTGTAGTACTAAACTAACACTGGAGCTAGCACTCTGTAGTACTAACACTGGAGCTAGTACTCTGTAGTACTTCTGGTTTCTCTCCTAACCGCACTGCCGCGTCTGGCCTACTCTGTAGTACTAAACTAACACTGGAGCTAGCACTCTGCAGAACTAAACTAACACTGGAGCCAGCACTCTGTAGTACTAACACTGGAGCTAGCACTCTGTAGTACTAACACTGGAGCTAGCACTCTGTAGTACTAACACTGGAGCTAGCACTCTGTAGTACTAACACTGGAGCTAGCACTCTGTAGTACTAACACTGGAGCTAGCACTCTGTAGTACTAACACTGGAGCTAGCACTCTGTAGTACTAACACTGGAGCTAGCACTCTGTAGTACTAACACTGGAGCTAGCACTCTGTAGTACTAAACTAACACTGGAGCTAGCACTCTGTAGTACTAAACTCACACTGGAGCTAGCACTCTGTAGTACTAAACTCACACTGGAGCTAGCACTCTGTAGTACTAAACTCACACTGGAGCTAGCACTCTGTAGTACTAACACTGGAGCTAGCACTCTGTAGTACTAACACTGGAGCCAGCACTCTGTAGTACTAACACTGGAGCTAGCACTCTGTAGTACTAACACTGGAGCCAGCACTCTGTAGTACTAAACTAACACTGGAGCTAGCACTCTGTAGTACTAAACTCACACTGGAGCTAGCACTCTGTAGTACTAAACTCACACTGGAGCTAGCACTCTGTAGTACTAACACTGGAGCTAGCACTCTGTAGTACTAAACTAACACTGGAGCTAGCACTCTGTAGTACTAACACTGGAGCTAGTACTCTGTAGTACTAAACTAACACTGGAGCTAGCACTCTGTAGTACTAACACTGGAGCTAGCACTCTGTAGTACTAACACTGGAGCTAGCACTCTGTAGTACTAACACTGCAGCTAGCACTCTGTAGTACTAACACAAGAGCTGGCACTCTGTAGTACTAAATTCACACTGGAGCTAGCACTCTGTAGTACTAACACTGGAGCTAGCACTCTGTAGTACTAAACTCACACTGGAGCTAGCACTCTGTAGTACTAACACTGGAGCTAGTACTCTGTAGTACTTCTGGTTTCTCTCCTAACCGCACTGCTGGCCTGGCCTACTCTGTAGTACTAAACTAACACTGGAGCTAGCACTCTGTAGTACTAAACTAACATTGGAGCTAGCACTCTGTAGTACTAACACTGGAGCTAGCACTCTGTAGAACTAAACTAACACTGGAGCTAGCACTCTGTAGTACTAACACTGGAGCTAGCACTCTGTAGTACTAACACTGGAGCTAGCACTCTGTAGTACTAACACTGGAGCTAGCACTCTGTAGTACTAACACTGGAGCTTGCACTCTGTAGTACTAACACTGGAGCTAGCACTCTGTAGTACTAACACTGGAGCTAGCACTCTGTAGTACTAACACTGCAGCTTGCACTCTGTAGTACTAACACTGGAGCTAGCACTCTGTAGTACTAACACTGCAGCTAGCACTCTGTAGTACTAACACTGGAGCTAGCACTCTGTAGTACTAAATTCACACTGGAGCTAGCACTCTGTAGTACTAAACTCACACTGGAGCTAGCACTCTGTAGTACTAAACTCACACTGGATCTAGCACTCTGTAGTACTAAACTAACACTGGAGCTAGCACTCTGTAGTACTAAACTAACACTGGAGCTAGCACTCTGTAGTACTAACACTGGAGCCAGCACTCTGTAGTACTAAACTAACACTGGAGCCAGCACTCTGTAGTACTAAACTAACACTGGAGCTAGCACTCTGTAGTACTAACACTGGAGCCAGCACTCTGTAGTACTAACACTGGAGCTAGCACTCTGTAGTACTAACACTGGAGCTAGCACTCTGTAGTACTAAACTCACACTGGAGCTAGCACTCTGTAGTACTAAACTCACACTGGAGCTAGCACTCTGTAGTACTAACACTGGAGCTAGCACTCTGTAGTACTAACACTGGAGCTAGCACTCTGTAGTACTAAACTAACACTGGAGCTAGCACTCTGTAGTACTAACACTGGAGCCAGTACTCTGTAGTACTAAACTAACACTGGAGCTAGCACTCTGTAGTACTAACACTGGAGCTAGTACTCTGTAGTACTTCTGGTTTCTCTCCTAACCGCACTGCCGCTGCCTGGCCTACTCTGTAGTACTAAACTAACACTGGAGCTAGCACTCTGTAGTACTAAACTAACACTGGAGCTAGCACTCTGTAGTACTAACACTGGAGCTAGCACTCTGTAGTACTAACACTGCAGCTAGCACTCTGTAGTACTAACACTGGAGCTAGCACTCTGTAGTACTAAATTCACACTGGAGCTAGCACTCTGTAGTACTAACACTGGAGCTAGCACTGTGTAGTACTAAACTCACACTGGAGCTAGCACTCTGTAGTACTAACACTGGAGCTAGCACTCTGTAGTACTAAACTAACACTGGAGCCAGCACTCTGTAGTACTAAACTAACACTGGAGCTAGCACTCTGTAGTACTAAACTAACACTGAGCCAGCACTCTGTAGTACTAAACTAACACTGGAGCTAGCACTCTGTAGTACTAAACTAACACTGGATCTAGCACTCTGTAGTACTAACACTGGAGCCAGCACTCTGTAGTACTAACACTGGAGCCAGCACTCTGTAGTACTAACACTGGAGCCAGCACTCTGTAGTACTAACACTGGAGCTAGCACTCTGTAGTACTAACACTGGAGCTAGCACTCTGTAGTACTAAACTCACACTGGAGCCAGCACTCTGTAGTACTAAACTCACACTGGAGCTAGCACTCTGTAGTACTAACACTGGAGCTAGCACTCTGTAGTACTAACACTGGAGCTAGCACTCTGTAGTACTAACACTGGAGCCAGCACTCTGTAGTACTAAACTAACACTGGAGCTAGCACTCTGTAGTACTAACACTGGAGCTAGTACTCTGTAGTACTAAACTAACACTGGAGCTAGCACTCTGTAGTACTTCTGGTTTCTCTCCTAACCGCACTGCTGGCCTGGCCTACTCTGTAGTACTAAACTAACACTGGAGCTAGCACTCTGTAGTACTAAACTAACACTGGAGCTAGCACTCTGTAGTACTAACACTGGAGCCAGCACTCTGTAGTACTAACACTGGAGCTAGCACTCTGTAGTACTAAACTCACACTGGAGCTAGCACTCTGTAGTACTAAACTCACACTGGAGCTAGCACTCTGTAGTACTAACACTGGAGCTAGCACTCTGTAGTACTAACACTGGAGCTAGCACTCTGTAGTACTAACACTGGAGCTAGCACTCTGTAGTACTAACACTGGAGCTAGCACTCTGTAGTACTAACACTGGAGCTAGCACTCTGTAGTACTAAACTAACACTGGAGCTAGCACTCTGTAGTACTAAACTCACACTGGAGCTAGCACTCTGTAGTACTAAACTCACACTGGAGCTAGCACTCTGTAGTACTAACACTGGAGCTAGCACTCTGTAGTACTAAACTAACACTGGAGCTAGCACTCTGTAGTACTAACACTGGAGCTAGTACTCTGTAGTACTAAACTAACACTGGAGCTAGCACTCTGTAGTACTAACACTGGAGCTAGTACTCTGTAGTACTTCTGGTTTCTCTCCTAACCGCACTGCCGCTGGCCTGGCCTACTCTGTAGTACTAAACTAACACTGGAGCTAGCACTCTGTAGTACTAAACTAACACTGGAGCTAGCACTCTGTAGTACTAACACTGGAGCTAGCACTCTGTAGTACTAACACTGCAGCTAGCACTCTGTAGTACTAACACAAGAGCTGGCACTCTGTAGTACTAAATTCACACTGAGCTAGCACTCTGTAGTACTAACACTGAGCTAGCACTCTGTAGTACTAAACTCACACTGAGCTAGCACTCTGTAGTACTAACACTGGAGCTAGTACTCTGTAGTACTTCTGGTTTCTCTCCCTAACCGACTGCCGCCTGGCCTACTCTGTAGTACTAAACTAACACTGGAGCTAGCACTCTGTAGTACTAAACTAACATTGGAGCTAGCACTCTGCAGTACTAACACTGGAGCCAGTACTCTGTAGTACTAAACTAACACTGGAGCTAGCACTCTGTAGTACTAACACTGGAGCTAGTACTCTGTAGTACTTCTGGTTTCTCTCCTAACCGCACTGCCGCCTGGCCTACTCTGTAGTACTAAACTAACACTGGAGCTAGCACTCTGTAGTACTAAACTAACACTGGAGCCAGCACTCTGTAGTACTAACACTGGAGCTAGCACTCTGTAGTACTAACACTGCAGCTAGCACTCTGTAGTACTAACACTGGAGCTAGCACTCTGTAGTACTAAATTCACACTGGAGCTAGCACTCTGTAGTACTAACACTGGAGCTAGCACTGTGTAGTACTAAACTCACACTGGAGCTAGCACTCTGTAGTACTAACACTGGAGCTAGCACTCTGTAGTACTAAACTAACACTGGAGCTAGCACTCTGTAGTACTAAACTAACACTGGAGCTAGCACTCTGCAGTACTAAACTAACACTGGAGCCAGCACTCTGTAGTACTAAACTAACACTGGAGCCAGCACTCTGTAGTACTAAACTAACACTGGAGCCAGCACTCTGCAGTACTAAACTAACACTGGATCTAGCACTCTGTAGTACTAACACTGGAGCTAGCACTCTGTAGTACTAACACTGGAGCCAGCACTCTGTAGTACTAACACTGGAGCTAGCACTCTGTAGTACTAACACTGGAGCTAGCACTCTGTAGTACTAACACTGGAGCTAGCACTCTGTAGTACTAACACTGGAGCTAGCACTCTGTAGTACTAAACTCACACTGGAGCTAGCACTCTGTAGTACTAACACTGGAGCTAGCACTCTGTAGTACTAACACTGGAGCTAGCACTCTGTAGTACTAACACTGGAGCCAGCACTCTGTAGTACTAAACTAACACTGGAGCTAGCACTCTGTAGTACTAACACTGGAGCTAGTACTCTGTAGTACTAAACTAACACTGAGCTAGCACTCTGTAGTACTTCTGGTTTCTCTCCTAACCGCACTGCCGCTGCCTGGCCTACTCTGTAGTACTAAACTAACACTGGAGCCAGCACTCTGTAGTACTAAACTAACACTGGAGCCAGCACTCTGTAGTACTAAACTAACACTGGAGCTAGCACTCTGTAGTACTAACACTGGAGCTAGCACTCTGTAGTACTAAATTCACACTGGAGCTAGCACTCAGTACTCAACACTGAGCCAGTAGTGCTAACACTGAGCCAGAACTCTGTAGCTAACACTGAGCTAGCACTGTACTGTACTAAACTAACACTGAGCTAGCACTCTGTGTGCACTACAGTAGCACTCTGTAGTACTAACACTGGAGCCAGCACCTGTAGTACTAAACAACACTGGAGCTAGCACCACTGAGCCAGCTAGTACTAAACTAACCTCTGTAGTACTAGCACCTGTAGTACCAACACTGGAGCCAGCACCTGTAGCACTAACACTGGAGCCAAGGAGCCACTCTGCAGTACTAAACTAACACTGAGCCAGCACTCTGCAGCTAACACTGAGCCAGTGCTCTGTACTGTGGTTTCTCTCCTAACCGCACTGCCGCCTGGCCTACTCTGTACTAAACTAACACTGAGCCAGCACCTGCAGAACTAAACTAACACCGAGCCAGCACCTGCAGTACTAACACTGAGCCAGCACCTGCAGTACTAACACTGGAGCCAGCACTGCAGTACTAACACTGGAGCCAGCACTCTGTAGTACTAACACTGGAGCTAGCACTCTGTAGTACTAACACTGAGCTAGCACTCTGCAGTACTAACACTGAGCCAGCACTCTGTAGTACTAACACTGAGCCAGCACTCTGTAGTACTAAACTAACACTGGAGCTAGCACTCTGTAGTACTCAAACTCACACTGAGCCAGCACTCTGCAGTACTAAACTCACACTGGAGCCAGCACTCTGTAGCTAAATAACACTGGAGCCAGCACTCTGTAGTACTAACACTGGAGCCAGCACTCTGCAGTACTAACACTGAGCCAGCACCTGCAGTACTAACACTGGAGCTAGCACTCTGTGTACTAACACTGGAGCTAGCACTCTGCAGTACTACTAACACTGAGCCAGCACCTGCAGTACTAAACTCACACCTGAGCCAGCACCTGCAGTACTAAACACACTGGGAGCCAGCACTCTGCAGTACTAACACTGGAGCCAGCACCTGCAGTACTAAACTAACACTGAGCCAGCACTCTGTAGTACTAACACTGGAGCTAGTATCCTGTAGTACTAACACCGAGCCAGCACCTGCAGTACTAACACTGGAGCTAGCACTCTGTAGTACTAACACTGGAGCCAGCACTCTGTAGTACTAACACTGCAGCCAGCACTCTGTAGTACTAACACAAGAGCCAGCACTCTGCAGTACTAAACTCACACTGGAGCTAGCACCTGTAGTACTAACACTGGAGCCAGCACCTGCAGTACTAAACTCACACTGGAGCTTTCAGCACTCTGTAGTACTAACACTGGAGCCAGTACTCTGTAGTACTAAACTAACGCCTGAGCCTAGCACTCTGTAGTACTAAACTAACACTGAGCCAGCACCTGTAGTACTAAAACTAACACTGGAGCTAGCACTCTGTAGTACTAACACTGGAGCTAGCACTCTGTAGAACTAAAAACTAACACTGGAGCTAGCACCTGCAGTACTAACACTGGAGCCAGCACCTGCAGTACTAACACTGAGCTAGCACTCTGCAGTACTAACACTGGAGCCAGTAGCACCTGCAGTACCAACACTGAGCCAGCACTCTGCAGTACTAACACTGAGCCAGCACTCTGTAGTACTAACACTGGAGCCAGCACTCTGCAGTACTCAACACTGCAGCCAGCACTCTGTAGTACTAACACTGAGCCAGCACTCTGCAGTCCACCAACACTGAGCTAGCACTCTGTAGTACTAACACTGGAGCTAGCACCTGTAGTACTAAACTAACACTGGAGCCTAAATTGTCAGTACTAACACTGGAGCTAGCACTCTGTAGTACTAAACTAACACTGGAGCTAGCACTCTGTAGTACTAACACTGGAGCACACCTGCAGCACTAACACTAGCACTCTTGCAGTACTAAACTAACACTGAGCCAGCACCTGTAGTACTAAACTAACACTGAGCTAGCACTGCAGTACTAACACTGGAGCCAGCACTCTGTAGTACTAACACTGGAGCTAGCACTCTGTAGTACTAACACACTGGAGCCAGCACTCTGTAGTACTAAACTCACACTGGAGCCAGCACTCTGTAGTACTAACACTGGAGCTAGCACTCTGTAGTACTAACACTGGAGCTAGCACTCTGTAGTACTAACACTGGAGCCAGCACTCTGTAGTACTAACACTGGAGCTAGCACTCTGTAGTACTAACACTGAGCTAGCACTCTGTAGTACTAACCAACACTGGAGCCAGCACTCTGCAGTACTAAACTCACACTGAGCCAGCACTCTGCAGTACTAAACTCACACTGGAGCTAGCACTCTGTAGTACTAACACTGGAGCCAGCACTCTGTAGTACTAAACTAACACTGGAGCTAGCACTCTGTAGTACTAACACTGAGCCAGTACTCTGTAGTACTAAACTAACACTGAGCTAGCACTCTGTAGTACTAACACTGGAGCCAGTACTCTGTAGTACTTCTGGTTTCTCTCCTAACCGCACTGCCGCGTCTGGCCTACTCTGTAGTACTAAACTAACACTGGAGCTAGCACTCTGTAGTACTAAACTAACACTGGAGCTAGCACTCTGTAGTACTAACACTGGAGCTAGCACTCTGTAGTACTAACACTGCAGCTAGCACTCTGTAGTACTAACACAAGAGCTGGCACTCTGTAGTACTAAATTCACACTGGAGCTAGCACTCTGTAGTACTAACACTGGAGCTAGCACTCTGTAGTACTAAACTCACACTGGAGCTAGCACTCTGTAGTACTAACACTGGAGCTAGTACTCTGTAGTACTTCTGGTTTCTCTCCTAACCGCACTGCCGCGTCTGGCCTACTCTGTAGTACTAAACTAACACTGGAGCTAGCACTCTGTAGTACTAAACTAACATTGGAGCTAGCACTCTGTAGTACTAACACTGGAGCTAGTACTCTGTAGTACTAAACTAACACTGGAGCTAGCACTCTGTAGTACTAACACTGGAGCTAGTACTCTGTAGTACTTCTGGTTTCTCTCCCAACCGCACTGCGCCTGGCCTACTCTGTAGTACTAAACTAACACTGGAGCTAGCACTCTGTAGTACTAAACTAACACTGGAGCTAGCACTCTGTAGTACTAACACTGGAGCTAGCACTCTGTAGTACTAACACTGCAGCTAGCACTCTGTAGTACTAACACTGGAGCTAGCACTCTGTAGTACTAAATTCACACTGGAGCTAGCACTCTGTAGTACTAACACTGGAGCTAGCACTGTGTAGTACTAAACTCACACTGGAGCTAGCACTCTGTAGTACTAACACTGGAGCCAGCACTCTGTAGTACTAAACTAACACTGGAGCTAGCACTCTGTAGTACTAAACTAACACTGGAGCTAGCACTCTGTAGTACTAAACTAACACTGGAGCCAGCACTCTGTAGTACTAAACTAACACTGGAGCTAGCACTCTGTAGTACTAAACTAACACTGGAGCTAGCACTCTGTAGTACTAAACTAACACTGGATCTAGCACTCTGTAGTACTAACACTGGAGCCAGCACTCTGTAGTACTAACACTGGAGCTAGCACTCTGTAGTACTAACACTGGAGCTAGCACTCTGTAGTACTAACACTGGAGCCAGCACTCTGTAGTACTAACACTGGAGCTAGCACTCTGTAGTACTAACACTGGAGCTAGCACTCTGTAGTACTAAACTCACACTGGAGCTAGCACTCTGTAGTACTAACACTGGAGCTAGCACTCTGTAGTACTAACACTGGAGCTAGCACTCTGTAGTACTAACACTGGAGCTAGCACTCTGTAGTACTAAACTAACACTGGAGCTAGCACTCTGTAGTACTAACACTGGAGCTAGTACTCTGTAGTACTAAACTAACACTGGAGCTAGCACTCTGTAGTACTTCTGGTTTCTCTCCCAACCGCACTGCCGGCCTGGCCTACTCTGTAGTACTAAACTAACACTGGAGCTAGCACTCTGTAGTACTAAACTAACACTGGAGCTAGCACTCTGTAGTACTAAACTAACACTGGAGCTAGCACTCTGTAGTACTAACACTGGAGCCAGCACTCTGTAGTACTAACATGAGGTACTCAGCACTGAGCTAGCACCACAGTACTAACACTGAGCCAGCAGTGTAGTACTAAACTGTACACTGAGCCAGCACTGTAAATACTAACTGGAGACTACTACTGATACTGCACTAGTACACTGAAACCTGGGTAGTACATGAGCAGTACTTACCTGTAGTACTTCCGGCTAGCACTCTTGTAGTACTTCCTAACACTGGAGCCAGCACTGGGTAGTAGGCACTGAGCCAGTACTTGCAGTACTAAACTAACACTGTCGGAGCCAGCACCTGCAGTACTACCAAACCAACACCGGAGCCAGCACTTCCTGTAGTACTAACACTGAGCCAGCACCTGTAGTACTAACACTGCAGCTAGCACCTGTAGTACCAACACTGAGCCAGCACCTGCAGTACTAAATTCACACTGGAGCCAGCACTCTGTAGTACTAACACTGGAGCCAGCACTGAGCCAGTACCAAACTCACACTGAGCTAGCACCTGTAGTACTAACACTGAGCTAGCACTCTGCAGTACTAAACTAACACCGGAGCCAGCACCTGCAGTACTAAACCAACACTGGAGCCAGCACCTCTGCAGTACTAAAACTAACACCGGAGCCAGCACCTGTAGTACTAAACTAACACTGAGCCAGCTCTGCAGTACTAAACCAACACTGGAGCCAGCACCTGCAGTACTAAACCAACACTGATCCAGCACCTGTAGTACTAACACTGAGCCAGCACCTGTAGTACTCAACACCGGAGCCAGCACCTGCAGTACTCAACACTGGAGCCAGCACCTGTAGTACTAACACCGGAGCCAGCACCTGCAGTAGTACTAACACCGAGCCAGCACCTGCAGTACTAAACTCACTGAGCCAGCACCTGCAGTACAGCACTAAACTCACACCGGAGCCAGCACCTGTAGTACTCAACACTGAGCTAGCACCTGTAGTACTAACACTGGAGCCAGCACCTGTAGTACTCAACACTGAGCCAGCACCTGCAGTAGCACTGGGTAAACTAACACTGAGCCAGCACCTGTAGTACTAACACTGGAGCCAGTACCTGTAGTACTAAACTAACACTGAGCCAGCACTCTGTAGTACTTCTGCTCTCTCCTAACCGCACTGCCGCTGGGCCTGGCCTACTCTGTACTAAACTAACACTGGAGCCAGCACCTGTAGTACTAAACCAACACTGGAGCCAGCACTCTGCAGTACTAAACTAACACTGAGCCAGCACCTGTAGTACTAACACTGGAGCCAGCACTCTGTAGTACTAAATTCACACTGAGCCAGCACCTGTAGTACTAACACTGGAGCCAGCACCTGTAGTACTAACACTGGAGCCAGAACCTGTAGTACTAACACTGGAGCTAGCACCTGTAGTACTAACACTGGAGCTAGCACTCTGTAGTACTAAACTAACACTGGAGCCAGCACTCTGTAGTACTAAACTAACATTGGAGCTAGCACTCTGTAGTACTAACACTGGAGCTAGTACTCTGTAGTACTTCTGGTTTCTCTCCCAACCGCACTGCCGCTGGCCTGGCCTACTCTGTAGTACTAAACTAACACTGGAGCCAGCACTCTGTAGTACTAAACTAACACTGGAGCTAGCACTCTGCAGTACTAAACTAACACTGGATCTAGCACTCTGTAGTACTAACACTGGAGCTAGCACTCTGTAGTACTAACACTGGAGCTAGCACTCTGTAGTACTAACACTGGAGCTAGCACTCTGTAGTACTAACACTGGAGCTAGCACTCTGTAGTACTAACACTGGAGCCAGCACTCTGTAGTACTAAACTAACACTGGAGCTAGCACTCTGTAGTACTAACACTGGAGCCAGTACTCTGTAGTACTTCTGGTTTCTCTCCTAACCGCACTGCCGCGTCTGGCCTACTCTGTAGTACTAAACTAACACTGGAGCCAGCACTCTGCAGAACTAAACTAACACTGGAGCTAGCACTCTGTAGTACTAACACTGGAGCTAGCACTCTGTAGTACTAACACTGGAGCTAGCACTCTGTAGTACTAACACTGGAGCCAGCACTCTGTAGTACTAACACTGGAGCTAGCACTCTGTAGTACTAACACTGGAGCTAGCACTCTGTAGTACTAACACTGGAGCTAGCACTCTGTAGTACTAACACTGGAGCTAGCACTCTGTAGTACTAAACTAACACTGGAGCTAGCACTCTGTAGTACTAAACTCACACTGGAGCTAGCACTCTGTAGTACTAAACTCACACTGGAGCTAGCACTCTGTAGTACTAACACTGGAGCTAGCACTCTGTAGTACTAACACTGGAGCTAGCACTCTGTAGTACTAACACTGGAGCTAGCACTCTGTAGTACTAACACTGGAGCTAGCACTCTGTAGTACTAACACTGAGCCAGCACTCTGTAGTACTAAACTAACACTGGAGCTAGCACTCTGTAGTACTAAACTCACACTGGAGCCAGCACTCTGTAGTACTAAACTCACACTGGAGCTAGCACTCTGTAGTACTAACACTGGAGCTAGCACTCTGTAGTACTAAACTAACACTGGAGCTAGCACTCTGTAGTACTAACACTGGAGCTAGTACTCTGTAGTACTAAACTAACACTGGAGCTAGCACTCTGTAGTACTAACACTGGAGCTAGCACTCTGTAGTACTAACACTGGAGCTAGCACTCTGTAGTACTAACACTGCAGCTAGCACTCTGTAGTACTAACACAAGAGCTGGCACTCTGTAGTACTAAATTCACACTGGAGCTAGCACTCTGTAGTACTAACACTGGAGCTAGCACTCTGTAGTACTAAACTCACACTGGAGCTAGCACTCTGTAGTACTAACACTGGAGCTAGTACTCTGTAGTACTTCTGGTTTCTCTCCTAACCGCACTGCCGCGTCTGGCCTACTCTGTAGTACTAAACTAACACTGGAGCTAGCACTCTGTAGTACTAAACTAACATTGGAGCTAGCACTCTGTAGTACTAACACTGGAGCTAGCACTCTGTAGAACTAAACTAACACTGGAGCTAGCACTCTGTAGTACTAACACTGGAGCTAGCACTCTGTAGTACTAACACTGGAGCTAGCACTCTGTAGTACTAACACTGGAGCTAGCACTCTGTAGTACTAACACTGGAGCTTGCACTCTGTAGTACTAACACTGGAGCTAGCACTCTGTAGTACTAACACTGGAGCTAGCACTCTGTAGTACTAACACTGCAGCTTGCACTCTGTAGTACTAACACTGGAGCTAGCACTCTGTAGTACTAACACTGCAGCTAGCACTCTGTAGTACTAACACTGGAGCTAGCACTCTGTAGTACTAAATTCACACTGGAGCTAGCACTCTGTAGTACTAAACTCACACTGGAGCTAGCACTCTGTAGTACTAAACTCACACTGGATCTAGCACTCTGTAGTACTAAACTAACACTGGAGCTAGCACTCTGTAGTACTAAACTAACACTGGAGCTAGCACTCTGTAGTACTAACACTGGAGCTAGCACTCTGTAGTACTAAACTAACACTGGAGCTAGCACTCTGTAGTACTAAACTAACACTGGAGCTAGCACTCTGTAGTACTAAACTAACACTGGAGCTAGCACTCTGTAGTACTAACACTGGAGCTAGCACTCTGTAGTACTAACACTGGAGCTAGCACTCTGTAGTACTAACACTGGAGCTAGCACTCTGTAGTACTAAACTCACACTGGAGCTAGCACTCTGTAGTACTAAACTCACACTGGAGCTAGCACTCTGTAGTACTAACACTGGAGCTAGCACTCTGTAGTACTAACACTGGAGCCAGCACTCTGTAGTACTAAACTAACACTGGAGCTAGCACTCTGTAGTACTAACACTGGAGCTAGTACTCTGTAGTACTAAACTAACACTGGAGCTAGCACTCTGTAGTACTAACACTGGAGCTAGTACTCTGTAGTACTTCTGGTTTCTCTCCTAACCGCACTGCCGCGTCTGGCCTACTCTGTAGTACTAAACTAACACTGGAGCTAGCACTCTGTAGTACTAAACTAACACTGGAGCTAGCACTCTGTAGTACTAACACTGGAGCTAGCACTCTGTAGTACTAACACTGCAGCTAGCACTCTGTAGTACTAACACTGGAGCTAGCACTCTGTAGTACTAAATTCACACTGGAGCTAGCACTCTGTAGTACTAACACTGGAGCTAGCACTGTGTAGTACTAAACTCACACTGGAGCTAGCACTCTGTAGTACTAACACTGGAGCTAGCACTCTGTAGTACTAAACTAACACTGGAGCTAGCACTCTGTAGTACTAAACTAACACTGGAGCTAGCACTCTGTAGTACTAAACTAACACTGGAGCTAGCACTCTGTAGTACTAAACTAACACTGGAGCTAGCACTCTGTAGTACTAAACTAACACTGGATCTAGCACTCTGTAGTACTAACACTGGAGCTAGCACTCTGTAGTACTAACACTGGAGCTAGCACTCTGTAGTACTAACACTGGAGCTAGCACTCTGTAGTACTAACACTGGAGCTAGCACTCTGTAGTACTAACACTGGAGCTAGCACTCTGTAGTACTAAACTCACACTGGAGCTAGCACTCTGTAGTACTAAACTCACACTGGAGCTAGCACTCTGTAGTACTAACACTGGAGCTAGCACTCTGTAGTACTAACACTGGAGCTAGCACTCTGTAGTACTAACACTGGAGCTAGCACTCTGTAGTACTAAACTAACACTGGAGCTAGCACTCTGTAGTACTAACACTGGAGCTAGTACTCTGTAGTACTAAACTAACACTGGAGCTAGCACTCTGTAGTACTTCTGGTTTCTCTCCTAACCGCACTGCCGCGTCTGGCCTACTCTGTAGTACTAAACTAACACTGGAGCTAGCACTCTGTAGTACTAAACTAACACTGGAGCTAGCACTCTGTAGTACTAAACTAACACTGGAGCTAGCACTCTGTAGTACTAACACTGGAGCTAGCACTCTGTAGTACTAAATTCACACTGGAGCTAGCACTCTGTAGTACTAACACTGGAGCTAGCACTCTGTAGTACTAACACTGGAGCTAGAACTCTGTAGTACTAACACTGGAGCTAGCACTCTGTAGTACTAACACTGGAGCTAGCACTCTGTAGTACTAAACTAACACTGGAGCTAGCACTCTGTAGTACTAAACTAACATTGGAGCTAGCACTCTGTAGTACTAACACTGGAGCTAGTACTCTGTAGTACTTCTGGTTTCTCTCCTAACCGCACTGCCGCGTCTGGCCTACTCTGTAGTACTAAACTAACACTGGAGCTAGCACTCTGTAGTACTAAACTAACACTGGAGCTAGCACTCTGTAGTACTAAACTAACACTGGATCTAGCACTCTGTAGTACTAACACTGGAGCTAGCACTCTGTAGTACTAACACTGGAGCTAGCACTCTGTAGTACTAACACTGGAGCTAGCACTCTGTAGTACTAACACTGGAGCTAGCACTCTGTAGTACTAACACTGGAGCTAGCACTCTGTAGTACTAAACTAACACTGGAGCTAGCACTCTGTAGTACTAACACTGGAGCTAGTACTCTGTAGTACTTCTGGTTTCTCTCCTAACCGCACTGCCGCGTCTGGCCTACTCTGTAGTACTAAACTAACACTGGAGCTAGCACTCTGTAGAACTAAACTAACACTGGAGCTAGCACTCTGTAGTACTAACACTGGAGCTAGCACTCTGTAGTACTAAACTCACACTGGAGCTAGCACTCTGTAGTACTAAACTCACACTGGATCTAGCACTCTGTAGTACTAAACTAACACTGGAGCTAGCACTCTGTAGTACTAAACTAACACTGGAGCTAGCACTCTGTAGTACTAACACTGGAGCTAGCACTCTGTAGTACTAAACTAACACTGGAGCTAGCACTCTGTAGTACTAAACTAACACTGGAGCTAGCACTCTGTAGTACTAAACTAACACTGGAGCTAGCACTCTGTAGTACTAACACTGGAGCTAGCACTCTGTAGTACTAACACTGGAGCTAGCACTCTGTAGTACTAACACTGGAGCCAGCACTCTGTAGTACTAAACTCACACTGGAGCTAGCACTCTGTAGTACTAAACTCACACTGGAGCTAGCACTCTGTAGTACTAACACTGGAGCTAGCACTCTGTAGTACTAACACTGGAGCTAGCACTCTGTAGTACTAAACTAACACTGGAGCTAGCACTCTGTAGTACTAACACTGGAGCTAGTACTCTGTAGTACTAAACTAACACTGGAGCTAGCACTCTGTAGTACTAACACTGGAGCTAGTACTCTGTAGTACTTCTGGTTTCTCTCCTAACCGCACTGGCGTCTGGCCTACTCTGTAGTACTAAACTAACACTGGAGCCAGCACTCTGTAGTACTAAACTAACACTGGAGCTAGCACTCTGTAGTACTAACACTGGAGCTAGCACTCTGTAGTACTAACACTGCAGCTAGCACTCTGTAGTACTAACACTGGAGCCAGCACTCTGTAGTACTAAATTCACACTGGAGCTAGCACTCTGTAGTACTAACACTGGAGCTAGCACTGTGTAGTACTAAACTCACACTGGAGCTAGCACTCTGTAGTACTAACACTGGAGCCAGCACTCTGTAGTACTAAACTAACACTGGAGCTAGCACTCTGTAGTACTAAACTAACACTGGAGCTAGCACTCTGTAGTACTAAACTAACACTGGAGCTAGCACTCTGTAGTACTAAACTAACACTGGAGCTAGCACTCTGTAGTACTAAACTAACACTGGATCTAGCACTCTGTAGTACTAACACTGGAGCTAGCACTCTGTAGTACTAACACTGGAGCTAGCACTCTGTAGTACTAACACTGGAGCTAGCACTCTGTAGTACTAACACTGGAGCTAGCACTCTGTAGTACTAACACTGGAGCTAGCACTCTGTAGTACTAAACTCACACTGGAGCTAGCACTCTGTAGTACTAAACTCACACTGGAGCTAGCACTCTGTAGTACTAACACTGGAGCTAGCACTCTGTAGTACTAACACTGGAGCTAGCACTCTGTAGTACTAACACTGGAGCTAGCACTCTGTAGTACTAAACTAACACTGGAGCTAGCACTCTGTAGTACTAACACTGGAGCTAGTACTCTGTAGTACTAAACTAACACTGGAGCTAGCACTCTGTAGTACTTCTGGTTTCTCTCCTAACCGCACTGCCGCGGCCTGGCCTACTCTGTAGTACTAAACTAACACTGGAGCTAGCACTCTGTAGTACTAAACTAACACTGGAGCTAGCACTCTGTAGTACTAAACTAACACTGGAGCTAGCACTCTGTAGTACTAACACTGGAGCCAGCACTCTGTAGTACTAAATTCACACTGGAGCTAGCACTCTGTAGTACTAACACTGGAGCTAGCACTCTGTAGTACTAACACTGGAGCTAGAACTCTGTAGTACTAACACTGGAGCTAGCACTCTGTAGTACTAACACTGGAGCTAGCACTCTGTAGTACTAAACTAACACTGGAGCTAGCACTCTGTAGTACTAAACTAACATTGGAGCTAGCACTCTGTAGTACTAACACTGGAGCTAGTACTCTGTAGTACTTCTGGTTTCTCTCCTAACCGCACTGCCGCGTCTGGCCTACTCTGTAGTACTAAACTAACACTGGAGCTAGCACTCTGTAGTACTAAACTAACACTGGATCTAGCACTCTGTAGTACTAACACTGGAGCTAGCACTCTGTAGTACTAACACTGGAGCTAGCACTCTGTAGTACTAACACTGGAGCTAGCACTCTGTAGTACTAACACTGGAGCTAGCACTCTGTAGTACTAACACTGGAGCTAGCACTCTGTAGTACTAAACTAACACTGAGCTAGCACTCTGTAGTACTAACACTGGAGCCAGTACTCTGTAGTACTTCTGGTTTCTCTCCCAACCGCACTGCCGCGTCTGGCCTACTCTGTAGTACTAAACTAACACTGGAGCTAGCACTCTGTAGAACTAAACTAACACTGGAGCTAGCACTCTGTAGTACTAACACTGGAGCTAGCACTCTGTAGTACTAACACTGGAGCTAGCACTCTGTAGTACTAACACTGGAGCTAGCACTCTGTAGTACTAACACTGGAGCTAGCACTCTGTAGTACTAACACTGGAGCTAGCACTCTGTAGTACTAACACTGGAGCTAGCACTCTGTAGTACTAACACTGGAGCTAGCACTCTGTAGTACTAACACTGCAGCTTGCACTCTGTAGTACTAACACTGGAGCTAGCACTCTGTAGTACTAAACTAACACTGGAGCTAGCACTCTGTAGTACTAACACTGGAGCTAGTACTCTGTAGTACTTCTGGTTTCTCTCCTAACCGCACTGCCGCGTCTGGCCTACTCTGTAGTACTAAACTAACACTGGAGCTAGCACTCTGTAGAACTAAACTAACACTGGAGCTAGCACTCTGTAGTACTAACACTGGAGCTAGCACTCTGTAGTACTAACACTGGAGCTAGCACTCTGTAGTACTAACACTGGAGCTAGCACTCTGTAGTACTAACACTGGAGCTAGCACTCTGTAGTACTAACACTGGAGCTAGCACTCTGTAGTACTAACACTGGAGCTAGCACTCTGTAGTACTAACACTGGAGCTAGCACTCTGTAGTACTAACACTGCAGCTTGCACTCTGTAGTACTAACACTGGAGCTAGCACTCTGTAGTACTAACACTGCAGCTAGCACTCTGTAGTACTAACACTGGAGCTAGCACTCTGTAGTACTAAATTCACACTGGAGCTAGCTTTCTGTAGTACTAAACTCACACTGGAGCTAGCACTCTGTAGTACTAAACTCACACTGGAGCTAGCACTCTGTAGTACTAAACTAACACTGGAGCTAGCACTCTGTAGTACTAAACTAACACTGGAGCTAGCACTCTGTAGTACTAAACTAACACTGGAGCTAGCACTCTGTAGTACTAACACTGGAGCTAGCACTCTGTAGTACTAACACTGGAGCTAGCACTCTGTAGTACTAACACTGGAGCTAGCACTCTGTAGTACTAAACTCACACTGGAGCTAGCACTCTGTAGTACTAAACTCACACTGGAGCTAGCACTCTGTAGTACTAACACTGGAGCTAGCACTCTGTAGTACTAACACTGGAGCTAGCACTCTGTAGTACTAAACTAACACTGGAGCTAGCACTCTGTAGTACTAACACTGGAGCTAGTACTCTGTAGTACTAAACTAACACTGGAGCTAGCACTCTGTAGTACTAACACTGGAGCTAGTACTCTGTAGTACTTCTGGTTTCTCTCCTAACCGCACTGCCGCGTCTGGCCTACTCTGTAGTACTAAACTAACACTGGAGCTAGCACTCTGTAGTACTAAACTAACACTGGAGCTAGCACTCTGTAGTACTAACACTGGAGCTAGCACTCTGTAGTACTAACACTGCAGCTAGCACTCTGTAGTACTAACACTGGAGCTAGCACTCTGTAGTACTAAATTCACACTGGAGCTAGCACTCTGTAGTACTAACACTGGAGCTAGCACTGTGTAGTACTAAACTCACACTGGAGCTAGCACTCTGTAGTACTAACACTGGAGCTAGCACTCTGTAGTACTAAACTAACACTGGAGCTAGCACTCTGTAGTACTAAACTAACATTGGAGCTTGTACTCTGTAGTACTAAACTAACACTGGAGCTAGCACTCTGTAGTACTAACACTGGAGCTAGTACTCTGTAGTACTTCTGGTTTCTCTCCTAACCGCACTGCCGCGTCTGGCCTACTCTGTAGTACTAAACTAACACTGGAGCTAGCACTCTGTAGTACTAAACTAACACTGGAGCTAGCACTCTGTAGTACTAAACTAACACTGGATCTAGCACTCTGTAGTACTAACACTGGAGCTAGCACTCTGTAGTACTAACACTGGAGCTAGCACTCTGTAGTACTAACACTGGAGCTAGCACTCTGTAGTACTAACACTGGAGCTAGCACTCTGTAGTACTAAACTCACACTGGAGCTAGCACTCTGTAGTACTAAACTCACACTGGAGCTAGCACTCTGTAGTACTAAACTCACACTGGAGCTAGCACTCTGTAGTACTAACACTGGAGCTAGCACTCTGTAGTACTAAACTAACACTGGAGCTAGCACTCTGTAGTACTAACACTGGAGCTAGTACTCTGTAGTACTAAACTAACACTGGAGCTAGCACTCTGTAGTACTTCTGGTTTCTCTCCTAACCTCACTGCCGCGTCTGGCCTACTCTGTAGTACTAAACTAACACTGGAGCTAGCACTCTGTAGTACTAAACTAACACTGGAGCTAGCACTCTGTAGTACTAAACTAACACTGGAGCTAGCACTCTGTAGTACTAACACTGGAGCTAGCACTCTGTAGTACTAAATTCACACTGGAGCTAGCACTCTGTAGTACTAAATTCACACTGGAGCTAGCACTCTGTAGTACTAACACTGGAGCTAGCACTCTGTAGTACTAACACTGGAGCTAGCACTCTGTAGTACTAACACTGGAGCTAGCACTCTGTAGTACTAAACTAACACTGGAGCTAGCACTCTGTAGTACTAAACTAACATTGGAGCTAGCACTCTGTAGTACTAACACTGGAGCTAGTACTCTGTAGTACTTCTGGTTTCTCTCCTAACCGCACTGCCGCGTCTGGCCTACTCTGTAGTACTAAACTAACACTGGAGCTAGCACTCTGTAGTACTAAACTAACACTGGAGCTAGCACTCTGTAGTACTAACACTGGAGCTAGTACTCTGTAGTACTAAACTAACACTGGAGCTAGCACTCTGTAGTACTAAACTAACACTGGAGCTAGCACTCTGTAGTACTAACACTGGAGCTAGCACTCTGTAGTACTAAACTAACACTGGAGCTAGCACTCTATAGTACTAAACTAACACTGGAGCTAGCACTCTGTAGTACTAACACTGGAGCTAGCACTCTGTAGTAATAAACGAACACTGGAGCTAGTACTCTGTAGTACTAAACTAACACTGGAGCTAGCACTCTGTAGTACTAAACTAACACTGGAGCTAGCACTCTGTAGTACTAAACTAACACTGGAGCTAGCACTCTGTAGTACTAAACTAACCCTGGAGCTAGCACTCTGTAGTACTAACACTGGAGCTAGCCCTCTGTAGTACTAAACTAACACTGGAGCTAGCACTCTGTAGTACTAAACTAACACTGGAGCTAGCACTCTAGTACTAAACTAACACTGGAGCTAGCCCTCTGTAGTACTAAACTCACACTGGAGCTAGCCCTCTGTAGTACTAAACTCACACTGGAGCTAGCACTCTGTAGTACTAACACTGGAGCTAGCACTCTGTAGTACTAACACTGGAGCTAGCACTCTGTAGTACTAAACTAACACTGGAGCTAGCACTCTGTAGTACTAACACTGGAGCTAGCAACCTGTAGTACTTACACTGGAGCTAGCACTCTGTAGGACTAAACTCACACTGGAGCTAGCACTCTGTAGTACTAACACTGGAGCTAGCACTCTGTAGTACTAAACTAACACTGGAGCTAGCACTCTGTAGTACTAAACTAACACTGGAGCTAGCACTCTGTAGTACTAAACTAACACTGGAGCTAGCACTCTGTAGTACTAACACTGGAGCTAGCACTCTGTAGTACTAAACTAACACTGGAGCTAGCACTCTGTAGTACTAAACTAACACTGGAGCTAGCACTCTAGTACTAAACTAACACTGGAGCTAGCCCTCTGTAGTACTAAACTCACACTGGAGCTAGCCCTCTGTAGTACTAAACTCACACTGGAGCTAGCCCTCTGTAGTACTAAACTCACACTGGAGCTAGCACTCTGTAGTACTAAACTCACACTGGAGCTAGCACTCTGTAGTACTAACACTGGAGCTAGCACTCTGTAGTACTAAACTAACACTGGAGCTAGCACTCTGTAGTACTAAACTAACACTGGAGCTAGCACTCTGTAGTACTAAACTAACACTGGAGCTAGCACTCTGTAGTACTAAACTAACACTGGAGCTAGTACTCTGTAGTACTTCTGGTTTCTCTCCTAACCGCACTGCTGCGTCTGGCCTACTCTGTAGTACTAAACTAACACTGGAGCTAGCACTCTGTAGTACTAAACTAACACTGGAGCTAGCACTCTGTAGTACTAACACTGGAGCTAGCACTCTGTAGTACTAAACTCACACTGGAGCTAGCACTCTGTAGTACTAAACTAACACTGGAGCTAGCACTCTGTAGTACTAACACTGGAGCTAGCAACCTGTAGTACTTACACTGGAGCTAGCACTCTGTAGGACTAAACTCACACTGGAGCTAGCACTCTGTAGTACTATCACTGGAGCTAGCACTCTGTAGTACTAAACTAACACTGGAGCTAGCACTCTGTAGTACTAAACTAACACTGGAGCTAGCACTCTGTAGTACTAAACTAACACTGGAGCTAGCACTCTGTAGTACTAAACTAACACTGGAGCTAGCACTCTGTAGTACTAACACTGGAGCTAGCACTCTGTAGTACTAAACTCACACTGGAGCTAGCACTCTGTAGTACTAACACTGGAGCTAGCACTCTGTAGTACTAAACTAACACTGGAGCTAGCACTCTGTAGGACTAAACTCACACTGGAGCTAGCACTCTTTAGTACTAAACTAACACTGGAGCTAGCACTCTGTAGTACTAAACTAACACTGGAGCTAGCACTCTGTAGTACTAACACTGGAGCTAGCACTCTGTAGGACTAAACTCACACTGGAGCTAGCACTCTGTAGTACTAAACTAACACTGGAGCTAGCACTCTGTAGTACTAAACTAACACTGGAGCTAGCACTCTGTAGTACTAAACTAACACTGGAGCTAGCACTCTGTAGTACTAAACTAACACTGGAGCTAGCACTCTGTAGTACTAAACTAACACTGGAGCTAGCACTCTGTAGTACTAACACTGGAGCTAGTAATCTGTAGTACTAAACTAACACTGGAGCTAGTACTCTGTAGTACTTCTGGTTTCTCTCCTAACCGCACTGCTGCGTCTGGCCTACTCTGTAGTACTAAACTAACACTGGAGCTAGCACTCTGTAGTACTAAACTAACACTGGAGCTAGCACTCTGTAGTACTAAACTAACACTGGAGCTAGCACTCTGTAGTACTTACACTGTAGCTAGCACTCTGTAGTACTAACACTGCAGCTCGCACTCTGTAGTACTAAACTCACACTGGAGCTAGCACTCTGTAGTACTTCTGGTTTCTCTCCTAACCACACTGCCGCGTCTGGCCTGACTAGTCCTCCTTCAGGGTTAGTACACACACACACACACACACACACACACCTCCTTCAGGGTTAGTACACACACATACAATGCGCACACACACACACACAATGCACATACCATGCGCGCGCACACACACACACACACACACACACACAATGAACATAGCACACACACACAATGAACATAGCACACACACACACACACACACACACACACACACACACACAATGCACATAACATGCGCGTGCGAGCGCGCACACACACACACACAATGCTCACACACACACACACAATGCACATACCATGCGCACACAGACACACACACAGTGCACATACCATGCGCACACAGACACACACACAGTGCACATACCATGCGCACACAGACACACACACACAGTGCACATACCATGCGCACATAAAAAACGCGTCAATAAATCCTGTCAATATGTAACACACTGTAAATGTAAGACCACTAGTAAAAACTATTCCCTTTGCTTCCTTCTTTCCCTCTCATTCCTTCTCCTCTCAATCCTTCTCCTCTCATTCCTTCTCCTCTCATTCTGTCCCTCCTTTCTCCTCCTCTCAGTGTTGGAGGTAAGTCCCGTCCAGTAGGTTCCTACGGCTCTGTGAAGAACTGTCTGTCAGCAGGGGGACTCAACAACAGGAAAGCAGACAACTCCAACTCCAGGTAGGAAAGGGCCTGTCTGAGTGACTGGGAGTGTATTGTGTGTGTGATGATTGTGATGAAATGTTAGACAACTCCAGGTCTGGAGAATGAATACTGATCTCTTGTGGTATTGCTCAGCATAATTAAACCTCTGCAGTGGTTGCCCTCTCTATCGCTCTCTTTGCCTTTCTCCACTTCAGGAACGATGCCAAACGTGACAACGATGTGGATAATGGTGGAATGATGACAATGTTCTGCCATGAGTGTGTATCCAAGTACCCTTTAGACTGGGCAAAGTTCTGATGAGAGGAGAAAGAGAAGGGAGGAGGAGGATAGGAGAAAAGAGAAGTGGAGAGTAGAAAAATAGGAAATTAAATTGAAGGGTGGTAGTTTAATGAAACCCTCGGCTATATTGGTGTTATGACACATATCGTTAACTAGCTAAAATGGCACATGGCCAGCCAGACATTTTTGGGGGGTCCTAACATCACAGTCAATTTGGCATCAATTGTCATAACCCTGTCCTAAAAATGTCATAAAAAGTTATGTTGGCTTAATTTCCACTCTAAACATGAGCCCATCCAGTCCCTATGAACCATGGTCTATAAACCCTCTTCAATGCAACTCACACTCTCATCCCAATCACTCCCTACCGTTTCTCTTCTGCCTTACGTATTCAATGTGTTACTATTGAAGTGCAATATGATTGACTACTGATTTTTAAAAAGGAGTTTCATTATTTTATAATGAAGTTGAATGGAATGTGTCATTTGTGCTAAGGGGACGCATTGTTTTCATTGGGTCATGAGTAGAATGAAATGTTATGTATTTGGCAAATATATTATTTTCACTGGGACCAATGTGAGGCCATTGCTGTTAAATAGTTGTGGTACAGGTCAGGTATTCATACCCTGCTATTTCCACATACCTGGGTAAGGACCGTAATTCATACCCTGCTATTTCCACATACCTGGGTAAGGACTAATTCATACCCTGCTTTTTCCACATACAGTGGGGCAAAAAAGTATTTAGTCAGCCACCAATTGTGCAAGTTCTCCAACTTAAAAAGATGAGAGAGGCCTGTAATCATAGGTACACTTCAACTATGACAGACGAAATGAGAAAAAGAAATCCAGAAAATCACATTGTAGGATTTTTAATTTATTTATTTGCAAATTATGGTGGAAAATAAGTATTTGGTCAATAACAAAAGTTTATCTCAATACTTTGTTATATACCCTTTGTTGGCAATGACAGAGGTCAAACATTTTCTGTAAGTCTTCACAAGGTTTTCACACACTGTTGCTGGTATTTTGGCCCATTCCTCCATGCAGATCTCCTCTAGAGCAGTGATGTTTTGGGGCTGTCGCTGGGCAACA
This sequence comes from Brachymystax lenok tsinlingensis, assembly GCA_030435695.1. NCBI lineage: Eukaryota > Metazoa > Chordata > Actinopteri > Salmoniformes > Salmonidae > Brachymystax > Brachymystax lenok. Next base: position 9,976,111 of record CM059814.1, read on the forward strand.
CGGACTTTCAACTCCCTCCAAAGATTTTCTATGGGGTTGAGATCTGGAGACTGGCTAGGCCACTCCAGGACCTTGAAATGCTTCTTACGAAGTCACTCCTTCGTTGCCGGGCGGTGTGTTTGGGATCATTGTCATGCTGAAAGACCCAGCCACGTTTCATCTTCAATGCCCTTGCTGATGGAAGGAGGTTTTCACTCAAAATCTCACGATACATGGCCCCATTCATTCTTTCCTTTACACTGATCAGTCGTCCTGGTCCCTTTGCAGAAAAACAGCCTCAAAGCATGATGTTTCCACCCCCATGCTTCACAGTAGGTATGGTGTTCTTTGGATGCAACTCAGCATTCTTTGTCCTCCAATTACGACGAGTTGAGTTTTTACCAAAAAGTTCTATTTTGGTTTCATCTGACCATATGACATTCTCCCAATCCTCATCTGGATCATCCAAATGCTCTCTAGCAAACTTCAGACGGGCCTGAACATGTACTGGCTTAAGCAGGGGGACACGTCTGGCACTGCAGGATTTGAGTCCCTGGCGGCGTAGTGAGTTACTGATGGTAGGCTTTGTTACTTTGGTCCCAGCTCTCTGCAGGTCATTCACTAGGTCCCCCCGTGTGGTTCTGGGATTTTTTTTTTTTTTTTGGGGGGGTGAGATCTTGCGTGGAGCCCCAGATCGAGGAAGATTATCAGTGGTCTTGTATGTCTTCCATTTCCTAATAATTGCTCCCACAGTTGATTTCTTCAAACCAAGCTGCTTACCTATTGCAGATTCAGTCTTCCCAACCTGGTGCAGGTCTACAATTTTGTTTCTGGTGTCCTTTGACAGCTCTTTGGTCTTGGCCATAGTGGAGTTTGGAGTGTGACTGTTTGAGGTTGTGGACAGGTGTCTTTTATACTGATAACAAGTTCAAACAGGTGCCATTAATACAGGTAACGAGTGGAGGACAGAGGAGCCTCTTAAAGAAGAAGTTACAGGTCTGTAAGAGCCAGAAATCTTGCTTGTTTGTATGTGACCAAATACTTATTTTCCACCATAATTTGCAAATAAATTCATTAAAAATCCTACAATGTGATTTTCTGGATTTGTTCCCCTCATTTTGTCTGTCATAGTTGAAGTGTACCTATGATGAAAATTACAGGCCTCTCTCATCTTTTTAAGTGAGAGAACATGCACAATTGGTGGCTAACTAAATACTTTTTTGCCCCACTGTACCTGGGTAAGGACTGTAATTCATACCCTGCTATTTCCACATACCTGGGTAAGGACCGTAATTCATACCCTGCTATTTCTACATACCTGGGTAAGGACCGTAATTCATATTCTGCTATTTCCACATACATGGGTAAGGACTGTAATTCATACCCTGCTATTTCCACATACCTGGGTAAGGACCGTAATTCATACCCTGCTATTTCCACATACCTGGGTAAGGACCGTAATTCATATTCTGCTATTTCCACATACATGGGTAAGGACCGTAATTCATACCCTGCTATTTCCACATACCTGGTTAAGGACCGTAATTCATATTCTGCTATTTCCACATACATGGGTAAGGACTAATTCATATCCTGCTATTTCCACATGCTTGGGTAAGGACTGTAATTCATATCCTCGTATTTCCACATGCTTGGGTAAGGACTGTAATTCAAATCCTGCACACACTGCGGCCCGCCAGGACCAGGGATGAAGAACATGTTCACTACAATCACTTCCAACCACATCTGTCAGTTTCTATCTGGAAGAAAACTAAGATGTACAGTATCTGCCTGCTACCCAGCTCATTGTAAATAATAACTTTACACTAAACTTAGCAAATTTCATCACTATCATTAATGTTATTGTAGTCATCTTTAGTATATTGAGCTGTATCAAAACATCTTAATGTGTCATTTTTTTTTTTTTGATGCAGGCATTTTTACTGTAAATGCTCCCCGATGCAGGCATTTTTACTGTAAATGCTCCCCGATGCAGGCATTATTACTGTAAATGCTCCCCGATGCAGGCATTTTTACTGTAAATGCTCCCTGATTCAGGCATTATTACTGCAAAATGCTCTCTGATTCAGGCATTATTACTGTAAATGCTCTCTGATGCAGGCATTATTACTGTAAAATGCTCTCTGATGCAGGCATTATTACTGTAAAATGCTCTCTGATGCAGGCATTATTACTGTAAAATGCTCTCTGATGCAGGCATTATTACTGTAAAATGCTCTTTGATGCAGGCATTATTACTGCAAAATGCTCTCTGATTCAGGCATTATTACTGTAAATGCTCCCTGATGCAGGCATTATTACTGTAAATGCTCCCCGATGCAGGCATTATTACTGTAAATGCTCCCCGATGCAGGCATTATTACTGTAAATGCTCCCCGATGCAAGCATTATTACTGTAAATGCTCCCCGATGCAGGCATTTTTACTGTAAATGCTCCCTGATTCAGGCATTATTACTGCAAAATGCTCTCTGATTCAGGCATTATTACTGTAAATGCTCCCTGATGCAGGCATTATTACTGTAAAATGCTCTGATGCAGGCATTATTACTGTAAAATGCTCTCTGATTCAGGCATTATTACTGCAAAATGCTCTCTGATTCAGTCATTATTACTGCAAAATGCTCTCTGATTCAGTCATTATTACTGTAAAATGCTCCCTGATGCAGGCATTATTACCTGACTGCATAGGACATTCCTATTCAGGATATTGATTTGAGACGCCCTAATATGGACATGCTTTAATGCCACTTCCATCCTTTAAATTGAACTATAAACATTGATGAAGAATCGTCCGTGTATTTGTCCATCGGTGTGTGTGTTCTTCTTTAGCTAGTACAAACAGCAGACTGGTTTTAGGTGTCCTTTAATTTGCATGTTAGTTGGTCTATGAAGAAGGAATATACCGTAGAAGGTATTTGCTGTTGAATATAAAAATATACACTGAACAAAAATATAAACGCAATATGTAAAGTAAAAATGTGTTCCAAGGATCAAGCAGAGCTCATTTTCCAATTGAGTTTATTCAAGCAATTGCAAGGAAGTTATCTCTTTGGATATACCAGGGAGGAACTTGTAAATAATCATGTTAGTCTTTATATACTGTATATACACACACAAAAGTATGTAGACACCCCTTAAAATTAGTGGAATCGGCTACTTCAGCCACAACCGTTGCTGCCAGGTGTATAAAATCGAGCACACAGCCATGCAATCTCCATAGACAAACACTAGCACTAGAATGGCCTTACTGAAGAGCTCAGTGACTTTCAACGTGGCACCGTCATAGGATGCCACCTTTCCAACAAGTCAGTTTGTCACATTTCTGCCCTGCTAGAGCTGCCCCGGTCATCTGTAAGTGTTGTTATTGTGAAGTGAAACTTCTAGGAGCGACAACGGTTCAGCTGCAAAGTGGTAGGCCACACAAGCTCACAGAACGGGACTGCCGAGTGCTGAAGCATGTAGCGCGTAAAAATCGTCTGTCCTCGGTTGCAACACTCACTACCGAGTTCCAAACTGCCTCTGGAAGCAACGTCAGCACCAAAAGTTTGCCGGGAGCTTCATGAAATGGGTTTCCATGGCCGAGATGCCGCACACAAGCCTAAGATCACCATGCGCAATGCCAAGTGTCTGCTGGAGTTGTGTAAAGCTCGCTACCATTGGACTTTGGAGCAGTGGAAACACGTTCTCTGGAATGATGAATCATGCTTCACCATCTGGCAGTCCAACGGCCAAATCTGGGTTTGGCGGATGCCAGGAGAATGCTACCTGCCTCAAGGCAAACTGTAAAGTTTGATTGAGGAGGAAAAATGGTCTGGGGCTATTTTTCATGGTTCGGGCTAGGCCCCTTAGTTCCAGTGAAGGGGAATCTTAACACTACAGCATACAATTACATTATAGACGATTCTGTGCTTCCAACTTTGTGGCAACAGTTTGGGGAAGGCACAAAAGTGAGGTCCATACTGAAATGGTTTGTCGAGATTGGTGTGGAACAACTTGACTGGCCTGCACAGATCCCTGACTTCAACCCCATCGAACACTGATTAGCCAGGCCTAATCGCCCATCATCCGTGCCCAACCTCACTAAAGCTTGTGGCTGAATGGAAGCAAGTCCCCGCAACAATGCTTAAACATCAATTAGAAAGCCTTCCCAGAAGAGTGGAGGCTGTCATGGAAGCAAAGGGGGGACCAACTCCACATTAATGCCCATGATTTTTGGAATGAGATGTTCGAAGAGCAGCTGTCCACATACTTTTGGTCATTTAGTGTACTTCATCAACAAAAAGAGCTATACTCCCTTCTAGGGAGAGGTAAGCTTACAAAAGAGAAGGGTTCAACATCCTTAGAAGAATAGTACAAACAAGAACTGGTTCTAACCAGTTCTCACAGCGTTTGTGTCAAAGATAGGGGAGTGATAAGATCTTTGGAGTCTAAACAAACAGAACAAGAATTCAGCCTGGTTGCTAATGAGAGAACAACAGATCCCTCCTTTCTGCAGTGTATGAAGAGGCTACTGGACATCAGAGGAAATTACCAGTGAATAGCACTATTCAAGTCAAGCATTTCATAGCATTTTAGACTAATGAAACTACCTTACAAAGCTTGAAATCAACATAAGCATCGTAGGGGAGAAGACCTGCACGAAGGCTATGGCTGAAATTCACAGGGTCTAACTTGGATTTAAAGTTTTTTTTAAGGCTTTAGTAACTTGGATTTCAGTTTATAAACCAGAGTTGAAAGCAAACATTCAGCCTTGTATGTTTGCTTTGGGATAATTGCCCTGTGCCACAGGCTTACCATTGCAACAGAACAACTCCCACTTTGTCTTTTATTTTATTTGCCACGTACATATTTTCCCCTTTTGTATATTATATACCGAACAAAAATGTAAACGCAACATGCAACAATTTCAAAGATTTGACTAAATTACAGTTTATATGAGGAAATCAGACAATTGAAATAAATTCATAAGGCCCTAATCTATGGATTTCACGACTGGGAATACATATCTGCATCTGTTAGTCACTGACTGATACCTCTGCGGTTGTGATGCCTGTTGCACCTACTGACAAATTCTCTAAAATGACGGAGGTGGCTTATGGTAGAGAAATGAACATTCAATTATCTGGCAACCGCTCTGGTGGACATTCCTGCAGTCAGTATGCTCTCTCAACTTGAGACATCTGTGGCTTTGTGTTGTGTAACAAACTGCACATTTTAGAGTGGTCTTTTATTGTCCTCAGCACAAGGTGCACCTGTGTAATGATCATGCTGTTTAATCAGCTTCTTGATATGGCACACCTGCCAGGTGGATGGATTATCTTGGCAAAGTCGAAATGCTCACAAACTAGGATGTAAACAAATTTGTGAGATATAAGGTTTTTGGGCCAATGGAACATTTCTGGGATCTATTATTTCAGCTTATGAAACATGGCACAAACACTACATGTTGAGTTTATATGTTTGTTCAATACAGTAATTCCATAGAATTAAGCATTTTTTCAAAAGATGTTTTTGTCAGGATTAAAATACCTTAAAGGACTGTATATAGACTATACTACCTTACAGGAATTAACTACCTTACAGGATGATATACTATACTGTACATTGACTGTCCTACCTCACAAGACCATACTACCTTAATGACTACATACTATATATAGACTAAACCACCTTACAGGATTGTACTGCCTTACAGGCCTATGTACTATATATGGACTAAACTACCTTACAGGAATATATACTGTATATAGACTATACTACCTTACAGGACTATATACACTATATGTAGACTATACTAACCTGCAGGCCTATTAACTATATGTAGACTATATTACCTTACAGGACAATATACTACAGTTGAAGTCGGAAGTTTACATACACTTAGGTTGGAGTCATTAAAACTTGTTTTTCAACCACTCCACACATTTCTTGTTAATAAACTATAGTTTTGGCAGTTAGGACATCTACTTTTACAGACAGATTATTTCACTTATAAATAAAGAATGGTACCAACACATCCTCCGAGAGCAACTTCTCCCAACCATCCAGGAACAGTTTGGTGACGAACAATGCCTTTTCCAGCATGATGGAGCACCTTGCCACAAGGCAAAAGTGATAACTAAGTGGCTCTGGGAACAAAACATTGATATTTTGGGTCCATGGCCAGGAAACTCCCCAGACCAGAACTTGTGGTCAATCCTCAAGAGGCGGGTGGACAAACAAAAACACTCAAATTCTGACAAACTCCAAGCATTGATTTTGCAAGAATGGGCTGCCATCAGTCAGGATGTGGCCCAGAAGTTAATTGACAGAATGCCCGGGCTGATTGCAGAGGTCTTGAAAAAGAAGGGCCAACACTGCAAATATTGACTCTTTGCATCAACTTCATGTAATTGTCAATAAAAGCCTTTGACACTTATGAAATGCTTGTAATTATACTTCAGTATTCCATAGTAACATCTGAAAAAATATCTAAAGACACTGAAGCAGCAAACTTTGTGGAAATTAATATTTGTGTCATTCTCAAAAGTTTTGGCCTTGACTGTATATAGTCCTGTAAAGTAGTATAGTACTGTAATTAAATATTTTCTATATATTGTAAAGTACATAATCCTTGCCCCCCCCACTCTGAAATGAACTGCAGCTCTTTGTTAAGTGTTGCAGTCATTTCAGTCGCTGTAGTAGCTGACGTGTATAGTGTTGAGTCATCCGCATACATAGACACTCTGGCTTTACTCAAAGTCAGTGGCGTGTCGTTAGTAATAATTGAAAATAGCAAGGGGCCTAATCAGCTATGCTGGGGAATTCCTGATTCTAACTGGATTATGCTTGAGAGGCTTCCATTAAAAAAACACCTTCATTGTTCTGTTAGACAAGTAACTCTTTATCCACATTATAGCAGGGGGTGTAAGGCCATAACACATACGTTTTTCCAGCAGCAGACTATGATCGATAATGTCAAAAGCTGCACTGAATTCTAACAAGACAGCCCCCAATCATTTATCATCAATTTCTCTCAGCCAATCATCAATCATTTGTGTAAGTGCTGTGCTTGTTGAGTGTCCTTCCCTATTAGCATGCTGAAATTCTGTTCTGTTGTTTACTGTGAATAGCATTGTATCTGGTTTCAAACACAATTGTTTTACTACCTTACAGAACTATTCTACCTTAAAAGACTATACTGCCTTACAAGACTATATACTATATATAGACTATACTACCTCACAGGACTATATATATAGACTATGCTATCTTACAGGACTATACTATCTTGCATGACTATATACTATACATAGACTATACTACCTTACAGGACTATGTACTATATATCAATCATCAATCAATCAATCAAATGTATTTATAAAGCCCTTTTTACATCAGCTGATGTCACAAATTGCTGTACAGAAACTCACCCTAAAACACCAAACAGCAAACAATGCAGATGTAGAAGCACCGGGGCTAGGAAAAACTCCCTAGAAAGGCCGGAACCTAAGAAGAGGGGTGGCCAGTCCTCTTCTGACTGTGCCGGGTGGAGATTATAACAGAACATGGCCAAGATGTTCAAACATTCATAGATGACCAGCAGGGTCAGATATTAATAATCACAGTGGTTGTAGAGGGTGCAACAGGTCAGCACCTCAGGAGTAAATGTCAGTTGGCTTTTCATAGCCGATCAATCAGAGTTAGAGACAGCAGGTGCGGTAGAGAGCGAGTCCAAAACAGCAGGACTGGGACAAGGTAGCACGTCCGGTGAACAGGTCAGGGTTCTATAGCCACAGGCAGAACAGTTAACTGGAGCAGCAGCATCACCAGGTGGACTGGGGACAGCAAGGAGTCATCAGGCCAGGTAGTCCTGAGGCATAGTACTAGGACTCAGGTCCTCCAAGAGAAGAGAGAGAAAGAGATAGCATTAGAGGGAGCATATTTAAAATCACACAGGACATTGGATAAGACAGGAGAAATACTCCAGATATGACTGACCCTAGCCCCCCAACACATAAACTATTGCAGCATAAATATGGGAGGCTGAGACAGGAGGGGTTGGGAAACACTGTGGCCCTGTCCGACGATACCCCCAGACAGGGACAACCAGGCAGGATATAACCCCACCCACTAGAGGGATATCTTCAACCACCAACCTTCTACCCTTAGACAAGGCCGAGTATAGCCCACGAAGGTCTCCCCCACGGCACAAACCCGAGGGGGGCACCAACCCACTCAAGTGACGCACCCCTCCTAGGGACGGCATGGAAGATCACCAATAAGCCAGTGACTCAGTCCCTGTAATAGGGTTTGAGGCAGAGAATCCCAGAGGAGAGAGGGGAACCGGCCAGGCAGAGATAGCAAGGGCGGTTTGTCCCTCCAGTGCCTTTCCTTTCACCCCTGGGCCAGACTACACTCAATCATAGGACCTACTGAAGCGATGAGTCTTCAATAAAGACTTAAAGGTTGAGACCGAGTCTACGTCTCTCACATGGATAGGCAGACCATTCCACGTAAAAATTGAGCTCTTTAGGAGAAAGCCCTGCCTCCAGCTGTTTGCTTAGAAATTCTAGGGACAGTAAGGAGGCCTGCGTCTTGTGACCGTAGCGTACGTGTAGGTATGTACGGCAGGACCAAATCGGAAAGATAGGCAGGAGCAAGCCCATGTAATGCTTTGTAGGCTAGCAATAAAACCTTAATCAGCCCTAGCTTTAACAGGAAGCCAGTGTAGAGAGGCTAGCAAAATCCAAATCAAATCAAATTTTATTTTTCACATACAAATGGTTAGCAGATGTTAATGCGAGTGTAGCGAAATGCTTGTGCTTCTAGTTCCGACCATGCAGTAGTATCTAACAAGTAATCTAACAAATTCACAACAACTACCTTATACACACAAGAGTAAAGAAATGAATATGAGTATGTACATATAAATATATGGATGAGCGATGGCTGACCGGCATAGGCAAGATGCAGTAGGTGGTATGGAGTACAGTATATACATATGAGATGAGTAATGTAGGATATGCAAACATTATATAAATGGCATTGTTTAAAGTGGCTAGTGATACATTTATTTCATCCAATTATAATTATTAAAGTGGCTAGAGATTTGGGTCGCTGGCCGAACGGCATAGGCATGATTCAGTAGATGTTTTAGAGTACAGTGTATACATTTGATATAAGTAATGTCGGATATGTAAACATTATATACAAAATTGTTACATCCAATTCCTATGTTTTAAGTGGCTAGAGTTTTAAGTCAGTATGTTGGCAGCAGCCACTCAATGCTAGTGATGGCTGTTTAACAGTCTGATGGCCTTGAGGTAGAAGCTGTTTTTCAGTCTCTCGGTCCCAGCTTTGATGCACCTGTACTGACCTCGCTTTCTGGATGATAGCGGGGTGAACAGTCAGTGGCTCGGGTGGTTGTTGTCCTTGATGATCTTTTTGGCCTTCCTGTGACATCGGGTGGTGTAGGTGTCCTGAAGGGCAGGTAGTTTACCCCTGGTGATGCGTTGTGCAGTCCTCACTACCCTCTGGAGAGCCGTTGCCGTACCAGGCGGTGATACAGCCCGACAGGATGCTCTCGATTGTGCATCTGTAGAAGTTTGTGAGTGATTTTGGTGACAAGCCGAATTTCTTCAGCCTCCTGAGGTTGAAGAGGCGCTGCTGCGCTTTCATCACCACGCTGTCTGTGTGGACCAATTCAGTTTGTCCGTGATGTGTACGCAGAGGAACCTTAAACTTTCCACCTTCTCCACTACTGTCCCCTCGATGTGGATAGGGGGGTGCTCCCTCTCCTGTTTCCTGAAGTCCATGATCATCTCCTTAGTTTTGTTGACATTGAGTGAGAGGTTATTTTCCTCACACCACACTCCGAGGGTCCTCACCTCCTCCCTGTAGGCCGTCTCGTCGTTGTTGGTAATCAAGCCTACAACTGTAGTGTCGTCAGCAAACTTGATGATTGAGTTGGATGCGTGCTTGGCCATGCAGTCATGGGTAAACAGGGAGTACAGGAGAGGGCTGAGAACGCACCCTTGTGGGGCCCCAGTGTTGAGGATCAGCAGGGTGGAGATGTTGTTTCCTACCCTCACCACATGGGGCTGGCCCGTCAGGAAGTCCAGGACCCAGTTGCACAGGGCTGGGTCAAGACCCAGGGTCTCGAGCTTAATGACGAGCTTGGAGGGAACTATGGTGTTAAATGCTGAGCTGTAGTCGATGAACAGCATTCTTACATAAGTATTCCTCTTGTCCAGATGGGTTAGGGCAGTATGCAGTGTGATTGCGACAAGGCTGTCTGTGGACCTATTGGGACGGTAAACAAATTGGAGTGGGTCCAGGGTGTCTGGCAGGATGGAGGTGATATGATCCTTGACTAATCTCTCAAAGCACTTCATGATGACGGAAGTGAGTGCTACGGGGCGATAGTCATTTAGCTCAGTTACCTTAGCTTTCTTGGGAACAGGAACAATGGTGGCCCTCTTGAAGCATGTGGGAACAGCAGACTGGGATAGGGACTGATTGAATATGTCCGTAAACACACCAGCCAGCTGGTCTGCGCAGGCTCTGAGGACACGGCCAGGGATGCCATCTGGGCCAGCAGCCTTGCGAGGGTTAACACATTTAAATGTTTTTCTCACGTTGGCTGCGGTGAAGGAGAGCCCGCAAGTTTTGGTAGCAGGCCGTGTCGGTGGCACTGTATTATCCTCAAAGCGAGCAAAGAAGTTGTTTAGTTTGTCTGGGAGCAGGACGTCATGGTCCGCAACGGGGCTGGTTTTCTTTTTGTAGTCCGTGATTGACTGTAGACCCTGCCACATTCCTCTTTTGTGTCTGAGCCGTTGAATTGTGACTCTACTTTGTCTCTATATTGACGCTTAGCTTGTTTGATTGCCTTGCGGAGGGAATAGCTACACTGTTTGTATTCAGTCATGTTTCCAGTAGCCTTACCCTGGTTAAAAGCAGTGGTTCGCGCTTTCAGTTTTGCGCGAATGCTGCCATCAATCCACGGTTTCTGGTTGGGGAAGGTTTTAATAGTTGCTATGGGTACAACATCACCAATGCACTTGCTAATAAACTCGCTCACCGGATCACCGTATACATCAATGTTGTTGTCCGACGCTATCTGGAACATATCCCAGTCCACGTGCTCGAAGAAATCTTGCAGCATGGAATCAGATTGGTCGGACCAGCGTTGAACAGACCTGAGAACGGGCGTTTCCTGTTTTAGTTTCTGTTTGTAGGCTGGGAGCAACAAAATAGGGTCATGGTCAGATTTGCCGAAAGGAGGGCGGAGAATAACCTTGTATGCATCACGGAAGTTGGAATAACAATGATCCAGGATTTTACCAGCCCGGGTGGCACATTCGATATGCTGGTAAAATTTCGGGAGCCTTGTTTTCAAATTAGCCTTATTAAAATCCCCAGCCACAATAAATGCAGCCTCAGGATATGTGGTTTCCAATTTACCTAGAGTCCAATGCATTTGTTTCAGTGCCGTCGATGTGTCAGCTTGAGGGGGGATGTACATGGCTGTGATTATAATCGAGGAGAATTCTCTTGGTAGATAATGCGGTCGGCATTTGATTGTAAGGAATTCTATGTCAGGTGAACAAAAGGACTTGAGTTCCTGTATGTTGTTATGATCACACCACGTCTCGTTAATCATAAGACACACACCCCCGCCCTTCTTACCAGATAGATGTTTGTTTCTGTCGGCGCGATGCGTGGAGAAACCAGGTGGCTGTACCGACTCAGATAACGTGTCCTGAGTGAGCCATGTTTCCATGAAGCAAAGAACATTGCAGTCTCGGATGTCTCTCTGGAAGGCAACCCTCGATCTGATTTCGTCTACTTTGTTGTCCAGACACTGTACATTGGCGATTAAAATACTCGGGAGAGGTGCACGATGCGCCCGTCGACGTAGCTTGACCAAAAGACCGCCGCGTTTCCCTCTTCTCCTGCGCCGCCGTTGTTTTGAATCGCCGGGTGCGATCTAGTCTATTGTCCTAGTTGGGGTACCAAACACAGAATCCGCTTCAGGAAAGTCGTATTCCTGGTCGTAATGTTGGTAAGTTGACGTTGCTCTTATATCCAATAGTTCCTCCCGGTTGTATGTAATAAAACGTAATATTTCCCGGGGTAACAATGTAAGAAGTAATAAATACAAAACAAAATACTGCATAGTTTCCTGAGAACGTGAAGCGAGACTGCCATGAGTAATACTAGAGTAATAACTTACAGGACTTTTTTTGGTTCTAGTCAAGATTCTAGCAGCCGTGTTTACCACTAACTTAAGTTTATTTAGTGCTTCATCCAGGTAGCCAGAAAGTAGAGCATTGCAGTAGTCTAATCTAAAAGTGACAAAAGCATGGAGATGTTTCTGCATCATTTTTGGACAGAAAGTTTGCAGTGTTACGAAGATGGAAAAAAGCTGTCCTTAAAATATTCTTGATATGTTCGTCAAAAGAGCGATCAGGGTCCAGAGTAACGCAGAGGTCCTTTACATTTTTATTTGAGATATCTGTACAACCATCAAGATGAATTGTCAGATCCAAAAGAAGATCTCTTTGTTTCTTGGGACGTAGAACTAGCATCTCTGTTTCACCTGTGTTTAAACTTAGGGAGAAACGGGGCGCTAGCGGGCCGCTCCCGACACTACCCGGTGAAATGTAAGGCGCCAAATTCTAAATCCAAAAGTTGAATTATTAAACATTCATCAATATTCAAGTGTTGCATTGTCATCAAAAGCTCTGATTCTTGGCAATATCACAGCGTTGTCAGATTTCAAAAAGGCTTTACGGCGAAAGCACAATATTTGATTGTTTGAGGATAGCACCTCCAATTTTTTTGCATTAGCATAAATTTATATCCAGCACGGGTCACACAAAACCCATATAAGAGCTAAAAAATATCACTTACCTTTCGAAGAACTTCTGCTGAGGGCATCCCAAGTGTCCAATGAAGACATCCAATGGTTCTTTTGTTAGAAAAAGTAATTTATTATATCCATAAATCTCCGTTTTGTTGGCGCGTTATGATCAGAAAATCCACCGTTGAGTCGCCCATTGAACGGTGAAGAGAACACGTTCAAATTATACTTATAAACTTTCTCCAAACAAATCAAACATCATGTTTAATGATGGTCCGACCTATCCTTTTCTTTTTGATTTATTATTTAAATAAACACCCTTGAAACCGAGCTAATCCTTCTCTGTCCGTGTCTGATCTGGGTAAACGTCTTGACCAAACCCCCTGGTCTGCCACAATATATATATACAGTGGGGAGAAAAGGATAGGTCTCCTCCATGAGACCCTCTCCGGGATACCGTCTTCTGGGCTCCGGGTCTTGCTGTATCCTGTCGGGCACAAAAACTGAACTCGTTCCTGTTACCTCTGCAATCGTTCCCAACTATACGGGAGTCCTTAGCTCTGTCGGGGAGGGGACTGTCATCAGTGCAACGTATGTCTTCCTTCTCAATAGGGCATCCGCGTTTCCATGCTTCGCCCCTGACCTGTGCACAACAGAAAAAGAGAAGCGTTGAAGGGACAAGAACCACCTGGTGACCCGATCGTTTATGTTCTTTCCCCTAACTCGTGGTTACGAGCATAACCATGCTTCCGGAGTCTAATAGCGCTTCCGTGTCGTGTCCGTCAACCTTCACCGGGACCGTGGGTGCAGTTGATTCGTAGTGCGCCCAACAGGAGGTGACATAGTTCACGGCGTGACCCACCTCGCCTCCGGGGCTAGCTGATGGCATCGACTGCTCTCGAGCCGGGCAATTCCAGGCAATGTGCCGCCGGGCGCCACACTCAAAACACCTTCTTTAGTCTCCATCTACCTGGGGTCGTCGATTGCGGGTCGGCCCTACCCAGCCGTCTCTCAACAGGTTTGCGGTCCTTTGGCCCTGCCGACTGTCGGTTCGGGGTACACTGCGGTGGGGCAGGGCCTGAGTATTCTGATGAGTCTCCACTGCTTCTTGGAGGCCCTCCAAAGTCTGGGGTGCGCATAGACTTGCTGCCCTCTTTATGTCGTGGGGTAGCGCCCGTAAGAAGCGTTCTAGGACCACTTTGTCGAGGATGGAGAGGGTGGATACGTCGGTTATGAGCCATGCCCTGGTGACGTGCAGTAGGTCGCTCATCTGGGCCTGGGGGGATGCGTCGGGCAGACTTGCCCACTTGGGCCTTGGACATCCTTCCCGTAGCGCTGCCCGTTCAAACGTACAGAGGTATGTTTTGATGTCATAGTCTTCTGTTAGCTTGATTAAAAAATGGTTGGGATGTGATTCAGGAGACGCTCCTCCTTGCAGCTTTCTGACTTCCTCAACGAGGCGGATGTTTTGTAGTTGCTGTTCCTCCAGCGTTCGTTCCTGAACCGCCTGTTGTGCTTGTTGGGCCCGGACGAACTGAGCTATCAACTTGTCCATGCTGATGCTGTGTAAACGTCAACGCTGATCTGACCACGTTATCAGCGTACCCGCATTCTCCACCACTTGTGGCAGACCAGGGGGTTTAGTCAAGACGTTTACCCAGATCAGACACGGACAGAGAAGGATTAGCTCTGTTTCAAGGGTGTTTATTTAAATAATAAATCAAAAGAATAGGATAGGTCTCCCCCATGAGACCCTCTCCGGGATACCGTCTTCTGGGGTCCGGGTCTTGCTGTATCCTGTCGGGCACAAAAACTGAACTCCCTCCTGTTACCTCTGCAACCGTTCGAAACTATACGGGAGTCCATTCTTCCCCCCTTCCCTGTGTGCTGCCCTTCTGGTAGCTTTATGGGACTTGCACAGCTGGTGAGCAATCAGCCCTTGATTACTCACCAACTCCTAATCAGCCCCAATTAGTCCTGCCACAATATACTATACTACCTTACATGACTATACTACCTTACAGGACTATACTGTCTTACAGAACTTTATAATATATAGAGACTATACTACTTCACAGGACTGCATTCCTTACAGAACAATATACTACATGTAGAGTATGCTACCTTACATGACTATAAATCCTTACAGGACTACACTACCTTACATGACTATTTATAAACTATACTACCTTACAGGTCTATACTACCTTACAGGACTATGTATTATATATAGAATAAACAACCACACATGACTATATACTATATAGAGACTATTCTACCTTACAGGAATATATACTATATAGAGACTATACTACCTTACAGGATAATACTACATTACATGACTATATACTATATATATATATTATACTACCTTACAGGACTATATACTATATATAGACCATACTACCTTACAGGATAATACTACATTACATGACTATATACTATATATATATATTATACTACCTTACAGGACTATATACTATATATAGACCATACTACCTTACAGGATAATACTACATTACATGACTATATACTATATATATATATTACAGGACTATACCACCTTACAGTACAATATACTACATATAGACAATACTACCTCACAGGACTGTACTACCTTACAGGACTATATACTATATAAAGGCTTTACTATCTTACAGGACTAAACTACCTTACAGGACTATATACTATATATATTATACTACCTTACAGGACTATATACTATATATAGACCATACTACCTTACAGGATAATACTACATTACATGACTATATACATTATACTACCTTACAGGACTATATACAATCTATACAAACTTACAGGTCTATACTACCTCACAGGACTATATTATATATATAGACTATGCTATCTTACAGGACTATACCACCTTACAGTACAATATACTACATATAGACAATACTACCTCACAGGACTGTACTACCTTACAGGACTGTATACTATATAAAGGCTTTACTATCTTACAGGACTAAACTACCTTACAGGACTATATACTATATATAGACCATACTACCTTACAGGATAATACTACATTACATGACTATATACATTATACTACCTTACAGGACTATATACAAACTATACAAACTTACAGGTCTATACTACCTCACAGGACTATATTATATATATAGACTATGAAATCTTACAGGCCTATACCACCTTACAGTACTATATACTACATACAGACAATACTACCTGACAGGACTGTACTACCTTACAGGACTATACTACCTTACAAGACTATAATGCCTTATAGGACTACATACCAGATATATACTACACTACCTCACAGGACTATATTCTATATATAGACTATGCTATCTTACAGGACTATACCACCTTACAGTACTATATACTATATACAGACAATACTACCTGACAGGACTGTACTACCTTACAGGACTATACACCTTACAAGACTATAATGCCTTATAGGACTACATACCAGATATATACTACACTACCTCACAGGACTATATTCTCTATATAGACTATGCTATCTTACAGGACTATACCACCTTACAGTACTATATACTATATACAGACAATACTACCTGACAGGACTGTACTACCTTACAGGACTATACTACCTTACAAGACTATACTGTCTTACAGGACTTTATACTACATATAGACTGTACTACCTCACAGGACTGTACTACCTTACATAACTATATACTACATATAAACTATGCTACCTTACAGGACTATATACTACCTTACATAACTATATATAAACTATGCTACCTTCCATGACTATACTATCTTACATGACGATATACTATATATAGACTTTACTACCTTACAGGACTATATATAGATTATACTACCTGACAGGACTATGCTACCAGACAGGACTATATATAGACTATACTACCTTACAGGACTGTATATAGACTATACTACCTTACAGGACTATATTACCTTACAAGACTATACTGTCTAAAAGGATTATATTCTACATATATAGATTATAATACCTTACCGGACTGTACAACCTTACAGAACTATATACTATATATACAGTATGCTACCTTACAGGACTATATACTATATAGAAGCTACACTACCTTACAGGACTATACTACTTTACAGGACCATATACTATATATAGACTGCACTACCTTACAGGACTATATACTATATAGAAGCTATACTATCTTACAGTACTATATACTATATATAGACTACACTACCTTACAGGACTATATACTATATATAGACTATACTACCTTACAGGACTATATACAATATAAAGGCATGCATAAGAAAGACATTCTGTATCTCACAGGACTATATATATACTATACTACATTACATGACTATATTTAGACTATACTACCTTACAGGACTATATACTATATTTAGAGACTATGCTACCTGACAGGACTAAGTATAGACTGTACTATCTTACAGGACTATTCTACCCGACAGGACTATATAATATATAAAGGTTTTACTATCTTACAGGACTATATACTATAAAAAGTCTGTATTATCTTGCAGGACTATATACTATATAGACTACACTACCTTACAGGACTTTATGTAGACTATGCTACCTTACAGGACTAGACTACCTTACATGACTATATACTATAGATATGCTATACTACCTTACATGACTATAGACTATATATAGACTTTACTGTATATAGACTATACTACCTTACATGACTATATACTATATAGACTATACTATATCATTTGTACTATTTTGTGTATGTTCATTACATGAAATCCAAATAAAAATCAATTTAAATTACAGGTTGTAGAGCAACAAGATAGGATCTATATAAGGTCCCACAGTTGACCGTGCATGTCAGAGCAAAAACCAAGCCATCGGGTCCAAAGAGTTGTCTGTAGAGCTCAGAGACAGGATTGTGTCAAGGCACAGATCTTAGGAAGCGTACCAAAATAATTCTGCAGCATTGAAGGTCCCCATGAACACGGTGGCCTCCATCATTCTTAAATGCAGGAAGTTTGGAACCACCAAGACTCTTCTTAGAGCTGGCCGCCCGGCCAAACTGAGCAATCGGGGGAGAAGGGCCTTGGTTAAGGAGGTGACCAAGAACCCGATGGTTACTCTAACAGAGCTCCAGAGTTCCTCTGTGGAGATGAGAGAACCTTCCAGAAGGACAACCATCTCTGCAGCACTCCACCAATCAGGCCTTAATGTTAGACTGGCCAGATGGAAGCCACTCCTCAGTAAATGGCACATGACAGCCCGCTTGGAGTTTGCAAAAAGACACCAAAAGACTCTCAGACCATGAGAAACAAGATTCTCTGGTCTGATGAAACCAAGATTTAACTTTTTGGCTTGAATGCAAAGTGTCACGTGTGGAGGAAACCTGGCACCATCCCTACCATGAAGCATGGTGGTGGCAGAATCATCCTGTGGGGTTGTTTTTCAGCAGTAGGGACTGCGAAACTAGTCAGGATCGAGGCAAAGATGAACGGAGCAACGTACAGAGAGATCCTTAATGAAAACCTGTTCTAGAGCGCTCAGGAACTCAGACTGGGGTGAAGTTTCACCTTCCACAGGACAACGACCCTAAGTACACAGCCAAGACAAGGCAGGAGTGGCTTCGGGACAAGTCTCAGAATGTCCTTTAGTGGCCCAGCCAGAGCCCGTACTTGAACCTGATCGAACATCTCTGGAGAGACCTGAAAATAGCTGTGCAGCAACGCACCCCATCCATCCTGACAAAGCTTGAGAGGATCTTCAGAGAAGAATGGGAGAAACTCCCCAAATACAGGTGTGCCAAGCTTGTAGCATCATAGCCAAGAAGACTCGAGCCTGTAATCGCTTCCAATGTTGCTTCAACAAAGTACTGAGTAAAGGGTCTGAATACTTATGTAAATGTGATATTTCAGTTTACATTTTTTTTTAAATAAATGAGAAAAAATGTCTACAAACTTGTTTTTGCTTTGTCATTATTGGGTATTGTGTGTAAATTGATGAGAGGGGAAACTATGTATTACATTTTAGAATAAGGCTGTATGTGGAAAAAGTCAAAGGGTCTCAATACTTTTCGAAGGCACTGTATATAGACTGTACTACCTTACAGGACGTTTAATAAACACTTTCTTTTTACAGTAACTGTATACATTTTACAGTAATATCCCTTTTATACACATACCAAAATCCCACTAATTTACCATGCCTGCATTTTTAGACCAGCTTTTAGTTTTTCTAACCAGGTTTCCTGCTAACCTTTTTACGCGAGTAAAGTACATGTTGGATAAAAAATGTCAAGACAGGCCTGATGGAAAGAACTAATTTGTCGGTGAACTTTCCAAATGTCGACAAAACAAAATACTCTAGACAAGGTGGGATCGTTGTTTGTATAATTAATTATGTGAGAAATGGCAGTGGAAACGCTTTTATGTGCAAATATTTATATAATAACCATCATATGGAAGTAAACTTGGAGTCACGTGATGATATGGTGTGTGGTCCTACTCCTACGACTCAGAAAAACATATGAAATAAGTTCTGTTGAACACCACGGGATGGTGAAAGTGTAAGCTTGATGCTCCTTTCCAATAAATATCAAGGGTCTTATTCTGGTGACATGATGACCGATGCTTGGCTGCCATTTGACAAACAAAAATAATCTTGCTCTATTGTCAATAATAATCTCATCATGTAGGCACTGTATCTGTGATAGAGCATACATGTCAGTACCTGAGTGGGTACATTCGTTATATAACTCAACATGTTCAGTGACAAAACCATCAGCAGAGTTGAAAATGCAATGTATTTTTTATTCGGTACATGGTAATTTAACTGCAAAAAAAAAAGTTTATGTACACTCCATCCTTACGCACAACCTTTTTATCAGCAACAAGTCAATTTGACCGAAACATGTCTGGTGGGAAAATGTGAATTTCTTTCATGTGCATTTTAGAATATTCACATATGTCACCAGTTGAACGGAAACCTAGCTTATGAAATGTGTAGAAAGCATGGAAATTAAAAACCACCTAAAGACCTAGTCATGCATTTTCACAGACCCTGTAAACAAAATACAGGAGTGAATCTGTGTGAATGTTTCTCTCTGCTTTTTTTGCAGGTAAATTAATTAACACTCCCATTGTTTAACCCCTCCCTAATTTGAAATGCAAACAGCCCCCATGGTTTAAAAACACTCTCCACCCCTCTGATTTTGCCAGTTACCCACTGATATGTATAAAGGGGTATACCTGCAAGAAAGTGGCACATAAAGGCTTGATGCGGTTATCTCGACCGCACCTCTCCTCTCATTTCAGGTCTCCATGTCTTTCAGCCAGGGACATGTAGCACTCCTTCAGGCTGTCCACAAACACCTTCAGTCCACACTGTCTCCTCCTCCTTTTCATGGCCTCTGTGCTCCTGCTTCTCTCCTTTCTCTCTCGTCCCTGCTGTTTCCCACTGTCCAACCTCTCCCCTCCCACCGTGGTCCCTCTGTTCTCTTCTGTTCTCTCTTTTTCCTCCACTGTTTCTCCTCCTGGCTTCTTCTTCTTTCTCCTCTGATGCTGATGGCTTGTGTGCTGTCTTTGTGAACTCCTCTGGGCATTGAGAAACCGTAACATTGACAACACAATAATAATATGGTCAATCAAAATCTACGGTCAGGAATAATACAGTGATTAGATGTAAGGAGAGAATCTCAACATGCATAAGAAAGACATTCTGTACGTGTAGTTGGTTAAATAGTTGGTAACGTTAGTTCTACTAATGAATGGATCTCACCTGTTTTCTAGGACAGTGGCGGCCCAGTGAGCACAGGATTTCTCTCTTGAGCTTCTCTAGCTTATAGAGCCTAATGAGTCTGGTATGGCTACACATCATGTTGTAAATACACTGTCTCTCCTACAAAACAATGTGACCAGAGTAATGATTTAGATGGAAGGAAGTCAAGAGCAGATTTTTAGAAGAAACAGTGGATTGTTCAGAATAGTGTAAATACTCACGTTATCCTTCTCACATTCAGGCATTTCCCCTGTGCAGCTTTGATGAGCCACTTTTAATGATTCAGTGATGTTGTTCTCCTAAGAGTGAGAGCAGAGATCTCAGTTTAGCACAGTTTGAACTCCATAAACTCTATTGATATCTCCATGGCAACATGAAAACATGGTACTTACAAGGTTCTGAAGGAGCAGGGAGATGACAGTCTCGTAGTCCTTAGCGATCTCTCTCATAGTCCGGTTGCTGTCACAAGACAACACCAGAAGTAGCAGCATGAGAGAAAAGACAGAGGTGCCAAGAAGATGCTGTGTGTGTGTGTGTGTGTGTGTGTGTGTGTGTGTGTGTGTGTGTGTGTGTGTGTGTGTGTGTGTGTGTGTGTGTGTGTGTGTGTGTGTGTGTGTGTGTGTGTGAGAGAGAGAAAGACAGACACAGAGAGAGAGAGACAGAAAGGTGTACAAAAATCAGTCTTGTAGCATTATTCACACCAGTTAAAATAAAACGTTTGTATCTTGACCTATTCATACTTTACCGATCCAGGTGACTGCCAATGAGTTCTTTTTTTTAACAAGGGATCTCTGGTCTGGCAGTAGTCTAGCCTACTGTGGAACTACAGATGGATGGTCGCATGTTTTCTGAATTAATGTTTTCTGAATTATAAAAAAAAATGCCAAAAACACCTCAGTTTGCTTACACAAAAGCCTAGACTAGAGGATAATAATGCTAGGCTATTTTGTCAGGACTGCTTTCAACAATATCAGCGTTCTATGGAAAATAATGAACTCTGTGGAAAGTGTGTTCCACAACGCACTAGCGGAGTCGAACTGACCTTCCACAGTGTTGAAAGTATTTTCCAGAGAATGTATAGAGCCACGAGTAGATTATTCCTTTAATACCATGGCTATAATTTAACACATTTGCCACAAAAAAATGTTTTCATTTGCCGGTAGACATTTTTTCAACATCCACTGAAGTAGCTAGCAAGTTTACTAGATAGCTACGGTAGTTGCAGTTGGTAACCAAACAGACTTGCTAGTTTAGCTATCCAAACAATCAGTCCTAGCTTGCTATTATGAAAATCTAATTCAACAATACTAATACTGTTTTCTATTCGACTTCTGCTTTCAAAATCTGCTCAAACAAAACATGTAAAAATGCCATTGAATTCTACCGTGCAAATATACCGTGATTCTATAGGAAATTATACAAAGGGTAGTTCAAATCCTGAATGCTGATTGGTTAAAACCACATTCCAGCCGGTGTCTATTCCACAAGTTACCACCGGCTAAATCTTTGACGTTGAAATGCCTATTTACTCTGTTCTATCTGACTGCGCAATCCACTGCCTCATCAGCCCATTGAGTAGTAACCCTAGGTTTGGGTCAGGACAATATCTTGTGGAAGGATGTAATAGTGTGAATAAATTCATCAATATAAGGTTTTTACTGAAAATATGTAAATCATTTACATTTTAGTCACTTAGCAGAGGCTTTTATCCAGAGCAACTAACAGTAGTGATTTCACAAATTTTCTCTGACTGATCCCCCAGCGAGAATCGAACCCACACCCCTGGCATTGCAAACACCATGCTCTGCCAACTGAGCCACACAGTACCTAGATATTTCAACATGTTTGAATATGTTGATAACCCATTGTATAAAAGTGAGCTCAACATAGAGTTGATCAGGCTGTTGATTGTGGCCTGTGGAATGTTGTCCCACTCATTTTCAAAGGCTGTGCGAATTTGATGGGTATTGATGGGTGACATGTCTGGTGAGTATGCAGGCCATGGAAGAAGTGGGACATTTTCAGCTTCCAGGAATTTTGTACAGATATTTGTGACATGGGGCCATGCATTATCGTGCTGAAACATGAGGTGATAGTGGTAGATGAATGGCACAACAATGGGCCTCAGGATCTCGTCACGTTTTCTCTGTCCATTTAAATTGCCATCGATAAAATGCAATTGTGTTCATTGTCTGTAGCTTATGCCTGCCCATACCATAACCCCACCGCCACCATGGGGCACTGTTTTCACAACGTTGACATCAGAAAACCCCTCACCCACACAACGCCATACACGTGGTCTGCGGTTGGACATACTGCCAAATTCTCTGAAGTGACTTTGGAGGTGGCTTATAGAAGAGAAATGAACATTCAATTCTCTGGCAACAGCTCTGGTGGACATTCCTGCAGTCAGCATGCCAGTTGCACACTGCCTCAAAACTTGAGACATCTGTGGCATTGTGTTGTGTGACAAAACTGCACATTCTAGAGTGGCCTTTTATTTTCCCAAGGTGCACCTGAGTAATGATCGTCAAAATGCTTATTTCTCAGAATGAGAACAAGTTGCCAATTCCTTCATTGCACATTTCTAAATCACAGACTAGACATCTAGCCCATGACAGTCTGTGGCTAAAATTCTGCTAGAGGTACCGCAGAGACAGAAACTGAGCATTAATCTTCCACAATCACGTTCATTGATACTCTTGTTTTTGTAGGGTCTGCTCTGTTCTACATTTTGGGAGTTGAGATAAAAAAAAAGGGTATTGCTAGAAAGGTTGTGTTCTCATCTACTACACTAAAATATTGTCTAAATATTGTCACACCTACCATATGACCGATTCTGTAGGACCGATTGTTGTCAGAGAGGAAAAAGCTATCTTTCGTTGATGTTGTTGTGACTGGCAGGGGGAGGGGCTTGGTGTCTGTAGAGTGGGAAGGTGCACAGTGCACACAGCACAGAAGGAGCAAAGGAGACAAGACGAAGAACAACAAAAAACGCTCATTAAAATATTTTTTTTCTTGCGATACAGGCATTTGGAACATCATGCAAAAATATTAATTTGAAATAATTAGATATCGCCCAGCCCTAGTTCCAAACCGCTCTGCCAATAACAGCAATGTTTTTCAGTTTCCCACTTCTAGCTTGAGAAATTGCTCTTAGCTAAGAAGCGATTTTTGTTTATTTTTGACCATTTTAATTTAAACAATCACAGTAAGGTACATTCTTGTTATCCAGGAATCATATGATATCGAGGTAAAAACAGCTGCATTGGACCTTTAACTGACTCCAATAGGTTTCACTTTCCATCCTGTGTATTACAGAAAGCGCTGCAGTAGCCTTGTGGACTCGCTAACTGTCCCAATTATCTCCGTCCTCCTAATGTGTGCACTTGTTCCCTTCACTTCTCTGATTTGAAAGGAATTGACTGGTATAAGAAATATGGTGGAAACTCCCACTATCCCATGCCTCCGATCCACCGGTGCTTCTCGGTTTGTGGGAAGTAGGCTAGTGCAAAAGGGTAGACCTACACTTCAGGTTAAAGGAGATATTATTGGGAGGCACACAGTTTCCATCCGCTAGCACCTCCCCTGTCAGATAAGCATAGCCATGGGAATTAGGAGTGCTGAGGCGCTGCTCTGAAATAAATACATAAAAAATTCCCACCAAATGGGTGCTGCCATAGAGTTACATTAGAAGTGCTCAAGGTCATTGGCCACAGATAAAATGATGTCAAATCACATCATATCTACTGTAGCTTTGATTGGACTACTTTCAAATTCTTAGCAAGCAGTCATCATCATGAATCAGGTTGACAATCTACTGGCAAATCCTTTTTAATCCTTGTCATATGATGACAAAAATAATGAAGAGAAATTTTATATAAAACGTATCGGTGCTCATCAGTCATTGGACATAAACATTACACAACATGTTGGAAAAATCGCAAATTCAACAACAAGTGGTTTGGAAGGAATCATTGGCTAACTGCAAGCATTGCAAAGCAATCACTAGCCTGCAATTCAGTGGAGTGGCTGTGTGGTCCCAAGTCTGGGATTAAGGGTCTCTTTTCCAAGCATAATTATAATGATAAACATTCAACATTGGCCATGCTGATTTGTGCCACGCTCAAAACAACTTAACTCGGAACTGCGAAATCTGACTTCAGTGAGTTCAAGACAATTGGGAACTAGGGAAAAACGAGCTCCGACTGGGAAAATATGTTTTGAACAGTCATCCAACTCGGAATTGTACATCTGGAACTCGGGCCTTTTTCTAGAGCTACGACCTGAAGATCACTGACATCATCATGATTCAACCTTGTTTTTTTTCTGAGTTCCCAGTTGTCTTGAGAGCCCCATAAATCCAGAGAATGCCAGACTTTGATGACAAAGTTTGATGACAAAATCTGCCCACAAAGGACCGCCGCACCACTCTAATGTTCAAGTGAGCACAGCACGACAAGGTGAGTCCAAAAATGTCTTCTCTGCTGCTGCATAAATGATGTAATATGCATGGCAAAGATATATTGTAGCTAAGAAAGTAATACTAAGTGTACAGTACCAGTCAAGGACACACCTACCACATATTAAGAAGGAAAGAACTTCTACAAATTAACTTTTAACAAGGCACACGTATTAATTGAAATGCTTTCCAGGTGACTACCTCATGAAGCTGGTTGAGAGAATGCCAAGAGTGTGCAAAGCTGTCATGAATATATTTTGATTTGTTTAACACTTTTTTGGTTACTACATGATTCCATTTGAGTTATGTCATAGTTTTGATGTATTCACTATTATAGTTAAAATAGTAAAAATTAAGAAAAACCATTGAATGAGTAGGTGTGTCCAAACTTTTGACTGGTACTGTATGTTGTGTATTAAGCTGTTAGTAGCCCGTGTACCTCACCCTAATAACTTGGTCTATTTTCCCCTCTTAATTTTGCCTACTGTTCTGACTTGGTGGTGCACATCTAGCCTAGAAACCTGTTTTAGAGAAATGTCATTGTCGATTATTGTAAGAGTTTCATTGTCTGCTTATATGCTCCCTTTATTTATTATACGGTTCTGACTTGATATACAGGGAGGACACTGTAAGAATGGCCCATGTTCTGAATTCTGTTGCTATACATTTCAAAAGTGCTGAACAATAGTTATATTGACTATGTCCATCCTAGCTCGCTCATTAATGTCTTAATTGAAATTACAGATTGACTCTTATCCGCTTGTCGTCCCCTTATGCCATAGTTTGTACATCTCAATTGTCAGTAGAAACCACATGTTTAAGCAAGTCAGCCATATCAGCTATATTTTTTTAAAGGCAGTAAATGAGGCTGAATTAACTCTTTCGCTGCCAGACAATAGCAGTGGTAAGGTGTTGTAAGTAATATGTAAGGCCCTAGCAGTTTGTGGGCATCGTTTGTCACAGTTATAGTGCAATTATTGCATTGATTAGTGTTGTGTTGTGTAGTGGCTTTGCTGGCATGCATCCCACAGCTCATTTCCGGTCACAACTTGTAGACTTGTTTACGTGCTGCTGTACATTTTGTTGCTAACCTTACTTTGCTACATGCCAACTTTACGGTTTTTACTTTACTGTTTATATTTTTTGTTTTTCCCCGGACGCTTTATCTGGACGTGGTTCATCAGGACTCCACCAGCCAAAAGCAAAGTAGTAACATTAACATGATGCCTTCTAATTGCAGTCGCTGTACTCATAATATACAGGAGAACAATCGCCTTACGGCGAGGATAGCTGAGCTGCAAGCCCAGCTTCAGACGCAATTGTTAGCGTCTGTGCCACCAGTAAGTACAGATAGTAGTATAAATCCCCTCGCACAGTCCCCGCAGCCGGACAATTTTCTCATGGCTTCTGGAAGGAAGGAAAAGCCAAAGGAACTTTCAACCGGTTCTCCCCATTAAGCAGCGAGTCGGAGTCAGAGGCCAAGCCTTCTCTGGTCTTTACTCCTCCCGTTACGGGGTCTGAGACGTCGATGCCTCCCACCACTAGCTCTGACAAAAAGAAAACCGTAGTCATTGGCAACTCCATTACCCGCAGTATTAGACTTAAAACGAATCATCCAGCGATCATACACTGTTTACCAGGGGGCAGGGCTACCGACGTTAAAGCTAATCTAAAACTGGCGAGTGTAGAGAGTATAGAGAGATTGTTATTCACATGGGCACCAACGATGTTAGGATGAAACAGTCAGAGGTCACCAAGCGCAACATATCGTCAACGTGTAAATCAACTAGAAAGATGTGTCGGCATCGAGTAATTGTCTCTGGCCCCCTCCCAGTTAAGGGGAGTGATGAGCTCTACAGCAGTCTCACAACTCAATCGCTGGTTGAAAACTG
The DNA here is from genome assembly GCA_030435695.1 of Brachymystax lenok tsinlingensis. Classification (NCBI taxonomy): domain Eukaryota; kingdom Metazoa; phylum Chordata; class Actinopteri; order Salmoniformes; family Salmonidae; genus Brachymystax; species Brachymystax lenok. Next base: position 10,003,069 of record CM059814.1, read on the forward strand.
TTTTCTGCCACACACAAAAGATAGACTTTGTAGATAAATGGGACTCTTTCTGGGACTCACCCACAAACAGGACCAAGCCTGGCCTGTTGAGGAGTGACGGACTCCATCCTAGCTGGATGGGTGCTCTCATTTTATCTACGAACACAAATCCCCTAGCTCCACAATGAGATAGGGTGCAGGCCAGGTAGCAGGCTGTTAGCCAGCCAGCCAGCTTAGTGGAGTCTGCCACTAGCACAGTCAGTGTAGTCAGCTCAGCTATCCCCATTGAGACCGTGTCTGTGCCTCGACCTAGGTTGGGCAAAACTAAACATGGCGGTGACCATAAACATGGTGGTCATCAAAAGTCATGCTATAAATTCTCAGACAACCCAAAGATTCCTAGATGCCCTTCCACACTCCCTCCGCCTACCCAAGGACGTCAGATTACAAAAATCAGTTAACCACCTAATTGAGGAACTCAATTTAACCTTGCGCAATACCCTTGATGCAGTCACACCCCTAAAAACAAAGACATTAAGAAACTAGCTCCCTGGTATACAGAAAATACCAGAGCTCTGAAGCAAGCATCCAGAAAATTTGAACTGAAATGTTGCTACACCAAACTGGAAGTCTTTCGACAAGCTTGGAAAGACAGGATCGTGCAGTATCGAAGAGCCCTCACTGCTGCTCAATCATCCTATTTTTCCAACTTAATTGAGGAAAATAAGAACAATCCTAAATGTATTTTTGATACTGTCGCAAAGCTAACTAAAAACTTCTTTGAGGAAAAGATCATGATCATTAGAAACAAATGACGGACTCCTCTTTAAATCTGTGTATTCCTGAGTCTGCACAACTCTGCCAGAACCTAGGATCAAGGGAGACACTCAAGTTTTTTAGTACTATATCTCTTGACACATTGATGAAAATAATCATGGCCTCTATACCTTCAAGCTGCATACTGGACCCTATTCCAACTAAACTACTGAAAGAGCTGCTTCCTGTGCTTGGCCCTCCTATGTTGAACATAGAAAACGGATTTCTATCCACCAGAAGTGTACCAAACTCACTAAAAGTGGCAGTAATAAAGCCTCTCTTAAAAAAGCCAAACCTTGACCCAGAAAATATAAAAAACTATCGGCCTATATCGAATCTTCCATTCCTCTCAAAAATGTTAGAAAAAGCTGTTGCGCAGCAACTCACTGCCTTCCTGAAGACACACAATGTATACGAAACGCTTCAGTATGGTTTTAGACCCTATCATAGCACTGAGACTGCACTTGTGAAGGTGGTAAATTACCTTTTAATGGCGTCAGACCGAGGCTCTGCAACTGTACTCGTGCTCCTAGACCTTAGTGCTGCTTTTGATACCATCGATCACCACATTCTTTTGGAGAGATTGGAAACCCAAATTGGTCTACATGGACAAGTTCTGGCCTGGTTTAGATCTTATCTGTCGGAAAGATATCAGTTTGTCTCTGTGGATGGTTTGTCCTCTGACAAATCAACTGTACATTTCGGTGTTCATCAAGGCTCCGTTTTAGGACCACTATTGTTTTCACTATATATTTTACCTCTTGGTGATGTCATTTGGAAACATCATGTTAATTTTCACTGCTATGCGGATGACACACAGCTGTACATTTTGATGAAACATGGTGAAGCCACAAAATTGCCCTCACTGGAAGCCTGTGTTTCAGACATAAGGAAGTGGATGGCGGCAAATGTTCTACTTTTAAACTCGGACAAAACAGAGATGCTTGTTCTAGGTCCCAAGAAACAAAGAGATCTTCTGTTGAATCTGACAATTAATCTTGATGGCTGTACAGTCGTCTCAAAAAGAACTGTGAAGGACCTTGGCGTTACTCTGGACCCTGATCTCTCTTTTGACGAACATATCAAGACTATTTCAAGGACAGCTTTTTTCCATCTATGTAACATTGAAAAAATCTGAAACTTTCTGTCCAAAAATGATGCAGAAAAATGTCTCCATACTTTTGTCACTTCTAGGTTAGACTACTGCAATGCTTTTCTTTCCGGCTACCCGGATAAAGCACAAAATAAACTTCAGTTAGTGCTAAACACGGCTGCTAGAATCTTGACTAGAACCCAAAAAAATTAGCATATTACTCCAGTGCTAGCTTCTCTACACTGTCTTCCTGTTAAGGCAAGGGCTGATTTTATGGTTTTACTGCTAACCTACAAAGCATTACTTTGGCTTGCTCCTACCTATCTTTCCGATTTGGTCCTGCCGTACATACCTACGCGTACGCTACGGTCACAAGACGCAGGCCTCCTTACTGTCCCTAGAATTTCTAAGCAAACAGCTGGAGGCAGGGCTTTCTCCTATAGAGCTCAATTTTTATGGAATGGTCTGCCTATCCATGTGAGAGACGCAGACTCGGTCTCAACCTTTAAGTCTTTATTGAAGACTCTTCTCTTCAGTAGGTCCTATGATTAAGTGTAGTCTGGCCCAGGAGTGTGAAGGTGAACGGAAAGGCACTGGAGCAACAAACCACCCTTGCTGTCTCTGCCTGACCGGTTCCCCTCTCTCCACTGGGATTCTCTGCCTCAAACCCTAATTCAGGGACTGAGTCACTGGCTTTCTGGTGCTCTTCCATGCCGTCCCTAGGAGGGGTGCGTCGCTTGAGTGGGTTGAGTCACTGACGTGATCTTCCTGTCCGGGTTGGCGCCCCCCCTTGGGTTGTGCCGTGGCGGAGATCTTTGTGGGCCATACTCAGCCTTGTCTCAGGATGGTAAGTTGGTGGTTGGAGATATCCCTCTAGTGGTGTGGGGACTGTGCTTTGGAAAAGTGGGTGGGTTTATATCTTGCCTGTTTGGCTCTGTCCGGGGGGTATCGTCTGACGGGGCCACAGTGTCTCCCGACCCCTCCTGTCTCAGCCTCCAGTATTTATGCTGCAGTAGTTTATGTGTCGGGGGGCTAGGGTCAGTCTTTTATATCTGGAGTATTTCTCCTGTCTTATCCGGTTTCTCTCTAATTCTCTCTCTCTCTTTTTTTTCCTCACTCTCTCTCTCAGAGGACCTAGCCCTAGGACCATGCCTTAGGACTACCTGGCCTGATGACTCCTTGCTGTCCCCAGTCCACCTCTCTACCGCACCTGCTGTCTCTAACTCTGAATGATCGGCTATGAAAAGCCAACTGAAATTTACTCCTGATGTGCTGACCTGTTGCACCCTCTACAGCCACTGTGATTATTATTATTTGACCCTGCTGGTCATCTATGAACGTTTGAACATCTTGGCCATGTTCTGTTATAATCTCCACCCGGCACAGCCAGAAGAGGACTGACCACCCCTCATAGCCTGGTTCCTCTCTAGGTTTCTTCCTTGGTTCTGGCCTTTCTAGGGAGTTATTCCTAGCCACCGTGCTTCTACGCCTGCATTGCTTGCTGTTTGGGGTTTAAGGCTGGGTTTCTGTACAGCACTTTGAGACATCAGCTGATGAAATTAGGGCTTCATAAATAAATTTGATTGACTCTTGTTTTTGTTTGCCCCACCAAGATTTACATGCTAAAATCGCCACTGATAAAGTGCATTCATTTCTAAACTGTAAAACAGATAGCCTATTGTAATGGTAATTTTCATGTTTGTGCATTTATTATAACTAATTTCTATGTTCATTTCATGTGTTGTTCTATAAACCAATTTCTGTGTTCATGCAAGTGGTTGACTGAACAAATCCTCCTCTTATCAGTAGCTGCAATTTGGAGAAGCCTTGTGAGGTGTTGGTCTGTCACATGTTATGAAATAGTATTGGTTGGTCTCATGAATTAAACAAAACGCTAACGATTCATTAATTATACTAAATCATGCAAATATAACTTGTCTGTGTATAGCTGTATATAAGACAACTGCTGGGTCTGCCAGGGTCTATGGTGCATTGAGTTTGTTGGAACCTCTCTAGCGCGCTGTCAATAAACAATGATTCACTTAAGATTGGCTTCGAGTGTCCCTGTGTAAGAATTTCCATGACACTATGTATGAAAAAAAAGGTGACGTTCTGTATTGTCGCCTCAGAACATTAATTTGGATTTGAGATCAAATTTTGATTTCAAATCCAAAATGCTGGAGTATAGAGACAAATTAAATGTTTTAGCTTCATTGTCCAAATAAATACATAGTGTATTCTAGGTGGAATGGTACTGTATGCCATCACCAATGAGGTATGAAGTCAGAAGATGTTGATGCTACACATTTCTGTTTTCAGACTAAAGGCATACAGAGAATGGTTGTGGTAGTATCTAAGGTCATGCCTACACTGGACATTTACATGCAACTTATGCTATCAGGAAATGTGTTGTGTGACAAAACTGCACATTTTAGAGTGGCCTTTCATTGTTCCCAGCACAATGTGCACCTGTGTAATGATCATGCTGTTTAATACACTTCTTGATATCTCACACTTGTCGGGTGGATGAATTATTTTGGCAAAGGAGAAATGCGCACTAACAGGGACGTTAAACAAATTTGTGCACAAAATTCAAGAGAAATAAGAATTTTCTGCATATGGAACATTTCGTGCTTAGTTTATTTCAGCTTTTTCCATGGGACCAACACTTTACGTTGCATTTATATTTTTGTTAAAAAAAAAAAAAAAATTATATATATATATATACACACACACACACACACAGTACCAGTCAAAAGTGTGGACACCTATTCATTGGAGGGTTATTCTTTATTTTTACTATTTTATATATTGTAGAATAATAGTGAAGACATCAAAACTATGGAATAACACATATGGAATCATGTAGTAAACAAAAAAGTGTTAAACAAATCAAAATATATTTTATATATTTGAGATTCTTCAAAGTAGCCACCCTATTTGAAGGGGTGTCAACATACTTTGTATATGCCTTCAACTTTGATTTGACACCCAATTTACCATGCTTCTATGAACTTCACATGTTGGTGCTCATGGGTCCTTTTAGATGGAAATGTCCCGAGCTAGCTAGATTTATCTCTCCATAGACCACCAAAGAAAAATATTGGATATTTTTTTTCTTCTCAGTATTAGCTATTTTTCTTTCCAACACAAACTGAATAGATTCAATCAGAAAGTCAATAGATTCACATGGTTATCAAAACGTCCCACCAGGGTAAACCTACATGAAACACAGCCCTTATTTTAAGTGTTTCTAAAATCCCCAATGAAAAAAATGTATGGTGGAAAAACGATTGGAACCATTTCCCTCTTTGACCACTAGGTTTTATGGGTTTTGTGACTCATACTGTGGTACTCTATTGCTGTTTGACGCTGTGGGGCTCTATATGGGGCCAAATATTAAACTTTTAATTACTTTAAAACGCTAAGTGAATTTGTCCAAATACCTGATATGACACCTACAAATGGGAACTAGATACAGTGCTTTCATTTCTAAACGGTAAAACAGATACCTTCGAATAAAATGTGACATTCTGTACTATACTATCGCCTCCTATAAAACACATTTGCTCTCAAATCCAAAATGCTGGAGTAGGCTATATCATCAAATTAAACGTTTTCGCTTCACTGTCCAAGTAAATAACAAGTAAATACAGATGGGAACGTATAAAGTGTTCACATGGCGCGCGCATTACAGTAACTATTCCTACTCCGTCTCCCCATCCTCGCGTGCGCAAGCTCCAAACGCGCTGTGAGTGCGTCGCTGACGCTGCGCGTGATATAACCGGAAACACCAATGCAGTCGACCTACCTGTAGCTTTGGTCCGCTCATACTCCAAGTGATAAACACGCGCGACAACACTTGACGAGAGAATCCACCCTGGGAGTTATACTTGTCAAACTCTCCTGAAATCCGCCCATTGGGACATCCCACACTGGGGGATGACTGTAAGTGTGTGTATGAGACAGAGGGGAGTCGATTGCAACATCTGGAACTTCTCCAATCAGAAACAAGCTAGAGTGAAGAAACCAGCATATTTGCATGAAAAGTTTGTCAAATATCTCGCTATTTCCAGGTTTTTCTTATATTCTCCTGAGCCTAATGTCCAATAATTTTAAGTAGTATAATTTTGTATCACTATATGTAGGCTAAACGTTGACATGATAGACATACGTTAATGATGTTGTCCCTTGCAAGGTTTTGTCATGGGTTTCGGGCAATTTTGGAAGTGTGTATATGAGAGAGAGAGAGAGAGAGAGAGAGAGAGAGAGAGAGAGAGAGAGTGTGGCTGTGTGAGAGAGGGAGCATGCAGGTCTGTGACAGTGGAATGGCCTAATTAATTAATTAGTCATCCATCAGAGTTTGATGGCTGAGAACTGGTGCATCCTGGGAAACTGAACTTCAACAGGGTAACCATGACAACCAGTGCTTGACTTGGGCAGGAGATCACCAGGGCTATGCCTGGAAACACAACATTGAATTCTACATCAGGCAGAAATTAGTTTGAATAAGGAAAGTTTCCTCGCACGAGCTCTACAAGCCAGAATGTTGAATAAAATTACATTTTACTGTACTTTACCAGTTGTTCATGCGGTTGGACCTTTTGGCAGTAGTCAATATATTCACCGGAAAGTATTACCTCAACTTTTCAAAGCGCTGGTAGTGCGTCCAGATTTCTATCATTAAGATAGCACCTAAATATGAACTGTACCACCACCCAAAATGAGTACCAACATGTATTTCAGTCCAAGTCAAGCACTGATGACAACAGTCATCACATTCCAGGCTGAGGTTCCAGCATGATAACTCTTGTCCTGATTTGAAAGAGTTGACATTGGCAAGGCAGCACAGATCTAATTTCATGCAACGCACCCGTTTCCTTATTAAAGTGTGTTGTATGTTGAATCTATTGGGTGAGTCATGTAGCCTTGCTCCATTTCCTGAGCCAATAATAACAAGTTAAAGGACCTTTCTCTGGGAACTAGTACGTTACTGCCTTTCATCATAGCTGTGTGTTAATCTATCACCCTGTTCAGTCCAAATCACTGCCCTTTTTCAGTAGGTGAAAGCAATATGGTGGAAACTGACTTGGGGTCAGGGTCATGGTCAATTTGAATTGAAGGTAGTACATTTTTTGATTTGGAGGTAGTCAATTCAGGACTTTAATTTAAAAATTAATAGTTCTCAATCAGCTGAAAACGAGAAGCTATTTATGTCAAAATGTCATTATTTCATCATCATTCCTGAATGAACTGCCTTCAACCACCTCAAACAGGGTTGGAGTCAATTCAGTCCATGGTATGGAAAGAAATTACATAAAAATAAGCAACGGAGGGCTTGATAATCAATTGATTAGTTGAACGTGTTTGTGCTGGGCTGGAACAAAAATGTGCATCTCTTGGGAACAGAAACACTTTTCAGTCCCTGAATTGGTATGCCAATAATTCATTGGTCACCCCTGCTACCATATTCTCACGTCAGTGGTCATCCTCAATAAGCAAGGAAGGCAATTGTTTGAGAGTAATCAGACATCGATCCACTTTCCCTGATGTGACAAGTCGGTGTGTAAATTAAAAGGGATTTGAAACAACTGTCAAATTTGAGAGGATGTGGATGTACAGCCAACAAGTTAAATAATTTCTGAGACAGATGTCAGAATGAGGGAACCCTTACCAGAGCTACCTGTAAAGTGCATTGCAACACAACGATACATTTAGTCATTGACAGATTTACCGCTCTTGTGAGTGAAATGCTTCACACATGATAAGTGTCTTTGCCCTACAGAGTAGAGTGGGATGAGGTGAGGATGTTGATAGTGTTGAGTCAAAAGCATGTCTCTAATCAGTTGGAAATGTGAGAGGTGTGTTTAAACTGTGTGTGTGAGTGATGAGATTTCCTCATACTTCATCAGCCCTCCACAGCTCCAGGAAGTCTAGAACTAAAGTAAACACTTCCCTTCCTTCGTTTGAAACATTCCAACATATATACACAAGCGCAGTGGCGGATTTAGGTATAGGCAACATCGGCAGCGCCCGGGGCGACATCTTGCCGGGGTTGACAAGGTAAAAATCTGTCGTTCTTCCCCTGAACAAGGCAGTTAACCCACTGTTCCCTGGGTGCTGAAGACGTGGATGTCAATTAAGGCAGTCCCCTGCACCTCTCTGATTCAGAGGGGTTGGGTTAAATGTGGAAGACACATTTCAGTTGTACAACTTACTAATAATGGTGACTGACTTTATATCGTGGGACTGTGGGTCAATTAGTGGGCCCTACTACTGGGCCCTACTACTGCCTGGGAACTCACAAGTACGGGAGGGGGACAGGGGTAGGTTGACCTCAGGTCTCCCCACTGGAAGCCCAAGGTAGGGGGAGCGGGGGAATCTATCAAATAGTTGTGCAATATAGTTTGTGTGTTTCAATGTTCTTTATAAGTGTGTTATTCTATTTGTGAATTTGTGTGATATAGGATTTGTGCAATTTAGTTTTATTTGTGTGTTTTTTGTTAGCAATAGGGTAATAGTATAATAATAGCACCCTCTGAAGAGCCTTGTGGTCCGCGGTGGTGGAGTTCCCGTTACATGTTGTGATGCAGCCCGACAGTATGCTCTCGATGGTGCTCCTGTAGAACACTGAGGGCCCTCGGGGACAGGACACATTTATTCAGCATCCTGAGGTTGAAGAGTCGCTGTCGTGGGTTCTTCGCTACGGTGTCCATGTGGTTAGAACATTTCAGCTACTCTGAGATGTGTATACCACTGCCTCGTTGATGAGGAAGAGGTTGAGGGAGAGGTTGTTTACCTGGCACCACAACGTCAGAGTGCCTACCTCCCCCTATAGGCTGTCTCATCGTTGTTGGTAATCAGTCCTACTACTGTCATGTCGTCAGCGAACTTTATGATGCAGTTTAAACTGTATGAGGCCACGCAGTTTTGGGTATACAGGGTTGTACAGGAGGGGACTGAGGACGCACCCTTGTGGACCGTGTTGAGGATCAGTGTCGAGGCGGTAATGTTTTCTACCTTCACCACCTGGTGGCGGCCGGTAAACCAGGTGGTGAAGTCCAGGACCCAGTTGCATAGGGAGGACTGCATTCAGACGCAGGGCTGTGAGCTTTGTGAAGATCTTATAGGGCACTATGGTATTGAAGGCTGAGCTGTAGTCGATTAACAGTCTCCTCACATATGCATTACTTTAGTCCAGGTGGGTAAGGCAGTGAGCAGTGTGATGGCGATTAAGAGTTTGCGACACTTGTCCTATTAAATTTGATATTTACACTAGACCTGGGTAAGGTGAACGGGGTCAGATATGTCAAATACTTTCACGTTTGGGACTATTCCATTGGTTTCATCGTACTGAGAAAACTAAGTCAAGGGCAGCTCAAGGATTTGAAAGTATTTGATCGATGCAGTGAATTTTCAGGTTCAAATGCACCACCTATTGGCCATTGACAGACACACACACACACACACACACACACACACACACACACACACACACACACACACACACACACACACACACACACACACACACACACACACACACACACACACACACACACACCCTGTCTCTGTCCCATAACAGAGAGTTATAGTGACAGTTGACCCCAGAGAGATTAGGTTACAGTGTTCCCATGAGAAGAAGCTTCACAGTGTAAACGTGCAGAGACACACTACAGACCTGATATCTCATAGCCTCGCCTCATTGAGATGTCCATCAGCAGTGCTGTGAAGCTTGGGATCAATACCATGTCAACTAGCATATTCCTTCATCTCGCCTGTCTCCAGCCATCTTGCACCCTATTCCCCATATAGTGCACTACTTTTAGCCAGAGCCATATAACGCTGCTATTTGATATTGGAGTTTGTTTGGGTTAATTGGTGCCAGTGGCACCACTGTCATGTTCCTGTGATCATAGCAATTCCCATTGATTCTGGGAATTAAGTCAGTAGTTTCCTGTCAGGTAAAGTTTTAAAAAATGTAAACGTTCTGAAAATTTCAATTGTTCTGGGAACGTAGATGTTTTAATCGCAGGGAGGTTCTGAGAACGTTTTACTATGGTTCCAGGGAGGTTCTGAGAATGTTTTACTCTGGTTCCAGGGAGGTTCTGAGAACGTTTTACTATGGTTCCAGGGAGGTTCTGAGAACATTTGACTATGGTTCCAGGCAGATTCTGAGAATGTTTTACTATGGTTCCCTGAAAGTTTTCCTGGAAGGTTTTATTAACGTGCTGAGAACGGAAATTATAGGTTATTCAAAGGTAATTAAATAGCATTCCGAGAACATGTTTCAAAAATACTTTTTAATAACATTGCTAGCTTAATTTGGATTAACTGTTTTGAACTCCAAACACAAATAGGACACATGTAAATTAATTTGCTTAGGTATTAATCATGCAAACACAATTTTTTTTAAACAATTTTGCACAGTGTTAGTGAGATTCAAACCCATGATCTATTGTTCTCTATCCATGGAATCAGTCCACTCTACCACCAGGATTAAGCTTGCATGCCATTTTGTTTTGTAACTCATGCAACGCAGTTAATTTTAGTCTATTCAAACAGACCCCATTTAAACGGAAACAGGCACTTATTAAGATCCGGTGTGGCCAAACAGTGGGTGCTGACAACACACCTGAACACACTTAACAAAATGGAGGATAGAGTTTTGTTGATTCTGAGAACAGACTGTATACAGTTGAAGTCGGAAGTTTACATACATTTCATACACTCTAGTCATTAAAACTCATTTTTCAACCACTCCACAAATTTCTTGATAACAAACTATAGTTTTGGCAAGTCGGTTAGGACATCTACTTTGTGCATGACCCAAATAATCTTTCCAACAATTGTTTACAGACTAGATTATTTCACTTATAATTCACTGTATCACAATTCCAGTGGGTCAGAAGTTTACATACACTAAATTGACTGTGCCTTTAGGAAATGTCCTCTGTTCTGATTAAACAAAAATAGAACTGTTTGGCCATCGTTATGTTTGGAGGAAAAAGGGGGAAGGCTTGCAAGCCGAAGAACACCATCCCAACCGTGAAGCCCGGGGGTGGCAGCATCATGTTGTGCTGGGGGTGGCAGCATCATGTTGTGCTGGGGGTGCTTTGCTGCAGGAGGGACTGGTGCACTTCACAAAATCGATGGCATCATGAGGGAGGAAAATTATGTGGATATATTGAAGCAACATCTCAAGACAACAGTCAGGAAGTTGAAGCTTGGTCGCAAATGGGTCTTCCAAATGGACAATGGCCCCAAGCATACTTCCAAAACTGTGGCAAAATGGCTTAAGGACAACAAAGTCAAGGTAATGGAGTGGCCATCACAAATCCCTGACCTCAATCCTATAGAAAACTTGTTGGCAGAACTAAAAAAGCGTGTGCGTGCAAGGAGGCTTACAAACCTGAATCAGTTACACCAGCTCTGTCAGGAGGAATGGGCCAAAATTCACCCAACTTATTGTGGGAAGCTTGTGGAAGGCTACCAGAAACGTTTGACCCAAGTTAAACAATTTAAAGGCAATGATAGCAACTACTAATTGAGTGTATGTAAACTTCTGACCCACTGGGAATGTGATGAAAGAAATAAAAGCGGAAATAAATAATTCTCTCTACTATTATTCTGACATTTCACATTCTTCAAATAAAGTGGTGATCCTACTCTACGTTTTTAAATGACATCCGTTATTTTAATAGAACCATGAAGAAAATTGTAGGAAACCTTATGCTGAAGTACTAAAATTCCCACAGAAGAATGCTGTTTCTAAACGTTCTCGGAACAATTTGAGAATATTTCTTTAAATAGAACCACGAGGAAACCTATAGGAAACGTTATGCTGAAGGACTGAAAGGGTTAAATATCAGTGCTTGTGTGAAAATGTTTTTGTCTAATGCAGCTGTATTGATCCACTGGGAAGAATAAACTTGGTTGAGCTTACACTTTTCGCCATTTCAGGTCACAACTTGTAGACTTGTTTACGTGCTGCTGTGCGGTTTGTTACTAACCTTACTCTGCTACCTGCCAACTTTACGTTTTTTACCTTTTAATTACCGTTTTATATTTATATTTTTTCCCTCACTCGACTTTTTCACCCCGGACGCTTTATCTGGATGTGGCTCGTCAGGACCTACACCAGCCAAAGCTATGTAGTAACATTAACTTCTTAGGGAGCGGCAGCAGAGGTGACGGTTTTGGAGAGTCTGGCGTGGCCGAGATTGTGAGCGCGCCCCACTTTATTTTCCTTTCCTATTGTTCATGTTTATCGTCCGGTTGAAATATTACAGTTAAAAATGATGTTTGATTTGTTTGTAGAAAGTTTATAGGTATATTTGAACGCGTTCTCTTCACGGTTCAATGGGCGACTCAACGGTGGATTTTCTGATCATAACGCGCCAACCAAACTGAGATTTATGGATATAATAAATGACTTTTTCTAACAAAATAACCATTGGATGTCTTAGTTGGACACTTGGGAAGCCCTCAGCAGAAGTTCTTCGAAAGGGTTTTGTGTGACCCGCGCTGGATATGAATTTATGCTAATGCATAAATATTGGAGGTGCTATCCTCAAACAATCAAATGTTGTGCTTTCGCCGTAAAGCCTTTTTGAAATCTGACAACGCTGTGATATTGCCAAGAAGCAGAGCTTTTGATGACAATGCAAAACTTGTATATTGATGAATGTTTAATAATTCAACTTTGGGATTTTGAATTTGGCGCCTTACATTTCACCGGGTAGTGTCAGGAGTGGCCCGCTAGCGCGCCGCTACTCCCTAAGTAGTTAACATTATGCCTTCTAATTGCAGTTGCTGTACTCATAATATACAGGAGAACGATCGTCTTATGGAGAGGATAGCCATGCTGCAAGCCCAGCTTCAGACGCAATCGTTAGGCAAGGGTAAGTGTAGGAAAGGATGAAACCATGTCTGTGCCACCAATAAGTACAGATAGTAGTATAAATCCCCTTGCACAGTCCCCCGCAGCCGGACAATTTTCTCATGGCTTCTGGAAGGAAATGCTGTAGGAATGCTCAAACGGTGTCGCTCATTCAGCCGACAGAAACTTTAAACCTTTTCTCCCCATTAAGCAACGGGTCGGAGTCAGAGGCCGAGCCTTCTCTTGTCTCTCCTCCTCCCATTATGGGGTCTGAGACGCCGAAGCCTCCCACCATTAGCTCTGACAAATTGAAAACCATAGTCATTGGCGACTCCATTACCTGTAGTATTAAACGAATCATCCAGCGATCATACACTGTTTACCAGGGGGGCAGGGCTACCGACGTTAATTAAGGCTAATCTGAAGATGGTGCTGGCTAAGGCTAAAACTGGCGAGTGTAGAGAGTATAGGGATACTGTTATCCACGTCGGCACCAACGATGTTAGGATGAAACAGTCAGAGGTCACCAAGCGCAACATAGCGTGTAAATCAGCTTGAAAGATGTGTCGGCATCGAGTAATTGTCTCTGGCCCCCTCCCAGTTAAGGGGAGTGATGAGCTCTACAGCAGTCTCACAACTCAATCTCTGGTTGAAAACTGTTTTCTGCCCCTCCCAAAATATAGAATTTGTAGATAATTGGCCCTCTTTCTGGGACTCACCCACAAACAGGACCAAGCCTGGCCTGCTAATGAGTGACGGACTCCATCCTAGCTGGATGGGTGCTCTCATCTCATCTACGAACATAGACAGGGCTCTACCCCCCCAGCTCCACAATGAGATCGGATGCAGGCCAGGCAGCAGGCTGTTAGCCAGCCTGCCAGCTAAGTGGAGTCTGCCACTTGCACAGTCAGTGTAGTCAGCTCAGTAATCCCCATTGTCTGTGCCTCGATCTAGGTTGGGCAAAACTAAACATGGTGGTGTTCGCCTTAGCAATCTCACTGGAATAAAGACCTCATCCATTCCTGTCATTATCTCACATCTCAAATAGGGCTACTTAATGTTAGATCCCTCACTTCCAAGGCAGTTATAGTCAATGAACTAATCACTGATCATAATCTTGATGTGATTGGCCTGACTGAAACATGGCTTAAGCCTGAGGAATTTACTGTGTTAAATGAGGTCTCTCCTCCTGATTACACGAGTGACCATTTCCCCTGCGCATCCCGCAAAGGCAGAAGTGTTGCTAACATTTACGATGTTAGCAACACTTAGCAAATTTCAATTTACACAAAAAAATTACTTCGTTTTCGTATTTTGAGCTTCTAGTCATGAAATCTATGCAGCCTACTCAATCACTTTTTATAGCTACTATTTACAGGCCTCCTGGGCCGTATACAACATTCCTCACTGAGTCTATCGGATCTTGTAGTCATGGCAGATAATATTCAAATTTTTGTTGACTTTAATATTCGCATGGAAAAGTCCAGACTTTCGGAGTCCAAAGTCCAAAAGGCTTTCAGAGCCATCATCGACTCAGTGGGTTTTGTCCAACATGTCTCAGTTCCTACTCACTGACACAGTCATACTCTGGACTTAGTTTTGTCCCGTGGAATAAATGTGGACTATCAATATCCTGGACTATCGGACCACCATTTTATTACGTTTGCAAATGCAACAAATAATCTGCTCAGACCCCAACCAAGGATTATCAAAAGCCGTGCTATAAATTCTCAGACAACCCAAAGATTCCTAGATGCCCTTCCAGACTCTCTCCACCTACCCAAGGACGTCAGAGTAAAAAAGACGGCTTTCACTTCAGCAGTGATAAATTCACAAACTTCTTTGACGAAAAGATCATGATCATTAAAAAGCTAATTACGAACTCCTCTTTAAATCTGTGTATTTCTCCAAAGGTCAGTTGTCCTGAGTCTGCACAGCACTGCCAGGACCTAGGATCAAGGGAGACACTATATCTCTTGACACATTGATAAAAATAGTCAAGGCCTCTAAACCTTCAAGCTGCATACTGGACCCAATTCCAAATAAACTACTGAAAGAGCTGCTTCCTGTGCTTGGCCCTATGTTGAACATAATAAACGGCTCCCTATCCACCGGATGTGTACCAAACTCACTAAAAGTGGCATTAATAAAGCCTCTCTTGAAAAAGCCAAACCTTGACCCAGAAAATATAAAAAACGATCAACCTATATCGACTCTCCCATTCCTTTCAAAATATTTAGAAACATTTCCTCATTGTTTTCGTCACAGCCTTCCTGAAGACAAACAATGTATACGAAACGCTTCAGTCTGGTTTAGACCCCATCATAACACTCAGACTGCACTTGTGAAGGTGGTAAATGACCAATTAATGGCATCAGACCGAGGCTCAGCATCTGTCCTCGTGCTCCTAGACCTTAGTGCTGCTTTTGATACCATCGATCACCACATTCTTTTGGAGAGATTGGAAACCCAAATTGGTCTATGCGGACAAGTTCTGGCCTGGTGTAGATCTTATCTGTCGGAAACATATCAGTTTGTCTCTGTGGATGGTTTGTCCTCTGACAAATCAACTGTACATTTCGGTGTTCGTCAAGGCTCCGTTTTAGGACCACTGTTGTTTTCACTATATATTTTACCTCTTGGTGATGTCATTTGGAAACATCATGTTAACTTTCACTGCTATGCGGATGACACACAGCTGTACATTTTGATGAAACATGGTGAAGCCCCAAAAATGCCCTGCCCGGAAGCCTGTGTTTCAGACATAAGGAAGTGGATGGCGTTCTACTTTTGTTCTACTTTTAAACTGGGACAAAACAGAGATGCTTGTTCTAGGTTCCAAGAAACAAAGAGATCTTCTGTTGAATCTGACAATTAATCTTGATGGCTGTACAGTCGTCTCAAAAAGAACTGTGAAGGACCTTGGGGTTACTCTGGACCCTGATCTCTTTTTTGACAAACATATCAAGACTGGTTCAAGGACATCTTTTTTTAAATCTACGTAACATCGCAAACATCTGAAACTTTCTGTCCAAAAATGATGCAGAAAAATGTCTCCATGCTTTTGTCACATTTAGATTAGACTACTGCAATGCTCTACTTTCCAGCTACCCGGATGAAGCACTAAATAAACTTCAGTTAATGCTAAACACGGCTGCTAGAATCTTGACTAGAACCAAAAAATTGGATCATATTACTCCAGTGCTAGCTTCTCTACACTGTCTTCCTGTTAAGGCAAGGGCTGATTTCAAGGTTTTACTGCTAACCTACAAAGCATTACTTTGGCTTGCTCCTACCTATCTTTCTGATTTGGTCCTGCCGTACATACCTACGCGTACGCTACTGTCACAAGACGCAGGCCTCCTTACTGTCCCTAGAATTTCTAAGCAAACAGCTGGAGGCAGGGCTTTCTCCTATAGAGCTCAATGTGAGAGACGCAGACTCGGTCTCAACCTTTAAGTCTTTATTGAAGACTCATCTTCTTCAGTAGGTCCTATGATTGAGTGTAGTCTGGCCCAGGAGTGTGAAGGTGAACGGAAAGGCACTGGAGCAACAAACCACCCTTGCTGTCTCTGACTGACTGGTTCCCTTCTCTCTACTGGGATTCTCTGCTTCAAACCCTATTACGGGGGCTGAGTCACTGGCTTACTGGTCCTCTTCCATGCCATCCCTAGGAGGGTTACGTCACTTGAGTGGGTTGAGTTACTGACGTGATCTTCCTGTCCGGGTTGGCGCCCCCCCTCAGGTTTGTGCCTCTGGGGAGATCTTCGTGGGCTATTTTTTTATTTATTTTTTATTTGTTTACTAGACAAGTCAGTTAAGAATAGATTCTTAATTTTCAATGACGGCCTAGGAACAGTGGGTTAACTGCCTGTTCAGGGGCAGAACGACGCTATACTCTGCCTTGTCTCTGGATAGTAAGTTGGTGGTTGAAGATATCCCTCTAGTGGTGTGGGGGCTGTGCTTTGGCAAAGTGGGGTGCGGTTATATCCTGCCTGTTTGGCCCTGTCCGGGGTATCGTCGGACGGGGCCACAGTGTCTCCCGACCCCTCCTGTCTCAGCCTCCAGTATTTATGCTGCAGTAGTTTATGTGTCGGGGGGCTAGGGTCTTTTACATCTGGAGTATTTCTCCTGTCTTTTCCGGTGTCCTGTGTGAATTTAAGTATGCTCTCTCTAATTCTCTCACTTTTTCATTCTTTCTTTTTCTCTCTTTCTCTTTTCTCTCTTTTTCTCGGAGTACCTGAGCCCTAGGACCATGCCTCAGGACTACCTTGCCTGATGACTCCTTGCTGTCCCCAGTCCACCTGGTCGTGCTGCTGGTCCAGTTTCAACTGTTCTGCCTGCGGCTATGGAATCATTGCCTGTTCACTGGACGTGCTACCTTGTCCCAGACCTGCTGTTTTAAACTCTCTAAATACAGCAGGTGCGGTAGAGATACTCTGAATGATCGGCTATGAAAAGCCAACTGACATCTACTCCTGAGGTGCTGACCTGTTGCACCCTCTACAACCGCTGTGATTATTATTATTATCTGACCCTGCTGGTCATCTATGAATATTTGAACATCTTGGCCATGTTCTGTTATAATCTCCACCCGGCACAGCCAGAAGAGGACTGGCCACCCCTCAGAGCCTGGTTCCTCTCTAGGTTTCTTCCTAAGTTCCGGCCTTTCTACTGAGAGTTTCCTAACCACTGTGCTTCTACACCGGCATTGCTTGCTGTTTAGGACTTTAGGCTGGGTTTCTGTACAGCACTTTGTGACATCAGCTGATGTAAGAATGGCTTTATAAATACATTTGATTGATTGATCATAGTGTCCATTGAGTTTTTTACTCTAAGAATTAGAACCTAACACTGGCTAACCTTGACTATGAAAGGAAGTTAAGCTAGCGAGCAATCATTTTAGCCAGGTAGCCTAGGACAACAAAATATTTAAGTGTGTGCTATATGACAGAGTCATAGACCATTTCGTCAACATGGGAGAGGAGGATGGCATTGGTTTTTCTCTACAAGTAGGGTGAGTCAATATGTGTTTTCTACATGTACACACGTACACAGACAGAGAAATGAGAACCCTGGACAGCCACAATATTTAGCTTATGTTGATTGAACTAAACGTATTCTTGGTATCTTTTAGTTGTCACTGTACTAGACTAAGAAATAGGTGAGTTGATGATGTTGAAGTTGAAATGGTGCTGGAATAGTGAAGGGAGCTCCTGTTTTCTTTGCAACTAGCGGTAACTCTCCGTGGTTCTAAATCAACAGTTTAGTAGTCTGAAAATGTGGGAAACATTAACTTACTTGACCATGCTGTAGGTCATGTAACTGTTTGTTACGTTCAATATGTTTTGTGGACTTCACCAGACAGATGTTGTTCTCCGGTTTTGTAATGAAACAAAGGCGTGGTTGAATTTATTCTGCCACTGTGTCTTCTTATTGTCTCTGCCTTAGGCCTATACAGTGGGGCAAAAAAGTATTTAGTCAGCCACCAATTGTGCAAGTTCTCTCACTTAAAAAGATGAGAGAGGCCTGTAATTTTCATCATAGGTACACTTCAACTATGACAGACAAAATGAGGAAAAAAAATCCAGAAAATCACATTGTAGGATTTTTAATTTCTTTATTTGCAAATTATGGTGGAAAATAAGTATTTGGTCACATACAAACAAGCAAGATTTCTGTCTCTCACAGACCTGTAACTTCTTCTTTAAGAGGCTCCTCTGTCCTTCACTCGTTACCTGTATTAATGGCACCTGTTTGAACTTGTTATCAGTATAAAAGACACCTGTCCACAACCTCAAACAGTCACACTCCAAACTCCACTATGGCCAAGACCAAAGAGCTGTCAAAGGACACCAGAAACCAAATTGTAGACCTGCACCAGGTTGGGAAGACTGAATCTGCAATAGGTAAGCAGCTTGGTTTGAAGAAATCAACTGTGGGAGCAATTATTAGGAAATGGAAGACATACAAGACCACTGATAATCTTCCTCGATCTGGGGCTCCACGCAAGATCTCACCCGTGGGGTCAAAATCATCACAAGAACGGTGATCAAAAATCCCAGAACCACACGGGGACCTAGTGAATGACCTGCAGAGAGCTGGGACCAAAGTAACAAAGCCTACCATCAGTAACACACTACGCCGCCAGGGACTCAAATCCTGCAGTGCCAGACGTGTCCCCCTGCTTAAGCCAGTACATGTTCAGGCCCGTCTGAAGTTTGCTAGAGAGCATTTGGATGATCCAGATGAGGATTGGGAGAATGTCATATGGTCAGATGAAACCAAAATATAACTTTTTGGTAAAAACTCAACTCGTCGTGTTTGGAGGACAAAGAATGCTGAGTTGCATCCAAAGAACACCATACCTACTGTGAAGCATGGGGGTGGAAACATCATGCTTTCGGGCTGTTTTTTCTGCAAAGGGACCAGGACGACTGATCCGTGTAAAGGAAAGAATGAATGGGGCCATGTATCGTGAGATTTTGAGTGAAAACCTCCTTCCATCAGCAAGGGCATTGAAGATGAAACGTGGCTGGGTCTTTCAGCATGACAATGATCCCAAACACACCGCCGAACAGCGAAGGAGTGGCTTCGTAGAAGCATTTCAAGGTCCTGGAGTGGCCTAGCCAGTCTCCAGATCTCAACCCCATAGAAAATCTTTGGAGGGAGTTGAAAGTCCGTGTTGCCCAGCGACAGCCCCAAAACATCACTGCTCTAGAGGAGATCTGCATGGAGGAATGGGCCAAAATACCAGCAACAGTGTGTAAAAACCTTGTGAAGACTTACAGAAAACGTTTGACCTCTGTCATTGCCAACAAAGGGTATATAACAAAGTATTGAGATAAACTTTTGTTATTGAACAAATACTTATTTTCCACCATAATTTGCAAATAAAGAAATTAAAAATCCTACAATGTGATTTTCTGGATTTATTTTTCTCATTTCGTCTGTCATAGTTGAAGTGTACCTATGATGAAAATTACAGGCCTCTCTCATCTTTTTAAGTTGGAGAACTTGCACAATTGGTGGCTGACTAAATACTTTTTTGCCCCACTGTATATCACAGTCGCAAGGCATATGAAGTAACAGGTCATAGAGAAAACAATGCAATTATCACAACACATAGGTTGTAATATGGCTTTTTTTCTCCTGGCTTGCCTTCCCCAGTGATTTTACCCAAACGTGTCTGCGACCACAGCCCCATACTACAAATGTAGTTTGAGGAGTTAGCGAGATAACTTTGGTTTACTCTGAGCTCAACTGGAGATAACTGGCACCACGAATGTGTCTCACCTTTTAGCCCGTTACATTTACATGTCATTGAATCCTGATCTAACCTGCTCCAGAGAAGACTCACTCAGGGCTAACTACTTTTTATATAGTATCTGAGCCACGAGCTGTGGACCAATGAAATCAGATTTCCTCCCTCTTGGGAAAGATTGCTTCATCATCCACTTCATTTCAGGAAGTCAACTGATTAAATATTTTTTTAAACAAATGTTTTTGTGTGTTAAAAAATACCTATCACGTTACACATTTTGTAATGACAATGCATTTCAAACTTTACGCACATTAAAACGTTTGTATGACTTAATACAATTATTTTACTGATAGGAGTAGGGAAGAAATGTGCTCATGCATTGAGAACTACACCAAAGTACTACAATAAAGATTGCACTTCTAAAAGTATTTTTCACACATTAGCCTGCTGAATTTGCAAGATAACTTTTCTTTCATTTTAATTTCGGCACCAATGAAAACGTGGCACTGACTTTGCATTGGATTTATGTTTCAGCCGTTCGACTAGCCATGTGCGACATGCACGCGCTGTTACAAGCCTGCTACAGTTAGCGGCAGGCGGACAAGTAATATCCACCGTTGTAGTACGGATGAAGCCTGAGCTGGAAGCTAGCTGAACATGTCAGGCTTTAGAAAACTCTGAGTAGATCTAGCTTGCTTTATAGGATACCCCTCTGAAGACTCATGTTAGTTCCCTGATCTTGTGACTAGGCTTTAGCTCAGCAGGCAAGTTTTTGTTGTTGAGCTGTGCAGATGATTCGGGATCAATACCTGATAGAAAGACAAACAGACAGACAGAGAGACAGAAAAGACAGAGAAAAAATAAAAATAAAACTATCATCAAAAATCTACCTCAATTAAATGTCCATACCTTAACCATGAGTGAGACCATGACCCTGTGAACTACTGCTAACCTAATACTACAACATCTGGATCACTGCAATGAGCGACATTGGCCCACTGGAGTTGGGACTAGGGAGTCCTGTGTGTGTGTGTGTGTGTGTGTGTGTGTGTGTGTGTGTGTGTGTGTGTGTGTGTGTGTGTGTGTGTGTGTGTGTGTGTGTGTAAGGTTATCATTGTGGGTCAATCTCCATGAATGATCAGCTTGATTTAAAGTGCGATCATTTACAGTCACTATAACCCCCGTTTCAACCAAGCCCTAAGTCTGCTATTAATGATTAATTAATTATTTTTTATTTATTAAACTTTATTTAACTAGGCAAGTCCTCTTTAATTTCCTCTTTAAACATCGTGCACTTTAATTTTCTGCATTTTACACAATATTAATTGTCATATTCCTATCCATTGTTTGTAGTTCTGGAAGAGATGCTTCTTTCATGCCCTGAAGATGGCGCTCTTTCTACATGTGAGCCTCAACCTGGATGCGTGTGTGTGCGTGCGTGCGTGTGCGTGTGTGTGTGTGTGTATTAGCTACAGACGGGGTGAGCTGCCTAGCCTGCCTTTCCAGCGCTCTTGCCTCCCGTTGCTGTGCATCGCTACAGTCTATTGCTTTGTAGTCTAACACCGCTTCGCCGCCTCCACCTTTCCTCCTCTCCCCGCCTATGCCTCTCCCTCTCCCGGCCAGCATCCAGCGAATGGTCAGTCCATCCCCTGACCACCTGCAGGGAACGGTGAGAGAGTAGCTCCGTTCTGAGCACACTGCGGACTGCTGAAAGCTGCCAAAGGAAGACGTGGATATAAGTGTCGTTGTTGACGTTACCGGGAATATTATTTTGGTAAGTGCAAAGTCATCCCGCTTTACCGTGTTTTAGTTTCCCTCCCTCATCCTCTTCCATCTTGTCACACAGTGAGGAGCGGGAGATGAGATGCTCTAGCCCGGCAGAGGACCAATATGAGCCAGGGTGTTTATGATGCCGTTATGCAGTTCGTGCATGAACCCTATTTTTACGCAGTTGTAGCGGCTAAGTGGAGTAGTTTAAAGACAAAAGAGACTCGTTATAAACGCTAAGTTGATAATAGAATAAATTGTAAATAATAATGTATTCTTAACTGACTTACCTAGTTTAATAAAGGTTAAATAAAAATAGGTTTATAGACAGTAATGTAGATTACATTAGGAACCGTGGTCATGGGGGAAGCCGGTAAATTCTGACTGTGCTGAGCTCTCTCACCCTAGACTGTTTTGCGCGTGTGGATTTGGCTCGAGTTCAGTACACCGACTGACCCACATTTAGCTTACCGTTAGCGGCGCGTGAGGCATACATATAGAGAGAGACAAAATGTAAACAATAGCAGATTCACACATAGCAGTATACCCGTTTGATATTGTTCTACAATTAATACTGTTTTCTTAAGTAGCCTAACGTCCGTTGGAGATGAATCCAAATCTTAAACGAAACAATGCACCTGCAAATACAGGCGTGGAAACAGAAGGAAAGAGATGGATGGTGTTTGTGGTGGCGATAAAAGCAGGGAGAAATTGGAATTATCCCATTCTCCGTTTCTCACACTCCTGTCTTGGTTTAATCGATAGCTGAGGGAGGGGTTTGCAATGGGATATTTGGCACAGTGCAGTATTTTGACTTTGGGATGGAGAAGAGGAAGAGGGTGGGGGTAATATTTGGCATTTCCATCTGTACATAGATGGGTTGGAGCAGAGTGTATACCCAGGAGCATTGGTATTATTACGACATCTCTGGTTAACCAATGTCCAAAATATTCTTAGTGTATTATTTAGGTACCAACAGCAAGAACACATTTGGCAACACCACAAAAGCTCCTTGACAAACCTCAAGAGTGTCCATCAACTCAACTCAAAGTCCGGTCACTCACACACACACACACACACACACACACACACACACACACACACACACACACACACACACACACACACACACACACACACACACACACACACACACACACACACACACTCTCTCAAGCTTTGAGGCTGCTATCCATGTTGCTGAGCTGAATCTCTTCTCTTTTTATTTAACCTTTATTTAACCTTTATTTAAACAAGGTAAGTCAAGAACAATATTTACAATGTAGGCCTACCAAGAGGCAAATCGTCTCCTGCGGGGATGGGGGCTGGGATAAAACACAATAAAGTAGGAGACAGTAGGAGACACCAGAACATTACATAAAGAGAGACCTGAGACAACAACACAATTGACATGGCTAATTGACATGGTAGCAGCACAACATGACAACACAGCATGGTAGCAACACATCATGACAATACAGCATGGTAGCAACACATCATGACAACACAGCATGGTAGCAACACATCATGACAATACAGCATGGTAGCAACAACATGACAACACAGCATGGTAGCAACACATCATGACAACACAGCATGGTAGCAACAACATGGCAACACAGCATGGTAGCAACACAACATGACAACACAGCATGGTAGCAACAACATGACAACACAGCATGGTAGCAACACATCATGACAACACAGCATGGTAGCAACACATCATGACAATACAGCATGGTAGCAACACAACATGACAACACAGCATGGTAGCAACACATCATGACAACACAGCATGGTAGCAACACATCATGACAACACAGCATGGTAGCAACACAACAACACAACACAGCACGGTAGCAACACAACATGACAACACAGCATGGTAGCAACAACATTGCAACACAGCATGGTAGCAACACAACATGACAACACAGCATGGTAGCAACACAACATGACAACACAGCATGGTAGCAACACATCATGACAACACAGCATGGTAGCAACACAACATGACAACACAGCATGGTAGCAACAACATGACAACACAGCATGGTAGCAACACAACATGACAACACAGCATGGTAGCAACACATCATGACAACACCGCATGGTAGCAACACAACAACACAACACAGCATGGTAGCAACACAACATGACAACACAGCATGGTAGCAACACAACATGACAACACAGCATGGTAGCAACACATCATGACAACACAGCATGGTAGCAACAACATGACAACACAGCATGGTAGCAACACATCATGACAACACAGCATGGTAGCAACACAACATGACAACACAGCATGGTAGCAACACATCATGACAACACCGCATGGTAGCAACACAACAACACAACACAGCACGGTAGCAACACAACATGACAACACAGCATGTTAGCAACACAACATGACAACACAGCATGGTAGCAACACATCATGACAACACAGCATGGTGGCAGCACAACATCACAACAACATGGTAGCAGCACAAACATGGTACAAACATTGTTAGCACAGACAACAGCACGAAGGGCAAAAAGGTAGAGGCAGTAATACATCACGTGAAGCAGCCACAACTGTTAGTAAAAGTGTCCATGATTGAGTCTTGAATGAAGAAATGGAGATAAAACTGTCCAGTTTGAATGTTTTTTGCAGCTCGTTCCAGTCGCTAGCCGCAGCGAACTGAGAAGAGCGACCCAGGGATGTGTGTGCTTTGGGAACCTTTAACAGAATGTGACTGGCAGAACAGGTGTTGTATGTGGAGGCTGAGGGTTGCAGGGGGTATCTAAGATAGGGGGGAGTGAGGCCTAAGAGTGTTTTATAAATAAGCATCAACCAGTGCCGGGTATACAGAGAGGACCAGTTTACAGAGGAGTATAGAGTGCAATGATGTGTCCTATAAGGAGCATTGGTGACAAATCTGATGTCAGAATGGTAAAGAATATCTTTCTGCTCGAGAGCACCCTTACCTGCCGATCTGTAAATTACATCTCCACAGAGGAACTCTGGAGCTCTGTCAGAGTGACCATCAGGTTCTTGGTCACCTCCCTGACCAAGGCCCTTCTCCCCTAATTGCTCAGTTTGGCCGGGCAGCCAGCTCTAGGAAGAGTCTTCGTGGTTCTAAACTTCTTCCATTTAAGATTGATGGAGGCCACCGTGTTCTTGGGAACCTTCAATGCTTCAGAATTGTTTTGGTCCCTTTCCCCAGATCTGTGCCTCGACACACTCCTGTCTTGGATTTCTGCGGACAGTTCCTTTGACCTCATGGCTTGGTATTTGCTCTGACATCCACTGTCAACTGACCTTATATAGACAGGTGTTTGCCTTTCCAAATCATGTCCAATCAATTTAATTTACCACAGGTGGACTCCGATCAAGTTGTAGAACCATCTCAAGGATGATCAATGGAAACAGGATGCACCTGAGCTCAATTTCGAGTATCATAGCAAAGGGTCTGAATACTTATGTGAATAAGGTATTTCTGTTATTTATTTGTATTTTTTTGACATTTGAAAAATTTTCTAATCATCTGTTTTTGATTTGTCGTTATGGGGTATTGTGTGTAGATTGATGAAGACAAAAATGTATTTTATCAATTTTAGAATAAGGCTGTAATGTAACAAAATGTGGAAAAAGTCAAGGAGTCTGAATACTTTCCGAATGCACTGTATGTGCTGAGAGAAGGACAGTGTACCGTCTACCCATACTCCCAAATACTTGTATGAGGGAACTACTTCAAGCTCTAAACCCTCAGAGGTAGTAATCACACCGGTGGGAGCAATTCTTCTAACCAAACCACGTTACCTTTGCTTTGGAGGGGTTCAGAACAAGGTTAAGGTCAGAGAAAATCTTGTTGGACACTAAGACAGCTTTTTTTGTAGAACGTTAAACACAAAATCCGGGGAGGGGCCAGCTAAGTATAAGACTATTATCTGCATATAAATGGATGAGAGCTTCCTACTGCCTGAGCTATGTTGTTGATATAAATTGAGAAGATTGTGGGGCCTAGAATCGAGCCTTGGGGTACTCACTTGGTGACAGGCAGTGGCTGAGACAGCAGATGTTATTACTTTACACATAGCACTTTGTGAATGAGGTAGTTAGCATACCAGGCCAAAAAACATTTAGAGACACCAAGACTCCTTAGCAGACCCACAAGAATGGCATGGTCTACCGTATCAAAGGCTTGGCCAAGTCAATAAAAGTAGCAGCACAACATTGCTTAGAATCAAGGGTAATGCTGACATAATTTAGGACCTTTTAAGGTTGCATTGACACATCCATAACCTGAGCGGAAACCAGATTGCATACAAGAGAGAATACTATAGACATAAAGAAAGCCAGTCAGTTGATTATTGTCAAGTTTTTTAAACATTTTTTTATAACAGGGCAAGATAGAAATTGACCTACAACAGTTAGGATCAGCTTGAACTCCCACTTTAAATAAAGGATGCACCGTGGCTGCCTTCCAAGCACTGGGAACCTCCCCAGAGAGCAGAGGCAGGCTCAGAGATAATAGGAGCTGCAACCTTAAAAAGGAAAGAATATACACCAGGGCTGCCCAACCCTCTTCCTGGAGATCTACCGTCCTTTGGGTTTTCAGCCCAACCCTCTTCCTGGAGATCTACCGTCCTTTGGGTTTTCAGCCCAACCCTCTTCCTGGAGATCTACCGTCCTTTGGGTTTTCAGCCCAACCCTCTTCCTGGAGATCTACCGTCCTGTGGGTTTTCAGTCCAACCCTCTTCCTGGAGATCTACTGTCCTGTGGGTTTTCAGTCCAACCCTCTTCCTGGAGATCTACCATCCTGTGGGTTTTCAGCCCAACCCTCTTCCTGGAGATCTACTGTCCTGTGGGTTTTCAGACCAACCCTCTTCCTGGGGATCTACCGTCCTGGACTGAAAACTTACAGGACAGTAGATCTCCAGGAAGAGGGTTGGGCAGCCCTGCTCTAACCATCTGACCCTAGGGCTGTGGCGGTCACAAATTTTTGTCAACCGGTGATTGTCAAGCAAATAACTGCTGGTCTCACGGTAATTGACCGTTACTTAACATAAACACATTAGCACGTCCTAGCTTCCTACAAGCCACTGATGCAGACCTTTGGAACATCTACATTTAAAAAATCCATGTAATATAGCTTTCACAATAAATCCATTATTTATTCTAGACAGGTCTAAACAAACATGATATGAAGAAAATGTAGTCTATTTCAGAAGAACAGAATAGCACACTCTGAGTTGTCCTTATGTTAGGTCCTGATATGGCTATGCCATATGGCTGTGGGATACACTAGTTCATTTAGCAGACAAAGATTTGCTTAGAATTCTGTGGCACTATTTTACAGTATTTGATAGTATGAAGAATACAATTGAACAAAGCTGTATAAAATATAAAGGATATTTTCTCCAAATGATCTGAGAGAGTGCGCACATGCGGCTATTCTGTGTTGAGTCTGTTAATTTAGAGTTATTTCTGTAACTTTAGTTATAAAAAAAATTGGGCTATATGTTTTGATTTTTAATACATTCTAAGGCTGTATAACTAATGATTATATTAAAAAAAGTTATTCTTTGTTTTATGTGCAGGCTGTACACACTTCATCAGTCTCTAATTCACAATTTGACAAGCACTTGATAATTCCTTGAACTTCCCAGCGCCATTCCCTTTGTGTGGCCATAATGCCCTCTAAAAAAATCCATGCCTTTTGTGGCCAATGGCCATTGTGCCCTTGGGCTGAATATAATAATTACAATTCCCTTCTCCCTGCTTGCTGCATGCTCCAAAGCATCTCTCACTCGCATGGCTCTCCATCACGTGACTTTCTCACAGGCTACAAGTGACGACAGACACATCGGGGATGCAACTCCACGCATCCTTATCCAATTCCGAAGCGTATATTGAAGATATTGGAAGAACTGTCAACAGTTACTTTTCGTCGGCCAACAAGATGAGTAGTCCTAACAAACAGCAAAAGCACTATCCTATGTCAATCTATTATCACACATATTACAAAAGTTGACCTATTCTGTGCAAGAAATGAATATTCCAGACATAGTCTGGGACAGTTGTGGGATGCGATAGATCCCAAATTAATACAACCACAAGCATAAAAAAAAATTAGACACATTTCCTCAATGTGTCTAACAGATCAGAACATTTAGCTTAAAATGTTTACAAACTATTAGGCTATTTCTTGACATTATTGGCGCAGCAATGCACACATGGTAGTAGGCTAAGTGTGAATGTTCAATTAGCAGGAAAACAGCATTATCAAAAGTGAACATAAATGTGATTATGCATGTAATGCTTTTATTATAAAGGTGCATTTTTATGGTAAAAATGATCTTCCCCAAACTTGAAACACATTGCGTATGTATGCCAGTTAGGCTCTACGCCTATTGTAAAGCAGATTAATGTGCTTAAATTTAAGAAGTTATTTGGCCACTTAAGTTGTGATGCAAACCATAGCAAAACATATACAGTTGAAGTCGGAAGTTTACATACACTTAGGTTGGAGTCATTAAAACTCGTTTTTCAACCACTCCACAAATTTCTTGTTAACAAACTATAGTTTTGGCAAGTCGGTTAGGACATCTACTTTGTGCATGATACAAGTAATTTTTCCAACAATTGTTTACAGACAGATTATTTCACTTCTGACCCACAATTCCAGTGGGCCAGAAGTTTACATACGCTAAGTTGACTGCGCCTTTAAACAGCTTGGAAAATTCCAGAAAATGATGTCATGGCTTTAGAAGCTACTGATAGGCTAATTGACATAATTTGAGTCAATTGGAGGTGTACATGTGGATGTATTTCAAGGCCTACCTTCGAACTCAGTGCCTCTTTGCTTGACATAATGGGAAAATAAAAAGAAATAAGCCAAGACCTCAGAAAAATAATTGTAGACCTCCACAAGTCTGGTTCATCATTGGGAGCAATTTCCAAACGCCTGAAGGTACCACGTTCATCTGTACAAACAGTAGTACGCAAGTATAAACACCATGGGACCACGCAGCCGTCTTAACGCTCAGGAAGGAGATGTGTCTAGGAGATGTGTCTCCTAGAAATGAACGTACTTTGGTGCGAAAAGTGAAACTCAATCCTAGAACAACAGCAAAGGACTTTGTGAAGATGCTTGAGGAAACAGGTACAAAGGTGTCTATATCCACAGTCAAACGAGTCCTATATCAACATAACCTGAAAGGCCGCTCAGCAAGGAAAAAGCCACTGCTCCAAAACCGCCATAAAAAAGCCAGACTACGGTTTGCAACTGCACATGGGTACAAAGATTGTACTTTTTGGTGAACTGTTCTCTGGTCTGATGAAACAAAAATAGAACTGTTTGGCCATAATGACCATCATTATGTTTGGAGGAAAAAGGGGGAGGCTTGCAAGCCGAAGAACACCATCCCATTATCATGTTGTGGAGGTGCTTTGCTGCAGGAGGGACTGGTGCATTTTACAAAATAGATGGCATCATGAGGGAGGAAAATTATGTGGATATATTGAAGCAACATCTCAAGACATCAGTCAGGAAGTTAAAGCTTGGTCGCAAATGGGTCTTCCAAATTGACAATGACCCCAAGCATACTTCCAAAGCTGTGGCAAAATGGCTTAAGGACAACAAAGTCAAGGTATTGGAGTGGCCATCACAAAGCCCTGACCTAAATCCTATAGAACATTTGTGGGCAGAACTGAAAAAGCGTGTGCGAGGAAGGAGTCCTACAAACCTGAATCAGTTACACCAGCTCTGTCAGGAGGAATGGGCCAAAATTCACCCAACTTATTGTGGGAAGCTTGTGGAAGGCTACCCGAAATGTTTGACCCAAGTTAAACAATTTAAAGGCAATGCTACCAAATACTAATTGAGTGTATGTATACTTCTGACCCACTGAGAATGTGATGAAAGAAATAAAAGCTGAAATAAATAATTCTCTCTACTATTATTCTGACATTTCACATTCTTAAAATAAAGTGGTGATCCTAACTGACCTAAGACAGGACATTTTTATTTGGATTAAATGTCAGGAATTTGAAAAACTGAGTTTAAATGTATTTGGCTAAGGTGCATGTAAACTTCCGACTTCAACTGTAGGCCTATGGGCTAGGCTACATGAGGTGTGCGACTATAATTAGAAAATTTCGCAAAAAAAGGCATCGGTTCTTGCCTTACGTTGGGCATAATTCACAAGTGATAATATATCATTCACAGGTGATAGGCTAACATTGTCACCCTTCACACTATTCTTGCAGGTAGGCAATACACCTGTTGTAAAGAGAATTGATGTGCTTAATATTAGGAAAGTTGAGAAATAAATATAGTAGGTCTAGCCTATAGAAAGCTGATGGGATCCTCCTATGTTTTCTCCTGCAATAGCATAGCCTATAGAAATGCAACATGAGCCCATGGGCTCTCATGAAGTGCTTGATTTGATTTTTGATCACATTTGCATTCATGTCAGAGTGATTAGAGGGACAATAGAGTGCTACATACCAGGCATTTAGCGAGTTTGGTAGGCTACTAATGACCATCAGCAGCATCAGAGCTTGGAGAAGCCTAATTACCATGACTAAACGGTTATGTGGAATTTGACTGCCTTCATGACTCGTGACCGCTGGTGTGGGAGTAATATGGTCATCATAACAGCCCTATCTGACACAGACTTTTTGGTGGGTCAAGTTTAAGGAACTCCTGTGTAGTGTGTAGGAGCATCAGGGCTAGTTGTATTAGAAGGCCTGGGAGATGAGGAAGTGTTGGACGGGCAAGGAGGAAAATTGGAATTCTGACTTAATTAGGTGGTGATTAAAGAGCTCAGCCATAAGCTCCTTGTCAGTAACCACCACACCAACATTAAGGGACATGGGCAACTGTGAAGAGGAGGGTTTATTCTCCAGGTCTTTCACCATTTTCCAGAACTTCTTGGGGTTAGACCCAGAGAGAGAGAACTGCTCCTCAAAGTAACTAACTTTGGCCTTCCGGATACCCTGAGTTCCCTTTTTTTTCATTTGCCTGAACGACAGCCAGTCAGCCTGAGAATTTGTGTGCCGAGCCTTTCGCCAAATGTTGTCTGACTCAGATTACGGTCGAACCAGGAGCTGAAGCTGTTTTGAATTATTTTTATTGGGGCGTGCTTGTTATCAATACCACTGAAAAGATAAAAGAAGGTCCAAGCCTCTTCAACAGAGCGGATCATGCTGATTGTATGCCAATTTACATAGGCCAGGTCATGAAGGAAGGCTTGCTCATTAAAGTTTTTCAGCAAGCGTCTATGACAAATCAAGGCAGGTTGTTTAACTGAGCAGCCATTATGAACATGGGCTGTAAAACCGTGATAACTAAGTTCATTACAGAAAACACCAGGAGACAGCTTAGGGCAGGTAGGGTACAGGTCGGTGCTGATGGTGGACGATAACACCCAGCAACAGTCAACAAAGAGTCATTTGAAAGCTTAATGCTAAAAACCAGCAAATCAAATTGTTTGGCTACAGTGTTGGTGGAGACAACTGAGCACTGAAGTTGTTCCTTGGTAAAGATTGCCTCTCCACCACCTTTGGAAGATAAGTCTTACCAAAAAAGGTTATAACCAGAAAGGTTAACATCAGCTTTCAAAACACTCTTTCTTAACCGCGTCTCAGTAATGACCAGCACATTTGGATTGGAGTTGTGAACCCACACTTTCAATTGATCAATTTTAGGCAATAAGCTTCTAGTGTTAACATGCAGAAAGCCCAGGCTTTTACGAGAGAAGAAATCAGTGAAGCAGATATCAGAGCACAAGTCAGAATTGGGGCTAGCAAGTTTCCAGATATCATCGGCAGTAACATAATCAGGACACGGCAGAGGACAGGGAGAGCTCTGCAGTGTTGATTTTTTATGACAATTGAATGTGCATCAGATGGCAACAAGATCATATTGTACAGCAATTTCATTGGGTAACATGAATACCAAACCGGCAAGAGGGGGTAGAATAGGATGGGAGGCCAATAATCTGTGTAACCAATAGAGTCAGAGTCGCGATTGTGGGAACAAACATTGCCTGTCACACGGTCGGGTAAACAAGCAAGTTCATAGTCAACAAAGAGTGCAGGATGTAAAATATACTGTGTCTGTAAAATGTATATAGGTTCAGAACTTTTGTGAAATAGCACAGTTAAAAATATATGGCAAATATAAATATCAATCTGGATGGACATAAGAAATAGATGGGTGTGGTGGAGGTTAGAGGAAGGCCAGGACTAAAAACAAACAAAATAACAATTGTAAAATAGATTGTGTCCGAGAAATGTATATAGTATGTATAAGCTGTAAGTAGAAGCCCAAGTGTTGTTGTTCATTAGTTCACTCCAATTAGGGGAGGGGTGGTAGGGTTTGTGGGAAATAAGAAAGGAAAATATATTTTTTTAAGATTTGAACACAACCGTTCAAAAATTTGGGGTCACTTAGAAATGTCCTCGTTTTCCATGAAAACATGAAATTAGTTGCAAAATGAATAGTAAGTATAGTCAAGAAGCTGACAAGGCTATAAATAATGATTTTTAATTAAAATAATAATTGTGTCCTTCAAAATTTGCTTTCGTCAAAGAATCCTCAATTTGCAGAAATTGCAGCCTTGCAGACCTTTGGCATTCTAGTTGTCAATTTGGTTGAGGTAATCTGAAGAGATTTCACCCCATGCTTCCTGAAGCACCTTCCACAAGTTGGGTTGGCTTGATTGGCACTTCTTAAGTACCATACGGTCAAACTGCTCCCACAACAGCTCAATAGGGTTGAGATCTGGTGACTGTGTTGGCCACTCCATTATAGATAGAATACCAGCTGACTGCTTCTTCCCTCAATCGTTCTTGTATAGTTTGGAGCTGTGCATGGGTCATTGTCCTGTTGTAGGAGGAAATTGGGTCCAATGAAGCACCATCCACAGGGTATGGCATGGCATTGCAAAAATGAAGTGATAGCCTTCCTTCTTCAAGATCCCTTTTACCCTGTACAAATCTCCCACTTTACCACCACCAAAGCACCCCAATACCATCACATTGCTTCCATCATGCTTGACAGATAGCGTCAAGCACTCCTCACTAATGTTCTTCTTTGTAATCCGAACACCTCAAACTTAGATTTGTCTGTCCATAACACTTTTTTCCAATCTTCCTCTGTCCAGTGTCTGTGTTCTTTTGTCCATCTTAATCTTTTCTTTTTATTGGCCACTGTGAGATATGGCTTTTTCTTTGCAACTCTGTCTAGAAGGCCAGCATCCCGGAGTCGCCTCTTCACTGTTGACGTTGAGACTGGTGTTTTGTGGGTGCTATTTAATGAAGCTGCCAGTTGAGGACTTGTGAGGTGTCTGTTTCTCAAACAAGACACTCTAATGTACTTGTCCTCTTGCTCGGTTGCGCACCGGGGCCTCCTACTCCTCTTTCTATTCTGGTTAGAGACAGTTTGCGCTGTTCTGTGAAGGGAGTAGTACACAGCGTTGTACGAGATCTTCAGTTTCTTAGCAATTTCTCGCATTGAATAGCCTTCATTTCTCAGAACAAGAATAGACTGATGAGTTTCAGAAGAAAGTCTTTGTTTCTGGCCATTTTGAGCCTGTAATTGAACCCACAAATGCTGATGCTCCAGATACTCAACTAGTCAGTTTTATTGCTTCTTTAATTAGCACAACAGTTTTCAGCTGTGCTAACATAATTGCAAAAGGGTTTTCTAATGATCAATTTGATTTTAAAATGTTAAACTTGGATTAGCTAACACAACACGCCATTGGAACACAGGAGTGATGGTTGCTGATAATGGGCCTCTGTACGCCTACGTAGATATTCCATAAAAAAATCTGCCGTTTCCAGTAACAATAGTCATTTACATGAACAATGTCTACACTGTATTTATGATCAATTTGATGTTATTTTAATGGACAAAAAATTAGCTTTTTTTTCAAAAACAAGGACATTTCTAAGTGACCCCTATCTTTTGAACGGAAGTGTATATATTTACCCCAAAAATATATGGGGGATTGGAAATTATGCAGACAATTACATTGATGGAAGATACATTCTATACACAAAATTAAAGCTGATCTGCCCCCTAAAAAATATAAAAAGAGTGTAGCAGTCATGTAGCAAATAGCACAAAGCACAAGACCAACAAAATAACGTCCAGTAGGCTATAAAAGTCTGAGGTTAAATAAATAAATAGTAGGCCTATGCTAGTTCATTAAAGTGTTTCTGAGTAAAGCTCACATAAGAGTCCCAAGTTAATTTGCCTACATAAAATTCAGATCAGTCCAATGTTCGCGATGTGTGCATGTATGTGTGTGCTGGAGGAGAGTGAAAGCTCGGGAGAGAGGGGGGAGTGTGACGGGAGTACCCGTACCAGACAGGGGGAGACAGGCCAGGGCGGGAGGCTGAGTAGGAGAGGAGGTGTTAAACCTTACCAGACAGGGGGAGACAGGCCAGGGCGGGAGGCTGAGTAGGAGAGGAGGTATTAAACCTTACCAGACAGGGGGAGACAGGCCAGGGCGGGAGGCTGAGTAGGAGAGGAGGTGTTAAACCTTACCAGACAGGGGGAGACAGGCCAGGGCGGGAGGCTGAGTAGGAGAAGAGGTGTTAAACCTTACCAGACAGGGGGAGACAGGCCAGGGCGGGAGGCTGAGTAGGAGAGGAGGTGTTAAACCTTACCAGACAGGGGGAGACAGGCCAGGGCGGGAGGCTGAGTAAGAGAGGAGGTGTTTAACCTTACCAGACAGGGGGAGACAGGCCATGTAGATCCAAGATGGCGTAGCAGTTAGACGTGTATTTGTCTTGTCCCGTCCTGTCCTGTGTAAATATCGTCTTTATAATATTTTTATATATTTTCTTCACATATCTTTTTATATGTGCTCTCTAAAATCCAACTTCAAAACACTCTCCTGCAACCTGCCTCACCCAATGTAGTGCGGATCTGTGGTTTTTGTTGTTGTTTTTTTCGAATCTGGTCAAATAACAACTAGCTAACGTTAGTATTTAGCTTACTATTGCTAGCGGGCATCAGCTAACCTTCAGCTCGGAAAAGCTCTCGCCCCTCGTATAACACGACTAAACCTGAGCTTACCGGACCTATTTTTATTTATTTTTCCCTCCATATCCCCGGATCCCTACATAAGTTGGACATTTTTCAACTGGATCTTGCAGCTAGCTAGCTGCTACCTGAGTGCCATCGGCTAACGTCGGTCTCATAGCAATACACCAATTAGCCTGAAGCTAGCCCTTCTCCCGGCTGACTGAGGAGTTTCAGCACGCTGCTGGGCTACAACTCCTATCCGGACCCGCTTCTACTGCCGGTGTGGAGACCTACCGGGCCTTCTCAAGTGGACTGCCGGCGTTATCTGCCCGAGGGAGATATTTCAACCGGCCCTCCGGCCAGCGGCGTCACCTGAGCGCCCATCAGCTAACTGCGGCCTGCTAACGTCTCGCTGTCCAGAGCATATCGGCTGCTAGCTAATTCAGGTCCATCGGACAATTTGTTGTGCCAACTGGCCTGGTCCCCTTCACCACACGAAACCCCATCACAACTGGTCTACTGGCGGAAACGCGTGAGGAGGCTATAAACAGACTTCCTCCGTCTTTGTTAGCCGGCCTGCTAGGCGTTGCTAGCTTGCTACCCCCAGCTAGCTGTCTGAAACGCTGTGTCGCCAGCCTCACTACTAACTTGACCCTTATGTTCACTAGGCTAAGCATGCCTCTCCTCATTGTCAATATGCCTTGTCCATTGCTGTTCTGGTTAGTGTTTATTGCCTTATTTCACAGTAGAGCCTCTAGCCCTGCTCAATATGCCTTATCCAACCCTTTAGTTCCACCTCCCACACATGCGATGACATCACCTGGTTTAAATCTTTCTAGAGACATTATCTCTTTCATCACCACTCAATGCCTAGGTTTACCTCCACTGTATTCACGTCCTACCATACCATTGTCTGTACATTATGCCTTTAATCTATTTTATCACCCCCTGAAACCTGTTATTTTTACTCTCTGTTCCGAGCGTCCTAGACGACCAGTCATTATAGCCTTTAGCCGTATCCTTATCTTACTCCTCCTCTGTTCCTCTGGTGATATAGAGGTTAATCCAGGCCCTGCAGTGCCTAGCTCCACTCCTATTCCACAGGCCCTCTCATTTGTTGACTTCTGCAACCGTAAAAGCCTTGGTTTCATGCATGTCAACATTAGAAGCCTCCTCCCTAAGTTTGTTTTATTCACTGCCCTAGCACACTCTGCCAACCCGGATGTCCTAGCCGTGTCTGAATCCTGGCTTAGGAAGACCACCAGTAACACTGAAATTTCCATCCCTAACTATAACATCTTCAGACAAGATAGAAACGGCCAAAGGGGGTGGCGTTGCTATCTATTGCAGAGATAGCCTGCAGAGTTCTGTCTTGCTTTCCAGGTCTGTACCCAAACAATTTGAACTTTTACTTTTAAAAATCTGCCTTTCTAGAAACAAGTCTCTCATTGTTGCCGCTTGCTATAGACCACCCTCTGCCCCCAGCTGTGCTCTGGACACCATATGTGAACTGATTGCCCCCCATCTATCTTCAGAGTTCGTGCTGCTAGGTGACCTAAATTGGGACATGCTTAACACCCCGGCCATCCTACAATCTAAGCTTGATGCCCTCAACCTCACACAAATCATATTTGAACCTACTAGGTACAATCCCAAAGCCGTAAACACGGGAACCCTCATAGATGTAATCCTAACTAACTTGCCCTCCAAATACACCCCTGCTGTTTTCAACCAAGATCTCAGTGATCACTGCCTCATTGCCTGCATCCGTAATGGGTTTGCAGTCAAGCGATCTCCTCTCATTACTGTTAAACGTTCCCTAAAACACTTCAGCGAGCAGGCCTTTCTAATTGACCTGGCCAGGGTATCCTGGAAGGATATTGACCTCATCCCGTCAGTAGAGGATGCCTGGTTATTCTTTAAAAGTGCCTTCCTCACCATCTTAAATAAGCATGCCCCATTCAAGAAATTTAGAACCAGGAATAGATATAGCCCTTGGTTCTCTCCAGACCTGACTGCCCTTGACCAGCGCAAAAACATCCTGTGGCGTTCTGCATTAGCATCGAACAGCCCCGTGATATGCAACTTTTCAGGAAGTCAGGAACCAATATACGCTGGCAGTTAGGAAAGCCAAGGCTAGCTTTTTCAAGCAGAAATTTGCCTCCTGTAACACAAACTCCAAAAAGTTCTGGGACACTGTTAAGTCCATGGAGAATAAGAGCACCTCCTCCCAACTGCCCACTGCACTGAGGATAGGAAATACTGTCACCACCGATAAACCCACAATAATTGAGAATTTCAATAAGCATTTTTCTATGGCTGGCCATGCTTTCCACCTGGCTACCCCTACCCGGTCAACAGCCCTGCACCCCCTCAGCAACTCGCCAAAGCCTCCCCACTTCTCCTTCTCCCAAATCCAGTCAGCTGATGTTCTAAAAGAGCTGCGAAATCTGGACCCTTACAAATCAGCCGGGCTAGACAATCTGGACCCTTTCTTTTTAAAATTATCTGCCGAAATTGTTTGCAACCCCTATTACTAGCCTGTTTAACCTTTCTTTCGTGACGTCTGAGATTCCCAAAGACTGGAAAGCAGCTGCGGTCATCCCTCTTCAAAGGGGAGACACTCTTGACCCAAACTGTTATCGGCCTATATCCATCCTTCCCTGCCTTTCTAAGGTCTTTGAAAGCCAAGTTAACAAACAAATTACCGACCATTTCGAATCCCACCGTACCTTCTCCGCTATGCAATCTGGTTTCAGGGCTGGTCATGGGTGCACCTCAGCCACGCTCAAGGTCCTAAATGACATCATAACCGCCATCGACAAGAGACATTATTGTGCAGCTGTTTTCATTGATCTGGCCAAGGCTTTCGACTCTGTCAATCACCGCATCCTTATCGGCAGACTCGACAGCATTGGTTTCTCAAATGACTGCCTCGCATGGTTCACCAATTACTTCTCTGACAGAGTTCAGTGTGTCAAATCAGAGGGCCTGTTGTCCGGGCCTCTGGCAGTCTCCATGGGGGTGCCACAGGGTTCAATTCTTGGGCCGACTCTTTTCTCTGTATACATCAATGATGTCGCTCTTGCTGCAGGTGAGTCTCTGATTCACCTCTATGCAGACGACACCATTCTGTATACTTCTGGCCCCTCTTTGGACACTGTGTTAACTACCCTCCAGACGAGCTTCAATGCCATACAACTCTCCTTCCGTGGCCTACAACTGCTCTTAAGCACGCAAGTAAAACTAAATGCATGCTCTTCAACCGATCGCTACCGCACCTGTCCCCGTCTAGCATTACTACTCTGGGCGGTTCTGTCTTAGATTACGTGGAAAACTACAAATACCTAGGTGTCTGGTTAGACTGTAAACTCTCCTTCCAGACTCACATCAAACATCTCCAATCTAAAATTAAATCTAGAATTGGCTTCCTATTTCGCAACAAAGCTTCCTTCACTCATGCTGCCAAACTTACCCTCGTAAAAC
Source organism: Brachymystax lenok tsinlingensis (assembly GCA_030435695.1). NCBI lineage: Eukaryota > Metazoa > Chordata > Actinopteri > Salmoniformes > Salmonidae > Brachymystax > Brachymystax lenok. The sequence goes on from CM059814.1 coordinate 10,041,396, forward strand.
TGACCATCCTACCGATCCTCGACTTGGTGATGTAATTTACAAAATAGCCTCCAATACTCTACTCAACAAACTGGATGCAGTCTATCACAGTGCCATCCGTTTTGTTACCAAAGCCCCATATACCACCCACCACTGCGACCTGTACACTCTCGTAGGCTGGCCTTCACTTTACACTCGTCGCCATATCCACTGGCTCCTGGTCATTTACAAGTCCCTGCTAGGTAAAGTCCGCCTTATCTCAGCTCGCTGGTCACCTTAGCAGCACCAACCCGTAGCACACGCTCCAGCAGGTATATCTCACTGGTCACCCCCAAAGCCAATTCCTCCTTTGGCCGACTCTCCTTCCAGTTCTCTGCTGCCAATGACTGGAACGAACTTCAAAAATCTCTGAAACTGGAGACACTTATCTCCCTCAACAGCTTTAAGCACCAGCTGTCAGAGCAGTGTACAGACCACTGTACCTGTTTATAGCCCATCTGTAAATAGCCCAACCAACTACCTCATCCCCTACCGTATTTATTTATTTATCTTGTTCCTTTGCACCCCAGTTTTTCTACATTGCACATTCATCTACTGCACAGTTTTCTTTTACCATTCCAGTGTTAAATTGCTATATTGTAATTACTCTGCCACCATGGCCTATTTATTGTCTTACCTTCCTTATCCTACCTCATTTGCACTCTTTGTATATAGATTTCTTTTTTTCCTACTGTATTATTGACTGTATGTTTGTTTTATTCCATGTGTAACTCTGTGTTGTTGTGTGTCGAACTGCTTTGCTTTATCTTGGCCAGGTCGCAGTTGTAAATGAGAACTTGTTCTCAACTTGCCTACCTGGTTAAATAAAGGTAAAATAAATAAATAAAAAGGGCGGGAGGCTGAGTAGGAGAGGAGGTGTTAAACCTTACCAGACAGGGGGAGACAGGCCAGGGCGGGAGGCTGAGTAGGAGAGGAGGTGTTAAACCTTACCAGACAGGGGGAGACAGGCCAGAGGGCGGGAGGCTGAGTAGGAGAGGAGGGTTAAACCTTACCAGACAGGGGAGACAGGCCAGGGCGGGAGGCTGAGTAGGAGAGGAGGTGTTAAACCTTACCAGACAGGGGGAGACAAGCCAGGGCGGGAGGCTGAGTAGGAGAGGAGGTGTTAAACCTTACCAGACAGGGGGAGACAGGCCAGGGCGGGAGGCTGAGTAAGAGAGGAGGTGTTTAACCTTACCAGACAGGGGGAGACAGGCCAGGGCGGGAGGCTGAGTAGGAGAGGAGATGTTAAACCTTACCAGACAGGGGGAGACAGGCCAGGGCGGGAGGCTGAGTAGGAGAGGAGGTGTTAAACCTTACCAGACAGGGGGAGACAGGCCAGGGCGGGAGGCTGAGTAGGAGAGGAGGGTTAAACCTTACCAGACAGGGGAGACAGGCCAGGGCGGGAGGCTGAGTAGGAGAGGAGGTGTTAAACCTTACCAGACAGGGGGAGACAGGCCAGGCGGGAGGCTGAGTAGGAGAGGAGGTGTTAAACCTTACCAGACAGGGGAGACAGGCCAGGGCGGGAGGCTGAGTAGGAGAGGAGGTGTTAAACCTTACCAGACAGGGGGAGACAGGCCAGGGCGGGAGGCTGAGTAGGAGAGGAGGTGTTAAACCTTACCAGACAGGGGGAGACAGGCCAGGGCGGGAGGCTGAGTAGGAGAGGAGGTGTTAAACCTTACCAGACAGGGGGAGACAGGCCAGGGCGGGAGGCTGAGTAAGAGAGGAGGTGTTTAACCTTACCAGACAGGGGGAGACAGGCCAGGGCGGGAGGCTGAGTAGGAGAGGAGGTGTTAAACCTTACCAGACAGGTGTGTGGTGGAGCAGATAAAAAAAGGGCAAAGTGAAAAGCTTAACGAAAAACTCTGGGCTAAGGCAAACCCAAAACGCCAGTAAAAACTCTGGGCTAAGGCAAACCCAAAATGCCAGTAAAAACTCTGGGCTAAGGCAAACCCAAAACGCCAGTAAAAACTTTGGGCTAAGGCAAACCCAAAACGCCAGTAAAAACTCTGGGCTAAGGCAAACCCAAAACGCCAGTAAAAACTCTGGGCTAAGGCAAACTCAAAACGCCAGTAAAAACTCTGGGCTAAGGCAAACCCAAAACGCCAGTAAAAACTCTGGGCTAAGGCAAACCCAAAACGCCAGTAAAAACTCTGGGCTAAGGCAAACCCAAAACGCCAGTAAAAACGCTGGGCTAAGGCAAACCCAAAACGCCAGTAAAAACTCTGGGCTAAGGCAAACCCAAAACGCCAGTAAAAACTCTGGGCTAAGGCAAACTCAAAACGCCAGTAAAAACTCTAAATTTCAAAGACAGATCAAACAGCAGTTAAAGTAAAAAATGTAGCGCATTCTTCACATTGGTGTTCTCATTCTCACTTTCTTTCTTTCTCTACCTATCCAACCTGTTAATTACCCTCTTTGTGTGCCTTGGAAGTCATTAATGGGTGTGAAGTGCTTTGTCCTTCATTATGTGAGCAGCTGTATGCGCAGTGAGGTGAATATATCCCTCTCTCTCTCTGCAAGGGGAGTGAAAATGTTTTGTGTTGAAGAGGGCTAGCAGTCTGTTCATCTGCCGGCCAGGGAGCACATGACAGAAAGTTCACACTGTTCTAGAACGTTTCCCTGGGAGCTAGTGTTCTCCATAGTTAGTTTTTTTGTTGATGGTGGTAGAAAATGCTGTCTCGGGCGCTGCTGAAGAATCTCCCATAACTGTTCAATTGTGTTGAGGTGTGATGTTGTAGACCTGGTGCTGTTGTAGACCTGGTGGTCCAGGAGGTGTGGTGTTGTAGACCTTAATGGTGTTGTAGACCTGGTGGTTCAAGAGTTGTGGTGTTGTAGACCTGGTGGTCCAGGCGGTATAGTGTTGTAGACCTTAATGGTGTTGTAGACCTGGTGGTCCAGTAGGTATAGTATTGTAGACCTGGTAGTCCAGCAGGTATTGTGTTGTAGACCTGGTGGTCCAGTAGGTATAGTGTTGTAGACCTTAATGGTGTTGTAGACCTGGTGGTTCAATAGTTGTGGTGTTGTAGACCAGGTGGTCCAGGAGGTATAGTGTTGTAGACCTTAATGGTGTTGTAGACCTGGTGGTCCAGTAGGTATAGTATTGTAGACCTGGTAGTCCAGCAGGTATTGTGTTGTAGACCTGGTGGTCCAGTAGGTATAGTGTTGTAGACCTTAATGGTGTTGTAGACCTGGTGGTTCAAGAGTTGTGGTGTTGTAGACCTGGTGGTCCAGGCGGTATAGTGTTGTAGACCTTAATGGTGTTGTAGACCTGGTGGTCCAGTAGGTATAGTATTGTAGACCTGGTAGTCCAGCAGGTATTGTGTTGTAGACCTGGTAGTCCAGGAGGTATGGTGTTGTAGACCTGGTGGTTGAGGAGGTGTGGTGTTGTAGACCTGGTGGTGTTGTAGTCCTGGTGGTCCAGGAGATGTGGCGTTGTAGACCTGGTGGTGTTGAAGACCTGGTGGTTGAGGAGGTGTGGTGTTGTAGACCTGGTTGTCCAGGAGGTATAGTGTTGAAGACCTGGTGGTCCAGGAGGTATGGTGTTGTAGACCTGGTTGTCCAGGAGGTATGGTGTTGTAGACCTGGTGGTTCAGGAGGTGTGGTGTTGTAGACCTGGTGGTCCAGGAGGTGTGGTGTTGTAGACCTGGTGGTCCAGGAGGTATGGTGTTGTAGACCTGGTGGTTCAGGAGGTATAGTGTTGTAGACCTGGTTGTCCAGGAGGTATGGTGTTGTAGACCTGGTGGTCCAGGAGGTGTGGTGTTGTAGACCTGGTGGTCCAGGAGGTGTGGTGTTGTAGACCTGGTGGTCCAGGAGGTATAGTGTTGTAGACCTGGTTGTCCAGGAGGTATAGTGTTGTAGACCTGGTGGTTCAGGAGGTATGGTGTTGTAGACCTGGTGGTCCAGGAGGTGTGGTGTTGTAGACCTGGTGGTTGAGGAGGTGTGGCGTTGTAGACCTGGTTGTCCAGGAGGTATGGCGTTGTAGACCTGGTTGTCCAGGAGGTGTGGTGTTGTAGACCTGGTTGTCCAGGAGTTATAGTGTTGAAGACCTGGTCGTCCAGGAGGTGTGGTTTTGTAGACCTGGTTGTCAAGGAGGTGTGGCGTTGTAGACATGGTGGTTGAGGAGGTATAGTGTTGTAGACCTGGTGGTCCAGGAGGTGTGGCATTGTAGACCTGGTGGTCCAGGAGGTGTGGTGTTGTAGACCTGGTGGTTGAGGAGGTATAGTGTTGTAGACCTGGTGGTCCAGGAGGTGTGGTGTTGTAGACCTGGTGGTCCAGGAGGTGTGGTGTTGTAGACCTGGTGGTCCAGGAGGTGTGGTGTTGTAGACCTGGTGGTCCAGGAGGTGTGGTGTTGTAGACCTGGTTGTCCAGGAGGTGTGGTGTTGTAGACCTGGTGGTCCAGGAGGTGTGGCGTTGTAGACCTGGTGGTCCAGGAGGTGTAGTGTTGTAGACCTGGTGGTTGAGGAGGTGTGGTGTTGTAGACCTGGTGGTCCAGGAGGTGTGGTGTTGTAGACCTGGTGGTCCAGGAGGTGTGGTGTTGTAGACCTGGTGGTCCAGGAGGTGTGGTGTTGTAGTCCTGTGAGTTTGGTCTCATCCAAAACAACAATGTAAGTCAGCCTGTAAGGTAAAAAACACAGACTTAGCAAGAACAATGACCATTGAGACTTGGCAAGATCCTGAGATAGGAGACTAAGGACCAAGGAACTGAAACAAGGAGCGGGTACAAGGAGCGGGTACAAGGAAAGGGTACAAGGAAAGGAGAGTTGAGAGAAGGCTGCCGTTGTCTGTCTCTCTAGAGGACAGCATCTCTGTTCCCTCCTAATGAGCCACTGTGCAGATTGGTTTCCCTCACTTCCTCCTCCCTCCTCCCTAATACATCCCTCCATTCGGGAGAAAGAGAGCGGGGTAGAAGGAGGCGGGGAGAGATAAACAGACACTGAGAGACCGTGGTAGAGAGAGAGATGTGTTGTGTGAGAGAGAGCGAGAGACACAGGGAGGCAGAGTAAAATGGTGAGAGAATGAAAGAGAGAGGACGACAGAGAAATCACAACATGATGTGCAGTGCTATAATTATCATCAATTATTCCAATGGTGGCTTTTTAACCAAATGGAGGGTGGCATTAGCATACAGACTAGGGCCCGGCGATAGTGATACGTCTGTGGTGGCTGCACCATGTGCACAGTGTTTTTTGCTGCCTGCCTGTCGCACTCCCCGACGCAGCAGATTGGTAATTGGTTGGGCTAGCCAGGGCTCCCAAGGCTAATTGAGCATCAAAGAGAAGCCTTGCCTGTTGAGCGAAGATCATCATGATTTCCCCAGGCGTGAATAATCTATCCCAGAGTTACCCCTAACGTGGGGTGAGGAGGTGGGAGGGATGCGTGTGTGTGAGAGGTGGGTAGTAGAGGTTGACAATAGCTGATATCTCATGTTGGACACACATTTCTAGCTTTGTCTTGGTGGGAGTTGGTTTTTCTGACTCTGCACTAAAATGATATGGTCTGCGTTTTCCCCTCTCTACCATCATATTATCCAGGGGTTGTAAGGTGTCTACACACACGACATTGATGTATTGTAAGTGGCCGGTCTCGAAACACAATGTAGTCTGTGTGTGCACCACAGCTGTGTAAATATTAATGTCCATGTAGCTAGTAGACTGGAGCTAGCTAGACTGGAGCTAGTAGACTGGAGCTAGCTAGACTGGAGATAGTAGACTGGAGCTAGTAGACTGGAGGTAGTAGACTGGAGCTAGCTAGACTGGAGATAGTAGACTGGAGCTAGCTAGACTGGAGATAGTAGACTGGAGCTAGCTAGACTGGAGCTAGTAGACTGGAGCTAGCTAGACTGGAGCTAGCTAGTAGACTGGAGCTAACTAGACTGGAGGTAACCAGACTGGAGCTAGCTAGACTGGAGCAAACTGACACAACCTGCATAAACATGTCTGATTCTCCTGTGGAGTGAGCGAGAGAGAGAGAGAGAGAGAGAGAGAGAGAGAGAGAGAGAGAGAGAGAGAGAGAGAGAGAGATGGCGGAAAATTACATTACACATAATATGTCTTCAGAAGTGGAGAGGTGTGTGCTTTTTATGGTTGTGTGTTTGATAAGCTGTACCGTGGTATTTTCCTTTTGACTGGTCAAGTGGGAAATTATGTGGGAGAAACGGTACAAATGCACTTGTGGGAAGATGCGTTTCTGTCTTCATTTTCCATGTCTGTGTGGCATCTGTGATATGCATCTGCCTCTGTGATCTGCACCTGTGATCTGCCCCTGTGATCTGCCTCTGTGATCTGCACCTGTGATCTGCCTCTGTGATCTGCACCTGTGATCTGCACCTGTGATCTGCCTCTGTGATCTGCCTCTGTGATCTGCACCTGTGATCTGCCCCTGTGATCTGCCTCTGTGATCTGCACCTGTGATCTGCCCCTGTGATCTGCCTCTGTGATCTGCCCCTGTGATCTGCCTCTGTGATCTGCACCTGTGATCTGCCCCTGTGATCTGCCCCTGTGATCCACACCTGTGATCGCACCTGTGATCTGCACCTGTGATCTGCCTCTGTGATCTTCCCCAGTGATCTTCCCCAGTGATCTTCCCCAGTGATCTTCCCCTGTGATCTGCCCCTGTGATCTGCACCTGTGATCTCTATCTGTGAGAATATGTTTTTCTTTTTCTCTCAGGTTTATAAATAATTTCCTCTCTTCAATCCAGGTGATGGGATTGTGTTTATTGCCTATTTCACTGGAAGTTACACTATAAAGCCTATATATAGTCATTTCTGACCAATCATGTGTCTGTGAGCCATCATAATGGCTAGAGAGTCATCAGCTATCAGGCCCTTCACATCAGTGGTTTTAGCTGCTGTCTCAGTAACACTCATCTCTGTATCATCTCTGCCTCGCTGGCTACTACCTGTCAACAGGGTTGGTTGGTTGGTTACTTTCTAAATGTAATCGTAATTTTTGAATTACCCAAACTCAGTAACGTAATCTGAATACTTTTAGTTACTTTTAGATTACTTTCTCCTTTTAAACGGTATTAGAAGAAGACAAAAATGAATAATACCAATTGAACAAAATTATTGCAGGATAAAGAGTTTACATAGATGGCCATAAAGGGATGTTGCATTTTACTTTATGGGATATGTAGGTTTCTTCTAACCCATTCCTTTTTACTTCAATACAAATTATACGATTACGCTATATATTTTCATTAAAAAACAAAGTTTGTCAGATTTCCAGTCATTCCAATTAATTTGATCTTCAAGAATATGACTTGGAAATATAGATTAGCCAACTTGTTTTACCTGAGCATAACCCAAAAACTAAGGACTAATTAGCCTACACTGTTGTTCGTTTTGTGGTCATATTTATTTTTATTTTTATTTAACCTTTATTTAATTAGGCAAGTCAGTTAAGAACATATTCTTATTTACAATGATGGCCTAAAGACAAAAGGCCTCCAGCGGGGACGGGGGCTGGGATTAAAAATGTAAATAAAAATATAGGACATAACACACATCATGACAAGAGAGACACCACAACACTACATAAAGAGAGACCTAAGATAACAACATAGCACGGCAGCAACACAAGACAACACAGCATGGTAGCAACACAACATGACAACAACATGGTAGCAACACAACATGGCAGCAGCACAAAACATGGTACAATTGGCGCTCCTAGTGGCCGGGGACTTTAATGCAGGCAAACTTAAATGAGTTTTACCAAATTTTTACCAGCATGTCACATGTGCAACTAGAGGAAAATAAATCATAGACCACCTTTACTCCACACACAGAGATCCATACAAAGCTCTCCCCTGCCCTAGATTTGGCAAATCTGACCATAATTCTATCCTCCTGATTCCTGCTTACAAGCAAAAACTAAAGCAGGAAGTACCAGTGACTTGCTCAACATGAAAGTGGTCAGATGATGCGGATGCTACACTACAGGACTGTTTTGCTTGTACAGACTGGAATATTTTCCGGGATTCATCCAATGTCATTGAGGAGTACACCATCTCAAGTCATTGGCTTCATCAATAAGTGCATCGACGGCGTCGTCCCCACAGTGACTGTACGTACATATCCCAACCAGAAGCCATGGATTACAGGCAACATCCGCATTGAGCTAAAGGCTAGAGTTGCCGCTTTCATGGAGCTGGAGACTAATCCGGACACTTATAAAAAATCCCGCTATGCCCTCAGACGAACCATCAAACAATCAAATCGTCAATACAGGATTAATACTGAATCCTACTACACCGGCTCTGACGCTTGTGGCAGGGTTTGAAAACTATTACAGACTACCAAGGGAAACCCAGACACGAGCTGCCCAGTGACGCGAGCCTACCAGACAAGCTAAATGCCTTTTATGCTCACTTCGAGGCAAGCAACACTGAAGCATGCACGAGAGCCTTAGCTGTTCTGGATGACTGTGTGATAACGCTCTCTGTAGCCGATGTGAACAAAACCTTTAAACAGGTCAACATTCACAAAGCCGCTGGGCCAGACGGATTACCAGGACGTGTACTCAAACATGCGTGGACCAACTGTCAAGTGTCTTCACTTACATTTTCAACCTCTCCCTGACCAAGTCTGTAATACCTACATGTTTCAAGAAGACCACCATAGTCCCTGTGCCCAAGGAAGCGAAGGTAACCTTCCTAAATGATTACCGCCCTGTAGCACTCAAGTCGGTAGCCATGAAGTGCTTTGAAAGGCTGGTCATGGCTCACATCAACCGCATCCTCCTGGACACCCTAGACACAATTCGCATTCCCGCACCAACAGATCCACAGATGACGCAATCTCAATCGCACTCCACACTGCCCTTTCCTACCTGGACAAAAGGAACACCTATGTGAGAATGCTGTTCATTGACTACAGCTCAGCGTAGTGCCCACAAAGCTCATCACTAAGCTAAGGACTCTGGGACTAAACACCTCACTCTGCAACTGGATCCTGGACTTCCTGACAGGCTGCCCCCAGGTGGTAAGAGTAGGCAACAACACGTCTGATCCTTAACACTGGGGCCCCTCAGGGGTGGGTACTTAGTCCCCTCCTGAACTCCCTATTCACCCACGACTGCGTGGCCAAACATGACTCCAACACCATCATTAAGTTTGCTGATGACACAACAGTGATCACTGACAACGATGAGACGGCCTATAGGGAGGAGGTCAGAGAACTGGCAGTGTGGTGTCAGGACAACAACCTCTCACTGAATGTGAGCAACACAAAGGAGCTGATCGTAGACTACAGGAAAAGGCGGGCTGAACAGACCCCCATTAACATCAATAGGTGCTGTAGTGGAGCGGGTCGAGAGTTTGAAGTTCCTTGGTGTCCACATCACCAACGAACTATCAAGACAGTCGTGAAGAGGGCATGACAAAACCTTTACCCCCTCAGGAGACTGAAACGATTTGGCATGGGTCTCCAGATCCTCAAAAGGTTCTACAGCTGCACCATCGAGAGCATCCTGACCATTTGCTTCACCGCCTGGTATGGCAACTGCTCGGTATTTGACCGTAAGGCGCTACAGAGGGTAGTGCGTTACGGCCCAGTACATCACTGGGGCCAAGCTTCCTGCTATCCAGGACCTATATAATAGGCGGTGTCAGAGGAAAGCCCATAAAATTGTCAGAGACTCCAGTCAACCAAGTTATAGACAGTTTGCCCCCTCCCTTTTGTACACTGCTGCTACTCGCTGTTTATTATCTATGCATAGTCACATCGCCCCTACCTACATGTACAAATGACCTCAACTAACCTGTACCCCCGCACACTGACTCGGTACTGGTACCCCCTGTATTTAGCCTCGTTACTTAAAAAACGTTTCTTTTTTTTTACTTTAGTCTATTTGGTAAATATTTACTTAACTCTTCTTGAACTGCACTGTTGGTTAAGGGCTTGTAAGTAAGTATTTCACGGTAAGGTCTACACTTGCTGTATTCGGCGTGTGTGACAAATAAAGTTTGATTTGATTACATTTGAAAGGGCAAGACGGTAGAGATAACAATACATCACGCAAAGCAGCCACAACTGTCAGTCAGAGTGTCCATGATTGATTCTTTGAATGAAGAGATGGAGATAAAACTGTCCAGTTTGAGTGTTTGCTGCAGCTCGTTCCAGCCGCTAGCTGCAGCAAACTGAAAAGACGAGCGACCCAGGGATGTGTGTGCTTTGGGGACCTTTAACAGAATGTGACTGGCAGACCGGGTGTTGTATGTGGAGGCTGAGGGTTGCAGGGGGTATCTAAGATAGGGGGGAGTGAGGCCTAAGAGTGTTTTATAAATAAGCATCAACCAGTGCCGGGTATACAGAGATGACCCGTTTACAGAGGAGTATAGAGTGCAGTGATGTGTCCTATAAGGAGCATTCGTGGCAAATCTGATGGCAGAATGGTAAATAACATCTTGCCTCTTGAGAGCACCCTTACCTGCCAATCTATAAATTACGTGTCCGTAATCTAGAATGGGTAAGATGGTCATCTGAATCACGGTTAGTTTGGCAGCTGGGGTGAAAGAGGAGCGATTACGATAGAGGAAACGAAGTCTAGATTTAACCTTAGCCTACAGCTTTGATATGTGCTGAGAGAAGGACAGTGTACCGTCTAGCCGTACTCCCAAGTACTTGTATGAGGTGACTATCTCAAGCTCTAAACCCTCAGAGGTAGTAATCACACCTGTGGGGAGAGGGGCATTCTTCTTACCAAACCACATGACCTTTGTTTTGGAGGAGTTCAGAACAAGGTTAAGGGCAGAGAAAGTTTGTTGGATAAATGGATGAGAGAGCTTCCTACTGCTTGAGCTGTTGTTGATGTATATTGAGAAGAGCATGGAGCCTAGGAGCCTTGGGTTACTCACTTGGTGACAGGCAGTGTCTGAGACAGCAGATGTTCTGACTTTATACACTGCACTCTTTGAGAGAGGTAGTTAGCAAACCAGGCCAAAGACCCCTCAGAGACACCAATACTCCTTAGTTGGCCCACAAGAATGGAATGGTCTACCGTATCAAAAGCTTTGGCCAAGTCAATAAAAATAGCAGCACAACATTGCTTAGAATCAAGGGCAATGGTGACATTGGCTTGGCGATGATAGGGGCAGCAACCTTATAGAAGAAAGGGTCTAAACCATCTGACCCAGATGTTTTTTGGGGGTCCAGTTTAAGGAGCTCCTTTAGCACCTCGGACTCAGTGATAAACTGCAGGGAGAAATTTTGTAGCGGGGAAGGGGGAAAGAGGGAGGAGCATCGGGGCTAGTCGATGAGGAAATGTTGGACAGGCAAGGAGGCATGGCTGAGTCAAATAGGAATCCTGACTTAATGAAGTGGTGATTTAAAGAGCTCAGCCATGTGCTCCTTGTCAGTAACAACCACATCATCAACATTAAGGGACATGGGCAGCTGTGAGGAGGAGGGTTTATTCTCCCTAAAGTAACTAACTTTGGAACTGCATGATCACATTCGAACCAGGGGCTGGACCTGTTTTTAATTCTCATTTTCTTCATGGGGGTGTTTTTGTTAACAATACCACTGAAAATATCAAAAGAAGAAGGTCCAAGCGTCTTCGACAGAAGGGATCAAGCTGATTCTATACAAATTTACAGAGGCCAGGTCATGAAGGAAGGCTTGCTCATTAAAGTTGTTTAGCAAGCATCTAAGACAAATCAGGACGGGTCGTTTCATTGAGCAGCCATTCCGAACACAGGCTGTAAAATAGTGATCACTAAGGTCATTACAGAAAACACCAGACTGATACCTATCAGGGTTATTTGTGAGGATAACATCAAGGAGAGTAGCCTTTTCTGGGTGTTTGGAGTCATACCTGGTGGGATTGGTAATAATCTGAGAACGATTTAGGGAGTCCCATTAATTTATGGACTTGGTCAGGAGGTTTAAGCATGTTCCAGTTTAGGTCACCTAGCAGGACAAATTCAGACTTAGTGTAAGGGGCCAGGAGAGAGTTTAGGGCAGGTAGGGTACAGGCCAGTGCTGATGGAGGACTATAACACCCAGCAACAGTCAACAAAGAGCTGTTTGAATGTTTAATACTTAAATCCAGCAAATCAAGTTGTTTGGGGACAGACTTGGTGGAGACAACCGAGCACTGAAGGTGTTCCTTGGTAAAAATTGCCACTCCACCACCTTTGGAAGATCTGTCTTGCCGAAAAAGGTTTTAACCAGAAAGGTTAACATCAGTGTTCAAAACACTCTTCCTTAACCACGTCTCAGTAATGACCAACACATCTGGATTGGAGCTGTGAACCCACACTTTCAATTGATACATTTTTGGTAATAAGCTCCTAGTGTTAACGTGCAGAAAACCCAGGCTTTTGGGAGAGCAGAAATCAGTGAAGCAGATATCAGAGAAAACATAGTCTGTCCCACAATTGGGTAAACAAGCAAGTTCATAGTCAACAAGGCATGCAGGAGTCATGAGGCAAATAGCATAAAGCACAAGAAAACAATATATTGACTTGAGGCTAGCCATTGTAAGTTCAGAATCACTCGCCCCAACAGTGCATGTGTGTTGGAGGCGAACGAGGGGCTAGGGTGGGGTGGAGGTACCTGTACCAGACAGAGGGAGACAGGCCAGGGCAGACGGTGAGCAGATCACCAGGTGGAATCCAAGCAGCAGTGCAGCAGGCAATGGGAGTAAGTGTCACGCCCTCTTGGGAGAAACTTTCTGGAGGCAGATTCCTTGTAGAAAACGCCAGGGGATGGTCTCCGAACAGCGGGAGGGAGCTTCAAAAGCCTCTGGATTTGGGTGAGGTAGGTTGAGACTCTCCTGCCATTGTTGGGCTCAAAGGCTTTGACACCTCTCACTTCACACCTCAGTGCTAATTGAAGTTGTATCTGTTCTGTCCTAGCAAGCTTGGTAGCCTTAACTTAGCATTCAGTCCTTATAAAGTAAAATATATCCTTGTAATGTATTTTTCTTCTTGGCTTTCATAATAGCTTCGGACTAAACACTACTCACTCAGTTCCAGGTTTGACTTCAGACTAGACATTACTCACCCAGTTCCAGGTTGGACTTCAGACTAGACATTACTCACTCAGTTCCAGGTTGGATGGTGTTTTCAGGTTTCTGTTGTTTGTTTACCAGAGCATTTGCTGTATTGGAAATAAGAATCTTTGGTTGTAGGTTTTTGTCCAAAATCAAGTTGTAGGTTTGGAGTTTGGATTTGGAGTGAAGGTTATGTTATGGAGGGTAGCATCCTGTTAATGTCCTTGCCGAAAAAATCCAAGTTTATCTAACTCTAAATCTATATTTTTGTAAAAACATGCTGGAAAATGCGGGAGCTCACATGCAGCTGTCTCTCTTTCTCCCCCCGTTCTACATGGAGGACTGTTTGGGCTCATGGCTTCGAGTTAAAAAATAAACAGTGCTCTCAGAATGGCATGCTTTGAGCACTACCGAAAAGTGCTATTTGCACGTGAAAAGGTAATATGCTCCATTTGCTCTAGGCTTATTGTTTACGTTTTAGTTGGTGAAACTTTGATATCTCGATCATTTGTAGCTGTTTAAGTCTATCAAAAGTGTTGAAGTTTGAACATCTGTCCATAAAGTCTACAACACCACAACTCCTGGACCACCAAGGTAAAGCCTAAAGGCAAGGACAGGAGTATGACAGAGCTGACGTATGTATGCAAAGGAAGTGGGAGGACCAACAATGAGTTTAATGATCATGTATCTATCTATTCATTCTCTACATGGCCAGTTAATGAAGCAATTAACATCCCATCATGCTTATGGTCATATATACAAATTCCCAGGTGCCCATTATTCTGGCTACCATGGCTAGAAGAAGAGATCTTAGTGACTTTGAAAGAGGGGTCTCAAAGGAGCATAAAGGGCGTGTGTGTGTTTCAGTCACCAGATCTCAACCCAATTGAACACAAATTCGATTGAGCATTAAAAGGCCCACTTCTTAAATTAAACTAGTTTTTGACAGTATGGAGCACAATACCATGGAGAAGTTTAGAAGGGAGGAACTCAAACATGTAATCCATAGGCTGGGATCCGCACTATGCAGCTGTTATTCCATAGGCTGGGATCCGCACTATGCAGCTGTTATTCCATGGGCTGGGATCCGCACTATGCAGCTGTTATTCCATAGGCTGGGATCCGCATTATGCAGCTGTTATTCTATAGGCTGGGATCCTCACTATGCAGCTGTTATTCCATAGGCTGGGATCTGCACTATGCAGCTGTTATTCCATAGGCTGGGATCCGCACTATGCAGCTGTTATTCCATAGGCTGGGATCAGCACTATGCAGCTGTTATTCCATAGGCTGGGATCCGCACTATGCAGCTGTTTGTAACGCCCAGGCCTGAGATGACAGGCTGGAGCGTGTTGGTTTCGTTTTGGTGTAGGGTTTGTGTGTTCTAGGGTGTCTATTTCTATGTTGGGATAATGGTTCCCAATTAGAGGCAGCTGAGTCTCGTTGTCTCTAATTGGGAACCATATATATGTTTGGGAGTTGCACTTTAGTTTCGTGGGTTATTGTTTATGTCATGCTTATCATGTTCAGTTAGGTTCTTGTGTTTAGTTAGGTTCTGCCCTTCGTGTTTCGTTAAGTTCAGCCATTCGTGTTTAGTCAGGTTTCGCTAGTCATGTTTAGATCTCTGTGTTCAGTTTAGGATTTAGCGGTAGGGTTCACGTATTGTTTTTCGTTTATTGTTTTGTTCCGTCTCGTCCCGTCGTGGTTAATAAACATGTATTCTGGTTACATCGCTGCGTCTTGGTCTGTCCCCAGAGAAGATATTCATGACACTGTTATTCTATAGGCTGGGATCCGCACTACGCAGCTGTTATTCCATAGGCTGGGATCCGCATTATGCAGCTGTTATTCTATAGGCTGGGATCCGCACTATGCAGCTGTTATTCCATAGGCTGGGATCTGCACTATGCAGCTGTTATTTCATAGGCTGGGATCCGCATTATGCAGCTGTTATTCTATAGGCTGGGATCCGCACTATGCAGCTGTTATTCCATAGGCTGGGATCAGCACTATGCAGCTGTTATTCTATAGGCTGGGATCCTCACTATGCAGCTGTTATTCTATAGGCTGGGATCCGCACTATGCAGCTGTTATTCCATAGGCTGGGATCAGCACTATGCAGCTGTTATTCCATAGGCTGGGATCCGCACTATGCAGCTGTTATTCTATAGGCTGGGATCCGCACTATGCAGCTGTTGCAAGAGTGCACTTTTCACTGGCTGTCCACTGGTTTCAAAAACAATGATTGATAGGCAGCTTAAACGTCTGTAATTCAACCATTATTGGGTTTAAATACACATTTAGATTTGTGAACAGCCATCCACAACAACCACAATCCGTAAGGCGCAAATAGTTAAGAGAGAGAGCAGCAGTGTGATTCACATCAATGCGCCATGTAGATATCAATAATAAGTGATATCCATATTGCCGTAGACTACACCACTGCTGTCATCCTTACCTCCAAGTGTTTACTCAAGTTGGATAATCTTTGGATGCCGACAGCAGTCGCACCATTGGAAGACATAGCTTGGACTGTAGCCTACAAAAGCCTATTCCTGCTCTTTTCCCACGATCCATCAAACACATTTGGTGTGTCATCATAGTGGTCTCTGACTTGTGATCAGACTCACTCAAGCGGAACTAACTTGAATTTAAAATGTAATTAAAAAAACAGAAACTTGTCTTAAATATTTTTGTTGCAAAAATCCTTTCAGAATTGAAAAGTAATCCTAGAAGTAATCGTCTTTAAAACAAATAAAGTCTGAAATCTGATTACATAATTTTTACTGGTAAAGTAATGGATTATAGTTCGTTTTTTTGAAAGGTACATGTTATCTGTTACTCCCGAACCCTGCCTGTCAATCAGCAGCCATCTCATAGATTGGAATCACTCTCCTCTCCCCTTTAGGCTGTGTTGCAGACCTCTGCTTTGTAGGGAATTCCTCACTGATGTTTATTAGGCCTAGTGTGTGCTGATTCTCTGTCCAACCTGTCAGTGTGGTGACTATAGCCCTGTATCTCTGTCCAACCTGTCAGTGTGGTGTATATAGCCCTGTATCTCTGTCCAACCTGTCAGTGTGGTGTATATAGCCCTGTATCTCTGTCCAACCTGTCAGTGTGGTGTATATAGCCCTGTATCTCTGTCCAACCTGTCAGTGTGGTGTATATAGCCCTGTATCTCTGTCCAACCTGTCAGTGTGGTGTATATAGCCCTGTATCTCTGTCCAACCTGTCAGTGTGGTGTATATAGCCCTGTATCTCTGTCCAACCTGTCAGTGTGGTGTATATAGCCCTGTATCTCTGTCCAACCTGTCAGTGTGGTGTATATAGCCCTGTATCTCTGTCCAACCTGTCAGCGTATAGTGGTTGGACAGAGATACAGGGCTATATACACCACACTGACAGGTTGGACAGAGATACAGGGCTATATACACCACACTGACAGGTTGGACAGAGATACAGGGCTATATACACCACACTGACAGGTTGGACAGAGATACAGGGCTATAGCCACTATAGCCACTCTCTCCCTCACGCTGGCCTGCCTGCTCCTCCTCTCTCTCCCTCACGCTGGCCTGCCTGCTCCTCCTTTCGCTCCCTCACGCTGGCCTGCCTGCTCCTCCTCTCTCTCCCTCACGCTGGCCTGCCTGCTCCTCCTCTCGCTCCCTCACGCTGGCCTGCCTGCTCCTCCTCTCGCTCCCTCACGCTGGCCTGCCTGCTCCTCCTCTCTCCCTCATGCTATTTCTGCCTGCTCCTCCTCTCTCTCCCTCACGCTGGCCTGCCTGCTCCTCCTCTCTCTCCCTCACGCTGGCCTGCCTGCTCCTCCTCTCGCTCCCTCACGCTGGCCTGCCTGCTCCTCCTCTCTCCCTCATGCTATTTCTGCCTGCCCCTCCTCTCTCTCCCTCACGCTGGCCTGCCTGCTCCTCCTCTCTCCCTCATGCTATTTCTGCCTGCCCCTCCTCTCTCTCCCTCACACTGGCCTGTCTGCTCTGTCTCTTAGCTAATGATGCCGGTGTGTGTTCCGTCGTCAGTCTGTTACCTGTCGCAGTTTATTCTTAGGACCAATGTTGCCTGGATACAGAGGTAGGTCTATCTTCGGGCCAGTCTTGCGATCACGGGTTGCTCTTCGTTGCTGAGTGGGTTGGGGTGTTTTTGTCTCATAATATGAAATGTATCGATGACCCTTTTCAGATATAATGGAATGTGGCCCCTAGAAAGTGCTACGGTATGCTTGTTTGATAGGGTAGGCTACACTACGGAAAACCATTTAAACGTTAAGCAAAATTGTCCATTTATCACATCCCTAATAGCTATAGGCCTGGATTCTGGAGGCAGAAAGGAGATGAGACCAGAGACCAGTTGTAATACTCAGAGCTGTAACAGATCACACACAACACACACACACCTACACACACTTTAGTCTGGAGAGAGATGAGTCCGATGCATTTTAATACTCAGACAGATACAGTTGATTATACAGTCCTTTCAGAAAGTATTCACAACCCTTGACTTTTTCCAACTTTTATTGTGCTACAACCTGTATTTAAAATAATTTAAATTTCGATTTTTGGTCACTGGCCTACATACAATATCTCAATGTCAAATGTAATTATGTTTTTTTTTTTTTACATTTTTACATATTAATTGAAAATGAAAAGCTTTAATGTCTTGAGTGAATAAGTATTCAATCCCTCAGCAAAGCTGTCCTCAAGGCAAAGAGTGGCTACTTTGAAAAATCTCAAATATTAAATATATTTTGATTTGTTTAACACTTTTTTGGTTACTACATGATTCCATTTGTGTTATTTCATAGTTTATGTCTTCACTATTATTCTACAATGTAGAAAATAGATTAAATTAAGAAAAACCCTTAAATGAGTAGGTGTCTAAACTTTTGACTGGTACTGTATGTACAGTTGAAATCGGAAGTTTACATACACTTAGGTTGGAGTCATTAAAAATCACTTTTCAATCACTCCACACATTTCTTGTTAACAAACTATCGTTTTGGAAAGTCGGTTAGGACATCTACTTTCTTTAGACAGATTATTTCACTTATAATTCACTGTATCACAATTACAGTGGGTGAAAAGTTTACATCCACTAAGTTGACTGCCTTTAAACAGCTTGGAAAATTCCAGAAAATTATATCATAGCTTTAGAAGCTTCTGATTGGCTAATTGACATCATTTGAGTCAATTGGAGGTGTACCTATTTCAAGGCCTACCTTCAAACTTTGCTTGACATCATGGGAAATTCAAAAGTAATCTGCCAAGACATCAGAAAACAAATTGTAGACCTCCACAAGTCTTCCAAACGCCAAACGCCTGAAGGTACCACGTTCATCTGTACAAGCAATAGTACACAAGTATAAACACCATGGGACCACGCATCAGTCATACCGCTCAGGAAGAAGACGCGTTCTGTCTCCTAGAGATGAACGCACTTTGGTGCAAAAAGTGAAGATTGTGAAGATGCTGGAGGAAACAGGTACAACAGTATATATATACACAGTAAAACAAGTCCTATATCAACATAACCTGAAAGGCCGCTCAGCAAGGAAGAAGCCACTGCTCCAAAACCGCCATAAAAAAAGCCAGACTACGGTTTGCAACTGCACATGGGGACAAAGATCGTACTTTTTGGAGAAATGTCCTCTGGTCTGATGAAACAAAAATAGAACTGTTAGACCATAATGACCACCGTTTGGAGGAAAAATGGGAAGGCTTGCAAGCCGAAGAACACCATCCCAACCGTGAAGCACGGGGGGTGGCAGCATCATGTTGTGGGGGTGCTTTGCTGCAGGAGGGACTGGTGCACTTCACAAAATAGATGGCATCATGAGGAAGGAAAATTATGTGGATATATTGAAGCAACATCTCAAGACATCAGTCAGGAAGTTAAAGCTTGGTCGCAAATGGGTCTTCCAAATTGACAATGACCCCAAGCATACTTCCAAAGCTGTGGCAAAATGGCTTAAGGACAACAAAGTCAAGGAATTGGAGTGGCCATCACAAAGCCCTGACCTCAATCCTATAGAAAATGTGTGGGCAAACTAAAAAAGCGTGTGTGAGCAAGGAGGCCTACAAACCTGACTCAGTTACACCAGCTCTGTTGGGAGGAATGGGCCAAAATTCACCCAACTTATTGTGGGAAGCTTGTGGAAGGCTACCCGAAACGTTTGACCCAAGTTAAACAATTTAAAGGCAATGCTACCAAATACTAATTGAGTGTATGTAAACTTCTGACCCACTGGGAATGTGATGAAAGAAATAAAAGCTTAAATAAATAATTCTCTCTTATTATTCTGACATTTCACATTCTCAAAATAAAGTGGTGATTCTAACTGACCTAAGACAGGGAATTTTTACTAGGATTAAATATCAAGAATTGTGAAAAGCTGAGTTTAAATGTACTTGGCTAAGGTGTATGTAAACTTCCGCCTTCAACTGTGTCACGATCTCCAGAAGGGACAGACCAAGGCGCAGCGAGGTATCCAGTATACATCTTTTATTTACGAACGTAACTGGCACAAAACAACAAAACGAACGAAAACGAAGATCGTAACATTTAACATAGACTAGACACTAGCGCTATGTGCAAACAATAACCCACAAACCCCTAATGAAAACTACAAACGACACTCAGCTGCCTCTAATTGGGAACCATTACCCCAACATAGAAATATATAACCTAGAACAGAAAAAACCCTACACCAAAAACAAAACTAAACACTCCAGCCTGTCTTCTCAGGCCTGGACGTGACAAACTGTATATATATTATTTGTATTTTTCATACATTGTTTTGCAAATGTTTGAATTTTTTTGTTGAAAAAAAAAAGACAATTTAATAAATTTTAATCAAACTTTGTAACAGAACAAAATGGGGGAAAAGTCAAGGAGAGAGAGAGAGAGACTGCAGAGAGAGAGAGAGAGAGAGAGAGAGAGAGAGACAGAGAGAGAGAGAGACTGCAGAGAAAGAGAGAGTGAGAGAGACAGAGAGAGAGAGAGAGAGTTCTGCTCAGCCTAAAAACCCTTGGGGTGTAAAGCTAGAAACTCCACAGTATGTAGTGTGATATTTTAAATAATTTGTTCTGAAATGGAGGCAAACTGAAGGGTAATGTAAGAACCAGTGAAAGCTGCTGAGGGGAGGACGGTTCATAATAATGTCTGGAATGGAGTATAATGGCTGGAGTGGAGTGAATGGAATGATACCAATCCATTTACTCCATTCCAGACAGTATTATGAGCCGTCCTGCCCTCAGCAGCTTCCACTGGTATGAATATGTCAGTGTATATCCGGATTAACCCCACATTATCACTACATTACCCCTACATTACCCACACATTATCCCCACTCTGTGGGATCCATGTTACCTTAATCCGTGGTGACTGATGATGAGCTAGTCTGTTGTACCCAGCAGGGTAATGCTACATCAGAATGTACCAGAACAATGCTGCAGCAGTAGTCTTTGTAGTGAGTGTGCGTATTGCCATAACTCCGTTGTGTATTATCTTACTCGTCATCCTCTGCATAACTGGATAGCCCAACTGTCTTGACTACAGTAACTTTCTTTTGATATGCAGGAATGGAAGAAAGGGATGCTAAGATAAAGGAGAATCATCGTAGACTCAACACAGACAAACAGTCAGACACACACAGTGAGATAGTCTATACAGTTTGTATACTGTTTGGTTTTTGAGGCAGCAGTTAGGCTTCATCCATTACAGGATTCAAGACCCCAGCAGGAGACTAGACTGAGAGATCTAGTTCCAAGGCAGGCTCTCCTCCGCACCCCCCCAGCCTCAAGCCCAACCAATGAGCTCTGTGGCGGGCTAACTCAGTGGGTGGTGGTGGTTCCACTCTGGGGAACACACACACCCACACCCACACCCAAGGCACCAATGAGGACCAGTCATCCAGAAACCATGGCAACCTGGCAGGCCTGCGCATCGTGGTTACCATAAAGGCATAGAAGTATAGAACTCAGCAAGCTTTATATATGGTTTGATATTTCAATGGTCGCCATGGTTGGCAACTCAAGCTCCAATACATGTGCGCTCTACTTAACCAGATATCTGAAAAGGCCTTTTGATCACTAGTTGGGCTGTGATAATGTGAGAGAGCTAAGTCAGTTTTACTCGACCTGTATGCGTTTCTGACAGTCGATGGGACGGCACGCACAAAGCATATCAACCTTATATTTGGAGGAGTCCTTTGTTAACTCTTTGTGAGATTATCTTTCCTAGGGTCTGTCTTGTGGGGCAACAATTAAAAGCATTTTTTTCCTGCAATGTCCACAAATCAACACACACACACACACAGTGGTGAGGCGCAGAGGCAGGGCAGAAGGTTACCTACTCACCGAAGCCCCAGCAGGGTGAGCGAGCAACAAGCTCTCAAAGTCTCAGTGCACAATTAGACATTTATCCACGTTTCTCCACCCTGGGCTGCTCTGTATCGTTCCATTTCTCCAAACTTCAGATTTAGAAGTTACAGGTTAAATTTAGGCACTCATTCTGAATGGTTAAGGTTTTGAATAGGATTAAAACATTACCTTTAGGAACTCATTCTGAATGGTTAAGGTTTTGAATAGGATTAAAACATTACCTTTAGGAACTCATTCTGAATGGTTAAGGTAAGGGTTAAGGTTTGGGATAGAGTTAAAACAAAACAATTAAAACCTGTGTCCACCACTGTGATCGAAAACGCAGCCTTCTGATCCATAGTCATGGGATGATGACTGATCAGGTTCCAAGGAAAAGGTGACAGAGTGAAAAGAGAGGAGTGGAAAGAGAGGAGTGGAAAGAGAGGAGTGGAAAGAGAGGAGTGGAAAGAGAGGAGTGGAAAGAGAGGTGTGGAAAGAGAGGAGTGGAAAGAGAGGAGTGGAAAGAGAGGAGTGGAAAGAGAGGAGTGGAAAGAGAGGTGTGGAAAGAGGGGAGTGGAAAGAGAGGAGTGGAAAGAGAGGTGTGGAAAGAGGGGGAGTGGAAAGAGAGGAGTGGAAAGAGGTGTGGAAAGAGAGGAGTGGAAAGAGAGGAGTGGAAAGAGAGGTGTGGAAAGAGAGGAGTGGAAAGAGAGGAGTGGAAAGAGAGGTGTGGAAAGAGAGGAGTGGAAAGAGAGGAGTGGAAAGAGAGGAGTGGAAAGAGAGGTGTGGAAAGAGGGGAGTGGAAAGAGAGGAGTGGAAAGAGAGGTGTGGAAAGAGGGGAGTGGAAAGAGAGGAGTGGAAAGAGAGGAGTGGAAAGAGAGGAGTGGAAAGAGAGGAGTGGAAAGAGAGGAGTGGAAAGAGAGGAGTGGAAAGAGAGGAGTGGAAAGAGAGGTGTGGAAAGAGAGGAGTGGAAAGAGAGGTGTGGAAAGAGGGGAGTGGAAAGAGAGGAGTGGAAAGAGAGGAGTGGAAAGAGAGGAGTGGAAAGAGAGGTGTGGAAAGAGAGGTGATTCAGTCTAGATGCTTTTTAAGGAGTCATGGTTGTTTGGTAAGCTGTGACAAAACTCAACCCTAGAGAGTACATTTGATGCAGCTTATTTCTGAAAACATCATTGTATAGTGAATAGCATTTATAATCTGATGCTAATGCACCAGTCATTGAGCTAATTAGATGTGTTATCTTAGATTTCTGTAAGCGTTTGTACATCTTATTTAAAAGGCAGGATTATGGTTTGGGATAGGGAGAATTAACCATTTTCTACTCTGATAGAAACAGGCTTCAGTCTGCTTCTGAAAGGAAAATAAAGCTTCATTGTTACCGGGATGATTTAGCCATTACAGTGCAATTACTACTAAACATTTCTCTGCTGTTACAGCAAGGCAGTGGACAGAGAAAAAGAGAAAGTGTGTGTGTGTGTTTTAGGTTTTCTCTCTCCCTGCTTTTGTCTAGTGGAATGTGTTCTGTGGGTGATGAGGAATTTTGATTTATTTTGATTTATTTTACCTTTTTTAACCAGGTAGGCTAGTTGAAAACAAGTTCTCATTTACAACTGCGACCTGGCCAAGATAAAGCACAGAAGTTTGATACATACAACAACAAAGAGTTACACATGGAGTAAACAAACATACAGTCAATAATACAGTAGAAAAACAACAACACAGAGTTACACATGGAATACACAGACATACAGCCAATAATACAGTAGAAAAAAATAAGTCTATATACAGTGAGTGCAAATGAGGTAAGATAAGGGAGGTAAGGCAATAAATAGGCCATGGTGGCCAGGTATTTACAATATAGTAATTAAACACTGGAATGGTAGATATGCAGAAGATAAATGTGCAAGTTACTGGGGTGCAAAGGAGCAAGATAAATAAATAAATACAGTATGGGGATGAGGTAGTTGTCACGATCCAAGGAAGGAGAGGACCAAGGTGCAGTGTGTGTTGAGTTCCACATGATTTTTATTCATGGAAACATACAAAACAACAAAAGCAAGACTAGACCGTAACATAAGGTGTAGCACACAGGCACTCACCAAAACATTCAATATCCCACCAAAACAGGTGGGGGGAAAGACCAAACTAAATAGGATCCCCAATTAGAGGCAACGAACAACAGCTGCCTCTAATTGGGAACCAACTCAAAAACCAACATAAAGAACGCTAAACACCCCACGTCACGTCCTGGCCCAAAACCCCATAGAGAACCCAGAGGGCTCTCTATGGCCAGGACGTGACAAAGGTGCGGACTCCGACCGCAAACCCAAAGTCAATGAGGAGGGTTCGGGTGGGCATTTGGTGTCGGTGGCGGCTCCGGTGCGGGACGTGCCGGGCTGAGAAGGCACACTGGAGGCCCAGTGCGTGGAGCTGGCATTGGAGTCACCGGACTGAGGAGGCACACTGGACTCCTGGTGCGTGGAGCCGGAACAGGACCCACCGGGCTGAGGAGGTGCACTGGCATCCTGGTGCGTGGAGCCGGCATAGAAAAATGCTTATTGAAGTTCTCAATTATAGTGGATTTGTCGGTGGTGACAGTATTTCCTAGCCTCAGTGCAGTGGGAAGCTGGGAGGAGGTGCTCTTATTCTCCATGGACTTTACAGTGTCCTAAACTTTTTTGAGTTTGTGCTACAGGATGCAAATTTCTGCTTGAAAAAGTTAGCCTTAGCTTTCCTAACGTAGAATGTAGAGAATTGAATGTAGAGACGCTTGCCAGCTAATAGAAACAAACACACACACACACTTGCGCACACACCACGGCTAGAAGCAGCTCAGTCATGTTGAAAAAGTCAGACCACATTCATCTTCAGAGTGAATCAGAACAAAAATATGATACATTTTTTAAGTATTTTTTATGTCCAGGTGAGTCCTCTTGCAATAAAAAGAGAGAGAGAGAGAGAGAATTACAGTGATGAAATGGTGCCAGTGGGATTCCCTTCAGAGTGGACAAACAGCATCTCAGAGAGATTATACAAAACACTGCCACTCTGTGTGTGTGTGTGTGTGTGTGTGTGTGTGTCTGTGTGTGTGTGTGGTGTGTGCGTGTCATGCAAAACAGCTCTACAAACTACAGCAGATTATCCCCTGTTCTGTCTTGTGTTAGAATGTCTTCTCAAGGCTGGAGATAGTTCCTTGGAATCATGTGTGTGGGATGGGGATAGCAGCTTCTCTTGATGCTGTGTGACAACATATAATCCGTTCATATGCCGAATGTGGGTCTTTCACAGCCAGCACACGCACACACACATACACACACACACAGCTCATTCTTGCGGCTGTCACTGCTAGCAGGTTGGATCCATTAATCACATGATGGTGAAGGGAATCCATGTGCAGATTAAGTAATGCAGTCTTGTCTTGCTCAGACCTCTGCTCTGTGCACCAACATACAGTACAGTAGAGTCCTCTGGAATACAAGTTACATTACAGCACTGGGCTGTCTGATTCAGTATATACAGTACTGTGGAGTGTTGCTTAAATAGACTAGGGTGCAGTGAGTGCTGTGTTGTGGTAGAGAACAACGCTGAGCTGAGCGAGACACAGTGTCTCTTGTGCTGTGTTGTGGTGCTGTGCTGCAGTGCTGTGTTGTGGTAGAGAACAACGCTGAGCTGAGCGAGACACAGTGTCTCTTGTGCTGTGTTGTGGTGCTGTGCTGCAGTGCTGTGTTGTGGTAGAGAACAACGCTGAGCTGAGCGAGACACAGTGTCTCTTGTGCTGTGTTGTGGTGCTGTGCTGTGCTGCAGTGCTGTGTTGTGGAAGAGAACAACGCTGAGCTGAGCGAGACACAGTGTCTCTGGTGCTGTGTTGTGGTGCTGTGCTGCAGTGCTCTTTGTTTAATATGGATGTGTTCCGAGTGTGTTTGGGGTAATCAGGTCTCAGCGGCCCACATGATTAACAGCAGAACAACTGATGTACAGCAGGAAGTCTCTCAACTCTCCCTCTTTATCATCCTTTATCTCTCTCTATCTGCCGCTACCCCCATCCTCTCTCTTCCTTGTTTCATCCCTCATTCACTCTCTCTTTCCCCCATTTTCTCTTGCTTACTCTCTTTCCTCTTCTCTCTCTCTCTCGTCTCTGCTGACCATTGTCACTCTGAGCATCAGATGACCTGTCAGCTTCCACTACGCCCGTGTCTGGATCACACACACACACACACACACACACACACACACACACACACACACACACACACACACACACACACACACACCTAATCCTGGGTTTCTGTAGATTATAGAAAGGTATGTCCCACTGTTTGATCCTGTCAGACTAGTTTGGTGAAGGTTATTAGTCCTGCCCAGAGCTGTGATCTCCCTCTTGTCTGTTTCTACCTCCCCTACTGATCTTCCCCACTCTCTTTTCTAAACGGATTAGCTATCAGAAGAGAGGTCTGATATATTTGGTCATGTTCTTTCACCCCTCTCTTGTCTGTTAATGGCTCCGTTATTTGACTCTTGTCACGCTTCCTGACGAACTGTCAAAACCGCTGTTTTGCCGGTTTGTCAGCATGGGCATATCCAACCGGAGGTAGCTGCGGGCGGGTGTGTATCAGACATGGTCCGCTGTCTGCTTTAGAGCGCGGCCGGATGAAAAATGATCCTGTTCGCGGGTTGTTAAAACGGCAGTAGACGTGCAGAACATGTGATCTGTCTGTCTACGCCAGATTTAAAGGATACTCTTATGTATATATTTAACGCATGTTGCATCGCATGTCGTTGGTGACTAATGGCGAGAGAGAGAAAGGGGCAGTCCCATGGATAGCAACTAGCTAGATTCAGTCTCAAGGATAGTAACCTCGTTCAGGCTCTAGGTGGGAGATGGAGCGAGCCTACTACAGCTGTATAAAATGGGACTAGGCTATGAAAATAAATGTGAAATCACATTGACCATATTATTTTTGGGAAGCCCAATTTGATTCTGAGTTCCAGTATATAAAGTTTATGTAGCATGTGAAAACTATTCCTAAAATGCATATTATCAGATTTTCAGAACTCACTTCCTGACTTGCGCTGCTCGCTCTTTAAAGTCGACAGAGAGGGGAGGTTCTATGGGTTACGCTAAAAAGATGATGGACTGTGAGATCAGCCAATTAAAAACCAGTGGTTGATTCGTCAGTTCCTGCAATAGACTTCCAGTTAAGTCCCGTTCCCGAGGTGCTGTAAAACCAGACGGTTCGACAAAGAGAGTGCCGGCTGGTTGTAATAGATTACATGGATAACGACTGGCTACAGGAAACTGCCAAAATAAAGGAAACATCAACATAAAGTGTCTTAATAGGGTGTTGGGCCACCACGAGCCAGAACAGCCTCAATGCACCTTGGCGTACGTAGATCAGGGTTCGTCAACTGGGTTTGGCCTTGGGCCCAATCTTTCTCTGAGCTATTAGTCGGCGGGCCAAAACATAATTAGTATATAATATTAGCACAATTAATTAACACATCTGATTAGTACATAATCAATTCTGTGATAACATAATCATTTTGATCTGATTACGCTCATAACATCACCATGTCTCTAAAAACAGGTCTACTACTTTATTTTAACTTCAACATTTGTTCCGAACAGTTGGCTTGATTGCAAGAGAAATGTCGCCATCAAAAAGTATCAAAAGAAAGGTGGATAATGAAAATCGGAGTTTCAGGGAAGAATATACAGAGAGGTATGCGTTCATTTTACCATATTTTCCCAATGCCAAGCAAATGTGTCTTATTTGAAATGAAAATGTGGCTCTTTGCAAATAATTTAATCTCAGACGTTATTATGAATCTAAGCATGAAAATTTAAACGTGGCATTCCCGCCCGAGACAGAAACAATG
This sequence comes from Brachymystax lenok tsinlingensis, assembly GCA_030435695.1. Classification (NCBI taxonomy): domain Eukaryota; kingdom Metazoa; phylum Chordata; class Actinopteri; order Salmoniformes; family Salmonidae; genus Brachymystax; species Brachymystax lenok. The sequence continues at coordinate 10,068,655 of CM059814.1, forward strand.
AAGCGTTAACTGCAAGCTACACAAACGGCTTTTTGGCTGACATATTCTGTCACATAAACGGGTTAAATCTCCAGTTACCAGAAAGATGGAAAACAGTCGTGGACATGGTGGAAATACTTAAGGCCTTTACTAGGAATCTGGAGTTGTTCGATTTGGACTTTTGGAAGGCTACTGCAATTCAGCACAGTGAAGAAACGGCAGGCAGAGGGACCAGGCCGCAGCATTGTCACAGAGGTGATGGAAGATTTCATCAAGCAACTGAGGGACAACTTCTCCACCAGATTTGAAGACTACAGAATGCCCAATGATATCATTGCGTGTGTACGTGCTCCTCTCACAGTCCGCCCAGGTGGAGAATTCTCCCCCCCCTTGCTAAGAAAATGATACCCTCGCCGGATGAGGCCGCAGTTCAAACTGAGCTGATTGAATTCCAGACATCGAGCAAATCAGGGATGCGGTCAGGAGTGCCAAGTCCTTGTGCGCGTTTTGGGTGGCATGCTCAGAGGAATACAGCACAACAAAGAAACTTGCATTTTATGTGCTAACAATGTTTGGATCGACTTACACCTGCGAGTCCTCATTTTCCTCTATGAACGCAATATAGACACAGGACAGGAACCGGCTTTCATATAAGTCAATCGTGGACTGCCTGCGCATCAAAATCACATCCATCTCACGCGACATCCACAAGATCGAGGGAAAATGCAACTTGACTCATTGAGTTAGTAACTTAGTAACCAAATGACTGTATTTAGTCAATACTAACATTGTTGCGAGTGCAGGGATATTTAGGTCTCAAGCTAACAGTATTTTCAGTTTGTTCTGTCATAACAGGAGCAGGCTATCCCGATAGACATTCGCCGTTTTTTTCTTTAAATTATTGTTTTATCTAGGATGCTACATTTTTGTCCAGTTGCAATTGTAAGTTGATATTGTAAAAAAAAGAAATCCCACTTCTATTAGGACATATATTTATTCCTCGTGAAAGATGCTGTTAAGCCTCATAGCCCACATCAGCCAGTTGTTATTATATATAGCCTCGGGAAGAAATATACTCCAATTAAGCCCTCGTGTTGTTTGTCAAGTCAAATTAAAATGAAGATTATTGTTGAAATGAATTAGTCGACTGGTGTAGGTTTTCTCCATCTGTCGCTGTGCAACACTTGCATAACAAGCTAGCTATATTTTCAGCACCAGGCGCTGTTCACCTCCTATGATTGCGCTGTGGTTGCAGCTTGCTCCAGGATCTCCCATAAGTGTTTAATTGAGTTGAAGTCAGATGACTGAGACGGCCATGGCATATGGTTAACATTGTTTTCATGAATCATTCAGGGACCACTCGTGCCCTGTGGATGGGGGGATTATTATCCAATGGGGGCATAGCCATGGTAGCCAAAATAATTGCCTCCCCAGCATTTTTATACAAGACCGTAACACTTTATGTGATACCAGCATAATAACCATGTCATATGTCATAACAGCTGAAATAACTTGTCATAACCTGCCATAATGTTGTCATAACATTGTCATGACCCTTACATATATTTACATCTGTTGCATTATTTTATGGGTGGTTATGACACCTACATAAGTGTCAAAACCCACATTTATTCAAATGTGTTTTTTCCCTGTCAAGAAGTTTCCTTTAGTTTGAAAGTTTCTTAAGTCCTTTGTTGTTGTTGTTGATGTTGTTGTAATGAGTTCTTTACAGTCATGTTTTTATTCTATCATATTTTAAATAACTTGTAGAAAATACACTTTATGACACTGTCATGAAGCATTATGACCATCCTGTGTCACTTTACTTGGACTGTGAAAATACACTTTATGACACTGTCATGAAGCATTATGACCATCCTGTGTCACTTTACTTGGACTGTGAAAATACACTTTATGACACTGTCATGAAGCATTATGACCATCCTGTGTCACTTTAGTTGGACTGTGAAAATACACTTTATGACACTGTCAAGAAGCATTATGACCATCATAATCTTATAAGCGAGACAGACCTATCACGTACATGCCCTTATATCAGTCATAAGTCAAAAAGAGGGTGTCTTGTCCTGCTCTTGAAATCTGCTCCTGCATTCGTCCCAGTCATCAGAAACAGAGCATTGGGATAAGTGCATGTCTGACATCACAATTACAATGATAATTTAATATGGTCAATTTCAGAAAATGTTATAAAACATCAACATACTGTTGACAAGTAGGCTATGGTGTAATGGAATGTGTTGCCTTGTGTGGTACTTTTTGTGGGTTTTGACACTCTTATGTAGGTGTCATAACCAGCCATAAAATAACGCAATATACGTCACAACAGGTGGATATATATGTCACAACAGGTCTAAATACATGACAGTGTTATGACCATATTATGAAAGGTCATGACAAGTTATGTCAGCTGTTATGACATATTATGACATGGTAATGACCGTGCAATAACATGTTATGACACTGGGTATCAAGTAAAGTGTTACCCATGACCGTAAGCATGATGGGATGTTAATTGCTTAATTAACTCAGGAACCACACCTGTGTGGAAGCACCTGCTTTCAATATACTTTGTATCCCTCATTTACTCAAGTGCTTCATTTATTTTGGCAGTTACATGTAGATTCAGTAGCCTGGCTGACGCACAACCCATGCGACTACACAGCGACTTCGATAGCTGGTGTCAGCCAGACTATAGATTCAGAACCAGGTATAGCAACTAGCTAGATTCAGACCAAGGATAGCAACTAGCTAGATTCAGAACCAAGGATAGCGATTAGCTAGATTCAGAACCATGGATAGAAACTAGCTAGATTCAGAACCATGGATAGCGATTAGCTAGATTCAGAACCATGGATAGAAACTAGCTAGATTCAGAACCATGGATAGCGATTAGCTAGATTCAGAACCATGGATAGAAACTAGCTAGATTCAGAACCATGGATAGCAACTATCTAGATTCAGAACCATGGATAGAAACTAGCCAGATTCATAACTAAGGATAGAAACGAGCTATATTCAGAACCAAGGATAGCAACTAGATAGATTCAGAAACATGGATAGCAACTAGCTAGATTCATAACCATGGATAGCAACTATCTAGATTCAGAACCATTGATAGGAACTAGCTAGATTCAGAACCATTGATAGGAACTAGCTAGATTCAGAACCATGGATAGAAACTAGCTAGATTCAGAACCATGGATAGCAACTATCTAGATTCAGAACCATGGATAGCAACTAGCTAGATTCATACCTAAGGATAGCAACTAGCTAGATTCAGAACCATGGATAGCAACTAGCTAGATTCAGAACCATGGATAGAAACTAGCTAGATTCATACCTAAGGATAGCAACTAGATAGATTCAGAACCATGGATAGCAACTATCTAGATTCAGAACCAAGGATGGCAGCCAAACTCCAGTCCTGAAGATGAATAGCATCTGGCGCCCAGGCTTCACTCACGTTGTTCGTAAGGTGGGGGGTAAAGCCTGTGACTGACGCTAGAAGATGATTGGATGGATGCCCCAAAACCATGTTAGCCCACTGAGCTAAAGCCTAGGGACTCAGCCAGGTCGCAGACAAGGTTACTCAATGTCAGTGAGCATATAATGCCCCTGGCATTACCAGGAGAGACAGGTCTACAGGTGTGTGAGTGCGTGTGTGAATACTGTGACATGATTATGCCATACAGAAGGGTTATTTTAGGCTGTTTCCATCAGGTTTTAATTTGAAAAGCAGTTTCCAGGCCAGACTTGAGAGTGGACTTTATAGACTCTATAAACCTGTGTGAGACACATCGGCCACAAGTAGATTATTCATTAAAAAGCTGCACACTGTCGTGGTAGGTTTTCTGTCACACACAAATGCACACACACACAAACGCACACACACACTCACACAAACTCACACATACTCACATACACTCACATACACTCACACGCTTGATGCTCATTTGACAGGTACTTGTTAATTGTTTTTTTTGGTACGTTATGACATTTAGCAAAGAGAGGAAGCAAGAATACTGCTAGTCTCTCTCTCTCTCTCTCTCTCTCTCTCTCTCTCTCTCTCTCTCTCTCTCTCTCTATCTCTCTCTCTCTCTCTCTCTCTCTCTCTCTCTCTCTCTCTCTCTCTCTCTCTCTCTCTCTATTCTCTCTCTGCTCTCTCTCTGCGACAGTGTAATTTAAGACATGTTAATGGTGCATCAATGTGTCACACAAACCTGTCACCTCTCATCCTATGACAGGAGTCATTAAGGGGAGGGCTATACCTGAACATCCTATGACAGGAGTCATTAAGGGGAGGGCTATACCTGAACATTGTTGTTTTTCAGGAAATTATACAGATTTATACAGAAGTGTGTGTATAACAGGTTTTCACAGTGTTGATAACATCCCCTATCCTACCTCAAAGGCAGGAGCATAATACTGGAAAATGATAGGGTAACACACACACACACACACACACACACACACACACACACACACACACACACACACACACACACACACACACACACACACACACACACACACACACACACACACACACACACACACACACACACACACACACACACCTCTACAGGGATCACTGAGGTACCACTACCTCTTTCCCCTCACAGTAGCACCAGTGCGTTAATTCTAAATATTTTACTGTCTATGCAGATCCCTCCAACTACGCTCCATCTAGGTCACAACTTTCTCCACTCTACCAGGCTGCAGTGTGTCTAAACCACTGGTTTGTAGTTATCGCAGGTAAAGTTGAAATTATTGTGTTTCTAGCTGCAACAGTGTAGTAATATCTAGCAATACAAAACAATACACACATACAGTGAGGGAAAAAAGTATTTGATTCCCTGCTGATTTTGTACGTTTGCCCACTGACAAAGAAATGATCAGTCTATAATTTTAATGGTAGGTTTATTTGAACAGTGAGAGACAAAATAACAACAAAAAAATCCAGAACAACGCATGTGAAAAATGTTATAAATTGATTAGCATTTTAATGAGGGAAATAAGTATTTGACCCCCTCTCAATCAGAAAGATTTCTGGCTCCCAGGCATCTTTTATACAGGTAAAGAGCTGAGATTAGGAGCACACTCTTAAGGGAGTGCTCCTAATCTCAGCTTGTTACCTGTATAAAAGACACCTGTCCACAGAAGCAATCAATCAATCAGATTCCAAACTCTCCACCATGGCCAAGACCAAAGAGCTCTCCAAGGATGTCAGGGACAAGATTGTAGACCTACACAAGGCTGGAATGGGCTACAAGACCATCGCCAAGCAGCTTGGTGAGAAGGTGACAACAGTTGGTGCGATTATTCGCAAATGGAAGAAACACAAAAGAACTGTCAATCTCCCTCTGCCTGGGGCTCCATGCAAGATCTCACCTCGTGGAGTTGCAATGATCATGAGAACGGCGAGGAATCAGCCCCGAACTACACGGGAGGATCTTGTCAATGATCTCAAGGCAGCTGGGACCATAGTCACCAAGAAAACAATTGGTAACACACTACGCCGTGAAGGACTGAAATCCTGCAGCACCCGCAAGGTCCCCCCTGCTCGTGAAAGCACATATACATGCCCGTCTGAAGTTTTTCAATGAACATCTGAATGAATCAGAGGTCAACTGGATGAAAGTGTTGTGGTCAGATGAGACCAAAATGGAGCTCTTTGGCATCAACTCAACTCGCCGTGTTTGGAGGAGGAGGAATGCTGCCTATGACCCCAAGAACACCATCCCCACCGTCAAACATGGAGGTGGAAACATTATGCTTTGCGGGTGTTTTTCTGCTAAGGGGACAGGACAACTTCACCGCATCAAAGGGACGATGGACGGGGCCATGTACCGTCAAATCTTGGGTGAGAACCTCCTTCCCTCAGCCAGGGCATTGAAAATCACTGTTCAAATAAACCTACCATTAAAATTATAGACTGATAATTTCTTTGTCAGTGGGCAAACGTACAAAATCAGCAGGGGACTGTACTGTAATCCAGAAAAAAAGTTGTATAGGATGAGCCATGACTAGAACACAGTATACACATATAAAGTGGGTAAAACAATATGTAAACATTAGTCAAGTGACCAGTGATCAATGACTCTATATATGTACATAGGGCAGCAGTCTCTAAGGTGCAGGGTAGAGTACCGGGTGGAAGCCGGCTAGTAACAGTGAATAAGGTTCAGGGCAAGGTATTGGGCGTAGGCCAGCTGTTTCTCAATCTCTCGGTCCCAGCTTTGATGGACCTATACTGTCTCCGCCTTCTAGATTGTAGTGGGGTGAATCGGCCGTGTCTCGGGTAGTTAAGGTCCTTGATGATCTTCTTGGACCTTCCTGTGACATCAAGTGTTGTAGATGTCCTGGAGGGCAGGCAGTGTTTCCCCAGTGATGTGTTGGGCTGACCGCACCACCCGCTGGAGAGCCCTGCGGTTGCGGGCGGTGTAGTTGCCATACCAGGCGGTGATATAGCCTGACAGGATGCTCTCAATGGTGAATCTGTAGACGATCCTGAGGGTCTTAGGGGCCAAGACTCATTTCTTCAGCCTCCTGAGGTTGAGGAGGCTCTGTTGTGCCTTATTCACCACACTGTCTGTGTAAGGGACCATTTCAGATTGTCAGGTGATGTGTACGCAGAGGAACTTTAAACTTTTCCCCGTTGATGTGGATGGGGTCATGCTCTCTCTGCTGTCTCCTGGAGTCCACGATCAGCTCGTTTTGTTGACATTGAGGGAGAGGTTATACTCTGCCGTTGTTGGCCCATCAATGTTGTGTTGTCAGCAAACTTGATTGAGTTGGAGACACGCATGGCCACACAGTCTTGGGTGAACAGGGAGTACAGCAGGGGGCTGAGCATGCACCCCTGTGGGGTCCCTGTGTTGAGGATCAGCGTAGTGGAGGTGTTTCCTACCTTCACTAACTGGGGGACGGCCGTCAGGAAGTCCAGGACCCAGTTGCACAGGTAGGGGGTCAGACCCAGGGCCTTGAGCTTATTGATGAGCTTGGAGGGTACTATGGTGTTGAAGGCTGAGCTGTAGTCAATGAACAGCATTCTTACATAGGTATTCCTCTTGTCCAGATGGGATAGGGCAGTGTGCGTTGCGATGGCGATTGGGTCGTTCGTGGACCAGTAGTGGGTGCCAGGTAAGATGGAGGTGATACGATCCTTAACTAGCCTCTTAAAGCACTTCATGGTAACAAAAGTGCTACGGGGCGGTAGTTATTTACTTCAGTTACCTTTGCTTTCATGGGTACCTGAACAATGGTGTACATCTTGAATAAAGTGGGGACAACAGACTGGGATATGGAGTGATTGAATATGTCCGTAAACACTCCAGTCAGCTGGTCTGCACATGCTCTGAGGACGCGGTTTGGGATTCCGTCTGTGCGGGCAGCCTTGTGAGGGATAACACGCTTAAATGACTTATTCACGTTGGTGACGGAAAACAAGAGCACACAGTCCTCGTGAGCGGCGGGGGGCCCATCGAAGAAGGTGTTAAGCTCGTCCGGGAGCATGGCGTCTGTGTCTGCGACTTGGCTGGCTTTCCCTTTATAATCCTTGATTGTCTGGAGTCCCTGCCACATTCGTCAGTCTGTGTGTATCTATGTATGTGTGTGTGTGTGTCTGTGTGCATTTGTGTCTGTGTGCGTCTGTGTGTGTTAAGAATGCAATCTCGAGTCACACCACGCTAACGTTGTAGAGTGATGCCGACTATAATCAAATCAAATCAAATTTATTTATAAAGCCCCCCCTTACATCAGCTGATGTCACAGAGTGCTGTACAGAAACCCAGCCTAAAACCCCAAACAGCAAGCAATGCAGGTGTAAAAGCACGGTGGCTAGGAAAAACTCCCTAGAAAGGCCAAAACCTAGGAAGAAACCTAGAGAGGAACCAGGCTGTGAGGGGTGGCCAGTCCTCTTCTGGCTGTGCCGGGTGCAGATTATAACAGAACATGGACAAGATTTTTAAAATGTTCATAAAACAGGCAGAACAGTTGAAACTGGAGAAGCAGCACGGCCAGGTGGACTCGGGACATCAAGGAGTCATCAGGCCAGGTAGGCCTTGAGGAATGGTCCTAATTCTCAGGTCCTCCGAGAGAGAGAGAGAAGAAAAAAGAAAGAAAGAGAGAGATAATTAGAGAGCGCATACTTAAATTCGCACAGGACACCAGATAAGAGAAGAAATACTCCAGATATAACAGACGGACCCTAGCCCCCCGACACATAAACTACTGCAGCATAAATACTGGGGGCTGAGACAGGAGGGGTTGGGAGACACTGTGGCCCCGTCCGACGATACCCCTGGACAGGGCCAAACAGGCAGGATATAACCCCACCCACTCTGCCGAAGCACAGCCCCCACACCACTAGAGGGATATCTTCAACCACCAACTTACCATCCTGAGACAAGACCGAGTATAGCCCACAAGATCTCCGCCACGGCACCAGTAAGCCAGTGACTCAGCCCCTGTAATAGGGTTAGAGGCAGAGAATCCCAGTGGAGGGGAACCGGCCAGGCAAAGACAGCAAGGGTGGTTCGTTGCTCCAGTGCCTTTCCGTTCACCTTCACACTCCTGGGCCAGACTACACTCAGTCATAGGACCTACTGAAGAGATGAGTCTTCAATAAAGACTTAAAGGTTGAGACCGAGTCTGCGTCTCTCACATGGATAGGCAGACTATTCCATAAAAATGGAGCTCTATAGGAAAAAGCCCTGCCTCCAGCTGTTTGCTTAGAAATTCTAGGGACAGTAAGGAGGCCTGCGTCTTGTGACCGTAGCGTACGTGTAGGTATGTACGGCAGGACCAAATTGGAAAGATAGGTAGGAGCAAGCCCGTTAAATGCTTTGTAGGTTAGCAGTAAAACCTTGAAATCAGCCCTTGCCTTAACAGGAAGCCAGTGTAGAGAGGCTAGTACTGGAGTAATATGATCAAATTTTGGGGTTCTAGTCAAGATTCTAGCAGCCGTGTTTAGCACTAACTGAAGTTTATTTAGTGCTTTATCCGGGTAGCCGGAAAGTAAAGAATTGCAGTAGTCTAACCTAGAAGTTACAAACGCATGGATTAACTTTTCTGCATCATTTTTGGACAGAAAGTTTCTGATTTCTACAATGTTACGTAAATGTAAAAAAGCTGTCCTTGAAACAGTCTTGATATGTTTGTCAAAAGAGAGATCAGGGTCCAGAGTAACGCCGAGGTCCTTCACAGTTTTATTTGAGACGACTGTACAACCATCAAAATTAATTGTCAGATTCAACAGAAGATCTCTTTGTTTCTTGGGACCTAGAACTATTATCTCTGTTTTGTCAGGGTTTAAAAGTAGAACATTTTACGCCATCCACTTCCTTATGTCTGAAACACAGGCTTCCAGGGAGGGCAATTTTGGGGCTTCACCATGTTTCATCGAAATGTACAGCTGTGTGTCATCCGCATAGCAGTGAAAGTTAACATTATGTTTCCGAATGACATCACCAAGTGGTAAAATATATAGTGAAAACAATAGTGGTCCCAAAACAGAGCCTTGAGGAACACCGAAATTTACAGTTGATTTGTCAGAGGACAAACCATCCACAGAGACAAACTGATATCTTTCCGACAGATAAGATCTAAACCAGGCCAGAACTTGTCCATGTAGACCAATTTGGGTTTCCAATCTCTCCAAAAGAATGTGGTGATCGATGGTATCAAAAGCAGCACTAAGGTCTAGGAGCACGAGAACAGATGCAGAGCCTCGGTCTGATGCCATTAAAAGGTCATTTACCACCTTCACAAGTGCAGTCTCAGTGCTATGATGGGGTCTAAAACTCTTGGGGAATGCTGCTTTTTAGTTAGCTTTGCGACGGTATCAAAAATACATTTTGGATTATTCTTATTTTCCTCAATTAACTTGGAAAAATAGGATGATCGAGCAGCAGTGAGGGCTCTTCGATACTGCACGGTACTGTCTTTCCAAGCTAGTCGGAAGACTTCCAGTTTCGTGTGGCGCCATTTCCGTTCCAATTTTCTGGAAGCTTGCTTCAGAGCTCGGGTATTTTCTGTATACCAGGGAGCTAGTTTTTTATGGCAAATGTTTTTTGTTTTTAGGGGTACAACTGCATCTAGGGTATTGCGCAAGGTTACATTGAGTTCCTCAGTTAGGTGGTTAACAGATTTTTGTACTCTGACATCCTTGGGTTGGTGGAAGGATTCTGGAAGGGCATCTAGGAATCTTTGGGTTGTCTGAGAATTTATAGCACGACTTTTGATGATCCTTGGTTGGGGTCTGAGCAGATTATCTGTTGCGATTTCAAAGGTAATAAAATGGTGGTCCGATAGTCCAGGATTATGAGGAAAAACATTAAGATCCACAACATTTATTCCACGGGACAAAACTAGGTCCAGAGTATGACTGTGGCAGTGAGTAGGTCCGGAGACATGTTGGACAAAACCGACAGAGTTGATGATGGCTCCAAAAGCCTTTTGGAGTGGGTCTGTGGACTTTTCCATGTGAATATTAAAGTCACCAAAAATTTGAATATTGTCTGCCATGACTACAAGGTCCTATAGGAATTCAGGGAACTCAGTGAGGAACGTTGTATATGGCCCAGGAGGCCTGTAAACAGTAGCTATAAAAAGTGATTGAGTAGGCTGCATAGATTTCATGACTAGGAGCTCAAAAGACGAAAACGGCGTTTTTTTGTTTTTGTAAATAGAAATTTGCTATTGTAAATGTTAGCAACACCTCCGCCTTTGCGGGATCTTGGCGGGGATATGGTCACTAGTGTAACCAGGAGGTGAGGCCTCATTTAACACAATAAATTCATCAGGCTTAAGCCATGTTTCAGTCAGGCCAATCACATCTAGATTATGATCAGTGATTAGTTCATTGATTAGAACTGCCTTGGAAGTGAGGGATCTAACATTAAGTAGCCCCATTTTGAGATGTGAGGTATCACAATCTCTTTCAATAATGGCAGCAATGGAGGAGGTCTTTATTCTAGTGAGATTGCTAAGGCGAACACCGCCATGTTTAGTTTTGCCCAACCTAGGTCGAGGCACAGACACAGTCTCAATAGAGATAGCTGAGCTGACTACACTGACTGTGCTAGTGGCAGACTCCACTAAGCTGGCAGGCTGGCTAACAGCCTGCTGCCTGGCCTGCACCCTATCTCATTGTGAAGCTAGAGGAGTTAGAGCCCTGTCTATGTTCATAGATAAGATGAGAACACCCCTCCAGCTAGGATGGAGTCCGTCACTCCTCAACAGGCCAGGCTTGGTCCTGTTTGTGGGTGAGTCCCAGAAAGAGGGCCAATTATCTACAAATTCTATCTTTTGTGTGGGACAGAAAACAGTTTTCAACCAGCGATTGAGTTGTGAGACTCTGCTGTAGAGCTCATCACTCCCCCTAACTGGGAGGGGGCCAGAGACAATTACTCGATGCCGACACATCTTTCTAGCTGATTTACACACTGAAGCTATGTTGCGCTTGGTGACCTCTGACTGTTTCATCCTAACATCGTTGGTGCCGACGTGGATAACAATATCTCTATACTCTCTACACTCGCCAGTTTTAGCCTTAGCCAGCACCATCTTCAGATTAGCCTTAACGTCGGTAGCCATGCCCCCTGGTAAACAGTGTATGATCGCTGAATGATTCGTTTCAAGTCTAGTACTGCGAGTAATGGAGTCGCCAATGACTAGAGTTTTCAATTTGTCAGAACTAATGGTGGGAGGCCTCGGCACCCCGTAACGGGAGGAGTAGAGACCAGAGAAGGCTCGTCCTCTGACTCCGACCCGCTGCTTAATGGGGAAAACCAGTTGAAAGTTTCTGTCGGCTGAATGAGCGACACCGGTTGAGCATTGCTACAGCATTTCCCTCCAGAAGCCGTGAGAAAATTGTCCAGCTGCGGGGACTGTGCGAGGGGATTTCTACGACTATCTGTACTTACTAGTGGCACAGAAATATAAGCCACATCATTCATTAAAGGGAGATCGTTATAGGTCAGCTTCACACATCATCTCTATCTACATACAGTAAATACCTACAGTAAATATCTACAGTAAATATCTACATTAAATATCTATGTATAATAAGTCTGATATTTAACATTATATCTATACAGTGCCTTGCAAAAGTATTCAGACCCCCTGGATTTCTTCACGTTTTATTGTGTTTACAAAGTGGGATTCAAATTGATTTAATTGTTATTTTTTTCAACAGTCTACACAAAATATTATGTCAAAGTGGATTTTTTTTTAATATATTTTTTAAAGATTAATACAAGTTAAATAACTAGTATTCAGCTCCCTTAGTCAATACAAGTCTCTAAGAGCTTTACACACATGAATTTTTGCTCATTATTCTTTTTACAATTCTTAAAGCGCTGTCAAGATGTTGTTAATCATAGCTAGACAGACATTTTCAGGTCTTGCCATAGATTTTCAAGCAGATTTAGGTCAAAACTGTAACTTGGCCGCTCAGGAATATTGACTGTCTCCTTGGTAAGCAACTCTAGTGTAGATTTGGCCTTGAGATGTAGGTTATTGTCCTTCTGAAAGGTGAATTCCTCTCTGTCTCTGGTATAAAGCTGACTAAAGCAGGTTTCCCCAGTATTTACCGATGTCAAGCATTTTTCTTCCACTTTGACATTACAATGGGTTTAAAATTATAAATTTTAAACCCACTTTGCGACAACAAAATGTAAAGAAATCCAAGGCGTCTGAATACTTTTGCAAGTACACTATGATAGAGTGTCAATGATATTTAGGTCCCATTTCTGTAGTTGGAAACTTACCTAGCCACCGTGCTTTTACACCTGCATTGCTTGCTGTTTGGGGTTTTAGGCTGGGTTTCTGTACAGCACTCTGTGACATCAGCTGATGTAAGGGGGGCTTTATAAATACATTTGATTTGATTTGATTTGATTTACTTTCTGTATGTGTTGCTGTCTTTATTGTGAAGGTCAAAGTATGTTTTGGAAAGTATTACTGTTGGAAAATGCCATTTATTAGGAGCCAATAATGTTTTCCATCTCCGCTCTGTGGTTGTGTGGTTGCTTGGTGTTCTGTTGACATAAAAATAGAAGGGGACAGTTTGATGAAAAACCTTTACATTCAGGTTTTCCAGGTCATGTGACTTGATTAACCAAAACACAGGGCCCTAATAATGATGGTGGAGGAAGAGGGAGATGGGTTGTGTGGGGAGGAAGAGGGAGATGGTTTGTGTGGGGAGGAAGAGGGAGATGGGTTGTGTGGGGAGGAAGAGGGAGATGGGTTGTGTGGGGAGGAAGAGGGAGGTGGGTTGTATGGGGAGGAAGAGGGAGATGGGTTGTGTGGGGAGGAAGAGGGAGATGGGTTGTGTGGGGAGGAAGTGGGAGATGGGTTGTGTGGGGAGGAAGAGGGAGATGGGTTGTGTGGGGAGGAAGAGGGAGATGGGTTGTATGGGGAGGGAGATGGGTTGTATGGGGAGGAAGAGGGAGATGGGTTGTGTGGGGAGGAAGAGGGAGATGAGTTTTGTGGGGAGGAAGAGGGAGATGGGTTGTGTGGGGAGGAAGAGGGAGATGGGTTGTGTGGGGAGGAAGAGGGAGATGGGTTGTGTGGGGAGGAAGAGGGAGGTGGGTTGTGTGGGGAGGAAGAGGGAGATGGGTTGTGTGGGGAGGAAGAGGGAGATGGGTTGTGTGGGGAGGAAGAGGGAGGTGGGTTGTGTGGGGAGGAAGAGGGAGATGGGTTGTGTGGGGAGGAAGAGGGAGATGGGTTGTGTGGGGAGGAAGAGGGAGGTGGGTTGTGTGGGGAGGAAGAGGGAGATGGGTTGTGTGGGGAGGAAGAGGGAGGTGGGTTGTGTGGGGAGGAAGAGGGAGATGGGTTGTGTGGGGAGGAAGAGGGAGATGGGTTGTGTGGGGAGGAAGAGGGAGGTGGGTTGTGTGGGGAGGAAGAGGGAGATGGGTTGTGTGGGGAGGAAGAGGGAGATGGGTTGTGTGGGGAGGAAGAGGGAGATGGGTTATAGTGTGGGGAGGAAGAGGGAGATGGGTTATAGTGTGCATTCCCCCATCTAAGGATTGAACCCTCTGTGCGTGTGTGTGTGCGTACGCACATGCATGTATGTTTGTAAGCTTGTGTGTGTGTTGCTGCTAACTGAGTTTTTTGCATTATTCAGAGTTTAATATTCAACATTACGGGGGAGTAAATTGGAGCCATCAATCAAAGCAGACAGTTATATGTGCAGGACTTCTGAGCATAATGTTGGAACACAAAACACATTTCTCAGAATCAAGCTGCCAGGCTGATTGAACAGGGAATTGGGCTCAGGAAATTACACTGATTATTCATATATTTATATATATATATTATATATATTTTTGGAGCTTGATCTTATTTCGATGACATTATGGTGTTATTGTAATGTTCTCCGTGATGCCGGTAAGGCAGAGTCAGGCACAGGACAACAAAAATTAGTGTTCATCAAATTTTACTCAAAATATATCATACGAGTGGTGAAAACAAACACTTGAAACACGGATCAAAATATACAACAAACAATCACACACAAAAACATGGGGGAAACATGAATGAATAATGAATAATGGATTGGTGGCGGCTAGAAGACCGGTGACGTCGACCGCTGAACGCCGCCCGAACAAGGAGAGGGACCGACTTCGGCTGAAGTCGTGACAGTTATTATCCAAATGCTCGCGGACAATTATTTTTCAGCTTCTGTGATACACACACACACACACACACATACACATACCTGATATTTCAGTTAGAGGGACACACACAAGCACATGCACATAAGACCAGTGTTTCCCAATCTCTTTCCTGGGGACCCCAAGGGGTGCACGTTTGTTTTCTTCCTCTAGAACTACACAACTGATTTAAATAACCAACTCTGTATCAAGCTTTAATTATTTAAATCAGCTGTGTAGTGCTAGGGCCAAAAAACTAAATGTGCACCCCTTGTGGTCCCCGGGACTGAGTTTGGGAAACGAAGACATAAGTACACTTGACACACGCGATTCAAAGATTACAATTATTTCTATTGCTTCTTTCTGCGATTAGTTTTACAAGCAAGGACATGATGAGATTCTAAAACATTTAAGCTGTCCGTGAAACCATATTGTTTTATTGGCCATCAGAATGGTAAAACAATGCAATTAATGGACAGAATTGGATGAATGAATTAACAATTTCACAGTTATGAAGGACATAACTGCCTCTGAAGCCATATTGGAAAATATATAAAGTCAATATAAACAAGAAAGGGTATTTCTGTGTGTGTGTGTTTATGTGTCTGTCTGTATGCCTGTATGTGTGTGTGTGTGTCTGTGTGTGTGCGTTTGCACGCTTGGCTCTCATCTCATCTTGGCCTCAGCATGGTTCCTAACAGAAAATTGAATTCTTTGAACGATGGCTCGCGTAATCGGAGAAGTACAGTCAAGTATTTATGAATACCCACCGCTGGCGGAATAATTTGATCAACATTTGTCTTTGAAATTTGATGGTGTAATACTCTCTTACGAACCAAATGAGTGAAAGATACAGAAAATGAAGCTTATAACCTCTTATAGCCTCTTATAACCTCTTATAGCCTCTTATTGTGTTGTTGTCATGTTTTGCTGCCTTGCTATGTTGTTGTCGTCTTAGGTCTCTCTTTATGTAGTGTTGTGTTGTCTCTCTTGTCGTGATGTGTGTTTTGTCCTATATTTATATATTTTTCATATTTTTATTTTTAATCCCAGCCCCTGTCCCCGAAGGAGGCCTTTTGCCTTTTGGTAGGCTGTCATTGTAAGTAAGAATTTGTTCTTAACTGACTTGCCTGGTTAAATTAAGAACCTCTTATAGTCTCTTATAACCTCTTATAACCTCGTCTAACCTCTTATAACCTCGTATAACCTCGTCTAACCTCTTATAGTCTCTTATAGCCTCTTGTAACATCTTATAGTCTCTTATAGCCTCTTAGTCTCTTATAGCCTCTTAGAGACTCTTATAACCTCTTATAACCTCTTATAGTCTCTTATAGCCTCTGTAACCTCTTATAGTCTCTTATAGTCTCTTATAGCCTCTTATAATCTCTTATAGTCTCTTATAGCCTCTTATAGTCTCTTATAACCTCTTATAACCTCTTATAACCTCTTATAACCTCTTATAGTCTTGTATAGCCTCTTATAGTCACTTATAAACTCTTATAGTCTCTTATAGCCTCGTATAGTCTCTTATAACCTATTATAACCTCTAATAGTCTCTTATAGTCTCTTATAGTCTCTTATAGCCTCTTATAGCCTATTATAACCTCTTATAGTCTCTTATAGCCTCTTATAGCCTCTTATAGTCACTTATAACCTCTTATAACCTCTTATAGCCTCTTATAGTCTCATTTATCCTCTTATAACCTCTTATAGCCTCTTATAGCCTCTTATAGTCTCATTTATCCTCTTATAACCTCTTATAGCCTATTATAACCTCTTATAACCTCGTATAGCCACCTTCCTTATCAAGTTTATTTAAATTACACATTCCCTTTCTCTCGTTGTTCCCCCCGCCCCACACTGTGTGTATTTGCGCAATGCTAGCTGTGTGTGTGTATGTGTACATGCTCGCGCAGTAGAGCACAGTTTGTGTGTAGGATCAGAGTTCCCATAGCTAGAACCTCTCTGAGGTACAGGATGAAGGTCAAGCAACACAATGATCCACTTACTGAATGGTGTTTTCTCTACCGTTAGTATGGCAAAGCATGAACAGTTGGTGGGGAGAGTGGCTTTAGCAGCAATGGACAATGTAGAGTACTTGAGTTCTAATTTTCTATTGTCCACAGCTATGGGAGAAGTTTCTACCTGTAGCTCACACAGATCTAGAACCTGTTTTTCCCTCCCCAAATCCTAAGGGAGTAAAACTGATCTGGGATCAGTGTCTTACAGCAACTTCTACCTAGTATTCTCTGAAGCTCTCTTCTTCCTCCATGCTTCTAGAATCCATTCTGAAAACCTGCAATACACTTAAAAACATTTGAAAGCATGTTAGCTGTTAAATATTTTAGCATGGCCATTCACCCAGAGACAGAAGCATGTTTTTGCTTGTTGTGTGCAGAAAAGCCGCCCACCCACATAACCATAGCTAACAAGAGAAACCAGGAAGTGCTCCCACTCACACAAAACTGGGCTCCATGCCAGCTCAATCCAGTCAATTGAGAGGAGATGCAATGAAATTGCAAGAATTTCACTGAAAGGCATCATTATTTTTCAACATACATTTTAATGAGAGCTAGAAAGAGAAAGAAAGAGGGAGAAAGAGTTAGTACACATTAGAACGGGCCAGCTACTTTCTGTGTTTACAGTTTTTTCAATCTGCAGGGTGGGATAATAATGACATTGTCTTTCCTTTTCATCCCCATCATACTGCATTAGTAAGGCCTGGAATTAGAATTCAATGTGATTCCACCAATCAGAATGTTCTGTGGCTATTCCCATGAGGGACTGGGTAATGACTAGCCAATCAGCAGTGCTGATGGAGTGTCCCAGAGAGGTTTCAGGAAGAGAGTTGGAGGGGGAGAGAACGAGGGAGGACTCTCTGAGAGGGAAGAGAGGGGGGAGAATATGGGGAAATAGAGCTAGAGTACATAGATCTATAGAGAGAGAGAGGTTTAGAGAGAGGGAGGGGGAGAGAATGGGGAAATAGAGCTAGAGTACATAGATCTAGAGAGAGAGAGAGAGGTTTAGAGAGAGGGAGGGGGGAGAATGGGGAAATTAGAGCTAGAGTACATAGATCTATAGAGAGAGAGAGAGGTTTAGAGAGAGGGAGTGTTGAGAGAATTGGGAAATAGAGCTAGAGTACATAGATCTATAGAGAGGTTTAGAGAGAGGGAGGGGGAGAGAATGGGGAAATAGAGCTAGAGTACATAGATCTATAGAGAGAGAGAGGTTTAGAGAGAGGGAGGGGGGAGAATGGGGAAATTAGAGCTAGAGTACATAGATCTATAGAGAGGTTTAGAGAGAGGGAGGGGGAGAGCATGGGGAAATAGAGCTAGAGTACATAGATCTATAGAGAGAGAGAGGTTTAGAGAGAGGGAGGAGGGGAGAGAATGGGGAAATAGAGCTAGAGTACATAGATCTATAGAGAGAGAGAGGTTTAGAGAGAGGGAGGGGGAGAGAATGGGGAAATAGAGCTAGAGTACATAGATCTAGAGAGAGAGAGAGGTTTAGAGAGATGGAGGAGGGGAGAGAATGGGGAAATAGAGCTAGAGTACATAGATCTATAGAGAGAGAGAGGTTTAGAGAGAGGGAGGGGAGAGAATGGGGAAATAGAGGCTAGAGTACATAGATCTAGAGAGAGAGAGAGGTTTAGAGAGAGGGAGGGAGAGAATGGGGAAATAGAGGCTAGAGTACATAGATCTAGAGAGAGAGAGAGGTTTAGAGAGAGGGAGGAGGGGAGAGAATGGGGAAATAGAGCTAGAGTACATAGATCTATAGAGAGAGAGAGGTTTAGAGAGAGGGAGGGGGAGAGAATGGGGAAATAGAGCTAGAGTACATAGATCTAGAGAGAGAGAGAGGTTTAGAGAGAGGGAGGAGGGGAGAGAATGGGGAAATAGAGCTAGAGTACATAGATCTATAGAGAGAGAGGTTTAGAGAGAGGGAGGGGAGAGAATGGGGAAATAGAGCTAGAGTACATAGATTTATAGAGAGAGAGAGGTTTAGAGAGAGGGAGGGGGAGAGAATGGGGAAATAGAGCTAGAGTACATAGATTTATAGAGAGAGAGAGGTTTAGAGAGAGGGAGGGGGAGAGAATGGGGAAATAAGAGCTAGAGTACATAGATCTATAGAGAGAGAGAGGTTTAGAGAGAGGGAGGGGGAGAGAATGGGGAAATAGAGCTAGAGTACATAGATCTATAGAGAGAGAGAGGTTTAGAGAGAGGGAGGGGGAGAGAATGGGGAAATAGAGCTAGAGTACATAGATCTATAGAGAGAGAGAGGTTTAGAGAGAGGGAGGGGGAGAGAATGAAGGCTTTTTTGTTGTTGTTGTTCTTTTCACAGAAGAGAGGACAGAATGATCAGCAGAGGGAGGGGAACAAGGGATGAAAGAGGGATTTTTCCCTCCATCTCAGAGAGAGGGGGTTGGGTGTGTGTGTGTGTGTGTGTGTGTGTGTGTGTGTGTGTGTGTGTGTGTGTGTGTGTGTGTGTGTGTGTGTGTGTGTGTGTGTGGAGGAGGGGAAGCGAGGGACTAGGGGTCAAGGTGTGTGTATGGATCAGGGAGAAACATGCTCCTGTATTTCTAACAACCTGACAACAGCCACAGAATTGTGTGTGTGTGAGTGTGTGCATGTGTGTGTGTGAGGACAGCCAAGGCCTGCTGTTTCACTACAGAGATATTGTATGCTTTCAGGCCTGAGGCTTGACTGCCCTCTACCCCTCCCCTTCCCCCGTTCTCACCCGTCAGCTCTCTCCCTAGATGCTGTAGAAAACATTGTCTGTCTATCTGTCAACACCTCAAGCCTAACCTCTTCAGGCCTCACCCCAACCTCCCACCTGGGTGGCAGGCCTCCACACCAACAGAGGAGATGGAGAGAAGACACTGTAAATAAATAGAAAAGATAAACCCACCACTAGCACACCTAGTTAAGGCTCGGCAGGAAATCTCAACTTGGTCAATATTAGTTTTATTTGACTGAATGAAGACGCTTACCTTCACAGTTATGAACTAAACTCTGTTCTCTTACCTTCCCGTTTATCTGTCCTCTTACCTTCGCAGTTATGAGCTAAACTCTGTCCTCTTACCTTCCCAGTTATGAGCTAAACTCTGTCCTCTTACTTTCGCAGTTATGAGCTAAACTCTGCCCTCTTACCTTCCCAGTTATGAGCTAAACTCTGTCATCTTACTTTCGCAGTTATGAGATAAACTCAGTCCTCTTACCTTCCTAGTTATGAGCTAAACTCTGTCCTCTTAACTTCCCAGTTATGAGATAAACTATGCCCTCTTACCTCCCCAGTTATGAGCTAAACTATGCCCTCTTACCTTCCCAGTTATGAGCTAAACTATGTCCTCTTACCTTCCTAGTTATGAGCTAAACTATGTCCTCTTACCTTCCTAGTTATGAGCTAAACTCTGTCATCTTACCTTCCTAGTTATGAGCTAAACTACAGTGGGGAGAACAAGTATTTGATACGCTGCCGATTTTGCAGGTTTTCCTACTTACAAAGCATGTAGAGGTCTGTAATTTATATCATAGGTACACTTCAACTGTGAGAGACGGAATCTAAAGCAAAAATCCCCAAAATCACATTGTATGATTTTTAAATAATGAATTTGCATTTTATTGCATGACATAAGTATTTGATCACCTACCAACCAGTAAGAATTCCGGCTCTCACAGACCTGTTAGTTTTTCTTTAAGAAGCCCTCCTGTTCTCCACTCATTACCTGTATTAACTGCACCAGTTTGAACTCGTTACCTGTATAAAAGACACCTGTCCACACACTCAATCAAACAGACTCCAACCTCTCCACAATGGCCAAGACCAGAGAGCTGTGTAAGGACATCAGGGATAGAATTGTAGACCTGCACAAGGCTGGGATGGGCTACAGGACAATAGGCAAGCAGCTTGGTGAGAAGGCAACAACTGTTGCCGCAATTATTAGAAAATGGAAGAAGTTCAAGATGACGGTCAATCTCCCTCGGTCTGGGGCACCATGCAAGATCTCACCTCGTGGGGCATCAATGATCATGAGGAAGGTGAGGGATCAGCCCAGAACTACACGGCGGAACCTGGTCAATGACCTGAAGAGAGCTGGGACCACAGTCTCAAAGAAAACCATTAGTAACACACTACGCCGTCATGGATTAAAATCCTGCAGCGCACGCAAGGTCCCCCTGCTCAAGCCAGCGCATGTCCAGGCCCGTCTGAAGTTTGCCAATGACCATCTGGATGATCCAGAGGAGGAATGGGAGAAGGTCATGTGGTCTGATAAGACAAAAATATAGCTTTTTGGTCTAAACTCCACTCGCCGTGTTTGGAGGAAGAAGGATGAGCACAACCCCAAGAACACCACCCCAAATGTGAAGCATGGAGGTGGAAACATCATTCTTTGGGGATGCTTTTCTGCAAAGGGGACAGGACGACTGCACCGTATTGAGGGGAGGCTGGATGGGGCCATGTATCGCGAGATCTTGGCCAACAACCTCCTTCCCTCAGTAAGAGCATTGAAGATGGGTCGTGGCTGGGTCTTCCAGCATGACAACGACCCGAAACACACAGCCAGGGCAACTAAGGAGTGGCTCCGTAAGAAGCATCTCAAGGTCCTGGAGTGGCCTAGCCAGTCTCCAGACCTGAACCCAATAGAAAATCTTTGGAGGGAGCTGAAAGTCTGTATTGTCCAGCGACAGCCCCCGAAACCTGAAGGTCTGTATGCAGGAGTGGGCCAAAATCCCTGCTGCAGTGTGTGCAAACCTGGTCAAGAACTACAGGAAACGTATGATCTCTGTAATTGCAAACAAAGGTTTCTGTACCAAATATTAAGTTCTGCTTTTCTGATGTATCAAATACTTATGTCATGCAATAAAATGCTAATTAATTACTTAAAAATCATACAATGTGATTTTCTGGATTTTTGTTTTAGATTCCGTCACTCACAGTTGAAGAGTACCTATGATAAAAATTACAGACTTCTACATGCTTTGTAAGTGGGAAACACTGCCGATTTGGCAGGTTATCAAATACTTGTTCTCCCCACTGTATGTCCTCTTACCTTCCTAGTTAGGAGCTAAAATATGTCCTCTTACCTTCGCAGTTATGAGCTAAACTATGTCCTCTGCTGTTTGTAGTTTGTTGTCTTTCCTAAGCTAACTTCAGAAGACAGAGATTATTGAAGTATCACTTTTAACTGTGAGGAGAGAGAACAAGGGAACATCTTTTGATGGAGGATTCTGTTTACGGTTCCATTCACCGCCGGGGTAATTCTCTAAACATTGAGCTCCTCTATCTCCCCCCCTCTCTCTCCCCCCTGTCTCTCTCTCTGTCTGTCAGAACGGGAGGCTTTGTCAGTTTTTCATGTCTTATCTCAACCAGAGAAATGACATTTCAGGCCTTCACTTCTCCAGACAGGAAACGGCACACAACTCAAATCTGCCAAAACGCGCCTCAATTAAATGTGTCCCCAAAGGCACAAAAGCCCCTAAGCCCCTGAGCCCTGGTTCCCGTTACAGTCTGCCCGTAGGGAAAAAGTCTCCATTCAACACAGGCTTAGCAGCGCCCACAACAATGGCCCAGAATAACTTTTTAGTCACGTTTGATACTGTGATCAAGCTATCTGACTTTGGGAAATCCACAGTCAAGTTTAATCCCTGCTGAATTTGGGGTGCACCACAGACACTAAACTTTCAACAGTCACCTAGCACAAGCAGCTTATTTAACCTCATTCAGGTGATGGTGGTAAAAACAGTGATCGTGCTCAAAATAAAAAAGTCCAAACCTTAACAAAACCCCAGGTAACGTCGGGAGACGTTCCCCTCAGATACACCACATGACCAAAAGTATGTGGACAACTGCTCATCCAACATCTCATTCCTAAATCATGGGCATTAATATGGAGTTGGTCCCCCCTTTGGTGCTATAACAGCCTCCACTCTTCTAGGAAGGCTTTCCACTGGAACATTTCTCCGGGACTTTCTTTCCATTCAGCCACAAGAGCATTAGTGAGGCCGGACACTGACGTTAGACGATTAGACCTGGCTCGCAGTCAGTGTTCCAATTCAACCCAAAGGTGTTCGATGTTGGTTGAGGCCAGGGCTCTGTGCAGGCCAGTTATGTTCTTCCACACCGATCTCGACAAACCATTTCTGTATGGACCTCGCTTTTTGCATTGGGGCATTGTCATGCTGAAACAGGAAAGGGCCTTCTCCAAACTGTTGCCACAAAGTTGAAAGCACAGAATTGTCTAGAATGTCATTGTATTCTGTGGCGTTAAGATTTCCCTTCACTGGATTTAAGGGGCCTAGCCCAAACCATGAAAAACAGCTCCAGCCCATTATTTTTCCTCCACCAAACTTTACAGTTGGCACTATGCATTCGGGCAGGTAGCGTTCTCCTGGCATCCGCCAAACCCAGATTTGTCCGTTGGACTGCCAGATGGTGAAGTGTGATTCATTGCTCCAGAGAACGCGTTTCCACTGCTCCAGTGTCCAATGGCGACGAGCTTTACACCACTCCAGCCGACTTTTGACATTGCGCATGGTGATCTTAGGCTTGTGTGCGGCTGCTCGGCCATGGAAACCCATTTCACGAAGCTCCTGACGAACAGTTATTGTGCTGACGTTGCTTCCAGAGGCGGTTTGGAACTCTGTAGTTTTTCAACCGAGGACAGACGCTTCAGAAATCTACGGTTCCCGTTCTGTGAGCTTGTGTGGCCTACCACTTCACGGCTGAGCCGTTGTTGCTCCTAGACGTTTCCACTTCAAATAACAGCACTTGCAGTATGACGGTGACACGTTGAAAGTCACTGAACTCTTCAGTAAGGCCATTCTACTGCCAGTGTTTGTCTATGGAGATCGCATGGCTGTCTGCAACGGGTGTGGTTGAAATAGCCGAATCCACTAATTTGAAGGGGTGTCCACATACTTTTGTATATATAGTGTAGGCCTTCAGACCTGTTAATTGCCTGCTAATTGGCCTCACCTGAGAGCTCTGCGTCCTTCTCTTAAACTCTCCAGACACCTGCCAGGTAGCATGCTCCCTCTAGAGGTGTGTGCATTCATTGTGGCAAAAAGACTAATGCAGGCTAAACTGCCAGCTAACACCAAGCTTAACCCAGAGTACACCTGGACACTGTAGATGTTCTCAAAGTCTTGGTCCAGATAGTGAGCATTGAGTCAGTCTGATCAGGGGCTCTGTCCCAGATGGCACGCTGTTCCCTCTATAATGCACTACTTATGACCCGGGCCCATAGGGTGCCTCATAGTGCTCATAGGGCTCATAGTGCTCATAAGGCTCATAGTGTTCATAGGACCCATAGGGCTCATAGTGCTCATAGGGCTCATAGGACCCATAGGGCTCATAGTGCTCATAGGGCTCATAGGACCCATAGTGCTCATAGGACCCATAGTGCTTGTAGGGCTCATAGTGCTCATAGGGCTCATAGTGCTTATAGGACCCATAGTGCTCATAGGACCCATAGGGCTCATAGGGCTCATAGTGCTCATAGGGCTCATAGGACCCATAGTGCTCATAGGACCCATAGTGCTCATAGGACCCATAGTGCTCATAGTGCTCATAGGACCCATTGTGCTCATAGGACCCATAGTGCTCATAGGACCCATAGGGCTCATAGGACCCATAGGGCTCATAGTGCTCATAGGACCCATAGGGCTCATAGTGCTCAATGTGCTCATAGTGCTCATAGGACCCATAGTGCTCATAGGACCCATAGGGCTCATAGTGCTCATAGGACCCATAGGGCTCATAGGGCTCATAGGACCCATTGGCCTCATCGTGCTCATAGGACCCATAGTGCTCATAGTGCTCATAGGACCCATAGGGCTCATAGGGCTAATAGTGCTCATAGGACTCATAGGACCCATAGGGCTCATAGTGCTCAATGTGCTCATAGTGCTCATAGGACCCATAGTGCTCATAGGACCCATAGGGCTCATAGTGCTCATAGGACCCATAGGGCTCATAGGACCCATTGGCCTCATCGTGGTCATAGTGCTCATAGGACCCATAGGGCTCATAGGGCTAATAGTGCTCATAGGGCTCATGGTGATCATAGGACCCATAAGGCTCATAGTGCTCATAGGACCCATAGGGCTCATAGGACCCATAGGGCTCATAGTGCTCATAGGACCCATTGGCCTCATCGTGCTCATAGTGCTCATAGGACCCATAGGGCTCATAGGGCTAATAGTACTCATAGGGCTCAGTGTTCATAGGGATCATAGGACCCATAGGGCTCATAGGACCCATAGGGCTCATAGTGCTCATAGGGCTCATAGGTCCCATAGTGCTCATATGACTCAGGGCCCATAGGACTCATAGTGCTCATAGAACCCATAGGGCTCATAGTGCTCATAGGACCCATAGGACCCATAGTGCTCACAGGACTCTAGTCAAAAGCAGTGTACTAAAGGAAGTAGGGTGCCATTTGTGACTCACCCTTAGATTTAAGATGAATTTAAATATGTGATTTAAGATGCATCACCCTAGGTTTAGCTCTGATTCTGGATCAGTCTGTAGTGATTAAGAGGCCTTCTGCAGTGATCAGCTGTGTCAAGCCTCAGATCTTCATCCTAGTAGCCAGGCTTAAATCTAACAATGCTTCTTGTGCATTGATTCTCTTTACTGACCGACTTGCACGTGGGATAAGCTTCAGGGCTCTATTTTCGGCTAGCGGTAAGGAGGTACAAATGCACGTTAGTTTGTAATTTCGTCATATTAAAACGGTCCCACTGGCATTTTCCAGCCCTTATGCCAGGTTCGGCAAGTTACCTGTCTAACATCAGCTCGCTTGCGCTGTATAGGCTATAGTGGACTAACAATCCAATTGCGGTTGATGACAACGCAATACATAAAATACCATAAAAACACAACTTGAAGTAACCATATATTTAGCCATGGAGCACATTCTGATTGGCCAGTGAGGGGTCACGCCTCGACACACCTTCAACGTGTTTTTTCATAAAAAAAACAGCCCTTTTGTGCCACCGCCAGCTACTGCCCATAATTCTGGTTGTGAACCTCCGATCCTATAGCACTACCGCCAGCTACTGCCCATAATTCTGGTTGTGAACCTC
Organism: Brachymystax lenok tsinlingensis; assembly: GCA_030435695.1. NCBI lineage: Eukaryota > Metazoa > Chordata > Actinopteri > Salmoniformes > Salmonidae > Brachymystax > Brachymystax lenok. The sequence continues at coordinate 10,094,402 of CM059814.1, forward strand.
CGATCCTATAGCACTACCGCCAGCTACTGCCCATAATTATAGTTGTGAACCTCCGATCCTATAACACTACCGCCAGCTACTGCCCATAATTATAGTTGTGAACCTCCAATCCAATAACACTACCGCCAGCTACTGCCCATAATTATAGTTGTGAACCTCCGATCCTATAACACTACCGCCAGCTACTGCCCATAATTATAGTTGTGAACCTCCGATCCTATAACACTACCGCCAGCTACTGCCCATAATTATAGTTGTGAACCTCCGATCCTATAGCACTACCGCCAGCTACTGCCCATAATTATAGTTGTGAACCTCCGATCCTATAACACTACCGCCAGCTACTGCCCATAATTATAGTTGTGAACCTCCGATCCTATAGCACTACCGCCAGCTACTGCCCATAATTATAGTTGTGAACCTCCGATCCTATAGCACTACCGCCAGCTACTGCCCATAATTATAGTTGTGAACCTCCGATCCTATAGCACTACCGCCAGCTACTGCCCATAATTATAGTTGTGAACTTCCGATCCTATAGCACTACCGCCAGCTACTGCCCATAATTATAGTTGTGAACCTCCGATCCTATAGCACTACCGCCAGCTACTGCCCATAATTAGAGTTGTGAACCTCCGATCCTATAGCACTACCGCCAGCTACTGCCCATAATTATAGTTGTGAACCTCCGATCCTATAGCACTACCGCCAGCTACTGCCCATAATTATAGTTGTGAACCTCCGATCCTATAACACTACCGCCAGAGCTTAGATTTAGCATTGCATTAGGGTTTTAAAATAGAGCCCTCAGTATGTGTGTGTGTGTGTGTGTGTGTAACTGGACTCTTGGCTCTTGTAGTCAAATTGCTGTTGAAATTGAGTTTCTCCTCATGGAAAGGATATTAATTCATCATTTCTTTTCTGCTTAAATACATAAACAAGTCAAGCATTATAACATTTAAAAAGCTTTTGGCTTTCAAATGTCTCTCCAAAATATTGTAATTTAAAGCCTTGCTATGATGGTTAAATGAGATGGTAACCGTGGCAGAAAATTGATGGGCGACTTCATTGCCATTTTCTCTCTCTCTCTCTCTCTCTCTCGTTAAAGTACAAAAGGGAAAATAAATAAACATAAATATAGGTTGTATTTACAATGGTGTTTGTTCTTCACTGGTTGCCCTTTTCTTGTGGCTACAGGTCACAAATCTTGCTGCTGTGGTATTTCACCCAATAGATATGGGAGTTTATCCAAATTTGATTTGTTTTCAAATTCTTTGTGGGTCTGTGTAATCTGAGGGAAATATGTGTTTCTAATATGGTCATACATTTGGCAGGAGGTTAGGAAGTGCAGCTCAGTTTCCACATCATTTTGTGGGCAGTGTGCACATAGCCTGTCTCTGTTTGTCTCTCTCTCTATGGCTCTCTCTATTGCTCTCTCTATTGCTCTCTCTAGCGCTCTCTCTCCATCGCTCTCTCTTGATCTCTCTCTCAGTCTCTGTCTCTCGGTCTTCCTATTCCCCCATGTTTCCCTGGTTCTCTTTCTATTTTGATAGGTAGTCCCCCCTATTGTTTCCTTTAATGACACTCAACAAACTATCCTCCTTCAGGCAGTATCATTCATGACATCACAGTTTCACCCTCCATCATCTGGTCCCGGGTCCTCGACTTGCTTTCTCACTTCATGTTTACCCCAGAGTTAATAAACAAAGACTGTAATGGGAGTGTGTGTGTGTGTGTGTGTGTGTGCATGTGTGCGGTCTCGTCGTTAGTTAATTGCCAAGCAGTGATAAGCAGTCCGTCACTTATAACGAGCCTGCCAGGGACCCCTGTTTAGATAGTGACACATCTAAACACACACTGTCAGGATGAGTGTGTGTTTGTGTGTTCAGACACTAATCAATGTCAACTAACAGGATACAGAATGTTGTGTTCAACTAGTCACCACAAGTGTCTCTCTCTCTCTCCCTCTCTCTTACTCACTCACTCACTCACTCACTCCCTCTCTCTTTCCATCTCTCTCTTCCACTCTCCCTCTCTCTCTTTCTGTCTGTGTCTCTCTCTCTCTCTCTCGTTTTGTGTCTGTGCCATATTCCTGTCCATCTGTCCAATTCAGTGTCAGACTGGCACCATTACATCAGACTGACTCAATATGTCCCATTGATTTAAGATCAGACATCTTAAAGCAATATTATGTCTATCATTTGTGTGTGTGACATCAGCAATATAATGTCTGCCATTACTGTGTGACATCAGCAATATAATGTCTGCCATTACTGTGTCACATCAGCAATATAATGTCTGCAATTATTGTTTGTGACATCAGAAATATAATTTCTGCCATTTGTGTTTGTGACATCAGCAATGTAATGTCTGCCAATTGTGTGTCACATCAGCAATGTAATGTCTGCCATTTGTCTGTGTGACATCAGCAATATTATGTCTGCCATTACTGTGTGCCATCAGCAATATGTCTGCCATTTGTGTGTGACATCAGCAATGTAATGTCTGCAATTATTGTGTGTGACATCAGCAATGTAATGTCTGCCATTTGTGTGTCACATCAGCAATGTAATGTCTGCCATTTGTGTTTGTGACATCAGCAATGTAATGTCTGCCATTTGTGTGTCACATTTTATCCCTTTATCAATCTACACACAATACCCGATAATAATAAATCGAAAACAGGTTTTAATTTACATTTTTGGAAATGTATAATTTTTTTATAGCAGAAATACCTTACTTACGTAAGTATTCAGACCCTTTGCTATGATACTCCAATTTGAGCTCAGGTGCATCCTGTTTCCTTTGATCATGTTTCTACAACTTGATTAGAGTCCACCTGCGCTAAATTCCATTGATTGGACATGATTTGGAAAGGCACACATCTGTCTATATAAGGTCCCACAGTTGTCAGTGCATGTCATTTTAGAATAAGTCTGTAACGTAACAAAATGTGAAAAAAGTCAAGGGGTCAGAATACTTTCCGAATGCACTGTAATGTCTCCCATTTGTGTTTGTGACATTAGCAATATAATGTCTGCCATTTGTGTTTGCTATTGCCTTGTGTGCCTGTTGGTAGGCCCCTGTCCATGTCTTTCTCTGGCTCAGTAACAGGACAGACATAGGAACCACTCTAATAGGGATTCCCTGACTGTTCTAAAGCTAGCACTGCCTGGAAACAGTTTCCACAGTGATGTGATTTGGCTGCCATGGTGGAGCCAGTTACACTGCTGAAGGTTAAACATGTTGAAGGATGAGAGTGACGGAGAGTGACGGAGAGGGAGAGAGAGAGAAACGCACACCCAGGTACCTCTTAAAATACCTCCTCACAGTACCAGTTTTACCTCTTGAACATGCTGGTGCCAGCCTGCAGATTAGCAGTAAGCACTCTCAGAGCTCCTGGGGACGTTCAAAAGCGAGACACTGTTCAAAGGCGTTAGCAACAGTGAGTTCTCTCTCCCACTCTCCCCGTCCCTCCCTCCCTACCTCCCTTCCTCGCCCTCAGGATAGGCTGAGAGACTGCTCACTCTGCAGTTTATCTAAGCCAGTTAACACTCTGAAGTGTGAGAGAGGGAGCTCCAGCAACACTGTGGAAAATCCAGTATAATCTGAAGTGATTGAATTTCACTCCCCAAACTCTCATAATAGACCTACTATTTACTCAATCCCAAATGAACCCCTCGTGTCTACTTTACATGAAGGCTGGAAAACCCCAATGTGTTGACGTTTGATAATATAGAAGAGGTTTTTCACTCAAGTTCTTATTATGTGATATTTGAATAGTAATTATGATATAATTGTTGTTGTTTAGAAGTTATACTGCACTATGAGTATTAGTAATGAAAATGATGATGGTGTTGTTGTCTATAGGAGGTATACTATGAGTATTAGTAATGAGGATGATATTGTCTATAGGAGGTATACTATGAGTATTAGTAATGATGATGATGATATTGTGTATAGGAGGTATACTATGAGTATTAGTGATGAGGATGATGATATTGTCTATAGGAGGTATACTATGAGTATTAGTGATGAGGATGATGATATTGTCTATAGGAGGTATACTATGAGTATTAGTAATGGTGATGATGTTGTCTAGGAGGTATACTATGAGTATTAGTGATGATGATGATGATGATGTTGTCTAGGAGGTATACTATGAGTATTAGTAATGATGATGATATTCTCTATAGGAGGTATACAATGAGTATTAGTAATGATGATGATGATGATGTTGTATAGGAGGTATACTATGAGTATTAGTAATGATGATGATGATGTTGTCTAGGAGGTATACTATGAGTATTAGTAATGATGATGATGATGTTGTCTAGGAGGTATACTATGAGTATTAGTAATGAGGATGGTGTTGTTGACTTTAGGAGGTATTCTATGAGTATTAGTAATGTGTGTGTAATCATGTGTGTATAATATTTAACGTGATATTGATGTTGTCTTTAGGAGGTATGCTATGTGATGTGTGTATATTATATAACGTGATATTGGTGTTGTCTATAGGAGGTATGCTATGTGATGTGTGTTTATTATATAACGTGATATTGATGTTGTCTATAGGAGGTATGCTATGTGATGTGTGTATATTATATAACGTGATATTGGTGTTGTCTATAGGAGGTATGCTATGTGATGTGTGTAATTATATTATATAACGTGATATTGATGTTGTCTATAGGAGGTATGCTATGTGATGTGTGTATATTATATAACGTGATATTGATGTTGTCTATAGGAGGTATGCTATGTGATGTGTGTATATTATATAACGTGATATTGGTGTTGTCTATAGGAGGTATGCTATGTGATGTGTGTACGTATATTATATAACGTGACATTGATGTTGTCTATAGGAGGTATGCCGGTGCCTGACCAGCCATCAGAACAGGGAGCCAGTCTGCTGAGTCCAGGTCTACCGTCATCTAATGGAGACGGATCAGACGGGACTGAGACCACCTCCGCTATCCTGGCCTCTGTCAAAGAACAGGTACTGTAGGTCTGGCTGCCTGTCCCTCATTGTGTGTGTGTGTCCATATCAGCATCTGAGACTCAAGCACAGTCCACTGTACTTGGAACACACAAATGTACACTATGTACTGTGAATGGTTTTCTGTAGACCCTGCTGCTGGAGCAGATATCAGTATTCCAGTCCAATGGAGTTGGTTCAGGACAGTCAGTGTGTTAGAAGTCAGTATTGAATGTGTAGAGGAGGAATCAGGAAGTAATGGGGAGACGTTAATAATAATCCTGGTAATCCGTCTGGCCCTGCGGCCTTGTGGATGTTGACCTGTTTAAAGGTCTTACTCACATCGGCTACGGAGAGCGTGATCACACAGTCGTCCAGAACAGCTGATGCTCTCATGCATGCCTCAGTGTTGCTTGCCTCGAAGCGAGCATATAAGTAATTTAGCTCGTCTGGTAGGCTCGTGTCACTGGGCAGCTCGCGGCTGTGCTTCCCTTTGTAGTCTGTGATGGTTTGCAAGCCCTGCCACATCTGACGAGCGTCAGAGCCGGTGTAATACGATTCAATCTTGGTCCTGTATTGACGCTTTGTCTGCTTGATGGTGCGTCGGAGGGCATAGCAGGACTTCTTATAAGCTTCCGGGTAGAGGTCCCTCTCCTTTAAAGTGGAAGCTTTACCCTTTAGCTCAGTGAGGATATTGCCTGTAATCCATGGCTTCTGGTTGGGGTATGTGCGTACGGTCACTGTCGGGACGACGTCATCAATGCACTTATTGATGAAGCCAGTGACTGATATTGTGTACTCCTCAATGCGATCGGAGGAATCCCAGAACATATTCCAGTCTGTGCTTCTACCTCAGGCAAGCAAAACCTCAAGACTTCCTTAGATTTCATGCACCAGCTGTTGTTTACAAACATACATAGACCGCCACCCCTTGTCTTACGTGAAGTTGCTGTTCTATCCTGCCGAAAAAGCTTAAAACCCACCAGTTATTCATGTTGTCGTTCAGCCACAACTCGGTGAAACATAAGATATTACAGTTTTTAATCAATCAATACAAGGCACCCGGATCTTCGTCCCCAATATCTCAGTTTCTTTCTCCTGCGAATGACAGGGATGAAAAAATCCTTCCCTTCCGACTCGTTGAACAAAAAATATTCCTAAAGTGCGGGCTGAGTAATCGCTGTCCTGATGTCTAGAAGCTCTTTTCGGTCATAACACACGGTGGCAGAAACATTATGTACAAAATAAGTTACAAATAACGTGAAAAAAACACACAATAGTTAGGAGATCGTAAAACGGCGTCCATCTCCTCTGGCGCTCTGACTTTGCTGGTAGCTACTTTATTGAGAAAAAATTGACTTACTATAACTGTGATATGTGGTTGTCCCACCTAGCTATCTGTACTTATTATGGATCCCCATTAGTTTTTGCATGGATTCCGTGACGCGGTTAGCTTTTAACAGCTCAACTGACAGGTTAAAGTCTGCTTGAAAGAGCCGCTAAGCTGCTAACGTTAGCCATCAAGCTAACAAAGTTAGTCCCAGATGAGTTTTCCAATGAAGCCCTCTTTGTCTGGAGAAGTAAATGAAAACCATAAAAGCGCTGTATCTACTATGCTTTGTTTCGGGACAAACTGGATCCCTCAGTGTTCCAATGCAGCAATTGTTTTCTTGCCGAGAGTTATAGGCTTGAGGTGGCTTCTTTGATCACGCAGGTCGCCAAACTACGTAAGAAACTGGGGATGAATGCACTAACAGTAGTGGCTCTGGATAAGAGTGTCTGCTAAATGACTCACTACTGTAATGGCTCTGGATAAGAGCGTCTGCTACATGACTCACTACTGTAAGTCACTCTAGATAAGAGAGTCTGCTACATGACTCACTACTGTAGTGGCTCTGGATAAGAGAGTCTGCTAAATGACTCACTACTGTAGTGGCTCTGGATAAGAGAGTCTGCTAAATGACTCACTACTGTAGTGGCTCTGGATAAGAGAGTCTGCTAAATGACTCACTACTGTAGTGGCTCTGGATAAGAGAGTCTGCTAAAAAAACTAACATGTACAACGTAAACAGGGTACCTTCTATCTAGATACATTATTGCAAAGAGACACCGGAAAGAGATAATTGTGTGTGTGTGTGTTTTAGGTGTCTGTGTGCAGTTTGTGTGTGTCTGTACAGTCACACAACTTTGTCTTTGTGTTTGAGAGAGAGAGAGAGAGAGAGAGAGAGAGAGAGAGATAAGAGTCACACTTAAAATCAATGGCCTAGGCCTCCCGAGTGGCGCAGCGGTCTAAGGCACTACTTCTCAGTGCTAGAGGCGTCATTACAGACCCGGGCTGGATCACATTCGGCCGTGATCAAGAGTCCCATAGGGAGGCGCACAATTGGCTTTACTTGGCTCATCGTGCTCTAGCGACTCCTAGTGGTCAGGTGAACAGTGTTTTCTCAGACACATTGGTGCAGCTGGTTTCCGGGTTAAGCAGGCGGGTGTTAAGAAGCGCGGTTCGGCGGGTCATGTTTTGGAGGACGCATGACACGACCTTCGCCTCACGAGAGTTGCAGCGAAGAGACGAGCGAAATTGGGTAGAAAAGGGGAAGGGGGGGTAAAATACAAAAATAAATCAATCAATGGCCTGGGAAATGGAAGTCTCTGTGTGTGTTTGTGTCAATATAGCTCTGAGTTCTCTCCCCTCACATTCAATTAAAAGTAAAAAGTTCCCTTGCCTCCAGGATAAAACGGTATTCTTTCATGGAACGGATTCCTTTGAGAATCATTGAATAGGGAGATTGAATAGGGAGATTGAATAGGTTGATTGAATAGGGAGATATTTCTGGGCCTTGAACAATGCTTTGACTGATAGAATGTTGATTCACCTTGGATCACGGGTTGTCACAAAGACTTTGCCAATGATTGTACATTTGTAAAACATTTTATACGTCTGAGATTTGTATTTTCTCATATGTAGCCTATAGGTCAAGGACAAACTAAGTTGGACATTTTGAAAAGCCTTTCCTATTGCTAAATCTGTATTCAGAAATTAATGAGATGGGTGGGTTATATTGTAAAATACATGAAAAGTCATTCCATGTCCACATCATGACTGTCTGACAACCCTGACTTAGTAACTTAGCATGTATAAACCTCTCTCCATCTGTTCTCCCACACAGCTACACATATAGATGGACAATAGATATTAACATCATGGAGATATGAGCTTGATCACGTACATATGATGTACATGCTGTCAGCAGGTTTGTGTGTAGTGTGTGGGTCTGTGTAGTGTGTGTCTGTGTAGTGTGTAGTGTGTAGTGAGTGTGTAGTGTGTGTGTAGTGTGTAGTGTGTGGGTCTGTGTAGTGTGTGGGTCTGTGTAGTGTGTGTGTCTGTGTAGTGTGTAGTGAGTGTGTAGTGTGTAGTGTGGAGTGTGTAGTGAGTGTGTAGTGTGTGTGTCTGTGTAGTGTGTAGTGTGTAGTGAGTGTGTAGTGTGTAGTGAGTGTGTAGTGTGTGTGTCTGTGTAGTGTGTAGTGTGTGTGTGTAGTGAGTGTGTAGTGTGTGGGTATGTGTAGTGTGTGTGTGTGTGTCTGTGTAGTGTGTAGTGTGTAGTGTGTAGTGTGTGGGTCTGTGTAGTGTGTGTGTGTAGTGTGTGGGTCTGTGTAGTGTGTGGGTCTGTGTAGTGTGTAGTGAGTGTGTAGTGTGTGTGTCTGTGTAGTGTGTAGTGTGTAGTGAGTGTGTAGTGTGTGTAGTGAGTGTGTAGTGTGTAGTGTGTGGGTCTGTGTAGTGTGTGTGTGTAGTGAGTGTGTAGTGTGTAGTGTGTGGGTCTGTGTAGTGTGTGTGTCTGTGTAGTGAGTAGTGAGTGTGTAGTGTGTGTGTGTGGGTCTGTGTAGTGTGTGGGTCTGTGTAGTGTGTAGTGTGTGTGAGTGTGTAGTGTGTAGTGTGTGTGTCTGTGTAGTGTGTAGTGTGTGGGTCTGTGTAGTGTGTGTGTCTGTGTAGTGTGTAGTGAGTGTGTAGTGTGTGGGTCTGTGTAGTGTGTGTGTCTGTGTAGTGTGTAGTGAGTGTGTAGTGTGTGTGTGTGGGTCCTCAGTTCCTCAAAAGGTTCTACATCTGCACCATCTAGAGCATCCTGACTGGTTGCATCACTGCCTGGTATGGCAACTGCTCGGCATCCGACCGCAAGGCGCTACAGAGGGTAGTGCGTACAGCCCAGTACATCATGGGGGCCAAGCTTCCTGCCATCCAGGACCTCTATACCAGGCGGTGTCAGAGGAAGGTCCTAAAAATTGTCAAAGACTCCAGCCACCCAAGTCATAGACTGTTTGTTCTCTCTGCTACCACACGGCAAGCGGTACCGGAGCGCCAAGTCTAGGTCCAAAAGGCTTCTTAACTGCTTCAACCCCCAAGCCATAAAACTCCTGAACAGCTAATCAAAGGGCTACCCAGGCCCCTCTTTTACGCTGCTGCTACTCTCTGTTTATTATCCATGCATAGTCACTTTAACTCTACCTACATGTACATATTACCTCAATTACCTCGGCTAACCTGTGCCCCCGCACATTGACTCTGTACCGGTACCCTGTATATAGCCTCGCTACTGTTATTTTACTGCTGCTCTTTAATTATTAATTATTGAGATTTTTTACCTATCTATTTTTTACTTAACACTTATTAAGTAAAACATTTGGGGCTCCTGAGTGGCGCAGTGTTCTAAGGCACTGCATCTTAGTGCAAGTTACGACACTACAGTCGTGTCTGTGTGGAGTGTGTGGTGTGCAGTGTGTAGTGTGTGGGTGTAGTGTGTGTGGGTGTAGTGTGTGTGGGTGTAGTGTGGAGTGTGTGGTGTGTAGTGTGTGTGTAGGTGTAGTCTGTAGTGAGTGTGTAGTGTGTGTGGGTGTAGTGTGGAGTGTGTGGTGTGTAGTGTGTAGTGAGTGTGTAGTGTGTGTGTAGGTGTAGTCTGTAGTGAGTGTGTAGTGTGTGTGGGTGTTGTGTGTAGTGTATGGCTGACCCCAAATCGTCGACTGGTCGATTGTTTGGTCGTTAGGCTGTTGGTCGACCAAGATTGTTTAAGTTCAGCAGTAACAAATATATATACACTACCGTTCAAAGGTTTAGGGTCACTTGGAAATTTCCTTGGTTTTGAGGCAGAGTTGCAAAGAAAAAGCCATATCACAGACTGGACAATAAGAATAAAAGATTAGGATGGGCAAAAGAACACAGGCACTGGACAGAGGGAACTCTGCCTAGAAGGACATTATCCCGGAGTCGCCTCTTCACTGTTGACGTTGAGACTGGTGTTTTGCGGGTACTATTTAATGAAGCTGCCAGTTGAGAACTTGTGAGGCGTCTGTTTCTCAAACTAGACACTGTAATGTACTTGTCCTCTTGCTCAGTTGTGCACCGGGGCCTCCCACTCCCCTTTCTATTCTGCTTAGAGACAGTTTGCGGTGTTCTGTGAAGGGAGTAGTACACAGCGTTGTACGAGATTTTCAGTTTCTTGGCAATTTCTCGCATGGAATAGCCTTCATTTCACAGAACAAGAATAGACTGATGAGTTTCAGAAGAAAGTTATTTGTTTCTGGCCATTTTGAGCCTGTAATCGAACCCACAAATGCTGATGCTCCAGATACTCAACTAGTCTAAAGAAGGCCAGTTGTATTAATTATTTAATTAGCACAACAGTTTTCAGCTGTGCTAACATAATTGCCAAAGGCTTTTCTAATGATCATTTAGCCTTTTAAAATTACAAACTTGGATTAGCTAACACAACGTGCCATTGGAACACAGGAGTGATGGTTGCTGATAATGGGCCTCTGTTAGCCTATGTAGATGTTCCATAAAAAATCTGCCGTTTCCAGCTGCAATAGTCATTTACAACAATAACAGTGTCTACGCTGTATTCCTGATCAATTTGATGTTATTTTAATGGACAAAAAATGTGCTTTTCTTTCAAAAACAAGGACATTTCTAAGTGACCCCAAACTTTTGAACGGTAGTGTATATATATTTGCGCCCATCTCAGTGAACTAATCCATTGCGGAGGCCTAGACTAAATGTGGTGGAGGTTCCATATGGAGGGTGTGACGCTATTGTGGAGCTTCCAGAGGCCAAATCGCGCTCCGTACCGCACCGCCACGAGCCTCCCAAATGTTGTGACAATGCATTGACATGATTGGTTGACGGTAGGTGGGGGCGGTACATCCTGTATAGACACAAACTCACTTCCTTGAAAACAGCTCTGCACTGCTCCGCAAAAGCAAGAAGTATGAATGCCTTGACTTCTGCTGAGGCTGTATCACCGTAAATGCTGCATGGCCAATGCAGACAGACGTCGGATTGACCATGCGCCCAGATGCTCTTCTCTCTCCAGAATACGCTCTGTCCCGCCAATTTGTGCACGTTCATTATTTTATAACTTCATTGTGTGAAATGTTTGCGTTTGATTGTTAGTGTATATCACTTCACCATTACATACATCACCAGTACTACATTTACCATTAATTTCTATCATTTCTAATCTACGTTTGTTACTTTGGTTACGGTAATTTATTTGAATGCATTCAATATTATTATTCCAGTCTTCCCGTTATCATTGTTGGAGTGGACACATTGTTTGCAGAGTGCCAAACCAACAAGTTTTGGTTTATTTCATTCCATTTATGAGTTTTGTCAATTTAGTCATTGTCTTTTGTTTGGAGGGCTCCTGTCAATGTTGAGTAAAGACCCGCACGCATAGAAGTAGGCCTGCCTGTCCTGCGAGCAAATGTAGGCATATAAATGTGCCCATTTGAATCTGATAGTATTTCTGATTGGCTTAACGCACCACCACTAATGACCTGTGGAGCTTCTCAAAATAATGTTTTCTTCACCTCGAACAGCAAGCAGCAAGTCTGTTTTTACATCCATTGAGAATTACAATAGTTCCTCAATGTATTTGAAAAATCTTTCCAGCTCTCTCCCTTTCGATAACCACTTAGCGTGAAAGGCAAAAATGTCATGCTCTGATCCAATGGAAACGTCATAAAATAGGCCTACCTGATTACTTATTATCAGTGCTTGACTTGGACTGAAGTATGTTCCGGTACTCATTTTGGGAGCTGGTACTGTTTATATTTAGGAGCAGGAGCTCCACAATACTTTTGAATTAATATTCTATAAGAGGAACAAGAGCTCAAGCAGTAGAACATTTGAGATGCCGGTACACAGCTCCGGTGACCTCCTGCCCAAGTCAAGCACTGCATCTTATCCCTTATGCAAATAGCCTATAACTGTGTCTGTCCCAAGCTCTCTGGCATAGGAAACTCTGAGGGTCCAGAATATTTTATACAATGTTGCAAGTTCGCTAGTGCAAGCTTCTGAGTGGTCCCAAGTTAAATAGTTGATACGTTTCAAGTTCGTTGCAGACAGGCCATGTGTAGCCATGATTAATAGGATATTTATTTTTATCAGGATATCTTCTACCTTCAAGCTGCAATGTTTTTATTTCTTGGCTTTATGTAGGTTATTTTTTACATAGTTGGCAATAAAAGTGACTTTTTAGGTTTGTATCATTTTAATTTAGATTTGGATAGAATTTTGATTAACCAAATGACAATGATTTTGAGATATGAAGAAGTTGTTATAAATTAAACTGTTTCATGTGCACATGAAAACCATAACTGGCACTCAGATCAGTAGAAATGGTAAGATAAATTGGCATTCCACATGACAAAGGTTGCCGACTCCTCGTGTAGCCTATTACCGGCAACGTCAGGAGACTAATGGCAGAATCTGCGAATGCCAGCAGGAGCGGGAGGAAAATAGTTGGGTCAGGTTGTGTTTTTTCTTCTTCTGGTTATCTAGATCTCTGGCGCCCTCTTGAGGCATTTGTCTTATTTCATCAAATCGTAAGGTTTAAGCATCAGACAAGCATCAGACATGCATATAGTTGATTTATTAAAACACATTGGGTGTGTCTATATTTGAAAAAATACATGTTTAAAAATCTTGATTGGTCTGAAGAAGAGACGACTTTTGGTCGACCAAAGAGTGTTTTTTTTTTAGTCGGGGACAGCCCTAGTGTAGTGTCTGTATTAGTTGTGCTCTTCATAAATAACGCACACACTCACACACACACACACACACAGACACACACACAAGCATGCTCACACTCTGAATATGGATGGAATGTAAATGCCGGCCTGATCTTTCAGTTTCCCCTCATGTATTGTGATGTGTGTGTGTGTGTGGCCAGTAGACTACAGCAGGAAAATAATCCTGCAGCAACAGGAAATGTGAATTATTATGTGGATTATAATTAATGGTCATTTTCTGTAAGGGAAAATCAAGTCAGACAAGTGGAAATTACAAACTCTAGAAGCCTTTTTAAACCTCAAATACACTAAAAAGTTATCCTGCAACAGGTTGATCAAATTAAAATCCTACATATGTAGAGAGGGGGAGAGGAGAGAGAAAGTGAATGTGTGTATGGAGAGATTAAACACAGACTGCCCTTTTCTCTCTCTCTCTCTTTCTCTCTCTCCTATTATATTCAAATGCTTTATATAGGCATGGGAAACATATGTTTACATTTGCCAAAGTAAGTGAAATAGATAATAAACTCTCTGCCCCTGCCTCCCTCTCTCTCATTTCAATTAAATGAAAATGCCATCCAGGACCTATATACTAGGCGGTGTCAGAGGAAAGTCCAAAAAATTGTCAGAGACTCCAGTCACCCAAGTCATAGACTGTTCTCTCTGCTACCGCACGGCAAGCGGTACTGGAGCGCCAAGTCTTGTACCAAAAGGCTCTTTAACAGCTTCTATCCCCAAGCCATAAGACTGCTGAACAATTCATCAAATGGCCTCCCGGACTATTTACATTGAGACCCCCATTTGTTTTGTACACTGCTGCTACTCGCTGTTTATTATCTATGCATAGTCACTTCACCCCCACCTACATGTACAAATCACCTCTAACCTGTACCCCCGCACATTGACTCGGCACCAGTACCTCCTGTATATAGCCTCGTTATTGTTATTATATTGTGTTACTTTATATAATGTTTTACTTTCTTGAACTGCACTGCTTGATTTGATTTGAATTGAAATATCTTTATTGCCATGGGAAACGTAAGTTTACATTGCCAAAACAAGTGGAATAGATAATAAGTGTGCACATAGCCTGTCTTCTCTCTCTGAATATGGTGGCCTCTCTCAGTAGCAAGGCAATGCTCACTGAGTCAGTACATAGTCAAGGATTTCCTTAATTTTGAGTCAGTCACAACGGTCAAGTATTCTGCCACTGTGTACTCTCTGTTTAGGGCCAGATAGCATTCTAGTTTTCTCCATTTTATGGATGATTTATTGTAGTATGTCAAGTAGTAATGTTTTTGCTTTCTCGTAATTTTGGTTGGGTCTATAGGTGTTGCTGTCCTAGGGCTCTGTGGGGTCTGTTTGTGTTTGTGAACAGAGCCCTCTCTCTCCTTTCTTTCTCTCTCTATCGCTCTCTCAATTAAATTCAAAGGGCTTTATTGGCATGGGAAACATACTGTATGTTTACATTGCCAAAGCAAGTGGAATATACAAGAAACAAAAGGGAAATAAACAATCAAAAACAAACAGTAAACATTACACTCAAGAAGGTTTTGAAAGAATATAGACATTTAAAATGCTATATTATTGGCAATGTTGTACAGTAACAATGTGCAAATGTGTGTGTTCCTTCAGCCCTGCGCTGGTAATGTGCTGATAACCTAGCAGTCCCTCTTTGGCCGTCCTACATGCTAAACACATGGCTATCACCATGGTGACTCTTTCAGAGAGAGGACACACCTGGCTGTTAACAGGGTTTGTGTGTGTATTTGTGTGTCTACCCCCCCAACACACAACACATTTTTCTTCTTGTGACCATTGAGGAGACCAGCTGTGTGTTCTGACTGTCAGACAACCGATTATACAGTCTGCTATTATATCATTATACTGGAACACCCTACTCCCATTCTCTGTCTGTCTGTCTGTCTGTCTCCGCTCCCTCTGTCTGCTTCTCTATTTCTCTCTCTCTCTCTCTTTCTCTCCCTCCCTCACTCTCTCCCCCTCTCGCTGTCTCTCTCCTGCTCTCTGTCTCTGTCTCTGTTTCTCTGTCTCTCCATCTCAGCCCCCTTTCACTCTCGACAGTGTTCCGTGATTCTTTCTGTGAATAATGATTCTCTCCTTTCCCGTCTCCAGGAGCTGTTCACAATGTTAACCTACTACTGTACCTGCTGGTATAATGTATCTTAGTGTGAACACCCTGCTCCGTTTACGTAATATGCTATAATAGAGCCACACAAGGCCTGACTGTCAGTTCCTCTATAGGGGCGTTTTCCATTTTAATGTCACACATTATAAACTATAAAAATAGAGTTCTTCAGGGCAAGAAGTACAGTTACACCGAAACGTTGGTGATTTACCCTATAAATTACTGGGAGTCTTTATTTTTATCGTTTAAAGTTTATTTGTCGTTAGTCAGCACCTCTACATAAAATAATTTTCTCTGGGTGTGCGCCAGCTCATGTTTTTTAATGTCACACATTATGACAGACCCAGTGGGACTGTAGAGTTCAGACTGTACTTTTGCTGTAAAATCATAATATATTCTGTCAGTGCTGAGGTAGGTTCACGTTGCCACGCTCACTGGGACAGCACTTAGTGGCAACATCCACATTAAACACATAAAAAATGGCTTTTAAATTATTTCAAATAAGTTACATTTTTCCTTTGTATAGAATATGGTGTTCCCAGTGACATGGCTAATCTCTCTGCATCTCTTCATGGCTATAGAGTCTATATTATAATATAGACTAATACTGTTGAAACAAATGAGTGGAGCTGCTGCTATCAGACGTGATGTCATCAAGGCCCTGACAGCGGCTGAATATTAATTACTGCTGAGGATTAAGCCATGTGACATCATGTTGGCTCAAATGTATAATTGTATGATATTATCACCTTGAAGAGGTCAAACGAGACAGACTGTGAAGTTGAATTAAATGTTAAAATGCTGTGATGAGAAATGAGCATTTGACAAATTGCGGGTCGTTTTGCCATGAAACTATTTATAATTGCAGACTAGTGGTGTTGATGTCGAACTCAAAATCATTTGATGTGCTATTTTTAAATGTCAATTTTTGCTCTCTTTTCCACAAACCGGAGTTAGAATATAGCTATATGCTTAGAATGTGTTTAAAAAAATACATATTTCCAGTATGGCGACCGTGAGTTAATCAGTTTGGCATTCATCTTCTTTAATGAAATACGCCTCTTAAATAGGAAAGAATTTGACTCTAAAGTTAAGAAATCACTGAAATGTTTATGACGTAGTGGAGTCAGCATGTTCATACTGTGGAGGATGACCTCCCTGCAAAAAAACATCCCAGTCCGACCATGTTTATCGCTGAGTCATCAACAAAAAGTGGTTTTGAGCAAGTTAAAAAAGTGACCCGGAAGTGTTTTTCGGGTGTAGAGTTGTTAGTTCCAAACATAATGTTATTTTATTCACCCATCTAGTGGCTAAATAACAGCATAGGCTTCGCATGTCATGCTAGCTAGTCTTGGGTGTTAGCCTGGGAGGAGTTACAGGAGAGACGAGTAGGACAAAAGTAACACAATGTAAACTGATGACCTGGAATAAAATACAAATAAATGTTTGAGCACAGCATTGTCTCCTCTGGCTCATATTGCTTTTATATAGTTAGCAAAATATCAACAAGTGACTGAATGTGTAAAAATTATATACGACATCATTAGAATTATGCCCTAATCAATTGACTTGATGGATCAGCTTCTCACAAACTTTTATCGACATCTTAGTGGTTAAAAATTTATATCTGGGGGTTAATTACCTTGTGTCAAGCCATGAAAATGTGATAAACCTGATGAGTTTGCTGTTTGTAAAGAGAATAAAAACATGTATTCTATCAAGACATCAGGAGCGCGCATGACAAGGCCAGCTGGAGCGCACCTGATTGGTAGGGTTAAGCATGAATAGTAATTTAAAATGGTAAGAAAGATATCCTACTACGTTGCCATTAAAGTGAGATGAGAAAACCATGATTAATATAGCTGTTATGCGATCCATTTTAGTCTGATTTAATTTTGTAAGGCAAAATATTGTGTTTGCGCAACATTGTGATGTTGATGCATGGTTCATTTTCATAAATGTCTAACCTATAGCATGTATTATTCAAATCGACACGAACATGAAATGATTGGCTGATAGTACATTTGTTGAAAGTAACGAGCATTACAAACCAGAAAGATGGAGATAAAACTGCTTTTGTACACTTCTCGCCAGCTGTTAATTCCGTCCCAAGGCTGTGTTACTACCGCCCTGCCAGCAGGTACAAAAGTAACGTTGTGGTAGAGTTAATTTCAACTCATTGACCCTAGAAATTAAATGCCAGTTGCTAATGATAGAGGACGTATATAAGGAGTTTGTCATAAAACATGTATCTCCATCAGTCTGTGAGTAATTTGGAGAAAAAAACGAAAAGCGTTACTTACTTCCTGGTTCTCCCCTATATGGCCAAAGATAACATTTTACAGCTGGCCATCCTAGCCAAAAAGTCAGGAGTTGGACCTTTGATGTCATCGGATCTACATCAACGCCGACATGAGCAGAGACCTTTACATAAACGCAGATAATTCGACCTCATAAAGAAAATGTTATGGGAAAAAACGAATCTCGTTCTCTCTGGTGTACCCCACACAACTATGGGTCAAATGTAAGGAAATCAGCAAAATAAGCTACCCGAGTCCTGGATAACCTGGACAAGGAGAACGGTGGAAATGGCCATGAATGAACTGTATAGACTATAGGACAGCCTCTCAACAGACGATGTACGACAGATGCGGCACTGGACTATTCAACTGTTTATGCTCCTGAAATGATGTGAATGACGGACTGCACAACCCCACCACATCAAAGATACAAAGGAGAAAGGTATTGTGGATTAGAAAACAATGATGTTAAAGCCTTCACTCACACGCCTATTGACAAGACAATCACAGCACCACTCCGGCATCTGTCTAAATGAATAACACTTGAATGACTATTGGCCACGCAGCCTAAATGACAACCCACTCATCGGTAGGCTGTAGCCATGATCTATTTGTTTAAGTAACGAACTGACAAGTGAATAAGATAACATGATCATTTCTATGATCTGAACAAATCTTTTTGAATGCTCCCCAGCCAATCGGCTTCATAGCCCTGAGTGGGGTGTAAATGGCCAATATGTGAAAAGAAAGACTGTGAGAGATCAAACGTTGCACATCCTAAGACGCTGAAATTGTCAACACACAGTACTTTTATTTCCGTTGCTCTCGCTCCCTATTTTTTTTTTTAACGTTTGCCCTTTTAAGGCATGATAACGTCGAAATGGATATATTAATAGAAAAAGATGTGTTATTAATGTGGGTAACGTGATATTATCACGTGTCAATTATCCTTTTATTTTTACTCCCATAGAAAGTACAATAAATCATGTTAGTTTGTTGAATGAATATTGAAGAAACATGCGTAACTGCAGAGTTTATATAAGAGAGAGACAATCAAGCAGGCTATGTGCGCAAAGCCTACAATTATCCACCTTTCAATTATTATCCCCAGCTCTTTGTTAGATAATTATGTTGAAATTAATTCATTAACTTAATCCTAAAGTGGAATTTACAAGAAATGTAGCTAGGCCAACTGAACATTGTAGCCGGTAAAATTCGAAAAATTAAGTGAATCATTGGACGCACTCACTTTGAGAGCAGACGGATGTTGCATTGATGTTACCAGCCATTATAACACCCCGCTCTTAGTGATCCGCCTGCTCTGTCCCCCGTCAAAACGAGTGAGACCTACATGTGGTTGCGTACAATACAAAGGAACTGGTTATAGGCCTGCATCGTTTATTTCCTTGGAGTATTATACTGAACAAGAAATATACATGCTACATGCAATAATTTCAATTTTTTTACTGAGTTACAGTTCATAGAAGGAAATCAGTCAATTTATAAAAATTCATTAGGCCCTAATCTATGGATTTCACATGACTGGGCAGGGGCGCAGACATGAGTGGGCTTGCGAGGGCATATGCCCACCCACTTGGGAGCTAGGTCCACCGACTGGGGAACCAGGCCCAGCCAGTCAGAATTAGTTTTTCCCCACAAAAGATTTGTGACCCACAGAGGGATAACCCACAGAGGGATAACCTATTCCTCTCCTTTGGATGAAAAAACAAGAGGTAGGTCTATCATGTTGGCCCGGACAAATGATCAATGTATACTGCAGAAGTGTATAATCTATCTCAGAAGGCAGAACCAGCCAGGACTCCTTAATAATTATCACTATATTTACTTCACAAACACAAATTATACTAGTTGACTGCACATAGCATGGATACGTAGTACTGACACTCACTCCGCAGTGGTTGGGAATGGGTATGGAGCTGAACATGCAGCAACCCAGACCCCTCTACTGTCTTAGATTACACACACTGACTCAAATGTTTTAAAATATTAAAATAAATACAAATATATATATTTTTTAAGTGTCTCATTTAGTCCTAGTTGGGCATATTTGTCATATTATTATTACATATATATATTTTACTTAATTATTATAATAAATTTTTTTAGCTTCATAACGCACCTCACTTAGTAGGACATTTGTGGTGGACTAGAGCACATTTATTTGGGCTAAGACTGTGTGCAGTGCATTCGGAAAGTATTCAGACCCCTTGACTTTTCCCACATTTTGTACATTACAGCCTTATTCTAAAATTGATTAAATAAATAAAAAATCCTCAGCAATCTACACACAATACCCCATAATGACATCACAATACCCCGTAATGACAAAACGAAAACAGGTTTTTAGAAATTTGAATTACCATTATTTACATAAGTATTCAGACCCTTTGCTATGCTACTCAAAATTGAGCTCAGGTGCATCCTGCTTCCATTGATCATCCTTGAGATGTTTCTAAAACTTGGAGTTCACCTGTGGTATATTCAATTGTTTGGACATGATTTGGAAAGGAACACACCTTTCTATTTAATATCCCACAGTTGACAGTGAATGTCAGAGCAAAAACCAAGCCATGAGGTCGAAGGAATGGTCCGTAGAGCTCCGAGACAGGATTGTGTCGAGGCACAGATCTGGGGAAGGGAACCAGAAAATGTTTGCAGGATTGAAGGTCCCCAAGAACACAGTGGCCTCCAGCATTCTTACATGGAAGAAGTTTGAAACCACCAAGACTCTTCCTTGAGCTGGCCACCCGGCCAAACTGAGCAATCGGGGAAAAGGGCTTTGGTCAGGGAGGTGACCAAGAACCCAATAGTCATTCTGACAGAGCTCTAGAGTTCCTCTGTGGAGATGGGAGAACCTTCCAGAAGGACAACCATCTCAGACCTTTATGGTAGAGTGGCCAGACGGGAGCCACTCCTCAGTAAAAGGCACATGACAGCCTGCTTAGAGTTTGCCGAAAGGCCAATAAAGACTCTCAAACCACGAGAAACAAGATTCTCTGGTCTGATAAAACCAAGATGGAACTCTTTGGCCTGAATGCCAAGTATCACGCATGGAGGAAACCTGACCCCATTACTACAGTGAAGCATGGTGGTGGCAGCATCATGCTGTGGGGATGTTTTTCAGCTGCAGGGATTGGGAGACTAGTCAGGATCTTCATGGTAAAATTGCTGCAAAGAAACCCCTACTAAAGGACACCAATAAGAATAAGAGACTTGCTTGGGCCAAGTAACATGAGCAAAGGACATTAGACGGGTGGAAATATGTAGGTGAACGGATGATCTCCGCATGTGTGGTTCCCGCCGTGAAGCATGGAGGAGACATGATGATGTGGGGGTGCTTTGCTGGTGACATAGGACTGTCGTTTCTCTTAGCTTATTTGAGCTGTTCTTGCCATAATATGGACTTGGTCTTTTACCAAATAGGGCTATCTTCTGTATACCACCCTTACCTTGTCACAACACAACTGATTGGCTCAAACGCATTAAGAAGGAAAAATTCCACAAATGAACTTTTAACAAGGCACACCTGTTAATTGAAATGCATTCCAGGTGACTACCTCATGAAGCTGGTTGAGAGAATGCCAAGAGTGTGCAAAAATGTCATCAAGGCAAAGGATGGCTACTTTGAAGAATCTCAAATATAAACTTTTATATGTTTAACACTTTTTTGGTTACTACGTGATTCCATATGTGTTATTTCATAGTTTTGATGTCTTCACTATTATTTTATAATGTAGAAAATAGAAACAATTAAGAAAAACCCTTGAATGAGTAGGTGTGTCCAAACTTTTTACTGGTACTGTATATATCTTTTTTTTTTCTGAAAAAACAATACTCCTATAACTCATATTCAAGAATTGATATATTTTTTGTAAACTTTTCTTTAATTGAATATTTTTCTGAATGTAGGTACCTTCCAAGAATACTTAAACCTCCTATGCCAATAGCAAAGACAAGGCGATTCAACACAATGTTACTTGGAGATAAGGAGTTTACCAACACAGATAGACGTGTTGGTAAATAAATGCAGATAATGAAGTCCGGGAAGCTCTTAAAGCATATTTGAGATGTTGTATCATGTGTTACTCTTCATATAAGAAAAGGAACACCCATAAAGAATTAGAAATACTAGAACAGAAAGATGTTGTATCATGTGTTACTCTTCATATAAGAAAAGGAACACCCATAAAGAATTAGAAATACTAGAACAGAAAGTCCACGACTAAGGAAGAAAACATACATGAGGCTGACAGCCGCCGACGACCAGAGCAACGAAAAAAAATAGCTTGAACACCATGAGCATGGATAAAAAAGTATTTGCCTTGAAAATAAATGATTAATCAAAAAATGGATTAGAAAACAATAATTCTACTGTTAATCGTGACTCTGTAAACTGATAGTGATAGCCAGCTAGCTAGAGTGGGAAAGTATTTTTTTGTTTGTTGCTGAATCCTATTTTCTCCAGGAGCACAGCTGACCACTCCGCCTGGATAGAATTTCGCCCCCGTCTAGTCTTCATTTGAAAATGGATGGGTCACCATGTCCACAGCGTGCGGTCGGTCAGTGCCATTAGTGTTGAATATTTTCCCGGTATCCATCCCGAGAATAAATCACTTTTCTCACTGTTAATTTCCCGCCCCAAACCAGAAGTGTCATTCTAAAGCATATAAATATGTCTGGATTTGATTAGAGCTTTGATCGGCATGAAGATTCAAGCCTGATGCTACCTGAGCCCGATGACCTATACATTAAAGATTATTTTATGAGCCCTACATTGAAGACATTTTCTATAGCCTACCGTCATCGCACGTTCTCTCTTCATCTGAACTCACTGTGAGTGGCGTCTTTTTGTAGGGACTAACTCTGCCATGCTTTGTTGGACAAAACCCATGGGGACATTTTTGGGGGGAGGGTTTTGGGATAAAGCCAAAAGAAAGGTGGGTGGCAAACACAGGCTTAAGAGATCTTATACGTTTTGTTTTATGAGATAAACTTAATTTTGTGATTTTTGAAGAATTTATGTAATAATAAAATCTCAGAACTTATTTTCAGCGTTTATTCCAAAACCTTATTCTTTCCCCATTTAATGAACAAACCAGAGGTAACTCATTTTCTGGATTTTAGGACTACAAGCTGGCGAGCTCTATTGGCTGCTGTACTTAACATTCAGCAAACAAGAGCTTGCATCCCTCTTTGAATAGTCTATTGGTATAAGAAATGCTGAAAAAATGTCCAGCAAGCTATTCTAGTCTAGCTTTTCCTGGGGTTCCAAGAGCTAAGGAGCATTTTTAAGGACAGAGGCCAGTGGAGCGCAGGTGCGTATTGCGCAAGAGACAGATGCTATAAATTAGAAGCTTATGCATAACCCCCTCTTTCATTAGCTACGTATAAGGGTCATACTGCATTGAGAAGCCAGATTTAGACATTGCATATCATTTAACAGTTCCATTTCACAACGTGCTGTAAATGGAAATAATTTTCTCACAGTTATTTCTCCCTTGAAAAGGGAGTTGGTTTGGGTGGGAAATCTCGGGAAATCTTGGTCTCTCTCTCTCCTATCCCTTTCTTCCTCCCCTCTCGCTCTCTCTCCCTCCCCCCTCTCTCTCTCACCTCTCTCTGTCTCTCTCTCTCTCACCCCCCCTCTCTCGCTCTCTTTCTATCAGTGTTCTGTCTTGATTTGTAGTCTGGTTAAATGATTTCCTTCTCAGGGTCAGGATGGGGGGGAAAGACATTTAAATCTCTTTCTCTGTGTCACAGCAGCAGTCCAATATGGAAGCTTCTCTCTGCTGGCTGCTTTTAAGTCTAACTCCTACCAAGTTGACTTTTCTAACACCGTGACAGTTAAAAGTGATGTGAATGGAATGGAATGGCAACATATAAAATCACGATATGGGATGGTGCCTATCTCTTCCATTCAGGGAAGGTGGGGTAGAGCCCAACCTGTTAGCCCAACAAAAATAGCTTTATTATTAATAATCATTAATAAGTCACACATCAGTTTGCAAACAATGTATAAAAAAAACAAGACAAACATGGTCTCTTTTTTGCTTTCTTGAGTAAGGCAGCTCCAAAATACCTCGAAAATACAGGTGTTTCAGTCTAGCTCAGTGCTTTCGGTGGTGGTGGGGCAGCCAGGGGTAAATACGGAGCGTAGGGGTTGGTCATGTTCTCTAGCTGCGCCGTGATTAGTTCAGTGTTCTGTCACTCATGGGGACACTATGTCACCGCAAAATCTATGGGGAGAGCTCGAAAATTCAAGCCTGTTGGGTGCCGCCATAGATTTACATTAGAAGTGCCCATTCAAGAAGGCTCAAGGTCAAATTATTTCAAATCACGTTATATCTACCGTGGCTTTGATTGGGCTGATTATGTCAACATCATACTTTCAAAATCTTGGCTAGCAAGCTAGACAAGCAGTCATCATCATGAATCAAGTCGACAATCCACTGAGAAATCCTTTTCAATCCTTGTCATATGAAGATACATTATAGATAAAACGTATCGGTGCTCAAAGGACATAAACATTACACAACAAGTTGGAAATGGCAATTTCAACAATGAGTGGTTTGGAAGGAATCAGTGGTTAACTGCAAGAGTTGCAAAGCATTCACTAGCCTGCTATTCAGTGGAGTGGGTGTGTGGTCCAAGTCTGGGTTTAAGGATCTCTTTTCCAATTTTGAAAAGATAAACATTCACATTTTATTATTTATTTAACTAGACAAGTCAGTTAAGAACAAATTCTTATTTACAATGACTGCCTACCGGGGAACAGTGGGTTAACTGCCTTGTTCAGGGGCAGAACGACAGATTTTTATCTTGTCAGCTCAGGGATTCGATCCAGAAACTCTAACCACTAGGCTACCTGCCGCACATAAAACACCATTGGCCAGAAAAGGTTGAATACATTGGCCATGCTGTCAATCCAGCATGACTTCTGCCGCGTTCAAAACAACTAGAAACTCGGAACTGGGACTTCATTGAGTTCAAGACAACTTGAACAGTCATCCAACTGGGACTTCCAAGTCTGGAACTCGGCCCTCTTTATAGAACTCCGACCTGAAGATCACTGATGTCATGATTCAACCTTGTTTTTTTCCAAGTTCCACGGTCCTGAAAGCACCATAAATCCAGAGAATGCCAGACTTTAATGACAAAGTTTGATGAAAAAATTTGTCCACAAGAAGGACAGCAGCGCCACCTTCCTGTTCAAGTGAGCACAGAACAACAAGGTGAGTCCAAAAATGTCTTGTATGCTGCTGCATAAATTATGTAATATGCCAGGGAGATATGTATACTGTAGCTAAGAAAGTAATACTAAGTGTATGTTGTGTAGTAAGCTGTTAGTAGCCCATGTGCTTCACCCTAATTATTTGGTCCCTTTCCCCCTCTTAACTTAGCCTACTGTTCTGACTTGGTGGTGCACATGTATCATATAGCCTGTTTTAGAGAAATGTCATCATTGAATATTGTAAGAGCTTTCATTGTCTGCTTATATGCCCTCTTTATTTATCCTAGGGTTCTGACTTGGTGTACAGGGACAATACTGAACGGCCCATGTTCTGAATTCTGTCGCTGTACATTTCAAAAGTGCTGAACAAATAGTTATATTGACTACGTCCGTCCTAGCTCGCTCAGTCTTAATCGAAATTGAGAATTGCCTCTTATCCGCTCGTCGTTCCCTTATGCCATAGTTTGTACATCTCAATTGACAGTAGAAACCACATTTGTTTAAGTCAGCCATATGAGCTATGCTTTTTTTTAAATGCAGTAAATGAGTCTGAATTAACTGTTTTGCTTCAGACAAGGCTGTGCTGATAGCCAGGTGTAGCAGTGGTACGGATTCACTCCATGATGCAGAAAGAAAGCTCTGCTGTTGGGTCAGCTTTATGTAGGCCCTAACAGTTTGTGGGCACCTTTTGTCACCGTTATAGTGCAATTAATGTATTGTTTAGTGTTGTGTTGTGTTGTGGCTTTGTTTAGTTTGCCCCACCAAGATTTACATGCTAAAATCGCCACTGCTCCCATTCATGTGATGTGAACTCATCTCAGCATTATAGACCAGTTTTGAGGTCTGATGTCCAAATGATGTCCAAATGTCCAACAAACTTGCCCACAAGTGCCCACAGACTTTCAAGTTTATTTCTATTTTTTTTTTTTTACAGCAAAGTGCTTAACTTGCAAGCCCTACCCAACAGTGCAGTATTCAATATCAAAATAGTAGAACTTCTAAACAGGAAGAATGAGAGAGGATACTGTGTCAGGACCAGCATCAAATATACAATGTGCACGGATACTACAGTAGTTAAGGCAGAATGTAGAAAGTGACTGGTAGCAGGATATTTAATAATAATAGTAAACAGTATGGCAGCAGCAGAAGTGATGGGTTTGTGAGTGGTGGTGTGTGTGTGTGTGTGTGTGTGTGTGTGTGTGTGTCAGCGTTGGCATGATAGGCGGATATACAGTACATGTAAACAGGGCTGAAAAGTGATATATACATGTAAACAGTAGTAATAGTGACCAGTAGCAGGATAGATAGATAGATAGATAGATAAATAGACAGATACTAATATATACATGTAAATAGTAGTAATAGTGACCAGTAGCAGGATCAATAGATAGATAGATAGATAGATAAATAGACAGATACTAATGGTAATATATACATATAAACAGTAGTAATAGTGACCAGTAGCAGGATAAATAGACAGATACTAATGGTAATATATACATATAAACAGTAGTAATAGTGACCAGTAGCAGGATCAATAGACAGATACTAATGGTAATATATACATATAAACAGTAGTAATAGTGACCAGTAGCAGGATAGACAGATACTAATGGTAATATATACATGTAAACAGTAGTAATAGTGACCAGTAGCAGGATAAATAGACAGATACTAATGGTAATATATACATATAAACAGTAGTAATAGTGACCAGTAGCAGGATCAATAGATAGATAGACAGATACTAATGGTAATATATACATGTAAACAGTAGTAATAGTCACCATTATTAGTCAGTTGTACAACCAAATGCCTTCAACCGAAATGTGTCTTCCGCATTTAACCCAACCCCTCTGAATCAGAGAGGTGCGGGGGGCTGCCTTAATCGACATCCACGTCTTGGCGCCGGGGAACAGTGGGTTAACTGCC
Source organism: Brachymystax lenok tsinlingensis (assembly GCA_030435695.1). Taxonomy (NCBI): domain Eukaryota; kingdom Metazoa; phylum Chordata; class Actinopteri; order Salmoniformes; family Salmonidae; genus Brachymystax; species Brachymystax lenok. The sequence goes on from CM059814.1 coordinate 10,121,074, forward strand.
TTGTTCAGGGGCAGAACGACAGATTTTTTCCCTGTCAGCTCGGGGATTCGAACTTGCAACCCTCCGGTTACAAGTCCAACACTCTAACCACTAGGCTACCTGCCGCCCCTAATAGTGACCAGTAGCAGGATAAATAGACAGATACTAATGGTAATTGCAATCAATAATCAATGAACATCAGCGTAGTGGTAGTAATACATCTAACCAAAAATAATTTTAGCAGTAGCGTGATGTGAGTGTGTGTATGGAAGTATGTGTGTGTGACAGTGAAGGTGGTTGTGTCTGAGTGGGCAGAGACCTGTGGATAGACATAGTCAGTGTGAATAGACTGTGTGGGTGAGGGAGAGCAGTAGTTGTTAGCCGGTTAATTAACAGTCTTATTGCCAGGCGATAGAAGCTGTTCAGGAGTCTGTTCGTCTGAGCTTTGAATCACCGGTACCACCTGTCGGACGTGAGCATGGAGAACAGTCATGTTTGGGGTGGCTGGGGTCTTTTCTAGCCATTCTCCGACACCGTCTGGCTCTCAATGGATGCCCCCCCCTCTTTAGAGTTAGGTCGTTCCTCGTCCAACAGACACGACGTGAGGTGTGTTGTCTCTCCTTATGCTTCTGCCTGAAATATTACTTTTCAGATGATGGATGGTTTTAGAATAAATATTTATATTTTTATGGATTTTTAGAATCCAACTATTTATTAAACCTACTGTGACCTTCATCAGAGCAACCCTGAGGATGAATATTATTGGAGCATGCATCTATATGGATACCTAAACAGTCCCGAGCAGATTTAGGATGGAAGAAGAAGTTTTGTTCCGTCAGAAGTTTTAACAACTTGGCCGATATTAATGTTGTCCATTCGTTATGTGTCCGACGTCCCCTCCCAGAATTATACCTGGTCATTCCGGAACACCCAGAACACTGGGGAACGCTGTAGAACCAGGAAGAACAATGACATCGTTAGACAGGAAGTTTAATGAGGCGTGAAATCAATATGTACAATGCTGCATCACCTGCGGCACACTGGGTAATGGAGTGTCAGCAGTGGTTATGTGCTGTTTTAATCACAAAGACCTTGAGAACATCCCTACCCTAGGATGTAAACACGCTGGTTACCACGTAAACCACAGACACACACCCAGATATCATACGGTAGAACCTTCTGGTGTGGGTGATGGAGGGAGGGAGAACGAGAGGGAGGGAGATAGAGATGATTAAGGGAGAAAAAGAGATGAGAAAACGTGAGGCTTTTTTATCATTGCTGATTGACAGGTTTGAAAAGTGGATGTCTGCTGGACTTCCTCTTTAAGAAGACAACTTCCTGTTAGAGGGTGCATGCGGCTGTGTTTGTGTTTTTGCACCAGTGTATATAGTACATGCTTTGACCATTAGCCTGTGATCTCATTCACATGGGATCACTGTGCTCTAACCAGGGCATATCTAAATCTTCCCTCATCCCCTCTCCTCTCCTCCTCCCCTCATCTCCTCTCATCTCTCTCTGGTTCTGTGTCATTAGCCCTAACACTGTGACAGACAGACAGAGCCTTGGCCTGGCCCTGCATCAGAATCAGAGCTGATCCTGTTAACCACTAACACCGTGACGGACAGACAGACGGACAGACAGAGCCTTGGCCTGGCCCTCCATCAGATTCAGAGCTGATCCTGTTAACCACTAACACCGTGACAGACAGACAGACGGACAGACAGAGCCTTGGCCTGGCCCTCCATCAGATTCAGAGCTCATCCTGTTAACCACTAACACCGTGACAGACAGACAGATGGACAGACAGAGCCTTGGCCTGGCCCTCCATCAGAATCACAGCTGATCCTGTTAACCACTAACACCGTGACAGACAGACAGACAGAACCCTGGCCCTGCATCAGAATCAGAGCTGTACCTGTTAGTCAGTAACACTGTGACTGACAGACAGGATATAGAATGATGTATTAGACTATAGTGATGTGGTTAGGATATAGAATGATGTATTAGACTATAGTGATGTGGTTAGGATATAGAATGATGTATTAGACTATAGTGATGTGGTTAGGATATAGAATGATGTATTAGACTATAATGATGTGGTTAGGATATAGAATGATGTATTAGACTATAGTGATGTGGTTAGGATATAGAATGATGTATTAGACTATAGTGATGTGGTTAGGATATAGAATGATGTATTAGACTATAGTGATGTGGTTAGGATATAGAATGATGTATTAGACTATAGTGATGTGGTTAGGATATAGAATGATGTATTATACTATAGTGATGTGGTTAGGATATAGAATGATGTATTAGACTATAATGATGTGGTTAGGATATAGAATGATGTATTAGACTATAGTGATGTGGTTAGGATATAGAATGATGTATTAGACTATAATGATGTGGTTAGGATATAGAATGATGTATTAGACTATAATGATGTGGTTAGGATATAGAATGATGTATTAGACTATAATGATGTGGTTAGGATATAGAATGATGTATTAGACTATAGTGATGTGGTTAGGATATAGAATGATGTATTATACTATAATGATGTGGTTAGGATATAGAATGATGTATTAGACTATAATGATGTGGTTAGGATATAGAATGATGTATTAGACTATAGTGATGTGGTTAGGATATAGAATGATGTATTAGACTATAGTGATGTGGTTAGGATATAGAATGATGTATTAGACTATAGTGATGTGGTTAGGATATAGAATGATGTATTAGACTATAATGATGTGGTTAGGATATAGAATGATGTATTAGACTATAGTGATGTGGTTAGGATATAGAATGATGTATTAGACTATAGTGATGTGGTTAGGATATAGAATGATGTATTATACTATAGTGATGTGGTTAGGATATAGAATGATGTATTAGACTATAGTGATGTGGTTAGGATATAGAATGCTGCATGCTCGTATCTAGTATCAGCGTAACCCTTCCAAATTAATCTTTTGGCAGTAAAAAATTTGAAAACAATTTTTCCTCAAATGGGGCAACCACCCAATACAGTAACTTCTAGGAACTTCCATTTAACTTCTAGGGCTGAATCTTGGTGACAATTCACTTACATGTTCCCTCTCCACTCTCTCAGTGATGTCACAGTGTAGAGAGGCTACATCACTGGCTAGGCCTGAGAGAGGCAGACATGGGTGGTATATCCCCAATTTAGTACATAATGCACCAGTTGCCCGTCCCTGGTCTAAAACATACCATTCGGGCCTGCTATGTCCCCTCTCCTCTCTCCTCTCCCATCTCTCCTCACCTGTCTTCCCTCTCCCCTGTTCGCTCTTCCCTCTCTCCTCTCTCCTCTGCTCTCTCTTCGCTACACTCGCATTAACATCTGCTAACAATGTTTAAGTGACCAATACAATTTGATTTGATTTCTTCCCCCTCTCTCCTCACTGTCCCCCCATGTGTCCCCTACTATCTCCACTACTGTCTCCCTCTGTTTCCCCCACTGTCTCCCCCATTTCTTCCCCCTCTCTCCTCACTGTCCCCCATGTGTCCCCTACTATCTCCACTACTGTCTCCCTCTGTTTCCCCACTGTCTCCCCCATGTCTTCCCTCTCTCCTCCACTGTCTTCCCCTGTCTCTCCCCTGTCCCCACTGTCTCCCCAATTGCTCCCCACTTGCTCCTTCAATGTCTCCCCACTGTCTCCCCCACTGTCTCTCCATTTCTCCCACGTTTCCCCAATGTCCCCTTCAATGTCTCCTCACTGTCTCCCGTCCCATACTGTCTCCTCCATGTCTCCCCATTGTCCCCTGTGCCTTCCCCACTGTGTCCTCTATGACTCCCCCCTCTGGCACCCGACTGTCTCCTCCATGTCTCCCCAGTGTCTGACTCTTTAGATTTCCCAGATTGATATTGACTCTCCGGATGATATTAGTCACAGATGTATTAAGACATGCGTGGACATGTTCCCCCCTCACACCACACCATGTTCAGCTTGCTGTCTAATGATAGGACGATAGGATCTCTGTACATGAGCTACCACACAAAGCCCTGTTGGAAGGCTCGTACTATAGTGTAGAGGAACTAGCTCTTTCATTTCCCTTCTGTTTCCTATCGATCTGGCAAAATGGAAAGATGGCTTCAGGTTGGACAGAACGATTAAGGGGCTCAGGGAGAGAGAGCTCTGACAATGACCATGCATTTATCAGGCTAGTGGATGTGGAGCTAGTGGTCTGGGCTAGTGGTCTGGGCTAGTGGTCAGCATTAGTGGATTTGGAGCTAGTGGACCTGGAGCTAGTGGATTTGGAGCTAGTGGACTGGGCCAGTGGTCTGGGCTAGTGGTCTGAAGCTAACTCCCTGTTTGGTGGTGTTGTTGTGCCAGGCTGCTAGCAGCACACTATAGGGATAAAGTAGACTATAAACCACACCACAACATTATTGGTTTATGTCTCCTCACTAACCAATACAGCTTTGGGGCTCTAACTTAACTTTATTAGGAGTTTTCCCACCCCACCACCTCATTCTCTCTCTCTCTCTCTCTCTCTCTCTCTCTCTCTCTCTCTCTCTCTCTCTCTCTCTCTCTACTTCTATCAGTATTTCTTGGTCTCAATCTCTCTATCTCTCCCTCTCTCGTTGTAAACTGTCTATTCTGTATAAATAGGTTTCTGGTGCTGTAGATTTGTCATCTGTCTTATTACCCATGGTGCATTGCGTCAGTACGGGATGCGCATCGAGCCAGCGCTAATGAGCTCGATGATGTGTTGTCATTGTTGCCGTGGTAATTAGTTGTTGCCGTGGCAATCTTCTCTACCAAATGCACCCATCATTAGTCTCAACTTATATTCATCATCAGTAGCAGGCGGACAGCAGAGCGAAACAAACAAACCTGGTTTGATAAATGTGATTTAATATCATTGCTCAGCGAAAAGATCTCAGGAGATGGGTTTCTGGGCCATGTCCATTAGTTTACTAAAGTTCACCGGTGGAGCCACTGTAAGTGAAAACGTTGGTTCTTCACTTCTCTGACGTCTGAAAAACCTGCAACACGTATCCAGTGAACTTCTGGGAATCAGGGGTGTTGGGTTGGAACTAAACCCTGCATTTCACGGATCTCTCCAGGTCCTTCTCTCCTTCACTCTCCCCCATGCCTCTCTTCTCTCCTTCACTCTCCCCCATGCCTCCCTTCTCTCCTCCACTCTCCCCCATGCCTCCCTTCTCTCCTTCACTCTCCCCCATGCCTCTCTTCTCTCCTTCACTCTCCCCCATGCCTCCCTTCTCTCCTTCACTCTCCCCCATGCCTCTCTTCTCTCCTTCACTCTCCCCCATGCCTCCCTTCTCTCCTTCACTCTCCCCATGCCTCCCTTCTCTTCTTCACTCTCCCCCATGCCTCCCTTCTCTCCTTCACTCTCCCCATGCCTCCCTTCTCTTCTTCACTCTCCCCATGCCTCCCTTCTCTCCTTCACTCTCCCCATGCCTCCCTTCTCTTCTTCACTCTCCCCATGCCTCCCTTCTCTCCTTCACTCTCCCCCATGCCTCCCTTCTCTCCTTCACTCTCCCCCATGCCTCCCTTCTCTCCTTCACTCTCCCCCATGCCTCCCTTCTCTTCTTCACTCTCCCCCATGCCTCCCTTCTCTCCTTCACTCTCCCCCATGCCTCCCTTCTCTTCTTCACTCTCCCCCATGCCTCCCTTCTCTCCTTCACTCTCCCCCATGCCTCCCTTCTCTTCTTCACTCTCCCCATGCCTCCCTTCTCTCCTTCACTCTCCCCATGCCTCCCTTCTCTCCTTCACTCTCCTCCATGCCTCCCTTCTCTCCTTCACTCTCCCCCATGCCTCCCTACTCTCCTTCACTCTCCCCCATGCCTCCCTTCTCTCCTTCACTCTCCCCCATGCCTCCCTTCTCTCCTTCACTCTCCCCAATACTTCCCTTCTCTCTACCTACCTCTCCCCCATGCCTCCCCTACACTCCCATCCCTCTCTTCTCCTCCCTCGCTTCCCTCTTGTCTCTGCGCTGCCTGTTGGTAAATCATCCCTCCCTCTCCCCCTCCATCGGCAATCCCTCATGCTCCTCTTGTGGGGCACGTCTTCCCTTCCCCTACCTGTTAGCTCTCCTTCTCCCCCCAGCTTGGTGCACCTTGTGTGGGGCTGGTCTCCTGGCTGCCTGCCTAGTGTGTGGTGCTAGCCTGGGTCTACAGCTGTAGGCCTGGGTGTAAAGCTGTGGGACATAGCTCTGCACCTGCACATTAAACACTAAAACAATGACTCACTCCTCTGAGGAACATCCTCCGCATAGCAACGGAGCTGATAGAGGGAGGGGAAGAGCGGAGGATAGAGAGGGGGATGAAAGGAGTGAGGGAGAGAAGGAATGGGAGAGGGGGACAGTGAGAGAGAGACTGGGGGACATAGATTCAATAATCTATCCATCTAGCCAGTTAAAATATGTGTAATAAAACAATCTAATTGGTGCAATTAGTCTACAATTAAGGCTGTCATTGGTCCGTTGAAACGGCCTATTATGGCAGATTAAAGAGGTAGAGGAATCAACGTCGAGAGAGAGAGAGGGTGAGAGAGAGAGGGGCCGAGAGAGAGAGGGCGGGGCGAGAGAGAGAGGGCGAGAGAGAGAGAGAGAGGGCGAGAGAGAGAGGGGGCGAGAGAGAGAGGGGAATGTGGGATATGTGGTACAACTTTTGATTGCTGGAGCTAGGCCCAGTTTGTGTATGCCTGGAATATGTCTTTCCGTGTATTCAGGATGAGTGTGTTAATTCAGGATGAGTGTGTGTGTATTCAGGATGAGTGTATGTTTGTTCAGGATGAGTGTGTGTATTCAGAATGAGTGTGTGTTTGTTCAGGATGAGTGTGTGTATTCAGGACGAGTGTGTGTGTTCAGGCCTGCATCAATGTATAGTTTTCTAGTGTAAACATCCCATTGACATTTCTCTCCTACGTTGTGTTGGATTTTGTCGGCACACAATCAGAAGAGCGGCCATTCTGTGTGTGTGTGTGTGTGTGTGTGTGTGTGTGTGTGTGTGTGTCTGTGTGTGTGTAACAACCGTAATGAACTCACTTGGCTGCTGGATCATAAACTCCTGTGGGTTTCTATCTCCAGTCCCCCCCACACACACACACACACACACACACACACACACACACACACACACACACACACACACACACCCAGCCAGACAGTAACAAGAGAACAGGGTTTATTGCCTGTGTTTACATATGGATAATCCCTAACACAAACTCTATTCAAAGATTTACATACACACTGGCTAACAAAGACTGACCACTGTGAAACCAACAGACCTACCACTGTGGAACCAACAGACCGACCACTGTGGAACCAACAGACCTACCACTGTGGAACCAACAGACCTACCACTGTGGAACCAACAGACCTACCACTGTGGAACCAACAGACCGACCACTGTGGAACCAACAGACCTACCACTGTGGAACCAACAGACCTACCACTGTGGAACAAACAATAGCATGGTGAAGATGCTATAATTTCTGCTCGCACTCCTCTCTCTTTGTGCTTTTTCCTGTTCCCTCTCTCTCTCTCTCTCTTCCTGCTTTTTCCTGTTCCCTCTCTCTCTCTCCACCACTTCCCTCTCTCTTCATGTTTCTCCCCACCTCTCCTTTTCACACCCTTCCCTCCAGCTCCCATCTCCGCTCTCAAACCCCCTCCTCTCTCTTTTTTCTGTCTCCTTACTTTCCGCTTCTCTTCATCTCTCTCCTATTATGGAGGTAACACTAAAAGCTAAAGTGCTTTTCACAAGCTTTTAAACAAGCCTTTTACCAAGCTCACAACGATATAAAAATCCTGTGCCGCGCACACACACACACGGACACACACGCACGGACACACACGCATGCCTAACGCACGCCTAACGCGCAAACACACATGCCAGCACACACACACACCAGCACACACACACACACCAGTACACACACATATTATTTCTGTCTCTGACATTTAAATGAATTGGAGGATGAAACTATGCAGTCCTCCACCCACCTCCACCCTCTACCTGCATCTCAGATGCCACATTAACAATAACCTGTCAGGGAGTATTGAAATGAACCAACTGAAGATGAGACAGAGATTTATTTCTTTTTCGTCTGTTACTATTTTATCCAGTTAATAAGAGTTTATTCAAGAGAGGAAGAGAAGAAGTCAATCATTACAGAACCACACATATATACTTCATCTACACAAAGAGCTGCTTACCCCTTAGGGCTGCCAGGTTAAATGAGAGATAAGAGCTGCTTACCCCTTAGGGCTGCAAGGTTAAATGAGAGATAAGAGCTGCTTACCCCTTAGGGCTGCAAGGTTAAATGAGAGATAAGAGCTGCTTACCCCTTAGGGCTGCAAGGTTAAATGAGAGATAAGAGCTGCTTACCCCTTAGGGCTGCCAGGTTAAATGAGAGATAAGAGCTGCTTACCCCTTAGGGCTGCCAGGTTAAATGAGAGATAAGAGCTGCTTACCCCTTAGGGCTGCCAGGTTAAATGAGAGATAAGAGCTGCTTACCCTTAGGGCTGCCAGGTTAAATGAGAGATAAGAGCTGCTTACCCCTTAGGGCTGCAAGGTTAAATGAGAGATAAGAGCTGCTTACCCCTTAGGGCTGCCAGGTTAAATGAGAGATAAGAGCTGCTTACCCCTTAGGGCTGCAAGGTTAAATGAGAGATAAGAGCTGCTTACCCCTTAGGGCTGCAAGGTTAAATGAGAGATAAGGCTCCACTTCCTTAAAGCTTTGTACAAACAAGAACAGGTTATAACCAGTTCTCACAGCATATGTGTCTAAGAAAGGGGATTGATAAGTTTTTTAAATCCTATTCATATAGAAGAAGGATTCAGCCTTGAGCCTATAGTCGGCAACAGATCACTTCTTTGTGCGATGTCTGAAGACGATACTGGACAGCTGTGGAAAATGACCAGTTGATATAGTACATACAGTACTAACTATTCAACTCAAGCATTAACATCGCATTAGACTGTAACACAACCATTTTGCCCCAACACTCTATCTACCTCTCTGCCTCTCTGCCTCTCTGCCTCTCTGTCTCTCTGTCTCTCTGTCTCTCTGTCTCTCTGTCTCTCTGTCTCTCTGTCTCTCTCTCTCTCTCAATTCAATTACTTTTAGCTTCAAAGGCTTTATTGGCATGGGAAAGGTATGTTTACATTGTCAAAGCAAGTGAAATCGACGAAAAACAACAGGGGAAAAATCAAGGGAAATTAATGATAAAAAATGAAAAGCAAAAATGTTAAGAGAAGACTTAACAGATATGGGAGTTTATCAACATTGGATTTATTTTCTAATTCTTTGTGGATCTGTGTAATCTGAGGGAAATATGTGTCTCTAATATAGTCATACATTTGGCAGGAGGTTAGGAAGCGCAGCTCAGTTTCCACCTCATTTTGTGGGCAGTGTGCTTATGGCCTGTCTTCTCTTGAGAGCCAGGTCTGCCCTCAGCGGCCTTTCTCAATAGCAAGGCTATGCACACTGAGTCTGCACATAGTCAAAGATTTCCTTCATTGTGGGTCAGTCACAGTGATCAGGTATTCTGCCACTGTGTACTCTCTGTTTAGGGCCAAATAGCAGGTTTTCTGTGTCTCTACGTTTTTGATTGGATAGGTTTCTCGATGTCTTTCTTAGGTTTTTTGCATTCTTCATCAAACCATTTGTCATTGTTGTTAATTTTCTTAGGTGAAATGTTTTATTTGATACGGAAGCTGAGTTTACACCTTCACTATTGAAATGTTTTGTCCAAGAAGTTGTCTAAAAGGGATTGAATTTGTTTTTGCCTAATTGTTTTTTGTTAGGCTTCCACACTACTTTCCTTCCATCTATAGCATTTCTTCTTATTATTCAGTTCCTTTGGCTTTGATGCCTCATGATTGAGTATTGCTCTGTTTAAGTAGACTGTGATTTGGCTGCGATGTGAGAAGGGTGTTAGTGGGCTGACTATGAACGCTCCAAGACACTCTGGGTTGTGGCTAGAGATAAAGTAGTCTGCAATACTACTGCCAAGAATGGAGCTATAGGTGTACCTACCGTAGAAGTCCCCTTCGAAGACTACCATTGACTATGTACATTGAGGGAAAAAAGTATTTGATCCCCTGCTGATTTTGTACGTTTGCCCACTGACAAAGAAATTATCAGTCTATAATTTTAATGGTAGGTGTATTTGAACAGTGAGAGACAGAATAACCACAAAAAATCCAGAAAAACACGTGAAAAATGTTATAAATTGATTAGCATTTTAATGAGGGAAATAAGTATTTGACCCCCTCTCAATCAGAAAGATTTCTGGCTCCCAGGTATCTTTTATACAGGTAACGAGCTGAGATTAGGAGCACACTCTTAAAGGGAGTGCTCCTAATCTCAGCTTGTTACCTGTATAAAAGACACCTGTCCACAGAAGCAATCAATCAATCAGATTCCAAACTCTCCACCATGGCCAAGACCAAAGAGCTCTCCAAGGATGTCAGGGACAAGATTGTAGACCTACACAAGGCTGGAATGGGCTACAAGACCATCGCCAAGCAGCTTGGTGAGAAGGTGACAACAGTTGGTGCGATTATTCGCAAATGGAAGAAACACAAAAGAACTGTCAATCTCCCTCGGCCTGGGTCTCCATGCAAGATCTCACCTTGTGGAGTTGCAATGATCATGAGAACGGTGAGGAATCAGCCCAGAACTACACGGGAGGATCTTGTCAATGATCTCAAGGCAGCTGGGACCCTAGTCACCAAGAAAACAATTGGTAACACACTACGCCGTGAAGGACTGAAATCCTGCAGCGCCTGCAAGGTCCCCCTGCTCCAGAAAGCATTTCTTTGTCAGTGGGCAAATGTACAAAATCAGCAGGGGATCAAATACTTTTTTCCCTCACTGTACATACCCAGCATGCGACAGAGCTGCAAAAGTTATGACAGTTTTTGTTGGTTAACCTGTTGTAGTTGTGCCTATGGGGGCATATAGGGAATGCTGTCACCTCCAGGCAGGTGTTTGTCTCCCTATATGCTGAAGGTGTCAGGTTCTTGTCCAATTATGGCATTTAAAAATGTTCCTGTTTTGGTTAATTAAATAGAGTGAATTAGGTCTGCTCTCTACCAAATTAGCATACGCCCTGAGTCCCTTCCCTGTTTCACACCTGGTAGTTTGGTAGCTGGGACTACCAGCTCTCTGTAACCTAGAGGGCAACCAGTGGGTCCATCTCCTCCATACCATGTTTCTTGTAGGATGACAATGTCTGTGTTTCCAATTTATTTGGTGAAGTCCAGGTTCCTGCTAGGCCAAAGGCAGATGACCTCAGGCCTTGGATATTCCAGGATGAGATAGTGAAGGCTTTGTTTTCCAAAAAGTGTCCAATTATGTTGGTCGTGTGGTTTGGCTTCAGACCAGTTAGTGTGAACAGAGCCTGCTGAGCCTCTGGTACATTGGCCTGGGCTAGTGTAAGAGTGGGGGTTGGGCCTGTTTTCTTGCTCACGGCCTGGGCGTGTGTGTGACTTTCATGTTGAGGCTCTCATTGCGGGAGTGGTGGGCATGGGGACGGCAGGAGGGGCATATGTCTGACCTGAGGGGGCCGATATGGGTTGTGGGCATAGTTCGTTTTGGCAGGAATTGTTTGGTTGGGGTGGGGTGTGGAGGTGTCTTTTAGTGTCTTGGCGAAGGTGGGCACTGCTGCCTTGTATAGGTGGACCTGGTTGTAAAGGCTGTTCAAGTCCAAGGTGGAGTGGTGGGCCAGGTAAACATTTCATTTTGAGGCACAGTCAAGTGAAATACTTGCATTTACCCGCTGTATGGTAGCAGGGTGAACGTGTTGTCGTGGTGGCAGGGTGGAGATAACCACTTGTGCGTTGATGAAAGTCTTTCTCTCTCTCCCTCCCTGCATCCCGGGGGTTGGGGCTGGTAGATATGAGAAGCTAGAAGAATAAGTCTCCTTTACCAGTGAGGCCTAAGATGTTAATTACTTGGCATTTGGTGACACTACAACATATGGATTATGCCTTATGTACCTGCTCTCTACGCTGTGTGAGGATCAGACCTTGCTCTCTACGCTGTGTGAGGATCACACCTTGCTCTCTACGCTGTGTGAGGATCAGACCTTGCTCTCTACGCTGTGTGAGGATCAGACCTTGCTCTCTACGCTGTGTGAGGATCAGACCTACTCTCTACGCTGTGTGAGGATCACACCTTGCTCTCTACGCTGTGTGAGGATCAGACCTTGCTCTCTACGCTGTGTGAGGATCATACCTACTCTCTACGCTGTGTGAGGATCAGACCTTGCTCTCTACGCTGTGTGAGGATCAGACCTTGCTCTCTACGCTGTGTGAGGATCAGACCTACTCTCTACGTTGTGTGAGGATCAGAGCTTGCTCTCTACGCTGTGTGAGGATCAGACCTTGCTCTCTACGCTGTGTGAGGATCAGACCTTGCTCTCTACGCTGTGTGAGGATCAGACCTACTCTCTACGCTGTGTGAGGATCAGACCTTGCTCTCTACGTTGTGTGAGGATCAGACCTACTCTCTACGCTGTGTGAGGATCAGACCTACTCTCTACGCTGCGTGAGGATCAGACCTTGCTCTCTACGCTGCGTGAGGATCAGACCTTGCTCTCTAAGCTGTGTGAGGATCAGACCTTGCTCTCTACGCTGTGTGAGGATCAGACCTTGCTCTCTACGCTGTGTGAGGATCAGACCTTGCTCTCTACGCTGTGTGAGGATCAGACCTACTCTCTACGCTGTGTGAGGATCAGACCTACTCTCTACGCTGTGTGAGGATCAGACCTACTCTCTACGCTGTGTGAGGATCAGACCTTGCTCTCTAAGCTGTGTGAGGATCAGACCTTGCTCTCTACGCTGTGTGAGGATCAGACCTACTCTCTACGCTGTGAGGATCAGACCTACTCTCTACGCTGTGTGAGGATCAGACCTTGCTCTCTACGCTGTGTGAGGATCAGACCTTGCTCTCTACGCTGTGTGAGGATCAGACCTACTCTCTACGCTGTGTGAGGATCAGACCTTGCTCTCTACGCTGTGTGAGGATCAGACCTTGCTCTCTACGCTGTGTGAGGATCAGACCTTGCTCTCTACGCTGTGTGAGGATCAGACCTTGCTCTCTACGCTGTGTGAGGATCAGACCTACTCTCTACGCTGTGTGAGGATCAGACCTTGCTCTCTACGCTGTGTGAGGATCAGACCTGCTCTCTTGTATTCTCACACTCTCTTCTCCCACTCTTGCTTTCTCAGTCTCTCACTCTGTCTCTCTCTCTCTCTCTCTGTCTCTCTCTCACTCTCTCTCTTTGTCTCTCTCTCTCCAGCTCTCGCTCTCAATTCAAATTAATCCAAAGAGCTTTATTGGCATGGGAAACATTTACATTGCCAAAGCAAGTTAAATAGATAATAAACAAAAGTGAAATAAACAATACAAGTACAAAAGGGAAAATAAATCAACATACACTTACAACGGTGTTTGTTCTTCACTGGTTGCCCTTTTCTTGTGTCAACAGGTCACAAATCTGGCTGCTGTGATTGCACACCAGGTCTGCCTACAGTGGCCTTTCTCAATAGCAAGGCTATGCTCACTGAGCTCACTGTACATAGTCAAAGCTTTCCTTCAGTTGCTAATTTTTTTGTTAATTCTTTCCAATGTGTCAAGTAATTCTCTTTTTGTTTCCTCATGATTTGGTTGGGTCTAATTGTTTCCCTGTCCTGGCGCTCTGTGGAGTTTGTGTTTGTGAACAGAGCCCGAGAACCAGCTTGCTTAGGGGACTCTTCTCCAGGTTCATCTCTCTGTAGGGGATGGCTTTGTTATGGAAGGTTTGGGAATTGCTTCGTTTTAGGTGCTTGTAGAATTTAACGTCTCTTTTCTGGTTTTTGATCATTAGCAGGTATCGGCGTAATACTTCTCTGTATATATTATCTGGTGTTTTACGTTGTACGCAGAAGATATTTTTGCATAATTCAACCTGCAGAGTCTCAGTTTGGTGTTTGTCTGTTTCTCTCTCTCTCTTTGTCTCTCTCTTTGTCTCTCTCTTTGTCTCTGTCTGTCTCTCTCTCTCTCTCTGGTCAGCCCTGTTCTCTACTTTTGACATTTTAGTCATTTATCAAATGCTGTTATTGAGATCGACTTACAGTTAGTACACTCATCTTAAAGGTCCCCATCAGTCATTCTGATTCCCATGTAAAATAGCATTTCACCAATAATATGCTTGGGAGATAGAAATGCTCAAGATTTTGAATTAAAGTCATTTTTTAAGAAGGTTGAACAGCTGAGTGGGCGGGGAGGTTATATTCATGAGCTCGCTTTGACTGACAGCTCTTTGATGTACATATCTCAAGAAACTTGTAAGCACAAATCAACTCAAACATTGAAATTGCAGTAATTATATGTTTATACCTGTGTGGTATGTATTTTGTGACAAGTTCAAAGCAGCACTGATGGATGTGTTGACATGACAACTGCGTCAATTTTGACCCCCCCCCTTATTCCATGCTGGCTGAAGACCTAGCTAGCCAGTAACTAGCTAAAACCAAACACAGATGAAAGGAGAAACACATAAGTATCTTTGCCATAGATTACTTTTTTAAATTATATTTGCTGACACCCTACAGTCAGATATTGTTTCCATTTATCATCCTTGAGATGTTTCAACAACTTGATTGGAGTCCACCTGTGGTAAATTCAATTGATTGAACAAGTCATGAGGTCGAAGGAATTGTACGTTGAGCTCCAATACAGGATTGTGTCGAGGCACAGATCTGGGGAAGGGAACCAAAACATGTCTGCAGCATTGAAGGTTCCCAAAAACACAGTGGCTTCCATCATTCTTAAATAGAAGAAGTTTGGAAACACCAAGACTCTTCATAGAGCTGGCCGCCCGGCCAAACTGAGCATTCAGGGGAGAAGGACCTTGGTCAGGGAGGTGACCAAGAATACGATGGTCACTCTAACAGAACTCTGAAACTGAACATAAAAAAAGGAATACAAATAAAAACAGATATAAAAACACAAAACTAGAATAACCGTGTGTGTGTTTGTGTGTGTTAATTTCTGTCTGTGTAGTGTGGCCCATTACTATGTGTTGTCGTTGTTTTGTATGTGGATGCTCAGTGTTTTTGTATTTGCTAGCAGAATCTTGCTTGAGTATGTCCATTATATATCTTCCATATTCTTTCCTCATTTAAGTTCTAGTCATGAAGATATTATAATGCAGTCTTATTTCTGCATGGGTCAATGTGAAAAGGGAGGAACGTCTCTATTTGAAACTGATTCAGTTAGTGTGTGTGTGACAGTGTATCTCCCAGAGAGTTCCCAGGGTTCTCTCCCTCAGTATAAAGTGCTGACTGTGTGTGTTGGTGTCAGATGACAAATCTGAGGGACAAACCGCTGCTAACCGCAGACATCCTTTATATTCATAGCCTTGCTCTCCTCTCCTCCTCTCTCCTCTCCTCCTTTTTCCTCCCCTCTCCTCCATCCTACTCTCTCCTCCTCTCTACTCTCCTCTCCTCCATCCTCCTCTCCCCTCTCCTCCATCCTACTCTCTCCTCCTCTCTACTCTCCTCTCTTCCATCCTCCTCTCTCCTCTCCTCCTCTCTTCTCCTCTCTCCTCTCCTCCATCCTTCTCTCTCCACCCATCTCCTCCCCCTTCCCGCCTTCTTCTATTCTATCCTCTCCTCCTCCTGCTCCTATTCTCTCCTCTTCTCTTTAACCCCTCTCCCTAGCTCCCAAGGCATAATATAGAGGCAATAGAAAGGAGAAAGGGAGATTTGAGGAGGAGGGAGGAGGGGAGAAAAGAGGAGGGCAAGAGGTGGGAAGGGGAGGGAAATATAAAAAGCTTGGATGAAAGGGTTACAGAGGTTAAAAAGAAAGAGGAGAGGTAGGGAGAGGAGAGGAGAGGTACGGAGAGGAGAGGTAGGGAGAGGAGATGAGATGTAGGGAGAGGAGATGTAAGGAGAGAGGAGAGGAGAGGTAGGGAGAGGAGAGGAGAGGTACGGAGAGGAGAGGTAGGGAGAGGAGATGAGATGTAGGGAGAGGAGATGTAAGGAGAGAGGAGAGGAGATGAGAGGAGATGAGAGGAGAGGAGAGGAGAGGAGAGGTAGGGAGAGGAGATGAGATGTAGGGAGAGGAGATGTAGGGAGAGGAGAGGTAGGGAGAGAGGAGAGGAGAGGAGAAATGGTAAAAAAAGAGGAGAGGAAGGTGTGCTGGAGGCAAAAAGAGAGGAATGAGAGAAGAAATGAGGGATTGTGAATTAGAGAAAGATGTGTGAACTAGAGGGGTGAAAAAAAGAGGGATGGGTAGTGTCGGCATGAACAGAGAGAGGAAAACAGAGGAGGAGGAGAGGTAAAAGAGAGTCTTTCTCTAAGGGATGGGTAGTGTAGGCAAGAAAGAGGGGAGATTACAGGAGGGAAGAGGAAAGAGAGATAGAAAGAGAGTGGAGGAGGGGCAAGGAGGGGAAGCTAGATGAGAAAAGAGGGGGAGATTAGAGAGATAGAAAGAGAGTGGAGGAGGGGCAAGGAGGGGAAGCTAGATGAGAAAAGAGGGGGAGATTAGAGAGATAGAAAGAGAGGAACAAGAGAGGAGAAAAGGAAGTGTGCGGTACATCAATGCGTGACAGTGAATCATCAACCCCCTGTGAGTACTGACGAAGTGATGCACTGTGGGTAACCTCCTCTGAAGGCAAACAACACTCCCAGTGGGGAAACAAACATAAACATAAACACAAACACATACAGCTACCTAGAGACGGCTACCCAGAGACGGCTACCCAGAGACGGCTACCAAAAGCTCAGACTCTCTCTGTCTGTCTGTCTGTCTGTCTCTCTCTCTCTCTCTCTCTCTGCATGTCTGTCTGTTTGTCTCTCTCTCTCTTCAAGTCAATTCAAAGGGCTTTATTGCCATGGGAAACATATGTTTACATTGCAAAAACAAGTGAAATAGACAAGAAACAAAAGGGAAATAAACAAAATCTCTCTTTCTCTCTTTCCCGTCCATGGGAGTCGAGAGAGAGAGAGATGTTCACACAGTTAGATGTTCAGAGAGAGAGAGAGAGAGAGAGAGAAGCAGAAGGACATCACAGGAGGTCCAGATAAGAGATTGATGCACTTCACTTTGATGGACGTCTCTGTCTGTCTGTGTGTGTGTCTAATGGAGATGCAGATTGGTTTGTGCTGAGAGACACATTGTCATTAATATGATGCTCTCTCTCTCTCCCTCTCCCTCTCCCTCTCTCCCTTCCTCCCTCCCCTAATGACATACCAGTGTAACAGGGTTGTAAATGACAGTGTCTCTCTCTCCGTCCTGTTGTCTAAGCAGATTACATCTCTCTCCTCTGTTTGTGTACACACACATAATGAGACACTCCTATCAAAGACCAAGACTTAATGGGTGTGTGTTTAAGGGGCGTGTGTGTAGAGAGAGAGGGCTTAATGTAAAGGTGATAATGCATAGTTCAATACCTCCTCTGTATTGCTGGTGACACACACTGTCATTCGATATCTTTACACTGAATCTTACTGTAATGTTGCTCTTCACCATCTACTAACCTGTCATTGTGTATAAGAAGGGACTCATGCCGTTAACATGGGGGAGAAGTCATCAGGCTCGGAGCTGGAGTGCGTTGCTTAGACCACTGTGCTACGGCTGTTCACCGTGCTCTAGCAAGCCTTCCCCAAACCATAGCCCTAACCTTAACCACTCAGAATGAATGCCGAAACAGTTAACCTTTTGAGTTATTTCTGTTTTAATCTCTTAACCATGCTGAATGAATCAATACTATGTTGAATTTTAAAGGGAAACTATGAGATCTTGTTGCTGTCCCAGCCTTCCTCTGTCTTGGCTGGGAGCTCATCAACTGGTGTTGTGGCCTCAATCAGTTGGATATGAGAGAGAGAGAGAGAGACCACAAGCAAACCCTTAGATGAAAACCAAAGAGCGGGTGGGAGAGTGTTCTGTCTGAGTTGAGGTGTTGCTATCATACTTTCCAGAACGTGGCCCAAACCTTCCAGAACGTGGCCTAAACCTTCCAGAACATGGCCCAAACCTTCCAGAACGTGGCCCAAACCATCCAGAACGTGGCCCAAACCTTCCAGAACATGGCCCAAACCTTCCAGAATGTGATCCTTGAAATCAGGAATAGGTAGACCAGACGAGCAATGTGGGATGTTACGTTCTGTAACCATCACCCCACACGTGACTCCATTTGTGGGTCATTTCTCATCTACTAAATAATCTTTGTACACCTTTTTGAGATAAAGCGAGTTGGTACGTTGACACACGCACCGTTTATTTTCTCTGTCAAAATAGCAACACAATGTCCTTTACTTCCACATGAAAGGAGCTCTTGACATTTTTCAATCAGTATCGAGTCATCAAACCATCACCTGAGAGCCTCAGGAGAGAGATGCTCTCAACAAACCTTTCATATTGCCACGGTCACACACACACACACCTACAGTCTGCCCCTGTTATTATAGGAAACACACGGCTCTGTTTTATTTGAAGTGTGAAAGCTTTATTTGACGGAGTGAATGGACAAAGACAAAGCAACTATTGTCAGCGGATGTTGTAAAGCCCCTTACTCATGGTGTTATCTTTGCCCGGGGCTCTGTTTCCATTCAATTACCCTAGCGCTTGTCATACGAGGCTTAGGTATAGCTGACAAGTACGGTACAACACACACACACACACACACACACTACAAAGTACAATACTGTATATCTCTGTTTCAGCTGTCTGACAGTGAATCTCTTTGTCAATAAAAAAATAATGTTAGAGGCTGACCATTCAAACCTCATTTACCCATGATGCATTGGGACTAATGTAAGGCAGACAGTCAGTGTATGCTGTATGATGCTCATTCCAGAGATCTGGATCAAACACGTTTTGAAAAATGGCCCCAGTCTCCACTAGTTCTTCTAGTGCATTTATGTGCTTTCCTTTATAGTACTTTCTACAATAAACAAGTTCTCATATCCAGAACATTGAGGATATTATTGAGCATCATTAACCCGCTCTGTACTAGGGGTTAAAACTCTCTCTGTCACACTTGACCTGTTTACCTGTTGTGTTAGAGGAGAGGAGACAGCAGAGATAGATAATGACCTGTTAGAGGAGACAGCAGAGATAGATAATGACCTGTTAGAGGAGACAGCAGAGATAGATAATGACCTGTTAGAGGAGACAGCAGAGATAGATAATGACCTGTTAGAGGAGACAGCAGAGATAGATAATGACCTGTTAGAGGAGACAGCAGAGATATATAATGACCTGTTAGAGGAGACATCAGAGATAGATAATGACCTGTTAGAGGAGACATCAAAGATAGATAATGACCTGCTAGAGGAGAGGAGACAGCAGAGATAGATAATGACCTGTTGAGGAGACATCAGAGATAGATAATGACCTGTTAGAGGAGACAGCGGAGATAGATAATGACCTGTTAGAGGAGCCATCAGAGATAGATAATGACCTGCTAGAGGAGAGGAGACAGCAGAGATAGATGATGACCTGTTAGAGGAAACATCAGAGATAGATAATGACCTGCTAGAGGAGAGGAGGCATCAGAGATAGATAATGACCTGTTAGAGGAGAGGAGACAGCAGAGATAGATAATGACCTGTTAGAGGAGACAGCAGAGATAGATAATGACCTGCTAGAGGAGAGGAGACATCAGAGATAGATAATGACCTGTTAGAGGAGAGGAGACAGCAGAGATAGATAATGACCTGTTAGAGGAGACATCAGAGATAGATAATGACCTGTTAGAGGAGACAGCAGAGATAGATAATGACCTGTTAGAGGAGACATCAGAGATAGATAATGACCTGTTAGAGGAGAGGAGACATCAGAGATAGATAATGACCTGTTAGAGGAGAGGAGACATCAGAGATAGATAATGACCTGCTAGAGGAGACAGCAGAGATAGATAATGACCTGCTAGAGGAGACATCAGAGATAGATAATGACCTGTTAGAGGAGACAGCAGAGATAGATAATGACCTGCTAGAGGAGAGGAGACAGCAGAGATAGATAATTACCAGCTGACCTTTCACTCTCATAACATTACGTTGACACATTACTGTTATCTCCATAGCTCCAGCTGACCTTTCACTCTCATAACATTACGTTGACACATTACTGTTATCTCCATAGCTCCAGCTCACCTTTCACTTGCCCCTTATATACCATTGTGTGTGTGTGTATGCGAGTGAACAAACATTTGTGTCAGTGGATTTATGGCCTTTAGCGACCTGATGTGTTTCCTGTCGTGTGAGTTTGTGTGTCTGTAGGTGGGTTACTGGGTAGGGAAACAGCTGAAATGTGATCACAACACACACATCGTACATTGTAACAATGCGGAGGGCTCCCTTATACAGTAGCTCTGTATAGCTCCGCATTGACATGATTGGTTGATCATAGGTGGGGGCGGTACGTCCTGTATAAACACAAACTCACTTCCTTCACAACATCTCTGTTCTGCTCCACGAAGTGCAAGAGGTATGTGAATGCCCTGGATTTTGCTGAGGCCACATCGCCATCAATGCTGTACAAGATGCAGAAAACACACACAGACATACACACCCCGAGTCTTGGACACAGAGCCACAATGGCATTTGGGAAGTGACATTTGCAGGTGACATTTCATCTCTTTACAAATCCACAGCCACAGAGTGTGAACCTAATCTCAATCACCTCTCTGCCATGCCGGCTCAACACACCGGCTGTAACCATCTCAATCACCGCTCTGCCATGCCGGCTCAACACACCGGCTGTAACCATCTCAATCACCTCTCTGCCATGCCGGCTCAACACACCGGCTGTAACCATCTCAATCACCTCTCTGCCATGCCGGCTCAACACACCGGCTGTAACCATCTCAATCACCTCTCTGCCATGCCGGCTCAACACAATGGCTCTAACTCTGATGGAGAGGAGGAAAGGAATGTTCTGAAGCTTAGGATGACCTTTTCAGTTTGAATAGCTGTCATGTTATGAAAGACAGTCTGGATAATATGTTGTCTAGATAGAAGGCTGGGTGGTCTGTCTAGATAATATGTTGTCTAGATAGAAGGCTGGGTGGTCTGTCTAGATAATATGTTGTCTAGATAGAAGGCTGGGTGGTCTGTCTAGATAATATGTTGTCTAGATAGAAGGCTGGGTGGTCTGTCTAGATAATATGTTGTCTAGACAGAAGGCTGGGTGGTCTGTCTAGATAATATGTTGTCTAGATAGAAGGCTGGGTGGTCTGTCTAGATAATATGTTGTCTAGATAGAAGGCTGAGTGGTCTGTCTAGATAATATGTTGTCTAGATAGAAGGCTGGGTGGTCTGTCTAGATAAGATGTTGGCTGGTTAGTCTGTCTGGATAAGATGTTGTCTAGATAGAAGGCTGGGTGGTCAGTCTGGATAAGACGTTGTCTAGGTAGAAGGCTGGGTGGTCAGTCTGGATAAGACGTTGTCTAGATAGAAGGACGGGTGGTCAGTCTGGATAAGACGTAGTCTAGCTAGAAGGCTAGGTGGTCAGTCTGGATAAGACATAGTTTAGCTAGAAGGCTGGTTGGTCAGTCTGGATAAGACATAGTCTAGCTAGAAGGCTGGGTGGTCTGTCTGTCTGGATAAGACGTAGTCTAGCTAGAAGGCTAGGTGGTCTTTTTGGATAAGACATAGTCTAGCTAGAAGGCTGGGTGGTCAGTCTGGATAAGACATAGTCTAGCTAGAAGGCTGGGTGGTCTGTCTGTCTGGATAAAACATAGTCTAGCTAGAAGGCTAGGTGGTCTGTCTGGATAAGACGTAGTCTAGCTAGAAGGCTGGGTGGTCAGTCTGGATAGGACATAGTCTAGCTAGAAGGCTGGGTGGTCAGTCTGGATAGGACATAGTCTAGCTAGAAGGCTAGGTGGTCTGTCTGTCTGGATAAGACATAGTCTAGCTAGAAGGCTAGGTGGTCTGTCTGGATAAGACCGAGTGTAATGCTTATACTTTATGAGTTTGTTAGTGCATTTAAATGAAAGTGTCTGCAGAATACACTAAATGAATTAAAACAAAAACTGTTTTTTAGAAATTTCTGCAAATGTATGAAAGAAAATAATTATATATCAAATGTACATAAGTATTTAGACCTTTTACTCAGTACTTTGTTGAAGCACCTTTGGGTAGTTTCTCCCATTCTTCTCTGCAGACCCTCTCAAGCTCTGTCAGGTTGGATAAGGAGCGTCGCCGCACAGCTATTTTCATGTCTCTCCAGAGATGTTCGATCGGGTTCAGTGGCTGGGCCACTCAAGGACATTCAGAGACTTGTCCCGAAGCCACTCCTGCATTGTCTTGGCTGTGTGCTTAGGGTCGTTGTTCTGTTGGAAGGTGAACCATCGCCCCAGTCTGAGGTCCTGAGTGCTCTGGAGCAGGTTTTCATCAAGGATCTCTCTGTACTTTGCTCCGTTCATCTTTCCCTCGATCCTGACTAATCTCCCAGTCCCTGCCGCTGAAAAACATAATGATGCTGCCACCACCGTGCTTCACCGTAGAGATGGTGCCAGGTTTCCTCCAGACGTGATGCTTGGCATTCAGGTCAAAGACACCGTTTCCCTAGAGCACACAAAAACTATACATACCTCGGCCTAAACATCAGCGCCACAGGAAACCTCCACAAAGCTATGAACGATCTAAGAGACAAGGCTTGAAGGGCCTTCTATGCCATCTATCGGGACATAAAATTTGACATACCAATTAAGATCTGGCTAAAAATACTTGAATCAGTTTTAGAACCAATTGCCCTTTATGGTTGTGAGGTCTGGGGTCCGCTCACCAACCAATAATTAACAAAATGGGCCAAACACCAAATTGAGACTCTGCCTGCAGAATTCTGCAAATATATCCTTTTTGTACAACACAAAACACCAAATAATGCATGCAATGCAGAATTAGGCCGATACCCGATAATTATCAAAATCCAGAACAGAGCCATTAAATTCTACAACCACCTAAAAGGAAGCAATTCCCAAACCTTCCATAACAAAGCTATCACCTACAGAGAAATGAACCTGGAGAAGAGTCCCCCTAAGCAAGCTGGTCCAGACCCACAAAGAATTCGAAAACAAATCCAATTTTGATAAACTCTCATATCTATTGTGTGAAATACCACAGTGTGCAATCACAGCTGCAAGATTTCTGACCTGTTGCCAACAAGAAAAGGGCAACCAGTGAAGAACAAACACCATTGTAAATACAACCCATATTTATTTATTTTCCATTTTGTAGTTTAACTATTTGCATATTGTTACAACACTGTATATAGGTATAATATGACATTTGAAATTTATTTATTATTTTGGAACTTTTGTGTAATGTTTACTGTTCATTTTGTATTGTTTATTTAACTTTTTTTTAAATTATCTATTTCCCTTGCTTTGGCAATGTAAACATGTTTCCCGTGCCAATAAAGCCCCTTGAATTGATAGAGATAGAGAGAGAGAGAGGATGTAACAGAGTGAAGGATGTTGGTTTCTGCTGTCATCTGTTCTCTTCTCATGGTGATGCAGGCTCAGTGAGCATAGCCTTGCCATTGAGAAGGGTAGACACAGGAAAACCTGGCTCCCTGTAGAGGAAAGGCTGTGCAACCACTACACAACAGCGGAACCTAAGACAGAGCTGCATTTCCTGACAAAAATGTAAAAAATTTAAAACAATTAGAGAGTGTCATTTCCCCAAATTTGAAACCCTTATTGAAGGTTTCAGCAGCTGTTTGAATACGATAGTTGAGAGGTGTTGTGTTGCGGGAGACACAGAGAATCCGGCGTAGAAAGTTCTACTTTCTAATGTGCCCCCATTTGTTAGAGATGAAGTGGTGGAGCGAGACTCATCTCATCATGGTCAACTTGTATCTACAATAAAAAAAAAATATTTTTGGATGCAAAACTCCTTTGCTGAAACATGTCGTGTCTCATAGGAGACAAGTGCACATGATTTTGAAGAAGGATACTGACAAACTGAGTTTAGCGTTCATTTTTAAGATGGACTGATTTTATTATGTGTTCTACGCTTCTACTGAGTCAATGAAATTCTTTGGCTGCAGGAGAGAGGGGCATTTGGTACGTTATTGTCCAGAGAACGAGCTGGCAGAGCCTGGCAGCAGCTGTAGTGCTGGTGCAGCTAAAGCACCTCCACGAAGGGATGAACATGCTAAGGGTTCAGGGGAAGGTGGGAAGATGTGGTTGGAAAAATAGGAAAGGAGAGCGGTGTGGCTACGGGGGCAACTGTGGTGGATCAGAGCAAAGAGGGAGGGGAAACAGCTGCTGAGACTGTGACTGGGATCGCTGAAAATGAAATTGGAGTTCAAGAGGAGATTGAAACAATGGAAAATTAAGCAGTTGTTTTCAAAGTACCGAGGAAGAGGAAGAATTTAATTGGTGGTGAAGGTTCTAATCCCAAGAGGAAGGTAGAGATTGATAAATCAGTTGAGGACAAACAGGTTGTAGAGATGGTGGAGTTTTCCTCTGTGGAGGATAGAGAGAGTGAGTCATCTGACGCATCACAACAAAATAGCGAGAGGAATGGGGTGGAAGGGAGGTATGGGATTGAGAAGGTATGTCAATTTCTGAAATTGACAAAAGGGAAGAAATATATGCAAAATTATAATGTAACTTTGTTTATTGAATCAGCAAAGGTTCTGATGTCAAAAATATCAGGGGGAGGTTTGACAAGCCCTGAAATCGCTAGACTCAAGAAAGTTGTCACGAGAGTGACAAGTGATTTAAATAATGAAAGAGTTCAGTCGCAGCCATAACTCTGTAAAGAGACGTGTTTTCTGAGTTCAGTCACAGCCATAACTCTGTAAAGAGATGTGTTTTCTGAGTTCAGTCACAGCCATAACTCTGTAAAGAGATGTGTTTTCTGAGTTCAGTCTCAGCCTTAACTCTGTAAAGAGATGTGTTTTCTGAGTTCAGTCGCAGCCATAACTCTGTAAAGAGATGTGTTTTCTGAGTTCAGTCACAGCCATAACTCTGTAAAGAGATGTGTTTTCTGAGTTCAGTCACAGCCATAACTCTGTAGAGATGTGTTTTCTGAGTTCAGTCTCAGCCTTAACTCTGTAAAGAGATGTGTTTTCTGAGTTCAGTCTCAGCCTTAACTCTGTAAAGAGATGTGTTTTCTGAGTTCAGTCTCAGCCTTAACTCTGTAAAGAGATGTGTTTTCTGAGTTCAGTCGCAGCCGTAACTCTGTAAAGAGATGTGTTTTCTGAGTTCAGTCGCAGCCGTAACTCTGTAAAAAGATGTGTTTTCTGAGTTTAGTCTCAGCCGAAACTCTGTAAAGAGATGTGTTTTCTGTTTCTTACTCTGTATATTTTCCAGCCATGAGCAGACAGTGTTAACATTTCTTCTTTAAACTTAAATGGGGCGAGAGACGTTAAAAAAAGAGCAGTAGTGGGGGGGGGACTTTTTTTAAACACCTTATTGTAACATGAACTATGTGATATTTGTCAAAGTCAAAATGGAGGCATGAGACAGTACACATGGGCTAATGTGAACACAATCTCTCTGGCCAGGTTAGATAGGTTTTATTGTTTTGAGCATCAATCTCAGGTCTGTAAGTCAAGTGTGATAACCCAAGTGGGATTTTCTGATCATTGTTTAGTAACAGAGATGGTGTACATTAACGCTGTAAAACACAAAAGTGCATACTGGCATTTTAATATAATTTTATTGAGTGATGGTCACTCCAGGAAATGTTTTCGTTTTTTTCTGGGAGAGGTGGAGGTCTCAAAAGGACAGTTTTGTATCCCTTCAACAGTGGTGGGATATAGGGAAAATCCAGATTCCACAATTCTGAAATCAGTACACGATGAATGTCACCAGAGACATCACCAAATCAATGAATGCCCTAGAGTCTGAAATAGAGGAACTCCTGACGTTGGTTGAGACCACAGGAGATCGAGGCCATACAAAAAAAAAAAAAAAAAAAGCAACATTGGTAGACCTTCTGGGTATCAGAGCACATGGGGCATTGTGAGAAGTACGTTTCAGGGAATCTCTGAAATGGATGCCTCATCCAAATTTTTCTTCGGTTTAGAGAAAAAGAATGGACAAAGAATAATTATTCATTGCCTCAAATCAGCTGTTACACAGGAGCTCACTAGCCCTGGTGAAATTAGAAAGAGGGCAGTAGAGTTCTATGCTGAGCTCTACAAGTGTGAGAATAAAGTCCTCAACTGGCAGCTTCATTAAATAGTACCCGCAAAACACCAGTCTCAACGTCAACAGTGAAGAGGCGACTTCGGGATGCTGGCCTTCTAGGCAGAGTTCCATTGTCCAGTGTGTTCTTTTGCCCATCTTAATCTTTTCTTTTTATTGGCCAGTCTGGCATATGGCTTTTTCTTTGCAACTCTGCCTAGAAGGCCAGCATCCCGGAGTCGCCTCTTCACTGTTGACGTTGAGACTGGTGTTTTGCAGGTCACATGCGCTGAATACAACAGGTGTAGAAATGCTTACTTACAAGCCCTTAACCAACAATGCAGTTTTAAGAAAATACCTAAAAAAAAGTAAGAGATAAGAATAACAAATAATTAATCTCTTGGGGATTGGTGGAACGCTAGCAGTCCACTTACGACAACATCCGGTGAAATTGCAGAGCGCGAAATTCAGTCAGGTCTCTGACCCCCTCCCTCTAGGCTGTCTCATCGTTGTCGGTGAGCAGGGCTACCACTGTTGTGTCATCAGCAAACTTAATAATGGTGTTGGAGCCGTGCCTGGCCATGCAGTCATGAGTGAACAGGGACTACAGGAGGGGACTGAGCATGCACTCCTGAGGGGCCCCCGTGTTAAGGATCAGTGTGGCGGATGTGTTGTTACCTACCCTTACCACCAGTGGGCAGCCCGTCAGGAAGTCCAGGATCCAGTTGCAGAGGGAGGTGTTTAGTCCCAGGGTCCTTAGCTTAGTGATGAGCTTTGAGGGCACTATGGTGTTGAACGCTGAATTAACTGTTTTGCTGCGAGACAAGACTCCGCTGAAAGCCAGGCGTAGCAGTGGTAAAGTGTTGGGACTGCTGTTGGGACTCTGCGGTTGGGACAGCTTTATGTAGGCCCTAACAGTTTGTCACCGTTATAGTGCAATTCATGTATTGTTTAGTGTTGTGTTGTGTAGTTGCTTTGCTGGCATGCATCCCATGTTTTTATTTTTGTCCCTACCAAGATGTACATGCTAAAATCGCCACTGGACACAGCAGTTCCTTGATGGTCTCCCTCAGGTGGATGCAGAAGCTCAGGTTGAACTAGTGCAAACATTTTCTTTGCAGGCGCTATGCACTGCATTAAAAGGCATGGAAATTGGAAGGGCACCAGGCATTGATGGGCTTCCCATTTACTTTTTTTAAGTAATTTGGGGCCATGTTGGGAGAGGATTGGCTAGCAGTAGTTAACATTAGTTTGACTGGAGGGTTACTACTGATAAGCTGCAGAAGGGCTGTCCTCACCCTACTGCCAAAAAAGGGTGACCCTATGGAGGTGAAGAACTGGAGGCCGGTGGCTTTTCTGTGCACTGATTATAAGATCCCGTCCAAGGCTTTGTCCAATAGGCTGAGGGAGGTGATGGGGTAAATCATACCGACCAGTCCTACTGTGTTCCCGGCAGGAAGATAGGGGTAACATTTCCCTGATTCTGGATTTAGGGCTATTGGGTTGGATGCTGGTTTCATTTCAATTGATCAGAAAAGGGCATTTGACCGAGTTGAACAACAGTACTTATGGCACACTTTTGATGCGTTTGGTTTCAGATCTGGTTTTATTGCCATTATCAGGGTGATATATGGTGACGTTGAAAGTGTTCTGAAAGTTAACGGTAACTTGAGTGCACCTTTTAAAATTAAAAACTTCTTCAGCATTGGTGGGTCCCCTGCGGGACGGTTGAGCTAACATAGGCTAATGCGACTAGCATGAGGTTGTAAGTAACAAGAACATTTCCCAGGACATAGACATATCTGATATTGTCAGAAAGCTTAAATTCTTGTTAATCTAACTGCATTGTCCAATTTACAGTAGCTATTACGGTGAAAGAATACCATGCTATTGTTTGAGGAGAACACACAGTTTGGAACATGAAAACTATTAATAAACAAATGAGGCACATTTGGGCAGTCTTGATACAACATTTTGAACAGAAATGAAATGGTACGCTGGATCAGACTAAAACTTTGCACATACACTGCTGCCATCTAGTGGCCAATATCTAAATTGCATCTGGGATGGAATAATATATTTTTGCCTTTCTCTTACATTTCAAAGATGATGATCTTTGTATTATCTTTTACCATATATAATGTGTTATATTCTCCTACATTCCTTTCTCATTTCCAAAAAGAAAATGCATATCCTTGCTTCAGGGCCTGAGCTACAGGCAGTTAGATTTGGGTATCTCATTTTAGGAGAAAATTGAAAAAAATGGTCTGATCCTTAAGAGGTGTGTAAAGTGTGTAGAGGTATTAGGGTGTTCTTTGTCAGGAATGTTATATGCCATCGCTATTTAGCCACTACTAAATAGCATTAGAAATTGCATTGGAGGGGTGTACCTTTCAGAGGAAATTCCTCTTATTCGTCTCTCAGCCTATGTTGATGATGTAGTTATTTTAGTGAAAAATTAAGCAGACGTGGATAGTTTGAGTCTCATAGTTGATCGGTTTAGGGGAATATCCTCTGCAAAGGTAAATTGGGGAAAAAGTTGTGCTTTACAGATTGGAAAATGGTCTGGAGGCATCATGGCTTTGCCAGGGGGGCTGGAATGGTGTAAGGGAGGTTTTACGTATCTTGGAGTGTATCTAGGGGATAAGGGTACAATGGAAAATTGGAACGGGGTGGTTGAAATGGTGGAAGGGAGGATGAGGAGATGGCGTTGGTTGTTATCTCGTATGTCATACAGGGGGCACACTATTATTGTCAACAATGTGGTTGCCGCTGCACTGTGGCATCGGTTGTCATGTTCAAATCAAATCAAATTTGCAAGTGTAGCTAAATGCTTGTGCTTCTAGTTCCGACCATGCAGTAGTATCTGAGTAATCTAACCATTTCACAACAACTACCTTATACACACAAGTGTAAAGGATTGAATACGAGTATGTACATATAAATATATGGATGAGCGATGTCTGACCGGCATAGGCAAGATGCAGTAGATGGTGTATAGTACAGTATATACATGTGAGATGAGTAGTGTAGGATATGTAAACATTATATAAATGGCATCGTTTAAAGTGGCTAGTGATACATTTATTACATACTTTTTAATTATTAAAATGGCTAGAGATTTGAGTCGATGGCCGAACGGCATAGGCAAGATTCAGTAGATGGTATAGAGTAAAGTGTATACATTTGATATGAGTAATGTCGGATATGTAAACATTATATACAAAATTGTTTAAAGTGGCTAGTGATACATTTAAGTCAGTATGTTGGCAGCAGCCACTCAATGTTAGTGGTGGCTGTTTAACAGTCTGATGGCCTTGAGATAGAAGCTGTTTTTCAGTCTCTCGGTCCCAGCTTTGATGCACCTGTACTGACCTCGCCTTCTGGATGATAGTGGGGTGAACAGGCAGTGGCTTGGGTGGTTGTTGTCCTTGATGATCTTTTTGGCCTTCCTGTGACATCGGGTGGTGTAGGTGTCCTGAAGGGCAGGTAGTTTACCCCTGGTGATGCGTTGTGCAGTCCTCACTACCCTCTGGAGAGCCTTACGGTTGTGGGCGGAGCAGTTGCCGTACCAGGCAGTGATACAGCCCGACAGGATGCTCTCGATTGTGCATCTGTAGAAGTTTGTGAGTGTTTTTGGTGACAAGCCAAATTTCTTAAGCCTCCGCTGTTGCGCCTTCTTCACCACACTGTCTGTGTGGGTGGACCATTTCAGTTTGGCCGTGATGTGTACGCCGAGGAACTTAAAACTTTCCACCTTCTTCACTACTGTCCCGTCGATGTGGATAGGGGGGTGCTCCCTCTGCTGTTTCCTGTCCACGATCATCTCCTTAGTTTTGTTGGCGTTGAGTGAGAGGTTATTTTCCTGACACCACACTCCGAGGGCCCTCACCTCCTCCCTGTAGGCCGTCTCGTCGTTGTTGGTAATCAAGCCTACCACTGTAGTGTCGTCAGCAAACTTGATGATTGAGTTGGAGGCGTGCTTGGCCATGCAGTCATGGGTGAACAGGGAGTACAGGAGAGGGCTGAGAACGCACCCTTGTGGGGCCCCAGTGTTGAGGATCAGCGGGGTGGAGATGTTGTTTCCTACCCTCACTACCTGGGGCCGTCCCGTCAGGAAGTCTAGGGCCCAGTTGCACAGGGCTGGGTCGAGACCTATGGTCTCGAGCTTATTGACGAGTTTGGAGGGTACTATGGTGTTAAATGCTGAGCTGTGGTCGATGAACAGCATTCTTACATAGGTATTCCTCTTGTCCAGATGGGTTAGGGCAGTGTGCAGTGTGATTACGATTGCGTCGTCTGTGGACCTATTGGGACGGTAAGCAAATTGGAGTGGGTCTAGGATGTCTGGTAGGATGGAGGTGATATGATCCTTGACTAGTCTCTCAAAGCACTTCATGATGACGGAAGTGAGTGCCACGGGGCAATAGTCATTTAGCTCACTTACCTTAGCTTTCTTGGGAGGAGGAACAATGGTGGCCCTCTTGAAGCATGTGGGAACAGCAGACTGAGATAAGGATTGATTAAATATGTCCGTAAACACACCAGCCAGCTGCTCTTGAGGACACGGCCAGGGATGCCATCTGGGCCGGCAGCCTTGCGAGGGTTAACACGCTTAAATGTTTTACTCACGTTGGCTGCGGTGAAGGTGAGCCCGCATGTTTTGGTAGCGGGCCGTGTCAGTGGCACTGTATTGTCCTCAAAGCGAGCAAAGAAGTTGTTTAGTGTGTCTTGGAGGACATCGTGGTCCGTGACGGGGCTGGTTCTCTTTTTGTAGTCTGTGATTGACTGTAGACCCTGTCACATTCCTCTCGTGTCTGAGCCGTTGAATTGTGACTATACTTTGTCTCTATACTGACGCTTAGCTTGTTTGATTGCCTTGCGCAGGGAATAGATACACTGTTTGTATTCAGTCATGTTTCCGGTCGCCTTACCCTGGTTTAAAGCAGTGGTTCGAGCTTTCAGTTTTGTGTGAATGCTGCCATCAATCCACAGTTTCTGGTTGGGGAAGGTTTTAATAGTTGCTTTGGGTACAACATCACCGATGCACTTGCTAATAAACTCACTCACCGAATCAGCGTATACTTCAATGTTGTGATCTGATGCAATCCGGAACATATCCCAGTCCACGTATCCCAGTCCACGTGCTTGGTCGGACCAGTGTTGAACAGACCAGAGCACGGGCGTTTCCTGTTTTAGTTTCTGTCTGTAGGCTGGGAGCAACAAAATGGAGTCATGGTCAGACTTGCCGAAAGGAGGGCGGAGAATGGCCTTGTATGCATCACGGAAGTTAGAATAACAATGATCCAGGGTTTTCCCGGCCCGGGTAGCACATTCGATATGCTGATAAAATTTAGGGAGCCTTGTTTTCAGATTAGCCTTGTTAAAATCCCCAGCCACAATAAATGCAGCCTCAGGATATGTGGTTTGCAATTTACATGGAGTCCAATGAATTTCTTTCAGCGCCGTTGATGTGTCAGCTTGAGGGGGGATGTATGCGACTGTGATTATAATCGAGGAGAATGCTCTTGGTAGATAATGCGGTCGGCATTTGATTGTAAGGAATTCAATGTCAGGTGAACAAAAGGACTTGAGTTCCTGTATGTTGTTATGATCACACCACGACTCGTTAATCATCAGACACACACCCCCGCCATTCTTCTTACCAGATAGATGTTTGTTTCTGTCGGTGCGATGCATGGTGAAACCAGGCGGCTGTACCGACTCTGATAACGTGTCCTGAGTGAGCCATGTTTCCATGAAGCAAAGAACGTTGCATTCTCTGATGTCTCTCTGGAAGGCAATCCTTGCTCGGATTTCGTCTACCTTGTTGTCCAGAGACTGGACATTGGCAAGTAGTATACTCGGGAGCAGTGCGCGATGTGCTCGTCTACGTAGCCTGACCAGAACACCGCCCCGTCTACCCCTTCTCCTTCGCCGCAGTTGTTTTGGGTCGCCAGCTGGGATCCAGTCTATTGTCCTAGTTGGTGAACCAAACAGAGGATCCGCTTTGGAAAAGTCGTATTCCTGGTCGTAATGTTGGTAAGTTGACGTTGCTCTTATATCCAATAATTCCTACCGGCTGTATGTAATAAAACTTAAGATTTCCCGGGGTAACAATGTTCAGAGCCACCATCTGGCCTTCTGGCTAAAATACAGGCGATTATTGTAGATTTATTTTGGGATACATATCATTGGGTTCCACAAAATTATTTGCATTTGTCAAAAGAGGAGGAGGGACAAGGTCTTGTACAGTGGCTTGCGAAAGTGTTCACCCCTCTTGGCATTTTCCTATTTTGTTGCCTTACAACCTGGAATTAAAATTGATTTTTTGGGGGGGTATGTATCATTTGATTTACACAACATGCCTGCCACTTTGAAGATACCAAATATTTTTTATTGTGAAACAAACAAGAAGACAAAAAAACAGAAAACTTGAGTGTGCATAACTATTCACCTCCCCAAACGGCAATACTTTGTAGAGCCACCTTTTTCAGCAATTACAGCTGCAAGTCTCTTGGGGTATGTCTCTATAAGCTTGGCACATCTAGCCACTGGGATCTTTGCCCATTCTTCAAGGCAAAACTGCTCCAGCCCCTTCAAGTTGGATGGGTTCCTGCTGGTGTACAGCAATCTTTAAGTCACACCACAGATTCTCAATTGGATTGAGGTCTGGGCTTTGACTATGCCATTCCAAGACATTTACATGTTTCCCCTTAAACCACTTGAGTGGTTAGGGTCATTGTCTGCTTAGGGTCATTGTCCTGCTGGAAGGTGAACCTCCGTCCCAGTTTCAAATCTCTGGAAGATTGAAACAGTTTTCCCTCAAGAATTTTAGAATAAAGGTTTAGAATGAAGATAAATTGAAGAATAGAAAAAGACACTCCTTGGAGGGTTAAACTGGGTATTGGTGACAAGGTAAAGACACTGTACAAGCCACCATTACAAAAGGGCACTGGTGACATGCAGCTTTTATTGAACCTCTATTTAACCAGGCAAGTCACTTAAGAACATGTTCTTATTTACAATGACAGCCTGCCCTGGCCAAACCCGGACCACGCTGGGCCAATGACAGCCTGCCCCGGCCAAACCCGGACCACGCTGGGCCAATGACAGCCTGCCCCGGCCAAACCCGGACCACGCTGGGCCAATGACAGCCTGCCCCGGCCAAACCCGGACCTCGCTGGGCCAATGACAGCCTGCCCCGGCCAAACCCGGACCACGCTGGGCCAATGACAGCCTGCCCCGGCCAAACCCGGACCTCGCTGGGCCAATGACAGCCTGCCCCGGCCAAACCCGGACCACGCTGGGCCAATGACAGCCTGCCCCGGCCAAACCCGGACCACGCTGGGCCAATTGTGTGCCGCCCTATTGGACTCCCAATCACGGCCGGATGTGATACAACCTGGATTAAAACCAGGGACTGTAGTGACGCCTCTTGCACAGAGATGCAGTGCCTTAGATTACTGCGCCACTCGGGAGTCCCATGGAGGGTTTTGCATGGCATCATTGCAGTTAATGCTTTTGTATCTGTTATTAACTCAGATGTTGGAGATGGATGTCCTTTTTGTAACATAAGAGAACAATGGTTCAGTGTTTTATGGAGTGTGAGAGGATAAAGCCTCTCAGCTGTAAACAAAGTACTGGAGTGTTTGTTTACAGCTGAAGGGGAGATTTTCAATAACACTGTTTTTATTTTGGGGTTTCAATATAGTAAGCCACAGAAAAGAAAATGTCAAATGTTCCATTTTATTTTGGGACAAGCAAAGATGTCAATTTTTTTGAGTAGGAAACATAAAATAGACACGGGATATGGGCAGGATGTAAGATGTGCTTTTAAAGGCTTAGTCAAAGCCAGAATAAAATTGGATTTCTCGGCTGTAAAAGATCTCCCATTGTTTAAGGAGAAGTGGGCTTACGAAGGAGCGGTTTGTTTTGTATGGGAGGGGAAACTATTTTTTTGTTGATGAAATTAGTTTATATGCTTTTTATTGAATTTAATACATTTTATTTAGGAATGACACATTTGTTGTTTAATTTCTGAAAAGGCACAGTGTGCCATTATTTGTGTTAATAATTAAGTATAAAATAAAGGTTTTATAAACAAACAAAAAACTCTCATTATCTCTCTCTCTCTCTCTCTCTCTCTCTCTCTCTCTCTCTCTCTCGTCTCTCTCTCATTCTCTATCTCTTGTCTCTCGCTCTCTTTCACTCTCATTATCTCTCTACCCCCGCCTTTCTTTCTCTCTCTCTTTTCCAGGCGCCTGTAATGACTTAACCAATAAATTATTAATGCCAAAAATCAGAGTGTTGCTGTGTTTGTGTGTTGAATATTTATATTACAAATGAAACAAGTCATTTGCCAGATGGTTGCAGTCATAAGTCTCAGCCTTTCTGTTGTTAATATCTGGGGACAGTTTCCGTTTCGTGTGTGTTCCTATTTATTCGTAAGTAGACATTTTCTATGAGTTGGTCAGTACAGCTGAGACCACTCAATACACAACTAACAGTGTAATATGAAAAATGATCTCCCTGCAGCCCTATGCTACTGACTGTCTCATCGACCTGCATGGCAGACAAAATATGTTGGTCAGTTGGAGGGGGAGAGAGAGAGATGGGGAGAGATGGGGAGAGAGAGATAGACCTAGAGTTCTCTAACCGTCTCCTTGCCTTACAGGCCCCAGTCGCTCTCTTGAGCGCCACTGGGTCTCCGGCAGTCATCAGTTTGGTTTTCTGAGAGAGGAGGAGGGGGAGAGGAAGGGCCAGCACTCTCACTAGAGGAGCAGTCACTATTCTCAAGGGGAGGAACTACACTACACTAACTCAGACCCACAATACAAACAGCTTCTATGGAGGAGTCCTCATGTCACTCCTATGACGATTGCTCTTCATTCTCCAGTAAAGGACATGAACATAACATGACACAGAGCCTCAAAGTGTCTCTACGTATACTCTGTGATACACACACAGACAGACAGAGAGAGACACACACAAATACACACACAGACACAAACATAGTCAAAAGCACACACAGACAGGCAGAGAGAGAGAGACATACACACATACCCACACAGACACAAACATGCACACAAACACACACAGACAGACAGAGAGAGAGAGACATACACACACAGACACAAACATACAAACACAGACAGACAGAGAGAGAGACACACACACATACAAAGACACAAACATACACACACAGACAGAGAGAGAGAGAGACACACACAGACAGACAGAGTGAAACACACACACACACACACAGAGACACACACAGTATTCATAGCATCTCTCTAGGGGAGGGTTGGTATCTTCTCATCTGACTGTCAGCAACACAGAGAGAGAATGAAAGATGGGAGGAACAGAAAAGGAGTGAAGACAAGAGTGCAGGATGAGGAGAGAAGAAGAGTGGAAACCAATTTAACTAGACAAGAGAAGAAGAGCAGAGGAGAAGTGGAGGAGAGGAAGAAGAGGACCTGATTGACAGTGATTGGTATGCACAAGAGCGATAAGTCCCCTCTCATTCCCTGCCTCTCTCTCTCTCTCTCTCTCTCTCTCTCTCTCTCTCTCTCTCTCTCTCTCTCTCTCTCTCTGTCTCTCTCTCTCTCACTCTCTCTCTCTGTCTCTCTCTCTCTTTCTCTCTGTCTCACTCTCTCTCTCTCTCTCTCTCTCTCTCTCTCTCTCTGATAAATAAAACTTTAAAGGACAAGGGCACTTCTCTTTTTAATTGCCTGACACACTCTCTCTGTCCGCAAACAGTCTGTTATTAGCTGCAGATTGGCCACTTTATTCTGACCTAACACCAGGGGGACTCTGTCCTGAATGGGGAAATAGGACTCCTCTTCTATCTCTGTTACCACCCACAGTGACACCAGATTTAGGTTTATAAACTGTTGACAACTTTGTCTTCATCTCAAACACACTTGGCTGTCATTTCACCCCAAATGCACTTACCATTTCCAACCACTCCTGTTGCTGTGAACAAAGTTGAGCTGATGAGCGATGCCCAGAGGGGTTTCTGGGGGATTCTACTGTTGCTATAGCGACCTTTGTGGCTGGCTGCACTGCTGTTCTCTTCTATTCAGCTCTCGTAGACACACACACTTGCGTGCGTTCACATACACTCACATAGTGTGTTGGAATCCAATCCTGTTCACTTTCGTGTGTACACATACACTCACAGTGTGTTGGAATCCAATCCTGTTCACTTTCGTGTGTACACATACACTCACAGTGTGTTAGAATCCAATCCTGTTCACTTTCGTGTGTACACATACACTCACAGTGTGTTGGAATCCAATCCTGTTCACTTTCGTGTGTGCGCTCTCACACGGACGTTAATGCTGGGCAATGCATTGCAAAGCAGACCAATCAAAATGTATGCCTCTTCCGGAGTATGGTGGAGGTAATTATGATCTAGGGACTTTCTGTTGGGGTTTTGGGGTGTTTTTTTGAGGCAATAAACAGGTGGATCTTGAGATTTGATGAAGATCTTTGGGGAACGGAGCAGGTGCTTGTAGTCTGACAGTTTCCCACACTGACGTATCTCTGACTCAGATGATAGTTGATTCATTGTAAAGACTTTTGATAGTGGTTTATTTCTGGTCTGTTTCCATTTTGAGATGTTTTTTTTCCTCTTTTGATTTGGTTTTGGTGCGATTGTTCTCTCTCTCGATGAGAGGACAGGAGAAAGGAGAGAAGCAGAGGAAAGGAGAGAAGCAGAGGAAAGGAGAGAAGCAGAGGAAAGGAGAGAAGCAGAGGAAAGGAAAGAAGTGGTGAAAGAGAGGGTAGACAGGAAAGCAGAGGAGGGGAATGGGGAGAGGAGATGAGGGAGAGGAGGAAAGGGATTTGAGCTGGGGTGTACTGGGCTGCTGTGTTGAGGTGGGGATTTGGGGTGGGGGTGGGATTTCAGATTGTGTCAGGGGATCAACTCATTCAGCACCTCAAATGGCTTTCAAAAATCAATCTTACACACACACATACACACACACACACACTTTACTCACAGAGGTGCACGCACACACACACACACACACACACACACTGCACACACGGACTCCACACACACACACACAAACCCATTCATAGGTGTAGAGATCAGTGCACTATCGATCTGCTTCTGCCTGGCCGTGATTAAACCAAACACACACAGGTTTCCAGTGTGAACCTCATCAGATTTAGTTCTAGCTGATGGCGTTGGAGACTGATATGAAGGACTGCCAATACAACCCTGTATTACAGACTTTTGTAAAATAGACACAAATTGCTTATTGGAAACTTGTGACAGGCACACGAAAAAGTATTTTTTTACGTGTGCAGTACATGATTTTGTATAGAGTGAATTTCAATCACAGATAAAGACAGTAGGTTACTTAAGACAGAAATTGTAGGAGGGAGGTTGGTCGGGGAGGTTGCGAAAGTCTAGCAACCCAAAGGTTGCGTGTAAAAACCTCCTCAGGGACAACTTTAGCATTTCAGCTAATAGCAACTTTGTAACGACTTACTACTTTTTAGCTACTTTGCAACTACTTAACATGTTAGCTAACCCTAACCTTAACTCTTTAACTACTTAACATGTTAGCTAACCCTAACCTTAACCCTTAACCCCTATACCTAACCTTTACTCCCTAACCCTAACCTTAACCCCTAGCCTAGCTAACATTAGCCACCTAGCTAGCCTAGCTAACGTTAGCCTCAATAAATTGTAATTTGTGTAATGTACACAAATGCGTTGTGATGAAAAACGTGTAACAAACACGAAAAAGTTGACTTTTTCATGTGCTGGTCGTGCATTTCAAATAAGTAATTTGTGTCGATTTCACAATAAGCTGTGATAGTATGTTAGCCATTAATTCACTTAAAGACCTAATGCATCAGCTGCTGCAATCCACACACACACACACACACACCAGCCAGATCACTCAAGATTGGACGTCTGTCCATGTCCTGAGGACGCTGGCAAATGCCTTTCAAACCGACCACTAGGGGCAACAGTAAGCGCTATTACCATCAAGTAGGCTTGGGATTTGCCAGGGCGTTGTGGACGGGAGAGGCAGATGGGTGTAATCCCATGACTCTGGATCCAAAGGTCGCATGTTAAATAAAGGTTAAATTAAATTAAATTAAATAAAAGTTCAATCCCAGCTGTTTTTAACTTTTTTGTTTTTAACCCCAAGACCTTAACCATTCAGAATGAGTGTCTAAACGTAATGTTTTTAACCCTATCCAAGACCTTAACCCTTAACTTAAAAACACTTTGAAATTTGACGTTTGGAAAAACGTGGATAAACGTCAACGAATCTGAAGTTAAAATTTGTAAAAAACGTGAGATCTTGTTGCACACACACACACACACACACACACACTTCTTCACTTGAAGATTTTCACAGTAGAAAAGCAGTTACATTGTTGAGACTTACCTGCAAGCTGTGCGTCCGTGTAGTGCTGCATGCTGGATCTGTGTGTTAATGTGTGTCTATCTATCTTTCTCCTGAAGGAGCTGCAGTTTGAGAGGCTGACCCGTGAGCTGGAGGCAGAGAGACAGATTGTAGCCACCCAGCTGGAGAGATGCAAGCTGGGCTCTGAGACCGGTGGAAGTATGAGCAGCATCAGGTAACACACCTGTGTGTGTGTGCGTGTGTGTGTGTGTGTGTGCACGTGTGTGTGTGTGTGTGTTGTGTGTGTAGAACGGCCATTTAGCTCCCAGGGTGGAACTCTCTTTATAGGCATTCTCTCAGGGGGACACATTAATCTGTGACACCCTCTGACACTATCTGCACACCTTGAATTGAACTGGGAGGACACATTTATATGTGACACCCTCTGACTCTATCTGCACACCTTGAAATGAACTGAGAGGACACATTTATATGTGACACCCTCTGACTCTATCTGCACACCTTGAAATGAACTGAGAGAATAACAATTGTTGGTCTCTAGTCCTATTGTGTGTGTGTGAGGGGGATGTGTGATGTGTATGTGAGGGGGATGTGTGTGTGTGTGTGAGGGGAATGTGTGTGTGTGTGTGTGTGTGTGTGTGTATGTGAGGGGGATGTGTGTGTGTGATGTGTGTGTGTGTGAGGGGGATGTGTGATGTTTGTGTGTGTGTAGGTGTACGGCCAAGCTAACTGTCGTCATGGGAGAAATACTTTAATATTCGCGTGTTAATTAGAATGGCCCTAGATTGTCCAAAAACTGTTAAATTATGTTTCGAAATTATGAGTCTGACCTTGGTGTCAGCAGACAACGGAGAAAGAGCACTTCATGGAAAGAGGGAAGAGGATGATGAAGGAAGGAGATATTGAGTAGAGCAGGGGGGAGAAAGAGAGGAGAGGATGATGAAGGAAGGAGATATTGAGAGAGCAGGGGGGAGAAAGAGAGGAGAGGATGATGAAGGAAGGAGATATTGAGTAGAGCAGGGGGGAGAAAGAGAGGAGAGGATGATGAAGGAAGGAGATATTGAGTAGAGGAGAGGATGAGAGAGGATGTCCGCATCTGACTAGCGTGTTAATTCATTAGCTTCTGTATGCTAACAGCTTTGAGAGAGACAGTGGAGCAGAGCGAAACTGAATTCAGACTGTGTGTCTGTGTGTGTCTGTGTGTGTGTGTGTCTGTATGTGTGTGTCCGTGTGTGTGTCTGTATGTGTGTGTGTGTGTGTGTGTGTGTGTGTGTGTGTGTGTGTGTGTGTGTGTGTGTGTGTGTGTGTGTGTGAGGCAGCTTCAGGTGTCTCTGCCTGGTAGACAATGGCGATAATGATGCAGGTTACATTATTTAGAGATGGAGTGAGATGGTAGTAGCTATACTCTTCTGACTGTCAGCAGGAGTGTGTGTGTGTGTGTGTGTGTGTGTGTGTGTGTGTGTGTGTGTGTGTGTGTGTGTGTGTGTGTGTGTGTGTGTGTGTGTGTGTGCGTGTGTGTGTGTGCGCGTGTGAGTCTGTTCATAGGTCATCATGCTGTTCATAGTTCATCATGCTTAGTTCATAGAGAACCAAACACAGGCACCGTGTGTTCCAATGTCAAAAGCAGAGATGTACTCTAATAAATTTATTGCGTAAGAACAGCACTCTTAGCTGACTGACTGGAGAGACAGAAGGATGGATTAGAAACACTGCGAAAGAAGTGTCTCAAATATTTCCTTATCAAATGTTAATGGTTTAGAAAAAGTAGTTGGAAGTGTCCCGGACCAGCTAGGACAACTGACATACTTTAATCGTAACCAATCATTGGCAAGGTCAACTGATTGGTCTACTGCTAGCCAGTCATCTGTCAGGAGAGAATAGTGAGTGAAGCATGTCATCTCGGGCTACATGTTATTCTATGAACTCAGCATTATGAACTATGAACTCAGCATTATGAACTATGAACTCAGCATTATGAACTATGAACTCAGCATTATGAACTATGAACTCAGCACTATGAACTTTGATCTCAGCATGATGAACTATGAACTCAGCACTATGAACTATGAACTCAGCATGATGAACTATGAACTCAGCATTATGAACTATGAACTCAGCATTATGAACTATGAACTCAGCATTATGAACTATGAACTCAGCATGATGAACTATGAACTCAGCATGATGAACTATGAACTCAGCATTATGAACTATGAACTCAGCAATATGAACTATGAACTCAGCATTATGAACTATGAATTCAGCATGATGAACTATGAACTCAGCATTATGAACTATGAACTCAGCATGATGAACTATGAACTCAGCATGATGAACTATGAACTCAGCATGATGAATTATGAACTCAGAATTATGAACTATGAACTCAGCATGATGAACTATGAACTCAGCATGATGATCTCAGAATTATGAACTATGAACTCAGCATTATGAACTATGAACTCAGCATTATGAACTATGAACTCAGCACTATGAACTCAGCATGATGAACTATGAACTCAGCATTATGAACTACGATCTCAGCATTATGAATTATGAACTCAGCATTATGATATCAGAATTATGAACTATGAACTCAGCATTATGAACTATGAACTCAACATGATGAACTATGAACTCAGCGCTATGAACTTAGCATTATGAACTCATCATTATGAACTATGAACTCAGCATGATGAACTATGACCTCAGCATTATGAAATATGATCTCAGCATTATGAACTATGAACTCAGCAATATGAACTCAGCACTATGAACTCAGCATTATGAACACAGCATGACGAACTATGAACTGAGCATTATGAACTATAAACTCAGCTT
Source organism: Brachymystax lenok tsinlingensis (assembly GCA_030435695.1). NCBI lineage: Eukaryota > Metazoa > Chordata > Actinopteri > Salmoniformes > Salmonidae > Brachymystax > Brachymystax lenok. The sequence continues at coordinate 10,162,443 of CM059814.1, forward strand.
GATGAACTATGAACTCAGCATTATGAACTCAGCATGACGAACTATGAACTGAGCATTATGAACTATGAACTCGGCATTATGAACTATGAACTCAGCATTATGAACTCAACATGAACTATGAACTCAGCACTATGAACTATGAACTCAGCACTATGAACTATGAAATCAGCATGATGAACTATGAACTCAGCATTATGAACTTAGCATGATGAACTATGAACTCAGCTTTATGAACTATGAAGTCAGCACTATGAACTATGAACTCAGCCTGATGAACTATGAAGTCAGCATGATGAACTATGAACTCAGCATGATGAACTATGAACTCAGCATTATGAACTATGAACTCAGCACTATGAACTCAGCATTATGAACTATGAACTCAGCATTATGATCTCAGCATGATGAACTATGAACTCAGCACTATGAACTCAGCATGATGAATTATGAACTCAGCATTATGAACTATGAACTCAGCATGATGAACTATGAACTCAGCATTATGATCTAAGCATGATGAACTATGAACTCAGCATGATGAACTATGAACTCAGCATTATGAACTATTAACTCAGCACTATGAACTCAGCATTATGAACTATGAACCCAGCATTATGATCTCAGCATGATGAACTATGAACTCAGCATGATGAACTATGAACTCAGCACAATGAACTATGAACTCAGCATGATGATGAACTATGAACTCAGCATGATGAACTATGAACTCAGCATGATGAACTATGAACTCAGCATTATGATCTCAGCATGATGAACTATGAACTCAGCATGATGAACTATGAACTCAGCATTATGAACTAAGAACTTAGCACTATGAACTCAGCATTATGAACTCAGAATTATGATCTCAGCATGATGAACTATGAACTCAGCACTATGAACTCAGCATGATGAATTATGAACTCAGCATTATAAACTATGAACTCAGCATGATGAACTATGAACTCAGCATGATGAACTATGAACTCAGCATTATGATCTCAGCATGATGAACTATGAACTCAGCATTTTCAACTATGAGCTCAGCATGATTAACTATGAACTCAGCATGATGAGCTATGAACTCAGCATGATGAACTATGAACTCAGCATGATGAACTATGAACCCAGCATGATGAATTATGAACTCAGCATTATGAACTATGAACTCAGCATTATGAACTATGAACTCAGCATTATGATCTAAGCATGATGAACTATGAACTCAGCATGATGAACTAAAAACTCAGCATTATGAACTATTAACTCAGCACTATGAACTCAGCATTATGAACTATGAACCCAGCATTATGATCTCAGCATGATGAACTATGAACTCAGCATGATGAACTATGAACTCAGCACGATGAACTATGAACTCAGCATGATGATGAACTATGAACTCAGCATTATGAACTATGAACTCAGCATGATGAACTATGAACTCAGCATTATGATCTCAGCATGATGAACTATGAACTCAGCATGATGAACTATGAACTCAGCATTATGAACTATGAACTCAGCATGATGAACTATGAACTCAGCATTATGATCTCAGCATGATGAACTATGAACTCAGCATGATGAACTATGAACTCAGCATGATGAACTATGAACCCAGCATTATGATCTCAGCATGATGAACTATGAACTCAGCATGATGAACTATGAACTCAGCATTATGAACTATGAACTCTGCCTGATCAACTATGAACTCAGCATTTTGAACTATTATCTCAGCATTATGAACTATGAACTCAGCCTGATGAACTATGAACTCAGCATGATGAACTATGAACTCAGCATGATGAACTATGAACTCAGCATTATGAACTATGAACTCAGCATTATGAACTCAGCATGACGAACTATGAACTGAGCATTATGAACTATGAACTCAGCATGATGAACTATGAACTCAGCATTATGAACTCAACATGAACTATGAACTCAGCACTATGAACTATGAACTCAGCACTATGAACTATGAACTCAGCATGATGAACTATGAACTCAGAATGATAAACTATGAACTCAGCATTATGAACTATGAACTCAGCATTATGAACTATGAACTCAGCATTATGAACTCAGCATGACGAACAATGAACGGAGCATTATGAACTATGAACTCAGCATGATGAACTATGAACTCAGCACTATGAACTCAGCTTGATGAACTATGAACTCAGCATTATGAATTATGATCTCAGCATTATGAATTATGAACTCAGCATTATTATCTCAGCATGATGAACTATGAACTCAGCATGATGAACTATGAACTCAGCATTATGAACTATGATCTCAGCATTATGAATTATGAACTCAGCATTATTATCTCAGCATGATGAACTATGAACTCAGCATGATGAACTATGAACTCAGCATTCTGGACTACGATCTCAGCATGATGAACTATGAACTAAGCATGATGAACTATGAACTCAGCATTATGAACTATGAACTCAACATTATGATCTCAGCATGATGAACTATGAACTCAGCATGATGAACTATGAACTCAACATTATGATCTCAGCATGATGAACTATGAACTCAGCATGATGAACTATGAACTCAGCATTATGAACTATGAAGTCAGCATGATGAACTATGAACTCAGCATGATGAACTATGAACTCAGCATGATGATGAACTATGAACTCAGCACTATGAACTATGAACTCTGCCTGATGAACTATGAACTCAGCATTATGAACTATTATCTCAGCATGATGAACTATGAACTCAGCATGATGAACTATGAACTCAGCATGATGAACTATGAACTCAGCATTATGAACTCAACACTATGAACGCAGCATGATGAACTATGAACTCAGCATGATGAACTGTGAACTCAGCATGATGATCTATGAACTCAGCATGATGAACTATGAACTCAGCATGATGAACTACGATCTCAGCATTATGATCTCAGCATGATGAACTGTGAACTCAGCATGATGAACTATGAACTCAGCATTATGAACTACGATCTCAGCATTGTGAATAATGAACTCAGCATTATGAAATCAACACTATGAACTCAGCCTGATGAACTATGAACTCATCTTCATGAACTCAGCATTATGAACTATAAACTATAAACTATTTAAAAAATATGAACTATGAACTCAGCATTATTAACACAGCATGATGAACTATGAACTTAGCATGATGAACTATAAACTCCGCATGATGAACTATGAACTCAGCATTATGAACTCAGCATCATGAACTATCAACTCAGCACTATGAACTATGAACTCAGCATTATGAACTGAATTATTATCTCAGCATCAGGAACTCAAAATTATGAGCTCTGAACTCAGCATTATGATTTATGAACTCAGCCTGATGAACTATGAACTCAGCATTATGAGCTATGAACTCATCGTTGTAAGTTCATGTTTCAAAATGATGAACTCAGCATTATGAACTCAACTATTATCTCAGCATCAGGAACTCAAAATTATGAACTCTGAACTCAGCATTATGATTTATGAACTCAGCCTGATGAACTATGAACTCAGCATTATGAACTCAGCATGATGAACTATGAACTCAGCATGATGAACTATGAACACAACATCATGAACTCAGCATGAGGAACTCAACATTATGAACTTTGAACTCAGAATTATGAACTCAGCATGAGGAACTATGAACTCAGGCTGATGAACTATGAACTCAGCATTATGAACTCAGCTTTATGAACTCAACACTATGAACTCAGCATTATGAACTATGATCTCAGCTTTATTATCTCAGCACTATGAACTATGAGCTCAGCAATTATGAACTCAGCATGATGAACTATGAACTCAGCATCATGAACTCAGCACTATGAACTCAGCATTATGAATTTAGTATTATGACCTATGAACTCAGCATTATGAATTATGAACTCAGCATTATGAACTGAACATTATGAACTATGATCTCAGCATTATGAACTATGAACTCAGCATTATGAACTCAACATTATGAACTATGATCTCAGCATTATGAACTATGAACTCATCATTATGAATACAGCATTATGAACTCAGCACTATGAACTTAGCATTATGATCTCAGCATTATGAACTCAACATTATGAACTCAGCGTGATGAACTATGAACTCAGCATGATGAACTATGAACTCAGAATTATGAACTATGAACTCAGCATTATGAACTATGAACACAACATCATGAACTCAGCATGAGGAACTCAACATTATGAACTTTGAACTCAGCATTATGAACACAGAATTATGAACTCAGCATTATGAACTATGAACTCAGCATGATGAACTATGAACTCAGAATTATGAACTCAGCATGAGGAACTATGAACTCAGGCTGATGAACTATGAACTCAGCATTATGAACTCAGCATTATGAACTCAACACTATGAACTCAGCATTTTGAACACAGCATGATGAACTATGAACTCAGCCTGATGAACTATGAACTCAGCAATATGAACTCAGCCTGATGAACTATGAACTCAGCAATATGAACTCAGCATGATGAACTATGAACTCAGCATGATGAACTATGAACTCAGCATTATGAACACAGCATGAGGAACTATGAACTCAGGCTGATGAACTATGAACTCAGCATTATGAACTCAGCTTTATGAACTCAACACTATGAACTCAGCATTATGAACTATGATCTCAGCTTTATTATCTCAGCACTATGAACTATGAGCTCAGCAATTATGAACTCAGCACGATGAACTATGAACTCAGCATTATGAACTATGAACACAACATCATGAACTCAGCATGAGGAACTCAACATTATGAACTTTGAACTCAGCATTATGAACACAGAATTATGAACTCAGCATTATGAACTATGAACTCAGCATGATGAACTATGAACTCAGAATTATGAACTCAGCATGAGGAACTATGAACTCAGGCTGATGAACTATGAACTCAGCTTTATGAACTCAACACTATGAACTCAGCATTATGAACTATGATCTCAGCTTTATTATCTCAGCACTATGAACTATGAGCTCAGCAATTATGAACTCAGCATGATGAACTATGAACTCAGCATCATGAACTCAGCACTATGAACTCAGCATTATGAATTTAGTATTATGACCTATGAACTCAGCATTATGAATTATGAACTCAGCATTATGAACTGAACATTATGAACTATGATCTCAGCATTATGAACTATGAACTCAGCATTATGAACTCAACATTATGAACTATGATCTCAGCATTATGAACTATGAACTCATCATTATGAATACAGCATTATGAACTCAGCACTATGAACTTAGCATTATGATCTCAGCATTATGAACTCAGCATTATTAACTCAACACTATGAACTCAGCATTATGAACTTTGAACTCTGCACTATGAACTTAGCATTATAAACTCAGCATTATGAACTATGAACTCAGCATTATGAACACAGCATGATGAACTATGAACTCAGCCTGATGAACTATGAACTCAGCAATATGAACTCAGCATGATGAACTATGAACTCAGCATGATGAACTATGAACTCAGCATTATGAACACAGCATGAGGAACTATGAACTCAGGCTGATGAACTATGAACTCAGCTTTATGAACTCAACACTATGAACTCAGCATTATGAACTATGATCTCAGCTTTATTATCTCAGCACTATGAACTATGAGCTCAGCAATTATGAACTCAGCATGATGCACTATGAACTCAGCATCATGAACTCAGCACTATGAACTCAGCATTATGAATTTAGTATTATGACCTATGAACTCAGCATTATGAATTAGGAACTCAGCATTATGAACTGAACATTATGAACTATGATCTCAGCATTATGAACTATGAACTCAGCATTATGAACTCAACATTATGAACTATGATCTCAGCATTATGAACTATGAACTCATCATTATGAATACAGCATTATGAACTCAGCACTATGAACTTAGCATTATGATCTCAGCATTATGAACTCAGCATTATGAACTCAGCATTATGAACTCAACACTATGAACTCTGCACTATGAACTTAGCATTATAAACTCAGCATTATGAACTATGAACTCAGCATTATGAACACAGCATGATGAACTATGAACTCAGCCTGATGAACTATGAACTCAGCAATATGAACTCAGCATGATGAACTATGAACTCAGCATGATGAACTATGAACTCAGCATTATGAACACAGCATGAGGAACTATGAACTCAGGCTGATGAACTATGAACTCAGCATTATGAACTCAGCACTATGAACCTAGCATTATGAACGTAGCACTATGAACTTAGCACTAAGAACTTAGCATTATAAACTATGAACTCCGCACTATGAACTTAGCATCATGAACTCAGCATTATGAACTTAGCATTATGAACTCAGCATTATAAACTATGAATTCAGCATTATAAACTTTAACATTATGAACTATGAACTCAGCAATATGAAATCAGCATTATCTACTCAGCATAATGAACTATGAACTCAGGATTATGAACTTAGCATTACGAACTCAACATTATGAACTAATTATTATGATCTCAGCATTATGAACCATTAACTCAGCATGATGAACTATGAACTCACCACCATGTACTCAGCAAAATGAATTATGAACTCAGCATTATGAACTATGAACTCAGTGTTATGAACTATCTACTCATTATTATGAGTTATGAACTCAGCATTATGAACTCAGCATGATGAACTATGAACTCAGCATTAGAAAATATGATCTAAGCATTATGAACTACAAACTCATTATTATGAACTCAGCGTTATGAACTATGTACTCAGCATTATAAACTATGAACTCATAATTATGAACTATGAACTCAGCACTATGAACTATGAATTCAGCATTATGAACTCAGCATGATGAACTATGAACACATCATTGGGAACTCAGTATGAAGAATTATGAACTCAGCCTGATGAACTGTGAATTCAGCATCATGAACTCAGCATTATGAACTATGAACTCAGCATTATGAACTATGAACTCAGCATGATGAACTATGAACTCAGCATTTTGAACTATGAACTCATAATTATAAACTATGAACTCAGAATTAAAAACTATGAACTCAGCACTATGAACTATGAAGTCAGCATTATGAACTCAGCATTATGAACCATGAACACAGCATTGGGAACTCAGTATGAAGAATTATGAACTCAGCATGATGAGCTATGAACTCAGCATTAGAAACTATGATGTCAGCATTATGAACTCAGCATTATGAACTCAGCATGATGAACTATGAACTCAGCATTATGAACTATGAACTCAGCATGATGAACTATGAACTCAGCATTATGAACTATGAACTCATAATTATGAACTATGAACTCAGCACTATGAACTATGAATTCAGCATTATGAACTCAGCATGATGAACTATGAACACATCATTGGGAACTCAGTATGAAGAATTATGAACTCAGCCTGATGAACTGTGAATTCAGCATCATGAACTCAGCATTATGAACTATGAACTCAGCATTATGAACTATGAACTCAGCATGATGAACTATGAACTCAGCATTATGAACTATGAACTCAGCACTATGAACTATGAAGTCAGCATTATGAACTCAGCATTATGAACCATGAACACAGCATTGGGAACTCAGTATGAAGAATTATGAACTCAGCCTGATGAACTGTGAATTCAGCATCATGAACTCAGCATGATGAACTATGAACTCAGCATTATAAACTATGAACTCATAATTATGAACTATGAACTCAGCACTATGAACTACGAATTCAGCATTATGAACTCAGCATGATGAACTATGAACACATCATTGGGAACTCAGTATGAAGAATTATGAACTCAGCCTGATGAACTGTGAATTCAGCATCATGAACTCAGCATTATGAACTATGAACTCAGCATTATGAACTATGAACTCAGCATGATGAACTATGAACTCAGCATTTTGAACTATGAACTCATAATTATAAACTATGAACTCAGAATTAAAAACTATGAACTCAGCACTATGAACTATGAAGTCAGCATTATGAACTCAGCATTATGAACCATGAACACAGCATTGGGAACTCAGTATGAAGAATTATGAACTCAGCATGATGAGCTATGAACTCAGCATTAGAAACTATGATGTCAGCATTATGAACTCAGCATTATGAACTCAGCATGATGAACTATGAACTCAGCATTATGAACTATGAACTCAGCATGATGAACTATGAACTCAGCATTATGAACTATGAACTCATAATTATGAACTATGAACTCAGCACTATGAACTATGAATTCAGCATTATGAACTCAGCATGATGAACTATGAACACATCATTGGGAACTCAGTATGAAGAATTATGAACTCAGCCTGATGAACTGTGAATTCAGCATCATGAACTCAGCATTATGAACTATGAACTCAGCATTATGAACTATGAACTCAGCATGATGAACTATGAACTCAGCATTATGAACTATGAACTCAGCACTATGAACTATGAAGTCAGCATTATGAACTCAGCATTATGAACCATGAACACAGCATTGGGAACTCAGTATGAAGAATTATGAACTCAGCCTGATGAACTGTGAATTCAGCATCATGAACTCAGCATGAGGAACTATGAACTCAGCGTTATGAGCTATGAACAGCATTGTGAACGCAGCCTGATGAACTATGAACTCAGCGTTATGAACTATGAACTATGAACTCTCCATTCTGGTGTTATTCTCATGTTGAACACTGAGCCTGTTTGTGGCTTTTCTCCAGGACTGCCCTAGCTCTATAGCCTGTGTGTGTTTGTGTGCGTGTGTGTTTTTTTTTTCATGTGTATTGTATGTATGCACAAGCATGAATGTGTGTGTGTGTGTGTGTGTCTGTGCATTGAGAGTGTGTGCATGTGTGTGTGTCTCTATGTGTGCATTGAGAATGTGTGTGTGTGTGTGTGTGTGTGTGTGTTTTTTTTCATGTGTAATGTATGTATGCACAAGCATGAATGTGTGTGTGTGTCTGTGCATTGAGAGTGTGTGCATGTGTGTGTGTCTCTGTGTGTGCATTGAGAATGTGTGTGTGTGTGTGTGCGTGTGCGTGTGTGTGTGCGTAGACTGCATTCTAATCCACACATCAGGCCTGGCTGAGGACCAGCCCTGCTGGCAGTCGTCCTCCTATGCTGCCTGTGTAGTAATGTGATTACTCCCCATATGTGACGGCTTTGCCTTGCTAAGCTTTGTCTGACGTCTGTTTGGTGTGTATGGAGGATGTGTGTGTGTGTGTCTATGGAGGATGTGTGGGTGTGTGTGTCTTTGGAGGATGTGTGTGTGTGTGTATGGAGGATGTGTGTGTGTCTATGGAGAATGTGTGTGTGTGTGTCTATGGAGGATGTGTGTGTGCGTGTTTGTGTGTGTGATGTCTCGCTGGCATGTCTGCTCATATGACGCTCGGCAGCTGGTATTGTGTGAGTGAATGGGGTCTTTTAATAGATACAGGCTAGGCTTTTTAACCCAGCCAACTCAATATATCTCAGTGTAGATAATAACAGATGTAATGGCTGTTTGTGGCTGATCAGAGATTCATCTTTATTCACAGAGACTTCTCTAACCTTTTCCAGACTGCGTCCCGAATGGCAACCTATTCCAAACAAAGTGCACTAATTTTGACCAGCCTCATACGGCTCTGATGAAAAGGAATGAATAGGGCACCATTCTAGATGCAAGCCCAGTCATCATTCAGTCTGAAACCCTCTCACAGACAGGCCAGGAACACATACATCAAAATGACTGAAACCCCTTGTATTTGTAATGTTAGTGGAAATGACGCATATGATCACTCTGTGTGTGTGTTGTGCATACATGTGTTTGTCTGTTCTGGAGGTGCCACCCTGCCTCTCCTCAGGAGTGTTCCGCTCCATAACGCCATTCAGGCATCTCCACAGACGCCTCTCTGGGCTGAGGACCCTGGCCATCCGTCTGTGGCGAGACACACCCAGGGTGCTCGTGAGTAACATATGTTCTCTCAGCAAGTGCTTAGCATGCTGCAGAAAGGTAATGACGGTTACCAGTAACACACACCCCATGCTGGGGCTCAGATCCCAGTATCTAAGTGTTAAAGTGGAACCTGGAGAGACAACATTCACTAAAAGGTGTCAGAAGGTTACCCTGCCAGGCAGTCTCTCTCTCTCTCTCTCTATCTCTCTCTCTCTCTCTCTCTCTCTCTCTCTCTTCCCTTCATAGTTCATTCCCTAACAATACAGTCACCCAGGCCAGAGCTGATCTGTGCACTGTGTGTCAATACAACGTTGGCAGGCTACAGGAAGCAGATTCAAACTGTTGACAGGCTACAGGAAGCAGACTCAAACTGTTGGCAAGCTACAGGAAACAGACTCAAACTTTTGGCAGGCTACAGGAAGCAGACTCAAACTGTTGGCAAGCTACAGGAAGCAGACTCAAACTGTTGACAGTCTTCAGGGAGCAGACTCAAATAGTTGACAGGCTACAGGAGGCAGACTCAAACTGTTGACATGCTTCAGGAAGCAGACTGAACCTCAGAATGGAATTACATTGGGAGGTTTCTATAAGTTACTCAAGCTACTAAAGAGTGGATAATACATCTCTGTAGGATTGATGTTGGATTGAGCTGTAGCATCTACTGGCATTTCCTACCAGAAATAATGTCTCAACCAATAGCTTTCAACCATTTCTTTCATTGGCTCCAGGAAAGACTGATCAAATTGTCATATGCATCCTCCTGTAACTCTTCCTATAGTGTTGGGTAGGAGGTGATGGATGATACTGGGTGATGAGTGATGTTTCTTAACCACAGTTCAACAGGAATAACAACTCAATTACTTCACTGGATCTGGCAGAAGTTGAAGAGTGATGAGGGAGAGAGAGAGAGAGAAAGATAGGGAAGGAGAGAGGGAGAGAGAGCGACTGATCATGGCTATGCCAGGTGTATATCATATCAGTAGATATAACAACCAGTGTTTTGGCCTAGCAGGAAACGACCCTGTGATTAATATGCAAATGAGAGGGAAGCATAGGAAACGAGGGAGCAAAACAAACAACCCTAAACGAGTGTTTTATTGTGTTTAAGAGAATTGTTAGCGTCTGATGAGAGGAAAGGTGTAGGTATTAATGGAAAGAATAAGATCAGGCCACAGCCAAAGTAGGGAGGGAGAGAGAGAGGGATGGATGGAGCGAGATAGGGACGTTGGGATAGAGGGACGGAGGGAGAGAGGACAGAGGGAGAGAGGACAGAGGGAGAGAGGACAGAGGGAGAGAGGATGGAGGGAGAGAAGATAAGAGGGAGAATGGACGGAGGGAGAGAGGGACGAAGGTATAAAGGACGGTGGAAGAGCTGGACAGAGGGAAAGAGGACAGAGGGAGAGAGGGAATGAGGGATTGAGGGAGGGAGAGCTGGACAGAGGGAAAGAGGACAGAGGGAGAGGGGGAATGAGGGATGGATGGAGGGAGAGCTGGACAGAGGGAAAGAGGACAGAGGGAGAGAGGGAATGAGGGATGGATGGAGGGAGAGCTGGACAGAGGGAAAGAGGACAGAGGGAGAGAGGGAATGAGGGATGGAGGGAGGGAGAGCTGGACAGAGGGAAAGAGGACAGAGGGAGAGAGGGAATGAGGGATGGATGGAGGGAGAAAGAGCAGCCTAATAAATTGCTTTCATTATCATGAGTCAGCCACGGAATAGGTACATTGATTTATCTCTTTAAATTCTTACCATTCATTATTTCTCTCCATCTCCCTTCTCTCTTTCTCTCTCTCTCTCTCTCTCTCTCTCTTCTCTCTTCTCTCTCTCTCTCACCCACACAACACACACTATTTTTCCCTCCCTCTCTCTTTTTCTTTCTCCTCTCTTTCTCATTGCCTCTGCTTGTACATGCGTGTGCATCTATAGTAAAGGCTTCATTACCAACTTTATGAACCTCCAGTGATGGACGTTTGTCCAAATCAAATCAAATCAAATTTTATTTGTCACATACACATGGTTAGCAGATGTTAATGCGAGTGTAGCGAAATGCTTGTGCTTCTAGTTCCGACCACGCAGTAGTATCTAACAAGTAATCTAACAAATTCACAACAACTACCTTATACACACAAGAGTAAAGGAATGAATATGAGTATGTACATATAAATATATGGATGAGCGATGGCTGACCGGCATAGGCAAGATGCAGTAGATGGTATGGAGTACAGTATATACGCATAAATATATATATGAGATGAGTAATGTAGGATATGTAAACATGATATAAATGGCATTGTTTAAAGTGGCTAGTGATACATTATTTCATCCAATTATAATTATTAAAGTGGCTAGAGATTTGGGTCGATGGCCGAACGGCATAGGTAAGATACAGTAGATGGTTTAGAGTACAGTGTATACATTTGATATGAGTATGTCGGATACGTAAACATTATATACAAAATTGTTTAAAGTGGCTAGTGATACATTTGTTACATCCAATTCCTATGTTTAAAGTGGCTAGAGATTTAAGTCAGTATGTTGGCAGCAGCCACTCAATGTTAGTGATGGCTGTTTAACAGTCTGATGGCCTTGAGGTAGAAGCTGCTCCCTCTCCTGTTTCCTGAAGTCCACGATCATCTCCTTTGTTTTGCTGACATTGAGTGAGAGGTTATTTTCCTGACACCACACTCCGAGGGCCCTCACCTCCTCTCTGTAGGCCGTCTCGTCGTTGTTGGTAATCAAGCCTACCACTGTAGTGTCGTCAGCAAACTTGATGATTGAGTTGGATGCGTGCTTGGCCACGCAGTCATGGGTAAACAGGGAGTACAGGAGAGGGCTGAGAACGCACCCTTGTGGGGCCCCAGTGTTGAGGATCAGCGGGGTGGAGATGTTGTTTCCTACCCTCACCACCTGGGACCGGCCCGTCAGGAAGTCCAGGACCCAGTTGCACAGGGCTGGAGTCGAGACCCAGGGTCTCGAGCTTAATGACGAGCTTGGAGGGAACTATGGTGTTAAATGCTGAGCTGTAGTCGATGAACAGCATTCTTACATAGGTATTCCTCTTGTCCAGATGGGTTAGGGCAGTATGCAGTGTGATTGCGATTGCGTCGTCTGTGGACCTATTGGGACGGTAAGCAAATTGGAGTGGGTCCAGGGTGTCTGGCAGGATGGAGGTGATATGATCCTTGACTAATCTCTCAAAGCACTTCATGATGACGGAAGTGAGTGCTACGGGGCGATAGTAATTTAGCTCAGTCACCTTAGCTTTCTTGTGAACAGGAACAATGGTGGCCCTCTTGAAGCATGTGGGAACAGCAGACTGGGACAGGGACTGATTGAATATGTCCGTAAACACACCAGCCAGCTGGTCTGCGCATGCTCTGAGGACACGGCCAGGGATGCCATCTGGGCCGGCAGCCTTGCGAGGGTTAACACATTTAAATGTTTTCTCACATTGGCTGCGGTGAAGGTGAGCCCGCAGGTTTTGGTAGCGGGCCGTGTCGGTGGCACTGTATTGTCCTCAAAGCGAGCAAAGAAGTTGTTTAGTTTGTCTGGGAGCAGGACGTCATGGTCCGCGACGGGCTGGTTTTCTTTTGTAGTCCGTGATTGACTGTAGACCCTGCCACATTCCTCTTGTGTCTGAGCCGTTGAATTGTGACTCTACTTTGTCTCTATATTGACGCTTAGCTTGTTTGATTGCCTTGCGGAGGGAATAGCTACACTGTTTGTATTCAGTCATGTTTCCGGTAGCCTTACCCTGGTTAAAAGCAGTGGTTCGCACTTTCAGTTTTATGAATGCTGCCATCAATCCACGGTTTCTGGTTGGGGAAGGTTTTAATATTTGCTATGGGTACAACATCACCAATGCACTTGCTAATAAACTCGCTCACCGAATCAGAGTATACATCAATGTTGTTGTCAGATGCTATCCGGAACATATCCCAGTCCACGTGCTCGAAGCAATCTTGCAGCATGGAATCAGATTGGTCGGACCAGCATTGAACAGACCTGAGAACGGGCGTTTCCTGTTTTAGTTTCTGTTTGTAGGCTGGGAGCAACAAAATGGAGTCATGGTCAGACTTGCCGAAAGGAGGGTGGAGAATAGCCTTGTATGCATCACAGAAGTTGGAATAACAGTGATCCAGGATTTTACCTGCCCGGGTGGCACCTTCGATATGCTGGTAAAATTTCGGGAGCCTTGTTCTTAAATTAGCCTTATTAAAATCCCCAGCCACAATAAATGCAGCCTCAGGATATGTGGTTTCCAGTTTACATAGAGTCCGATGAATTTCTTTCAGTGCCGTCGATGTATCAGCTTGAGGGGGGATGTACACGGCTGTGATTATAATCGAGGAGAATTCTCTTGGTAGATAATGCGGTCTGCATTTGATTGTAAGGAATTCTATGTCAGGTGAACAAAAGGACTTGAGTTCCTGTATGTTGTTATGATCACACCCCGTCTCGTTAATCATAAGACACACACCCCCACCCTTCTTCTTACCAGATAGAAGTTTGTTTCTGTCGGCGCGATGCGTGGAGAAACCAGGTGGCTGTACCGACTCATAACGTGTCCTGAGTGAGCCATGTTTCCGTGAAGCAAAGAACGTTGCAGTCTCGGATGTCTCTCTGAAAGGCAACTGTTAGAGCCGATTTGGACAGATTTGTATAAAGGACAGAACATGCAGAGCTCCATGTACGTTTGTGTAAATATGATTAAATATTGTATATGTATATAATGTATATGATGAAATATACGCAAATGTGCTTATAATTAGAACGCCTGATAAACTTGGGAATGGAATCCAAAACACAGCGCTGCGAAAACAATTTAAGAAGTTTACGTTTGGAAAAACCGAGATCCTATGCACATTGTAGCCTAATCATATGTCTAATATTTGGCTTAACGTGGAAATGCAATGCGTCAAAAGAGCGCAACTAAAGGATCTAAAGATACTGCGTGTTTAAACTTCATTAAAGGGGACAAAACTTATAATGGGATGAACTGTTTAAAATGCATCTAAAATGCTGAACTTGCACATGTTCAATTCAAAATGGGTCAATATGCTGAAATGGATGACTGTGTTAAAGGTCTAAAGGGCATTAAAGGTCTAAAGGGGCATGGCGTTTAACAATCAAACCAACAACTGTGTTGAGTGAATTGAGTGAATTAAAAGTGAATGATGGCGGATGAAATCCCAAATAAGACCCCACTGGAGAGGGCAGAGGAGCATTTAAATTCACTCTATGCAGCCCGGAGAGGCAAACTTGGAGTGTGTACACGCAAAATGAATGAAATAAAAGTCCTTCTGGTTGGAGGAGGAAACGTTGAAACTGTGAATGAGGGCCTCGAAGCATTTGATGAGGTTCTCAATGACTTTAAGAATGCTCATGAATCTGTGCTAGAGCTAGTCACAGAAGAGGAACAGGAAAATGAGAGCATTAACTTATCAACCAAGAATGAGGACTTATAAACATTTCCTGAAAGAGGTGGAAATATGGAAAAAGGCTGACATTGAGCCACAAACGCTCATTGAACCACACGAATGCATTTCCAATGTGTCAAAAACATCAAGTAAAACAAAGTATTCTAAGGCTGCTTCCTCAGTGTCCTCTGCACGCCTAAAAATTGAGGCAGAACGAGCAGCTCTACTAGCTCGCCAAGCATCATTACAGGACAAGCATGCATTGGAACTGGAGAAAGCTCAACTGGAACAACAGAAAGCTCAACTGAATGTTAGGATGGAAAAAAATGGCACTGGAAACAGAAATAGCAGCATATAATGCCAAACTGAAGGTCCTGGAGAGTGTTGAGTCAACTTCTCAATCCCATGCTGTGGCAGCTCATTTACTAAGCCAAGAAGATGGAATGAACTCTTATTTTGAGAACCAGGAACCTGAGGTCTACGAGGAACCTGAACCATCACCTGTTGAGTTTGCTGCATTAGGTGCAGTTCCAAAGACCCCATTACAAAGAGTTTTACAACAACCGACAACAAAGTCATCAAAACCTATTCAGAAAACAGTCATAAACCACACCCTTCAGCAGCCAACAGCAAGGTCTAGCAATCAACACAGAATCAACACCATGGGTATCAGCCATAATACCAGCCATGATAACCTCTCTACTGTCATGCAAAGGCAGAATGAAATTGCTGACCTCCTTGTACTACAGCACAAACAGGCCACGCTTCCTGTTAGGGAGATACCTATGTTTGACGGGGATCCTCTAAACTTTAGGCCATTCATGCGTGCATTTGAGCATGGTATAGAAGAAAAGACAAGCAGTCACCAGGATAGACTCTATTACCTGGAACAGTACACCTCTGGTCAGCCCAAGGATCTGGTCCGTAGTTGTCTGCATATGGAAGCCAGAAGAGGCTATGCAGAGGCTAAGACGTTGTTAAAGGAACATTTTGGCAATGAAATCAAAGTCACCACTGCTTACATGGAAAAGGCTTGGAACTGGACAAACATCAAACCGGATGATGGAAAAGGACTGGGTGGCTATGCACTCTATCTAAGAGGTTGCTGTAACGCTATGCAAGACCTACAGAACATGGAAGGGCTTAATCTTCCCTCCAACATAAAGTTGATTATGTCAAAACTTCCCTACAAACTAAGGGAAAAGTGGAGGTCTACAGCATGTGATATCTTAGAGCGAAGCCACCTAAGGGCCCAGTTCAGTGACCTTGTGAAGTTCATGGAAAAACAGGCCAAAATACTACAGGATCCGTTGTATGGAGATATTCAAGATCCCCTGTCCAACAAAACGTTTTTAAAAACCAAAACAGCAGCTGATTTTAAACAGCAGTTAAAGTCCAAGAGTAGGGGAAGCAGCTTTGCCACTGCAGTAGCTGTAGTGGCAGATTGCTCTTTTAGAGGTTTTTCAGAGTCGCAAACATCCAAGGTAAAGAGACCAGGCTCCTACCCTTCTGATGCTCCCAGTATCTCATGCGTATTTTGTGCTGGTGAGCATTTATTGGTTGACTGCCAACAGGTGAAGGCACAGCCACATGAATCCAAGGTTGAGTTTCTGAGATCAAAAGGCCTTTGTTTTGGCTGTTTGATGAGAGGACACTTAAGCAAAGAATGTAAAAGAAGGATGACCTGTCAGAGCTGTCAAAGAAAGCACCCCACTATCCTGCACATTGAAGGAAGAGAGAGATTTAGATCTCAAAAGGCAGATATGAGTGGTGTAGCAGTAAAGCGGGAGGAGACTGTCAGCAGTGCTCTTGTTTCACTGGAAACTGGTGAAGATACCGGGGCCGGTACAGATTGCGCACTTGCAATTGTGCCAGTTCAAGTAAAGATGGCAAATGGAAACAAGTCTGTGTTAACCAATGCATTCCTCGATTCTGGTAGCTCAGCAACATTTTGTACGGAGAGACTCATGAGGCAGCTGAAAGCTAAAGGCAGTGAGACTGAAATTCTGCTACGCACAATGGGGCAGGAGAGTCCTACCAAGAGCTTTGAGATATCTGGACTAGAGATTGGCAATGTGGAAGGCGACACATTTCTTGCATTGCCAAAGGTCTACACCCAGAATAAGATCCCAGTGACAAGCGAGAACATTCCCACTCAGAAAGATCTCAAAATGTGGCCATACCTGAAAGAGGTTCAGTTGAAGGAGATTGATGCCGATGTCGAACTCCTGATTGGTGTAAATGCTCCAAAGGCAATGGAACCCTGGCAAATCATAAATAGCCAAGGCAACGGACCGTATGCAGTGAAAACCCTCTTTGGATGGGTGATGAATGGTCCTCTTAACAATTGTACCTTGGCAGAAGAATTTGGGCGTCCTACGGTGATGGCCAATCGTATCACAATGGCTGACCTGGGGGTTCTACTTGTAAATCAGTACAACCATGACTTCCCTGAGAGAGAGTATGAAGAGAGAAGTGAGATGTCAGCTGAGGATCGTAAGTTTATGGAGATAGTATCAAGCTCCATAACCCTCAAAGACTGTCACTACTACTTACCGTTGCCCTTTCGCAACAAAGATGTAGTCCTGCCAAACAATCATGACATAGCAGAACAGCGGGCCCTAAATATTACCAGGAGGTTCAAGAAGGACGAAGGTTACGCTGCAGAGTACAAAGGCTTCATGGAAGAGATGATAACAAAAGGTTATGCCGAGAAGGTACCACAAGAACATCTCTCCAAAGAAAAAGGCAAGGTATGGTATATACCACACCATGGCGTTCACCATAAGCGCAAAGGAACAATACGAGTGGTGTTTGACTGTTCATCATCCTATAAAGGTACATCTCTCAACAGTGAACTCCTTCAAGGCCCTGACCTGGCAAACACACTTATAGGAGTCTTGCTAAGATTTCGGCAAGAGCACATTGCCATGATGGCAGATATCGAAGGAATGTTCCATCAAGTACGTGTCCATGAAAAAGTTTTAGACTTCCTGCGATTCCTATGGTGGCCAGATGGTGATACTAACAAAAGATTGGAGGAGTACAGAATGACGGTACATCTTTTTGGTGCTATATCCTCTCCAAGTTGTGCAAACGTTGCACTGCGAAAAACTGCAGAAGACAACTGTGAGAGGTACGATGAAGAGGTGATTCAAACAGTCAAGTCTAACTTCTATGTTGATGACTGCCTCAAGTCAGTGGCCACAGAAGAACAAGCCATAGCTCTCACAAAAAACCTCAGGGATGTGTGCTCTCAGGGTGGGTTCAAATTGACCAAGTGGGTCAGCAACAGCCGCGCTGTGCTGGCTTCTATCCCTGATGAACACAAAGCCAAGCAGATAAAAGAACTGGACCTGGACAGAGAGAAGCTGCCTGTTGAAAGAGCACTTGGAATCCGATGGAACATTGAAAGTGATGCGTTTACCTTCCGAGTCACTGTCAAGAACAGACCCCTTACAAGAAGAGGTATTCTCTCAACTGTTAGCTCTATTTATGATCCATTAGGTTTCCTCGCCCCATTCGTATTAAAGGAAAAGCAAATTCTTCAAGCTCTCTGTAAGCTAAAGTGTGGATGGGATGAAGTCATCCCCGAAGTCCTAAAATACATCCGCAACGATACCAAGAGATTCCATACCTTCGTGGCTAATAGGGTTGCTGTGATCCGTGACCTATCGAAAGCAAAACAATGGAGGTATTTGAACTCCAAACACAACCCAGCCGATGATGCTTCAAGAGGATTACATGTTGAAACTTTCCTGAACTCGAAGAGATGGCGCAAAGGACCAGAATTCCTGGAGAAAGAAGAAATGCAATGGCCGAAAGTCCCAGAGGAGCTCGGCTCCATCCCTCCGGATGATCCAGAGGTGAGAAAAGACATCATCGTAAACAGTACAAGTGTGGAAGAAAAGAGTCCGACCAGCAAGCTGATTGAGTACTATTCAACATGGAACAGCTTGAAGAAAGCAGTTGCCTGGATGCTGAAACTGAAGAGACTTCTTCGACAGTTAAGCCAGAAAAGGAAAATTCTCACACAAACTGATCCAGGTTTCGATCAGAGTTTAACAAACTCACTGAAGGAACAAATTGACAAGTTCAAACTGACGTTTGGAAAGGAAATTCTGTCTGTGGATGACCTAGATGAAGCAGAAAAGGTCATTATTCAATTTGAGCAACGACAGCACTTTAAACAAGAAATTGCACTCGTTGTGAAAGGAAAACAATGTGCCAAGAGAAGTGGCTCAATCTGTAAGCTTGATCCAATTGTTGACAATGGCATTCTGAGAGTAGGAGGAAGGTTAAGCAAAGCTGCTATGCCTACGGAACTAAAGAATCCTATGATCCTGCCCAAAGACTCCTACATCTCCAGACTGATCTTACTCCACATCCATGAGCAGGTTGGCCACTCTGGGAGAGGTCACATGCTTTCTAGACTTCGCCAGCGATATTGGATACCCTGTGCCAACTCCTTAGCAAGGAAGATCCTTAAGAACTGTGTCTTCTGCAGGCAGATGCAAGCTAGAGCTGGAGAACAGAAGATGGCCGACCTGCCACAAGATCGGGTGTCACCTGATTTTCCGCCTTTCACCCATGTGGGCATAGATTACTTTGGCCCCATAGAGGTGAAGAGAGGCCGCGTTCATGTGAAGTGGTATGGTGTGATCTTTACTTGCCTTGTGAGTCGGGCTGTCCATCTAGAAGTTTCTAGTTATCTGGATACAGATTCCTGCATCAATGCCCTGCGCAGGTTCATCTGTCGAAGGGGCCCAGTAACAAGTATAAGAACAGACAATGGCACCAACTTTGTTGGAGCACACCGAGAGCTAGGAGAAGCTCTGAAAGAGCTGGATCACAACAAGATTCAAAACGAATTACTGAAGGAAGGAGTGACATGGTCATTCAACCCTCCCTCTGGAGCCCACCATGGGGGGGTATGGGAGAGGTTGATCCGACTGGTGAAAAAGATCCTCTATTCAGTCCTTAAAGAGCAAGTACTGGATGATGAGGCTTTGCAGACAACCTTGTGTGAAGTTGAGGCGATTATGAATGACAGACCAATCACAACAGTAACAAATGACCCTAATGATCTAGAACCCCTGACTCCGAACCATCTGCTTAATCTGAAAGCAAAGCCAGTCCTGCCACCAGGACTATTCCAGAGAAGTGACCTATGCTCACGAAGGAGATGGAAGCAAGTACAATATATCACTGACCTCTTCTGGAAGAGATGGATCAGGGAGTATCTTCCACTTATGCAGGAGCGGAACAAGTGGAACAAAACTAAGAGAAACTTCAGTCCTGGTGACCTTGTTGTCATAGTCGATGACACCGCCCCAAGGAACTCTTGGCTAATGGGGCGTGTGGTGGAGGCTTTTCCAGGGGCTAATGGTCTTGTCCGGAGCGTCATGGTTAAGACCAAGACCAACGTCCTACAGAGACCTATCAATAAACTGCTCCTTGAGGCGGCAGAGTGAGACGCACTGATACATACATACATACATACATACACAGTGCTCCATCTTTGAATCACGTGCACCTCTGATTCGTTGATGTCGTACTCTTACATTATTTTTCGTAGTCATACATTTTTGAACGTCAAACTTTTTACATTTTTGGAAGTTGAACACCTGAACTCCGACTGAGATCTATGGACTCTTATCCTATATGGGACCTTGTATATTTGTATATAGCTATGAACTGTAATAGTGCTCTGGTATAGAATGTTTTGTGTATTGGCTCTATGTTTGAATATTAAGTAATTGTTGTGCATTCAGTGCAGTTAACAATTAGGGGCCGGTATGTTAGAGCCGATTTGGACAGATTTGTATAAAGGACAGAACATGCAGAGCTCCATGTACGTTTGTGTAAATATGATTAAATATTGTATATGTATATAATGTATATGATGAAATATCTGGTACGTACCTTTATGATTTATATTTACCTGATTGAGATGTATTTATTTGTTGTTAGTGTAACTTAGTTTCTGGCCCCCCCTCTTGCCCATTCATTGTACTGTGGTAAGTGTGTTAGGAAGTGTATTAGGAAGTGTGTGAGGATAAAGGCAGGAAGTTGGGCCTTCAGGAGGAGTCCTAGCTAGACGTGGGAGCGGTATAGTTTTTTGACCATACAGACATACAAACAGATCATATTATGTATTTTTCCGTTTCAAGTAATATCTGCTTTAAGTTGATTGGAGAATAATTTTTGTTAGATACAAGAAGAATAAACCTTTTTTGTTGCACCATATCCCTGGATTTCAGTGAATGTTTTGGACGTTTGGAGAACTTGAGTGTGGACTGTATGCGTATGAACAACCCCGCTTCATGCTAGGGCAGTGGCTATGGTAAAACGAAAGGAAGCCACTACAGCAACCCTTGATCTGATTTCGTCTACTTTGTTGTCAAGAGACTGTACATTGGCGATTAAAATACTCGGGAGAGGTGCACGATGCGCCCGTCGACGTTGCTTGACCAAAAGACCGGCGCGTTTCCCTCTTCTCCGGCGCCGCCGTTGTTTTGAGTTGCCGGATGCTATCCAGTCTATTGTCCTGGTTGGGTTAACAAACCGAGAATCCTCTTTGGGAAAGTCGTATTCCTGGTCGTAATGTTGGTAAGTTGACGTTGCTCTTACAACCGGGAGGAACTATTGGATATATGTAATAAAACTTAATATTTCCCGGGGTAACAATGTAAGAAGTAATACATAAAAAAACAAAATACTGCATGGTTTCCTGAGAACGTGAAGCGAGGCTGCCATCTCTGTCGGCGCCGGAGTTAGGAGATGGCTGTGTGTGTGTGTGTGTGTGTGTACTTTGTGTGTGTACTTTGTGTGTGTACTTTGTGTGTGTACTTTGTGTGTGTGTGTGTACTTCAGTCATGCTGTTGATCGATATTGTCCCATCATGACCTGGACGCAGTAATGAGGGTGTGTGTCTGTGTGTGTGTGTACATTGAAGGCCAGTTATTCCTATAGGATTTATTAGATATTGTATCAAATCAGAGAAGCCAGTATGTTCCATCTCACTAGAGAGATTTGGATGACCTATATGTTGATTTATGATCCCTTGTGCTGTATGGATTACAGTAGGCCTACTGTCAAGGAAAGCATGTATATACACACACACATACGCACACACACGGAAGGGTATCATGCCACCTACACACATATCCTATCACACACACACCTGAAGGCCAAAAAGATCATCAAGGACAACAACCACCTGAGCCACTGCCTGTTCACCCCGCTATCATCCAGAAGGCGAGGTCAGTACAGGTGCATCAAAGCTGGGACCGAGAGACTGAAAACAGCTTCTATCTCAAGGCCATCAGACTGTTAAACAGCCATCACTAACATTGAGTGGCTGCTGCCAACATACTGAATCAAATCTCTAGCCACTTGAATAATACAAATGTGGATGTAATAAATGTATCACTAGCCACTTTAAACGATGCCACTTTATATAATGTTTACATACCCTACATTACTCATCTCATATGTATATACTGTACTCTATACCATCTACTGCATCTTGCCTATGCCGCTCGGCCATCGCTCATCCATATATTTATACATGTACATATTATTCATTCCTTGTGTGTGTTAGGTAGTTGTTGTGGAATTGTTTGATTATTTGTTAGATATTACTGCACTGTTGGAACTAGAAGCACAAGCATTTCGCTACATTAACATCTGCTAACCATGTGTATGTGACCAATACAATTAGATTTGATTTGATTTGACACATTGAAGTTTTAAATGCAGAACTTAAAGTGAGACTGAACTCACCGATTCCGCATTGGGCTTTTCTGCTGCTCATAAAGAGAAACCAGAGTTGCGTCTAGGGGGTGTGGTTCGATGTGGCTGTGTTCTTGTCGCTGTATTGTACCCCAGTGGTTATTGTTGTTTGTCTCTCTTCAATCACGGTAGCAACATTTCGCTTTAAAAATAGATCAAGATCAAGATCAATCAAGAAGTCTGTCATTGATTTTGCAGTTTTTTTCCCCGAGGTCTTAAGGGCCTGTGGTGCCTAGACAGTGTAAACCCCTTGCACTGTCACAGGGCCATCCACACCAAGGGAGATAATAATAAACTGTACTTAACTGTAAAACATATTTATTTAAGCTTTATTTAACTAGGCCAGTCAATTAAGAACACATTCTTATTTGGAATGAGGGCCTACCAAGAGGCAAATATAAAAAAAATACAGAAACATGACAACAGAGACACCACATTGTTGGCGAGCTTCCACACTAGAGCCCCGTTTGTCATTGTACAGTAGGCTACACCGGTCAGTCAACTGATCAATGCATTCTACTGCACGCTGTATACAACGTTTACACACCATTCAATGCTTTCGGGATGTTTTCATTGTCACAGTAACAAGTAACATCAAAAGTACATGTAATGAGTATTATATAGAAACTCCTATTTAACTGTATAGCAATACAATGAACAAACGCCATTTGGCCAGCGCATATTTTTGTCAGCATGTTAATTATTGCATGCCTCGTTGTCGTTAATCAAGGCGTTTGCGAGTCATTTCCATTTTTCTAACGGCCTCGTTTGGGATCTTATCAATGTATCATCACCATCCACTAATCATTCTCCCAAGTCATCCTATAATTCATGTGAACAGCAGTATGCCCACACATGCCCAGTTATTCAGGCAGGTTTACCATGCTCTCTGCCTCCTCTCCTCTCCGATCCAAACGATAGCACTCGTTATCGTCTCCCCTCTGTTTGTAGTTCCTTGTAGTGTGAACACTCCTTTTCACTGGAATTATAACTTTTTAAAATAGTTTTCGTTATAATTATCAAACCAAAAAATCTAGTGAAAGTTTATTGGGCGTGTACACAGTTTAGCAGATGTTATTGCAGTGAAATACTTGTGTTAGTGTCACGACTTCCGCCGAAGTCGGTTCCTCTCCTTGTTCGGACGGTCGACGTCACCGGTCTTCTAGCCATCGCCGATCCACCTTTCATTTTCCATTTGTTTTGTTATGTCTTGTTTTTTCACACACCTGGTTTTCATTTTCACTCATTACTGTTGTCTATTTAACCCTTAGTTCCCCACATGTCTGTGTGGGGAATTGTTTGTTTCGGGGCATGTTGTATTTTGCCGGGTTTGTTATGTTTTCACCCGTGCTTTGTTTCAGCCAGAATTTTTGTACGTGTATTTTGTACTTTTTCCTAGTAAAGTTACTTAGTACACTCATCTCTGCTCTCCTGCGCCTGACTCCTACACCAGCTACACCCACCGTATAACAGTTAGTAGCTCCTAACATTGCATCTAAAATGTCAAACAAGTACACAAATAATAATCAAAAAAGCAAAATCATTCTAGGTGTGGACGGCCCTCTTAGGGATCGCGGACCGCTAGCGGTCCACCTACGACATCATCCTCTGAAATTGCAGAACGCCAAATTCAAAGTACAAAAATCGTAATATTAAACATTCATGAAATTACAAGGGTTATACATCATTCAAAAGCTTAGAATCTTGGTAATCGAACTGCGTTGTTCAATTTACAATAGGCTTTACGGCAAAAGCATAACAGATCTTCCTCTGTTTGCAATACCAAGGGTCCTAGCTACACAAAGAATTGTTGTTTTGTTCGATAAAGTCCTTCTTTAAATCCCAAAAAGACTGTTTATTTAGTGCCATCAATTTCAGTAATCCACTTGTTCAACATGCAGACAAAGGAATTCAAATAGTTACCGGTAAAGTTTGTCCAAACAAGTCAAACGATGTTTCTAATTAATCCTCAGGGTCTCTAATATCTAAATAAACAATAATATTTAAAACGGAGAATAGTATGTTCAATAGGGAGGAGAAATAGCAAAGAGCACGCACCTCATTCACGCACGCCAAAATGCTAGTGTCTTAATGAGGCACACCTTGTAAAAACTACAATTTCTTGTTCGTTTTTCAAAATACAAGCCTGAAACCTTGTTTAAAGACGGTTGACATCTAGTGGAAGCCATAGGAACTGCAATCTGGGAGCTATTTTCTTGTACAGTCAATAGGCACTCATTGGAAAAACCTGTGACCTCCAAAAAAAAGAAATTCCGGATGGATTTTCCTCTGGTTTTCACCTGCCATATCAGTTCTGTTATACTCACAGACATTATTTTAACAGTTTTAGAAACTTCACAGAGTGATTTCTATCCAATACTACCAATTATATGCTTATCCTGGCTTCTGGGCCTGAGTAACAGGCAGTTTACTTTGGACATGTCAGACAGGCGAAAATGCAGTACACTGTAGATAGTATTGAGTCCGCTGCTGCTGGCTGTGCTCAGGACTGATTTCTGAGAACATGTCTACAACTTCATCAGCAAGCTGTCAAATGGTGGTCAATAAAGCGCAAGCTACACACTGTTTATCAGGGTCCAAAATCACTAGCTGGCTAGCTAAGTTCCATCTCTGTGTTTGTCAGTGAAGCTGACGGGTGAGGACCATGGAGTTTTGTTTTTCAAATTCTCTCACTATCTATTACCAGAGTGTGTCTGTCTGGCAGTGTTTCATAGTGAATCGTTTACAAAACAGTTTGCGGTGGGACACAACATGCTT
The DNA here is from genome assembly GCA_030435695.1 of Brachymystax lenok tsinlingensis. Taxonomy (NCBI): domain Eukaryota; kingdom Metazoa; phylum Chordata; class Actinopteri; order Salmoniformes; family Salmonidae; genus Brachymystax; species Brachymystax lenok. The sequence continues at coordinate 10,188,430 of CM059814.1, forward strand.
GCGAATAGGTTTAGAATTTTAGCATCGTGTCAATTGTCATTTTGCCCCAAACAGACTGGTTACTATCAAACACATCAGCATGTGGCCACTCAGTAAAGTGTTCTTTCAATATAATCTTGGCAACGACGTGTTGTGTTATGTAAACAAGTCCGAGGTGATGTGTAACGGGCAGGTCTGTCTCACCTAGGTGTCATTATAGATTCTGAACTCAATTTCGAATCACAAATTAGGAATGTGACCAAAACAGCTTTTACCACCTGAGGAGCATTGCCAAGGTGCGGCCGTTTCTCTCTCAGAGAGACTCATCCATGCTTTTATTACAAGCAGGCTTGACTACCGTAATGCTCTCCTGTCTGATCTACCCAAGAAAGCCATTGGTCAACTGCAAAACATACAGAATGCTGCAGCACGGGTACTGACCAAGACCAGACAGAGAGCACACATTACACCGGTTTTAAGGTCTCTGCACTGGCTGCCTGTGAGTTTTAGAATTCATTTTAAGATTCTTCTATTGGTTTTTAAATCAATCCACAATTGTGCACCGCTATACATATCAGACATGCTTTTAAGTTATGTACCCAGTTGGTCCCTCAGGTCCTCTGGCACTGGGCTTTTAACAATCCCAAAGCCTAGGACCAAGAGGCATGGGGAGGCAGCCTTTCGTTATTATGCCCCCAGCCTCTGGAATAGCCTGCCAGAGAACCTGAGGGAAACTGTGGCATATAAAAGGGATCTTAAAACACACTTTTTGAGCTTTGCTTTTCCTTTGGGTGCTTTTTAATCTTTCAGTTTTTATTTTTATTCTTTAGTTTGTTATCCTCTTATGTTTGTTGAATAGTACATATTTTTATTTTCCTTCATTTTTTTATTTATGTTTTTTTCCTGTGCGTTGCATTCATATCTGAAATGTGCTATATAAATAAAGCTTGATTTGATTTGACTGTCTGGAGGTGATTGGATAGAGCTCAATCCGCACAGCTGTTTCTCCGTGCATGACAATTCTCCGTAAGCGTTACCATTCTGTGTTAGTGGGTAAGTGGGCATGGTTGAAATCAAAACGAAACCCTTAAATAACCAAGGATGTAGGAACGTAACTGCTTACCTAAATCTCGCAAATCAGTTTTGGAAGATACTGACTTTATCACCATAATTATGCTATTTACACTTTGTAGTAAAGTTTTACACTACATTTAAAGTTTCAGACTAATATCGATGCAACATCGTCTGTTTTCAACCAGGGAAGTTAGTTTTGAATTCAGCTGCCCTTTAAAGTTTGCTATGGCCATTTTCAGTGAGTAAAAGCCTTAATAAAAAATGTTACTGCTGCTTACCATGCAATACACGCTCTGCTCTCTGGAGAAACTGGCAACACTGGGATTTATTCACTGACTTTCTCAGTCTTAGTTGAGCACAGAACCAACTTCTCTCTCTCTATACTAGGGAGAGGAAGAGAGGGAGAGAGGGAGAGGGAGAGGGAGAGAGGGAGAGAGGGAGAGAGGGAGAGGAAGAGAGGGAGAGAGGGAGAGGGAGAGGGAGAGAGGAAGAGAGGGAGAGGAAGAGAGGGAGAGAGAGGGAGAGGGAGAGGGAGAGAGGAAGAGAGGGAGAGGAAGAGAGGGAGAGAGAGAGAGAGGGAGAGGAAGAGAGGGAGACTCTATACTAGGGAGAGGAAGAGAGGAAGAGAGGGAGAGAGGGAGAGAGGGAGAGGGAGAGGAAGAGAGGGAGAGAGGGAGAGGAAGAGAGGGAGACTCTATACTAGGGAGAGGAAGAGAGGAAGAGAGGGAGAGAGGGAGAGGAAGAGAGGGAGACTCTATACTAGGGAGAGGAAGAGAGGAAGAGAGGGAGAGAGGGAGAGGAAGAGAGGGAGAGAGGGAGAGAGTGAGAGATTTGATAGAAAATGTGTCAAATTCAGACTGGTGGACTGACAGACAGGTAGAGTTGTAGAATTGTAGACTGGTAGACTGGTAGGCTAGTAGAATTGTAGACTGGTAGACTGGCAGACTGGTAGACTGGTAGACTGGTTGACTGGTAGACTGATAGACTGGTAGATTGGTCGATTAGTAGACTGGTAGACTGACAGACAGGTAGACTGGTAGATTGGTAGACTGGTAAAATTACAGACAGGTAGACTGGTAGATTGGTAGACTGACAGACTGGTAGAATGATAGACTCGTAGACTGGTAGATTGGTAGACAAAGACTGACAGACTGGTAGACTGATAGATTGGTAGACTGATAGACTGGTAGACTGCTAGACTGATAGTCTAGTACACTGGTAGACTGACAGACAGGTAGACTGATAGACTGACAGACTGGTAGACTGGTAGATTGGTAAACTGGTCGACTGGTCGACTGGTAGACTGACAGACTGACAGACTGGTAGATTGATAGACTGGTAGATTGATAGACTGGTAGACTTATAGACTGATAGACTGGTAGATTGATAGACTGATAGACTGGTAGACTGGTAGACTAGTAAACTGGTAGACTGAGACTGGTTGACTGGTAGACTGATAGACTGGTAGATTGGTCGATTAGTAGACTGGTAGACTGACAGACTGGTAGACTGGTAGATTGGTAAACTGGTCGACTGGTCGACTGGTCGACTGGTAGACTGGTAGATTGATAGACTGGTAGATTGATAGACTGGTAGACTTATAGACTGGTAGACTGGTAGATTGGTAGATTGGTAGACTGGTAGATTGGTAGACTAGTAGATTGATAGACCTGTATATTGGTAGACTGATAGATTGGCAGAATGGTAGACTGGTTGACTGGTCAATTGTAGACTGGTAGATTGGTAGACTAGTAGATTGGTAGACTGGTAGATTGGTAGACTAGTAGATTGATAGACCTGTATATTGGTAGACTGATAGATTGGTAGAATGGTAGACTGGTTGACTGGTCAATTGTAGACTGGTAGATTGGTAGACTGGTTGATTGGTAGACTGGTAGACTAGTAGATTGATAGACTGATGGACTGGTAGACTGGTAGATTGGTAGGTTTGGTGGACTGGTTCGACTGGTAGACTGGTAGATTGGTAGACTGGTAGATTGGTAGACTGGTAGACGGGTAGACGGGTAGACGGGTAGACTGTTAGATTGGTAGACTGACAGACTGGTAGACTGGTAGGCTGGTAGTCTAGTACACTGTTAGACTGGTAGACTGATATACTGGTAGATTGATAGACTGGTAGATTGGTAGACTTGTAGACTGACAGACTGGTAGACTGGTTGATTGGTAGACTGGTAGATTTGTAGATTGGTAGACTGGTAGACTGATATACTAGTAGAGTGATAGACTGGGAGATTGGTAGACTGGTCGACTGGTCGACTGGGAGATTGGTCGACTGGTCGACTGGTCGACTGGTCGATTGGTAGACTGGTAGACTGGTAGACTGATCGACTGGTCGATTGGTAGACGGGTAGATTGTTAGATTGGTAGACTGACAGACTGGTAGGCTGGTAGTCTAGTACACTGTTAGACTGGAAGACTGATATACTGGTAGACTGACAGACTGGTTGATTGGTAGACTGGTAGATTGGTAGACTGGTAGATTGGTAGACTGGTAGATTGGTCGACTGGTAGATTGGTCGACTGGTCGATTGGTAGACTGGTAGACTGGTAGATTGGTAGACTGGTCGACTGGTCGATTGGTCGATTGGTCGACTGGTAGATTGGTAGACGGGTAGACTGTTAGATTGGTAGACTGGTAGACTGACAGACTGGTAGGCTGGTAGTCTAGTACACTGTTAGACTGGTAGATTGATAGACTGGTAGATTGATAGACTGGTAGATTGGTAGACTTGTAGACTGACAGACTGGTAGACTGGTTGATTGGTAGACTGGTTGATTGGTAGACTGGTAGATTGGTAGACTGGTAGACTGATATACTAGTAGAGTGATAGACTGGTATATTGGTAGACTGGGAGATTGGTAGACTGGTAGACTGGTCGACTGGTCGACTGGTTGATTGGTAGATTGATAGACTTGTAGACTGACAGACTGGTAGACTGGTAGATTGGTAGACTGGTAGATTGGTAGACTGGTAGATTGGTAGACTGGTAGACTGGTAGATTGGTAGACGGGTAGACGGGTAGACTGACAGACTGGTAGACTGGTAGGCTGGTAGTCTAGTACACTGTTAGACTGGTAGACTGATATACTGGTAGATTGATAGACTGGTAGACTTGTAGACTGGTAGACTGGTTGATTGGTAGACTGGTAGACTGCTAGATTGGTAGACTGCTAGATTGGTAGACTGCTAGATTGGTAGACTGGTAGACTGGTAGACTGATATACTAGTAGAGTGATAGACTGGTATATTGGTAGACTGGGAGACTGGTAGACTGGTTGATTGGTAGACTGATATACTGGTAGATTGATAGACTGGTAGATTGGTAGACTGGTAGATTGATAGACTTGTAGACTGACAGACTGGTAGACTGGTAGATTGGTAGACTGGTTGTCTAGTACATTAGTAGACTGGTAGACTGATATACTAGTAGAGTGATAGACTGGTATATTGGTAGACTGGTAGACTGGTTGACTGGTAGACTGGTCGACTGGTAGATTGGTAGATTGGTAGATTGGTAGACTGGTTGATTGGTAGACTGGTAAACTGGTCGACTGGTCGACTGGTCGACTGGTTGATTGGTAGACTTGTAGACTGACAGACTGGTAGATTGGTAGACTGATAGACTGACAGACTGGTAGACGGGTGGTCTAGTACACTGGTAGGCTGGTAAACTGATATACTAGTAGATTGATGGACTGACAGACTGGTAGACTGGTAGATTGGTAGACTTGTAGACAGACAGACTGGTAGACTGATATACTAGTAGATTGAGGGACTGGTATACTAGTAGATTGGTAAACTGGTAGACTGACAGACTGGTAGACTGACAGACTGATAGACTGGTAGATTGGTAGACTTATAGACTGACAGACTGGTAGACTTGTAGACTGACAGACTGGTAGACTGATATACTAGTAGAGTGGTAGACTGGTAGACTGGTAGACTGGTACATTAGTTTGACTGGTAGGCTGGTAGACTGGTACATTAGTTTGACTGGTAGACTGGTACATTAGTTTGACTGGTAGGCTGGTAGACTGGTACATTAGTTTGACTGGTAGATTGGTAGACGGGTAGACTAGTAGATTGATATACTGATAGACTGGTAGACTTGTAGATTGATATACTGATAGATTGGTAGACTGGTAGACTAGTACATTGATATACTGATAGATTGGTAGACTGGTAGACTAGTACATTGATAGACTGGTAGACAAGGACATTGATAGACTGGTAGACTTGTAGACAAGTACATTGATAGACTGGTAGACTGATAGACTGGCCACACACTGCCCGCTCCAAGCTGTCACGCTAAGGAGAGATAATAGACTGAGCTGTAGCAACAGCAGTGTGTGTGTGTGTGTGTGTGTGAGTGAGAGTGTGTGTGTGTGCGTGCGCACGCTTGCACCATACCTTGCTAGGGCCCCATGCTGGACTGATTATTGTAATCTAATGAAATGTAGCTACAGAGGGAGCACAGACACAGTAGTACCTTCTACTACACACACACTCCATAACAGCAGATTGCTCTCACAGGCCAACACCCTGAGGTAGAGACAGCAGGTTCTACTTCACTGTTATTTGTCAAATACATGCTAGTTTCAATGGGAAAACTTGTATTAATAATTAAAGTGGAACAGGAAAAATTTAGAGAGCCACTGATGAGGGCCAATACAGAGCCACTGATGAGGGCCAATACAGAGCCACTGATGAGGGCCAATACAGAGCCACTGATGAGGGCCGATACAGAGCCACTGATGAGGGCCGATACAGAGCCACTGATGAGGGCCGATACAGAGCCACTGATGAGGGCCGATACAGAGCCACTGATGAGGGCCAATACAGAGCCACTGATGAGGGCCAATACAGAGCCAATACAGAGCCACTGATGAGGGCCAATACAGAGCCACTGATGAGGGCCAATACAGAGCCACTGATGAGGGCCGATACAGAGCCACTGATGAGGGCCAAAACAGAGCCACTGATGAGGGCCGATACAGAGCCACTGATGAGGGCCAATACCGAGCCAGAAATGAACTCATATAGGTGAGAGTAGTACAGACAGATTAGAATCATATAATAACACACCTTCTTTTTACTCTATCACTCCTCCCTCTCTCCATCTCTCTCCCCTCTCCTCCCTCTCTCCATCTCTCTCTCCCCTCCCTCCCCCCCTCCCTCCCCTCTCCATCTCTCTCCTGTCTCTTCCCTCTCTCCATCTTTCTCCCCTCTCCTACCTCTCTCCATCTATCTCCCCTCTCCTACCTCTCCATCTCTCTCCCCTATTCTCTCTCTCTCCATTTATCTCCTCTCTCTGTTCCATCTCTCCATCTCTCTCCCATCCCCTCCTTCCCTCCCTCCACCTATCTTCCCTCTCCTCCCTCTCTCCCCTCTTCTCTCTCCATCTATCTCTCCCCTCTCCTGCCTCTCTCATCTCTCTCTTCCCTCTCTCCATCTCTCTCCCCTCTCCTCCCTTTCTCCATCTATCTCCCCTCTCGTCCCTCTCTCCATCTCTCTCTCCTCCCTCCCTCTCTCCATCTCTCTCTCCTCCCTCCCTCTCTCCATCTCTCTCTCCTCCCCCCCTCTATCTCAATTCTCTTCCCTCTCTCCATCTCTCTCCCCTGTCCTCCATCCCTCCATCTCTCTCTTCTCTCCTCCCTCCCTCTCTATAATAAAGGGATCCATTACAACATTAGCCTTCTGGTTATTTTTAGGTTCAGAAAATGTGTGGGATGAACAGATTTTTCCTGTTTGTGCTTATGAGTGTGGTGTGTGGGGGTGGTGTGTGTGCATATGTGTGTGGGTGTGGTGTGTGGGGGTGGTGTGTGTGCATATGTGTGTGGGTGTGGTGTGTGGGTGTGATTGTGTGTGTGTGTGTGTGGTGTGTGTGTGTGTGTGTGTGTGTGTGTAGGGGCTTTTACCACAGGTGTGATCACGTTGCTGAGTAACTGCATTTCATCCTAAAATAATCTAAGCGATCAGCCTCTAGTGTAGCCGTGTGGTTTACGTACCTTAAACTCATGCATGGTGTCTGTGTGTGTGTGTTAGGTGCAGTAAGTCATGAATCTTCCTAATGATGCATCACCATGAGAAGAGAACAGATGACAGCAGAAACCAACATCCTTCACTCTGTTACATCCTCTCTCTCTCTCTATCTCTATCAATTCAAGGGGCTTTATTGGCATGAGAAACATATGCTAACATTGCCAAAGCAAGTGAAGTAGACAATAAACAAAAGTGAAATAAACAATTAAAATGAACAGTAAACATTTTTGCACTCACAGAAGTTCCATCTCTGTCTCTCTCTGCATGCTGGGAATTGTGTGAGTGAGTGCGTGCCAGTGTTGTGAAGGGTTAGATATCTTGGGTTTTCTTTCGGTTTTCCTTTTCTTCTATGCATGATTAAGGTTATTATTTTTATTTACTTGTTGTGGTAGAATTAAGTATATAGTTTTTTTCGTGTCGAAACTACCCTGACTTTGGCGGGGATGGCTACCCGAATGGGGACGCCGTCCCTGTCACTTCGGCACGGCTTTAGGTGTGTTACTGAAGCTACTGTCACGGTGGAGGAGTTTCTGGTCGGATACAGCCTACACATTGATGAGGAGAGCAGGCTGTTTGGGTTTAGACAAGCACCTTTTCCTCTTAAAGCTAGAGGGGGGTGAGTTGTCTGGCCTGACTGTTATGCAGGCTTGGAGAGTTCTTGTAAAGTCCCGTAAGGCCGGCACGCCACCAGGGATGTGGCTTTTTGAAGAGCCTCTGTTTTACAACACTGCCATCCAGTCCCGTGCACTGGGTTCAGCCAGCCTACGTTCCTGCCTGTTAGGTGTGGGGTGTACCAAGCTGGGTCATCTGATGCGGAGCAGGAGCAGATCGTTGGAGGAGCTGGGAGAAAGAGCGGGGATCCGATCATCTCGCCTACTGAGGAAGGTTGTCGCTGAGGTCTGTGATTCCTTGCCAGTACTTCATCTGCAGTATGTGACTGATACTTCCAGCTCTGATCGGTGGATAGAGGGTCTGGATTATGTGTTCCCTGCACTGATTTTTAGTCCTGCGGCGGGGGCATTAGAGGAGGACGTGGGGATGCTGCTTTCCTTCGATACCCCGGAGCTGGGGGAGTTCAAGGAGGTGGGAAAGAAGGACATGTACAGAATGTGTGAAAGTGTCCCATTCCTCTTCCCTGGAAGGGGTAAAATCGACGAGGTGGACGGGTGTGTTTGGTCCAGGTGCATCCCCAAAAGGCTGTTGGAGGACTTTATACAAACTGCCTATTGAAGCTATACAAACTGCCTACATGGAGCTATAGCCACAAATATGCATCTGGTACACCTGGACCCAACACTTGGGGAAGGGTGTCCATTCTGTGCTGAGTCTGAAACTCTGACACATCTGTTTTTACAGTGTCCAAGGCTGGTTGGGATGATTGACCTGATCAATAGCTGTTTATATTTGGACTAAAGTACAGGTTTAGTTGAAGGGGTGTGTGTATGTTGCTTAATTTTGTGTTGGGGGCAGCTAAATTAGCGATATGGAAGACCCGAAAGAACAGTATTCGGGGACAGGGGTCTGTGGATGTGGTGGGAATGCTGGAGGGAATGTTGGCAGCGAGACTGAGGGTTGAGTTTGCCTATTATAAACCTGTTAGCAATATTGATCTGTTTATGAGTATATGGGGTATTCAGAGGCTGTTGTGTTTAGTTACATTGGAGGAGGATTTGGAGTTGTATTTTTAATTGATTTTTGTGTGCAGTGTGCACATAGCCTGTCTTCTCTTGAGAGCCAGGTCTGCCTACAGTGGCCTTTCTCAATAGCAAGGCTATGCTCACTGAGTCTGTACATAGTCAAAGCTGAGTTTTTTTGTCCAATGTGTCAAGTAATTATCTTTTGTTTTCTCATGATTTGGTTGGGTCTAATTGTGTTGCTGTCCTGGGAGTCTGTGGGGTCTGTTTGTGTTTGTGAACAGAGCCCCAGGACCAGCTTGCTTAGGGGACTCTTCTCCAGGTTCATCTCTCTGTAGGCGATGGCTTTGTTATGGAATAGCTTTCTTTTCGGTGCTTGTAGAATTGAACGTCTCTTTTCTGGATTTTGATAATTAGTTGGTATCGGCCTAATTCTGCTCTGCATGCATTATTTGGTGTTTTACATTGTATACAGAGGATATTTTTGCAGAATTCTTCATGCAGAGTCTCAATTTGGTATTTGTCCCATTTTGTGAATTCTTGGTTTGTGAGCGGATCTCAGACCTCACAACCTTGAAGGGCAATGTTTTTTTTTTACTGATTCCAGTTTTTTTTGTCAGATCCTAATTGGTTTGTCAAATGTTATGTTCCTTTTGATGGCATAGAATTCCCTCCTTGCCTTGTCTCTCAGATCGTTCACAGTTTTGTGGAAGTTACCTGTGGCGCTGAAGTTTAGGCCGAGGTATGTATATATTTTCTGTGCTCTAGGGCAACGGTGTCTAGATGGAATTTGTATTCGTGGTCCTGGCGACTGGACCTTTTTTGGAACACCATTATTTGTGTCTTACTGAGATTTACTGTCAGGGCCCAGGTCTGGCAGAATCTGTGCAGGAGATCTAGGTGCTGCTGTAGGCCCTCCTTGGTTGGTGACAGAAGCACCAGATCATCAGCAAACAGTAGACATTTGACTTCAGATTCTAGTAGGCTGAGGCCGAGTGCTGCAGACTGTTCTAGTGCCCTCGCCAATTCGTTGATAAATATGTTGAAGAGGGTGGGGTTTAAGCTGCATCCCTGTCTCACCCAACGGCCCTGTGGGAAGAAATGTGTGTGTTTTTTGCCTATTTTAACCGCACACGTGTTGTTTGTGTATATGGATTTTATAATGTCGTATGTTTTTCCCCCAACAGCACTATAGCAGACCCTCATGCCAAATTGAGTCAAAGGCTTTTTTGAACTCAACATAGAATGAGAAGACTTTGCCTTTGTTTTGGTTTGTTTGTTTGTCAATCAGGGTGTGAAGGGTGAGTATGTGGTCTGTCGTACGATTATTTGGTAAATTTCCAATTTGACATTTGCTCAGTACATTGTTTACACTGAGGATTGTACGAGTCTGCTGTTAATAATAATGCAGAGGATTTTCCCAAGGTTGCAGTTGACGCATATCCCACGGTAGTTATTGGGGTCAAATTTCTCTCCACTTTTGTGGATTGAGGTGAACAGTCCTTGGTTCCAAATATTGGGGAAGATGCCAGAGCTAAGGATGATGTTAAAGAGTTTTAGTATAGCCAATTGGAATTTGTTGTCTGTTTATTTTATCATTTCAATGAGAAACCATCAACACCACAGGCCTTTTTGGGTTAGAGGGTTTTTATTTTGTCCTGTAGTTCATTTAAGGTAATTGGAGAATCCAGTGGGATCTGGTAGTCTTCAATAGTTGATTCTAAGATTTGTATTTGATCATGTATATGTTTCTGCTGTTTCTTCTTTGTTATAGAGCCAAAAAGATTGGAAAGGGGTTTACCCATACATCTCCATTTTGGATAGATAATTCTTCTTTTTGTTGTTTGTTTAGTGTTTTCCAATATTCCCAGAAGTGGTTAGAGTCTATGGATTCTTCAATTACATTGAGCTGATTTCTGACGTGCTGTTCCTTCTTTTTCCGTAGTGTATTTCTGTATTGTTTTAGTGATTCACCATAGTGAAGGCGTAGACTCAGGTTTTCTGGGTGTCTATGTTTTTGGTTGGATAAGTTTCTCAATTTCTTTCTTAGGTTTTTTCATTCTTCATCAAACCATTTGTCATTGTTGTTCATTTTCTTCGGTTTTCTGTTTGACATTTTTAGATTTGATAGGGAAGCTGAGAGGTCAATATACTGTTGAGGTTTTCTACTGCCAAGTTTACACCTTCACTATTACAGTAAAACATTTTGTCCAGGAAGTTATCTAAAAGGGATTGAATTTGTTGTTGCCCAATAGTTTTTTGGTAGATTTCCACAATACATTCCTTCCATGTATAGCATTTCTTAATATTATTCAGCTCCTTTGGCTTTGATGCCTCATGATTGAGCAAAGCTCTGTTCAAGTAGACTGTGATTTTGGTCTGATAGTGGTGTCAGTGGACTGACTGTGAATGCTCTGAGAGACTGGGTTGAGGTCAGTGATAAAGTAGTCTACAGTACTACTGCCAAGAGATGAGCTATGTGTGTACCTACCATAGGAGTCCCCTCGAAGCCTACCATTGACTATCTACATACCCAGCAAGTGACTGAGCTGCAGGAGTTGTGACCCGTTTTTGTTGGTTATGTTGTCATAGTTGTTCCTAGGGGGGCATATGGGGGAGAGAATGCTGTCCCCTCCAGGTAGGTGTTTGTCCCCCTGTGTGCTTAGGGTGTCAGGTTCTTGTCCAGTTCTGGAATTTAGGTTGCCACAGACTAGTACAAGTCCCTGGGCCTGGAAATTGTTGATCTCCCCCTCTAAGATGGAGAAGCTGTCATTGTTAAAAGGGGGAATATATTGGGGGGTTTATAGGTAGCACATGAGGACATAATTTCCTTATTAATTTCTAGCCAGATGTAAAATGTTCCTGTTTTGACTCATTTAATTGAGTGGGTTAGGTCCTCTCTATACCAAATTAGCATACCCCATGAGTCTCTTCCCAAACCTGGTAGTTTAGTGGATGGGACTACCAGCTCTCTGTAACCTAGAGGGCAACCAGTGGGTCCGTCTCCTTTATACCATGTTTCTTGTAGGATGACAATGTCTGTATTTCCAATTTATTTGATTGAGTCTGGGTTCCTGCTCTTTAGGCCAAAGGCAGATGACCTCAGACCTTGTATATTCCAGGATGAGATAGTAAAAGCTTTGTGTTCCATAGCGTCTGGTGTTGTTTTTGTGTGGTTTAGGCCTGGACCATTACAGTAGGTGTTACCAGAGCATCTGATACAGACCTCTTAGGTTGCAGGATGGGGCTTGGCTGGGTGTAATAGTGGGGATTGGGCCTGTTGCTCTGTTTACAGCCTGGCATATGTCCTGCTATCATGTTGAGGTCCTTGCCATAGGGGCGGGAGGTATGGGGGCAGAAGGGGCGTAGGTCCACTTGGCGTGGGTTCTCTCGGTGCAGGTCCTTCAGGAGGGAGTCTTGCAGGTCTGGGAGGGTGTCTCGCTGGTCTGGGCGGGGTGTCCATTGCTCTGTTGCTCCTGTGTGAGGTGCTGGGGCTACGGTTGAGGGTGATGTCCTTCAGGGTCCTGGCAAAAGTTGGGATGGCTACTTTGTAGAGGTGGACCTGGTCGTAAAGGTTGTTCAAGTCCAGGTTGGACTGGTGTGCCAGGTAAACATTAGGTTTTGGGGCACATTCTCCCGAAAGGCTTGCATTCACCTGCTGTATGGTGGCAAGGTGAACGTCTTTTCGTGGGAGCAGGGTGGAGATAACCACTTGTGCGTTAGGGAAAGTGGAAGGAGCTTTTTCAATCACTTCCTTGAGTGCTGTGGCCACCCTTTCCTGCTGGGCCCTCAGGTCATTTGTGCCCGTGTGAATTAGGATGTGGCTGGGGGACCCTTGTCTGTCCTCTGACAACAGCTCCAGGGCATGCCTAGTGTTTGGGCACCAGAGCGTAGCCACTTTGAGTTTGGGGAAAAGTTTTTCCTCTTGAATGTATTTGCCATTTGAGTCAATGAGGAGCACAATCTCTGGCTTTTGTGTGTCCTCAGTGGATGTGTGGGGGTTGTCAAGAGAGCAGTCAGGGGAGCTGACAGGGAGGCTGTTAGGAGGGGTGGGGTCTGTTAGGTTGGTGGGTCCTGTCCCATTGTTGTGTTGGGGTTGGGGTCCGGGTCTGGGGTGGGCTGTTCTGCTGGCTTCTCCGGGGGAGTTTCCTGCTCTCTGTCACACCTCAGCTTTCTCACCTCCTCCTTCACAGTGCCATGTGTTTCTCACCTCATCCTTCACAGTGCCATGTGTTTCTCACCTCATCCTTCACAGTGCCATGTGTTTCTCACCTCCTCCTTCACAGTGCCATGTGTTTCTCACCTCCTCCTTCACAGTGCCATGTGTTTCTCACCTCCTCCTTCACAGAGCCATGTGTTTCTCACCTCATCCTTCACAGTGCCATGTGTTTCTCACCTCCTCCTTCACAGTGCCATGTGTTTCTCACCTCCTCCTTCACAGTGCCATGTGTTTCTCACCTCAGAGCTGCCAGCTCTCTCAGACATCCATCCATCTCCACCTTCTGCCCTCTGGGTCTTGTTGGGGGGGTGTTGTTGTGCTGGTCTGTTTTTGTGGGTTTGTTTTGTTTGTATTGTGTGGACTAGCTCTCTGAGCTCCACCACGTCTCTCTCCAGCTCGGAGAATTTATCCCTCTCAATGATGGAGGAGCAGTGCAGTTGTGGGACCTGGGTGTGTTCAGTGCTGGGGGGTGACTATCCTCGCCTGCAGGACAGTTTGAAGAGGTGATCAGACTGACTCAGGATGGTGGTCATCACAGAGAGAGATCTTTTCCTGCTGTTCACTCTCTTTAATCCCCACCATCACCGTCCCAGACTTGTACACGTTGACAGAGGTTGTTTCAATTTCCTCAATGTCTAGTATTCCGAGTTTCCAGCTTGGGCCAATACCCTCTCTCTTGACATAGGGGTAGTGTGCTCTTATAGCACTGTGCCATGCCAGGGGATGATCTGTATGGAAAATTAACTTGCTTAATTCCCCCTCTTTGTGGCAGTCAGCAAATAGTGTCTCTGGATTGTCCTTGAAGAGCGCTCCTTTGTACTTAATCCGTGCGGAGTTATTTTTAATATCCATGGGGTTCTGTGTTCTAATAACCTGTGCATTGGGGGGGCTGTGGAACTCTCCTGCCATTGTTAGGCTCAAGAGTTTTCACACTTCTCTCTTCACACTTAAGCGCTAATTGATCAGTTCAGTTTCTCTCCTAGCAGCTTGGTGCTTTGTAGCCTTTTTATGAAGCTTTATATAACAGAATTCCCTAGAGATGATTGTCTTTTGCTTTTAGCCTTCAGAAGTAGGTTCATACTGAATATTCCTGACTCAGTTTTGTTCCGTATGGTATTTCCAGGTTTCGCTGTGTTTCTTCTGCAGGTTTTGGTTTGTTAGAGGTCTTTTTCTTGATGGTCTTTGGTAGTAATAGTCCAAAATCAAGCTTTTAGGTCTGGAATTGTGATTTGAATGGAAGGTTTTGATGTTGAGGTAAGTATCATGTATAAGTCCTTGCAAAAAAAATATATTTTATCTACATTTATCCAACTCTAATTCTATATTTTTGAAGCCCTTGTGCTCTCTGTCTCTGTCTCTGTCTCTCTGTCTGTCTCTCTCTGTCTCTATCTCAGGTCCATAATGTTTCTTGATCGGTGGTTAGGCTATTAGATTACCAAAATTAGGCTACATGAAAAGGTCAATACTGTTATTAATATAACCATGTGTTGATGCAGGTTTTCAGTGAATGTATGTAAAACAAGAAGTTCATCTGCAGGAGAATTATCAGCAACAAAAGAGTGAACGAATTAACACATATGCAAATGCAGCTTATCTTTCCCAAACACCCGATAGTGGCACAAACTAGATAAGGCCTGGCCACACGATGCCAGGGAGGGAGGGAGGGAGATGAAGAAAAAGTGGAAGAGAGAGAAGAGAGGAAGAGAGAGAGAGAAATAGAGCGACAGCCAGAGCCAGAGAGGAGTGACTGCTGTGTGGATCTGTTCATGAGGTTAAATCATCTAGATTATAACCACAGTTTGGCTGCAGGCTGAGCAGAACAGTCAAACTGCTGTAGAGCCAGCCAGCTAGCTAGCCTGACAGACAGATGTATATTCCCGGACAGACGGACAGATGGGCTGGCTCTATTCCTAGTCCAGATGATCTGCGGCTAACGAGGCATTAGACCATAAACAAAGTTAAAGAAACATGAGCTAAAGTTTTCATTGGCTGTGTTTGTGTGTGAGAGAGAGTGTGTGTGTGTGTGTGTGTGTGTGTGTGTGTGTAACTAGCTCGGCTAGATACATTGTTGAGATTTTAAACGCCCACTAGAGCGGAAATTCCCTTTTTTCACCTGAAAGACAATGACCATAGCTTACCCATGATGTTGCAGAAAGATTTAAGTCATTGTTTTTGTCAAAGTATGATGTATTTGGGTTTGAAGTGGGAAATCCGAAGTAGTAACTTCAGATATTTTCTGTGCTAGTGCTGTGTGTTTCCCCTGTGACGGGCTAATACACTTAACTCTACATTCCTTTTCAGGACTGGGTTTAATTTTAATGTTACCACCCACCTGAAAAGTTCTTCCTTTTCGCGAGTCACACCTGAGCTGAGTAACACTGTTTAATAAAACATCTTTGTCTGAGATGGAGAGCTTTTCGACGTAGCCGAAACTTGGCTGTCTGAGCCATATTTTTGCACCTAATCTTTTAAACCAGAAAATGATCATAATCCATTTGATAATTTGTCAAGTTTCAATTATTCTTGAGCTTGTATCTATAAAAAAATATATAAATGAAAATATATATTTTATAAATGGTAACATTTTGTGTGACATGATTGACCGTCACTCCAAAATGAATGGTTTTGACCACGCTCGACTGCTTTGATTGGTGCAGCTAGAAATCACAAGTCTCTATCCTATAATGAAAATATTTTGTGATGTTGTTACATTTTGTATTGGTGTTTTGTTTTGTGTCGGATGCTTTCAAGGTGTTGTTACATATCATTTGCGGCATGCATCATGAGCGGAGTCGTTTCACTAGGCTATCCATATTACCAAACCATTCAATAGCTAGCCAATCCATATTACCAAACCGTTCAATAGCTAGGCTATCCATATAACCAAACCGTTCAATAGCTAGGCTATCCATATTACCAAACAATTCAATAGCTAGGCTATCCATATTACCAAACCGTTCAATAGCTAGGCTATCCATATTACCAAACCGTTCAATAGCTAGGCTATCCATATTACCAAACCGTTCAATAGCTAGGCTATCCATATTACCAAACCGTTCAATAGCTAGGCTATCCATATTACCAAACCGTTCAATAGCTAGGCTATCCATATAACCAAACCATTCAATAGCTAGGCTATCCATATTACCAAACCGTTCAATAGCTAGGCTATCCATCTTACCAAACCGTTCAATAGCTAGGCTATCCATATTACCAAACCGTTCAATAGCTAGGCTATCCATATTACCAAACCGTTCAATAGCTAGGCTATCCATATAACCAAACCGTTCAATAGCTAGGCTATCCATATTACCAAACCATTCAATAGCTAGGCTATCCATATTACCAAACCGTTCAATAGCTAGGCTATCCATATTACCAAACCGTTCAATAGCTAGGCTATCCATATTACCAAACCGTTCAATAGCTAGACCATCCATATTACCGGAGCTTCATCTTATTCTTTCTGCGTGGCCGCAATTTATGGAAAATGACAAAACTTTGGAGATAACAATAGATGGCAATCAACGATAATGGTTTCCCGGATCCATCTGCTTTCCCCTATCCATCTGGTTCCCCATATCCATCTGGTTCCCCCTATCCATTTGGTCCCCCCTATCCATCTGGTTTCCACTATCCATCTGTGGTGAAGTTTTCCCTAAATGCTTATGACAAATCCATCTCCAGATCCAGCCATAACCTAGCCGACTGGCTAATCTTTTGAAATGGTGTGATATGACAGATAACATTAGCTTGCTAGATATGGTTAGCATGCTAGCTAGCTACATTGACAGTCGTCAGTGCCCTACTTGTTTTTTCTCCACGCCACGTGGAAATCACCACAACCTTCCCACCCCCAATTCGTGAATATGTATTAGTATTAGTAGTATTGCAACCAAAATGAGAATTTCCGCTGTAGGACAGGAATTCCATTGAAATATGGCCGGCAGTGCCCACTGGTGAGGGCCTTTAATTTCTTAAATTGACAGTAAGAGTCTAGGTCAGCTTGTTAATGTTGTCTAAGGTGTGATACTGTTCTATGATAATGAATATTAGACAGGTGTTTTATTAATTTTTTTTATTTCACCTTTATTTAACCAGGTAGGCAAGTTGAGAACAAGTTCTCATTTACAACTGCGACCTGGCCAAGATAAAGCAAAGCAGTTCGACACATACAACAACACAGAGTTACACATTGGAGTAAACATACAGTCAATAATACAGTAGAAAAACAACAACAAATCTATATACAATGTGTGCAAATGAGGTAGGATAAGGAACATAAGGCAATAAATAGGCCATGGTGGCAAAGTAACTACAGTATAGCAATTTAACACTGGAATGGTAGATGTGCAGTAGATGAATGTGCAAAGTAAAATTACTGGGGTGCAAAGGAGCAAGATAAATAAATGACTATGGAAGGGGATGAGGTAGTTGGTTGGGCTATGTACAGGTGCAGTGATCTGTGAGCTGCTCTGACAGCTGGCGCTTAAAACTAGTGAGGGAGATGTGTCTCCAGTTTCAAAAATTTTTGTAGTTCGTTCCAGTCATTGGCAGCAGAGAACTGGAAGGAAAGGCGGCCAAAAGAGGAATTGGCTTTGGGGGTGACCAGTGAGATATACCTGCTGGAGCGAGTGCTACGGGCGGGTGCTGCTATGATTACCAGTGAGCTGAGATAAGACGGGGCTTTACTTAGCAGGGACTTGTGTACTTCCTCCCAGTACCTCCAACAGTTCACTTTTTATTGTAGCCCTGGAAAGGACATCTGATTCAACTCATTGATGATAAGTTAAAAAAGCCCTCAATACATTTAATCAGGGATGTTTGTCCAGGGCTACAAAAACAATTGTACTGTTCGGGGGACTCGAGGACTGGGGACAAGTGCATGCCCTTGAAAGCGAGATGCATAGTGCAGTAAACTAGCGCAGAGGGGAAGGAGACAAATTCATGGAATGAAACGCTGCTGAAGGCTCTGTATATGCCAGCGTTTCTCGGCTACAAATCCAATCACATTTTATTTGTCACATGCGTCGAATACAACAGGTGTAGACCTTACCGTGAAATGCTTACTTACAAGCCCTTAACCAACAATGCAGTTCAAGAAATAGAGTTAAGAAAATATTTACTAAATAAACTAAATATATCTTTTTTGTAATCAATCAAAAAGTAACATAAGGAAATGACATAACAATAACGAGGCTATATACAGGGGGCACCGGTACCAAGTCCATGTGGAGGCTATATACAGGGGGTACCGGTACCAAGTCAATGTGGAGGCTATATACAGGGGGTACCGGTACCAAGTCAATGTGGAGGCTATATACAGGGGGTACCGGTACCAAGTCAATGTGGAGGCTATATACAGGGGGTACCGGTACCAAGTCAATGTGGAGGCTATATACAGGGGGTACCGGTACCAAGTCATTGTGGAGGCTATATACAGGGGGTACCGGTACCAAGTCAATGTGGAGGCTATATACAGGGGGTACCGGTACAGAGTCAATGTGGAGGCTATATACAGGGGTTACCGGTACAGAGTCAATGTGGAGGCTATATACAGGGGTACCGGTACACAGTCAATGTGGAGGCTATATACAGGGGGTACCGGTACAGAGTCAATGTGGAGGCTATATACAGGGGGTACCGGTACAGAGTCAATGTGGAGCCTATATACAGGGGGTACCGGTACCAAGTCATTGTGGAGGCTATATACAGGGGGTACCGGTACCAAGTCAATGTGGAGGCTATATACAGGGGGTACCGGTACAGAGTCAATGTGGAGGCTATATACAGGGGTTACCGGTACAAAGTCAATGTGGAGGCTATATACAGGGGGTACCGGTACACAGTCAATGTGGAGGCTATATACAGGGGGTACCGGTACAGAGTCAATGTGGAGGCTATATACAAGGGGTACCGGTACAGAGTCAATGTGGAACCTATATACAGGGGGTACCGGTACCAAGTCAATGTGGAGGCTATATACAGGGGGTACCGGTACAGAGTCAATGTGGAGCCTATATACAGGGGGTACCGGTACCAAGTCAATGTGGAGGCTATATACAGGGGGTACCGGTACAGAGTCAATGTGGAGCCTATATACAGGGGGTACCGGTACCAAGTCAATGTGGAGGCTATATACAGGGGGTACCGGTACAGAGTCAATGTGGAGGCTATATACAGGGGGTACCGGTACAGAGTCAATGTGGAGCCTATATACAGGGGGTACCGGTACCAAGTCAATGTGGAGGCTATATACAGGGGGTACTGGTATATAAAGGGGCACCAATGTAAATAGCCCGTGTGGCCATTTGATTAATTGTTCAGCAGTCTTATGGCTTGCGGTAGAAGCTGTTAAAGAGCCTTTTGGTCCTGGACTTGGCGCTCCAGTACCGCTTGCCGTGCGGTAGCAGAGAAAACAGTCTATGACTTGGGTTTGGGGTTTTTCCCCAGCACTACACAGCTGATTGAAATAATCAACTCATCATGCATCATTAGCTGTGAAATGCAAGGGCAAAAACCCAAATGTGCACTCCTTGTGCTTCCCAGGCCGAGTTTGGGAAACGTTGGCATAGACTCCAAGACCAGGAGACCCCACAAGAATAGTAAACAAACAAAAATTTGACCAACTGGGGTTAAGGTTGGAATTAGTGGTAGGGTTAGAATTACATTAAGGGTTAGGAGCTAGGGTTAGGGTTAAGGTTAGGAGCTAGGGTTAGTTTTAGGGTTCGTTTTAGGGTTAAGGTTAGGAGCTAGGGTTAGGAGCTAGGCTTAGTTTTTGGGTTAAGGTTAGGGATATGGTTAAGGTTAGGGTAAGGGGTTAGGGGTTAGGGAAAATAGGATTTTGAATGGGACTGAATTTTGTGTCCCCACAAGGTTAGCTGTACAAGAGTGTGTGTGTGTGGGTGGGTGGGGATCAGGGTGATGTATAGTGAAGACCAGAGTAGGAGCAGCTCATACCAGTTAATTAAACCTGAGCCCTCTACAGTCTGTCTATTTAAATCACACTCCAAATATCAATCAACCACACGACATACACATAGTATTCAGTGTGTGCGTGCATGCCTTGTGTTTGTGTTGTTACAGACATCTTCTTTCATCTTTGTCTTTTGTGTCCTCAGTAATCTGTGTTTCTTCAAACCGACACGCTGATTGTATTTCATGAACAGAATCCATCATTTCTGTCTCTAATCGTCATTCATACATATCATTTAATCACTCAATTGATTTGCAAAGGGATTTGAATGGTTGATGTGTGTTTGTGCATAAATGTGTAGGTGTATGTGTGTGTGATCCTTCTTCCGTACATGTTATGGCACACTGCACACTGCTGTGAAGGAAGGAGTGTTCTCACACAGTCACATAACGATTGTGTGTGTGTGTGACACCATTGTTTGAGAAGGGGTTAACTGCAGGTCAACCCGCTCATGAATTAGTGGACCCAACACACACTGGTTGAGCCATCCTAAATGTAAACTCAGTTCGAATAACCAGCTGTGTTAGTCTCTATAATCTGTGAATCCCAGCAGAGCAGCGTAAATCCCCCCCAATCCCACCAAAGTACCAAATTATAATTTGCGTTAACCTTATCGAAACCCTGACATAGAAATATCATTAACGGTAAAGATAATAGCAGGGTAATGTAGCTAGTGGATACAGATGTTTTAGCACCAACGTGGCAGAACTAAAACTAACTAGCAGGTGATCATCAGCAAACACACACACACACACATCAGCAAACAAATAAATGGCAATAACAAAATGTCTCTCTCTACCCAGGAGTTTGTATTTGTATTTATTATGGATCCCCATTAGTTCCTGCCAAAGCAGCAGCTACTCTTCCTGGGGTTTATTATGGATCCCCATTAGTTCCTGCCAAGGCAGCAGCTACTCTTCCTGGGGTTTATTATGGATCCCCATTAGTTCCTGCCAAAGCAGCAGCTACTCTTCCTGGGGTTTATTATGGATCCCCATTAGTTCCTGCCAAAGCAGCAGCTGCTCTTCCTGGGGTTTATTATGGATCCCCATTAGTTCCTGCCAAAGCAGCAGCTACTCTTCCTGGGGATTTATTATGGATCCCCATTAGTTCCTGCCAAAGCAGCAGCTACTCTTCCTGGGGTTTATTATGGATCCCCATTAGTTCCTGCCAAGGCAGCAGCTACTCTTCCTGGGGTTTATTATGGATCCCCATTAGTTCCTGCCAAGGCAGCAGATACTCTCCTGGGGTCCAGCAACATTAAGGCAGTTTATAGAATTTTGAAAACATTACAATACATTCACAGATTTCACAGCACACTGTGTACCCTCAGTGTCAATGCTGGTGTGTGTAGCTGGTGAAAAAGTCAGGCGCAGGAAAGCAGAGATAAGCAAACAACGTGTTTAATAAAATACGGGAAAAACAGGAATACAAATCCAATGCGCCCAGAAACAAACAGGCGAACATAACCAGCCGAAATATCCAACAAGGAACAACAAACAATCACGCACACCAAACATGGGGAAAACAGAGGGTTAAATAATGAACATGTAATTATGGAATTGGAACCAGGTGTGAAAACAAAGACAAAACAAATGGAACATGAAAAATGGATCGATGATGGCTAGAAGGCCGGTGACGTCGACCGCCGAAAACCACCCGAACAAGGAGAGGGACTGACTTCGGCGGGAGTCGTGACACTCAGGCCCCTACTCCACCGCTACCACATATCTACAGTACTAAATCCATGTTTATTTGTAGTGCGTATGTTATCGTGTGTGTGTGTATGCATGTGTCTGTGTGAATGTTTGTGCTGCTTAACAGTCCCCACTTTTCCATAAGGTTGTTTTTTAATCTGTTTTTTAAATCAAATTTTACTGCTGATATGAGTTACTTGATGTGGAATAGAGTTCCATGTAGTCATGGCTCTATGTAGTACTGTGTGCCTCCCGTAGTCTGTTCTGGACTTGGGGACAGTGAAGAGACCTCTTGTGTCATGTCTTGTGGGGTATGCATGGGTGTCCGAGCTGTGTGCCAGTAGTTTGGCATCTTCCTTCACGTAGTCTCGCCCCCTAACTTTGCTAAAGCCCAAACACACAGCCCGCACAAAACCCACTCCTCCTCTGATTGACACGCTGTCGTTACCGTGACGAGCTGGAACAGTGCATGTTGCTGTGATAATCAGTATCAGTAGGTGCATGTGTATCCATGAGAATGTGTATCCATGAGAATGTGTATCCATGGGAATGTGTATCCATGGGAATGCAGCTTTCACGCAGTTTTATTCACATACTATCAATATCAAACTTAGCATGCCAGATGGGCATCACTTGTAAGTAAATCCTCAATTACTCAGCAGTAAACACTTAGTTGGACACTCTTAAATCAACCCTAAATGCAGAGATGGCACTGTTGATTGGAATAATTGTGTGTGTGTGTGTCTGATGACTCGTGACTGCCATAGCCGGTGTGAACCGTCTATTTAAAGGGGACTACAAGCTGGGACAGCAAACGAGACAGCATGCAACTCTTTTAAAGTAATATTTCCCTGTGGAGGATCAATAACTTATTTACTGTGACCAGCGAGCTGCTTTATGGGGAGATATGTGTGTGGTTAACTTGTCTGTTGTCTGGACCAGATGTTGTTTAAGGACTAGAATACAGACGGTCCTGTCCTGTTGTCTGTACCAGATGTTGTTTAGGGACTAGAATACAGACGGTCCTGTCCTGTTGTCTGTACAAGAGGTTGTTTAGGGACTAGAATACAGACGGTCCTGTCCTGTTGTCTGGACCAGATGTTGTTTAGGGACTAGAATACAGACGGTCCTGTCCTGTTGTCTGGACCAGATGTTGTTTAAGGACTAGAATACAGACGGTCCTGTCCTGTTGTCTGGACCAGATGTTGTTTAAGGACTAGAATACAGACGGTCCTGTCCTGTTGTCTGGACCAGATGTTGTTTAAGGACTAGAATACAGACGGTCCTGACCTGTTATCTGTACCAGATGTTGTTTAAGGACTAGAATACAGACGGTCCTGTCCTGTTGTCTGGACCAGATGTTGTTTAGGGACTAGAATACAGACGATCCTGACCTGTTATCTGTACCAGATGTTGTTTAAGGACTAGAATACAGACGGTCCTGTCCTGTTGTCTGGACCAGATGTTGTTTAAGGACTAGAATACAGATGGTCCTGTCCTGTTGTCTGTACCAGATGTTGTTTAGGGACTAGAATACAGACGGTCCTGTCCTGTTGTCTGTACCAGATGTTGTTTAGGGACTAGAATACAGACGGTCCTGTCCTGTTGTCTGGACCAGATGTTGTTTAGGGACTAGAATACAGACGGTCCTGTCCTGTTGTCTGTACCATATGTTGTTTAGGGACTAGAATACAGACAGTCCTGTCCTGTTGTCTGGACCAGAGGTTGTTTATTAAGGTATTTTTTATCCGGGCCTCTGTAGTTTTACATGATCTATTGTTTTGACAACAGTCCAGACAACAGGACAGGACCGTCTGTATTCTAGTCCTTAAACAACCTATCTTTCTCTCCCTCTCTCTCTCTTTCTCTCCCTCT
Source organism: Brachymystax lenok tsinlingensis (assembly GCA_030435695.1). Classification (NCBI taxonomy): domain Eukaryota; kingdom Metazoa; phylum Chordata; class Actinopteri; order Salmoniformes; family Salmonidae; genus Brachymystax; species Brachymystax lenok. The sequence goes on from CM059814.1 coordinate 10,211,948, forward strand.
CTCTCTATCCTCTCTCTCTCTTTCTCTATCCTCTCTCTCCATCTTTCTCACTCTCTCTCCCTCTCTCTTTCTTTCCCTCTCTACCTCTCTCTCTATCTCTCCCTCTCTCTCCCTCTTTCCCTCTGCATGTCCTCCATCTATTTTACACTAGAAATGTTTTACTGCAGTGCATTTAGGGGCAAGGCCTTCGTGTATTCACACACACACACACACACACACACACACACACATGTGTGGTCTATATAATCACCTAGACAGGCTACGAGGGGAGCTCCCCTTGAGTCAGTGATCACTCCACTCCTGGGGCTCATTAAAAACGCACACACAAACATACATCTACACACACACACATGCCCACACATTCATGGACACACGCACGGACAGACACACACACACACACTCATGGTGTGTTTCTGCGTAGTCTGCTATAGTGTTTCTAAAAGAGAGAGAGAGACTGAGAAAGAGAGAGGCCAAGAGAGACTGAGAGAGAGAGACCGAGAGAGAGAGACCGAGAGAGAGAGACCGAGAGAGAGACCGCAAGAGAGAGAGACCGAGAGAGAGAGAGTGAGAGAGAGAGACCGAGAGAGAGAGAGACCGAGAGAGAGAGAGACCGAGAGAGAGAGAGACCGAGAGAGAGAGTGAGAGAGAGAGAGAGAGGGACTGAGAGAGAGACCGAGAGAGAGAGAGACCGACAGTTTACAGTATCTACTAATTGTAGTCTCTACATTTATGTTTGTGTGATTGTGCGTCATATTGATCTAACATTGATCACTTGCTGAACAGTTTGATATTTCTCTCCAGTCTGACTGGCTGTAATATTTTCTGCTTAGAGGAAATCCCTCCATCACAGACTGTCATTGATTGTTCTGGGGAGCTAGCCAGCATAGCAATATTAGCCTCCTAGCATGGTCTAGCCCACGAAGCGATATTAGCCTCAGCCATCAACATAAAGAGATGATGTGTCAGCGATTCAAAGGAACAATGGAAAGGTCTATTTTCGTTAACTTGCAATTCATTCCTTATTATTTAAATGTTAAGGTTTGGCTAGAAAAGTCAATATGGCTGACTAGCTAACAGAGTTTTGCAGTAGAGCTTTTCCCTTCCAGGCTTCTAAGCTTCTTATTTCTTGTAGGCCTTGCTGTCCGCTGATCTGTGGTTGTTATAGAAATGTTGTTCTCAATGTTCATAAACTGAACTTCAATTAAACAACTCCGTCTGTAACCCAGAATTTGTAAGATACTGGTTGAAATAAGACAGACAGAAGCCCAATCTATAATGGTCAAATGTAGATTATTTATTCACGGGAGAGATCTGGTCTCTAAAAGGTGTACACAGTCTTTTATATGGTACAATGTTGAAATACAAAGATACAAAGGCCCCACCATTTCCAAGAAAATAGTGTCTTCCCACAGTACCCATTCATTCCTTATCACAATCTTTGCAACATAAGTCAAACTTGGGCGGTTCTTTAACTATCCCTCCTGTCTTCAAGGACAGGAGCCTATCGCATGTGTCTGGTAGAATCAAAGAATTCTTTGTTCTCTCAGATAGTCCCTAAATGAAGTCATTTCAACCTGTTCCATTCTCCACAATATTGATTTCTAGACACACACATTAATTGGACTACCATTTTGTTTTATAACCCTATCTCTATCTCATACATTTTCAGAATGGAATACTCTTATATGTACAAACATTTAGTCATCACCATAAAATCTATAACAGTGGTGCTGAACTTCAGAATACCTGTTCTGTCGCTGTTCTGTGGTGCTGAACTTCAGAAATCCTATTCTGTCGCTGTTCTGTGGTGCTGACCTTCAGAATTCCTATTCTGTCGCTGTTCTGTGGTGCTGAACTTCAGAATTCCTATTCTGTCGCTGTTCTGTGGTGCTGAACTTCAGAAATCCTATTCTGTCGCTGTTCTGTGGTGCTGAACTTCAGAAATCCTATTCTGTCGCTGTTCTGTGGTGCTGAACTTCAGAAATCCTATTCTGTCGCTGTTCTGTGGTGCTGAACTTCAGAATATCTATTCTGTCGCTGATCTGTGGTGCTGAACTTCAGAATACCTATTCTGTCGCTGTCCTCTGTTCTGTCGGGCTGGACTTCTAAATTCCTATTTCGTCGCTGTCTGCTTCAATGGTGCTGAATATCCGATCGCCACTGTTACAGCTTGTTTGTTTACTTTACGTCAGATGTTATGCAGTAAATAGTTTCAATCTTGGATAACAACAAATAACTATGATGTTACAGTATAATCAACTCCATATCATACATTTATTTTCAAAACCTCAAATCTTGTTTGTTTTCTTGCAGTTCGGTAGATGAGCAGTTTCGCTGGAACACCCAAGGTAAGTGTCAAATACTATATTTTTCATTAGATGTTTTTGTATATAATCACTAACCATAATAGTGCCTTAGGAAAGTATTCAGACACCTTGACTTTTTCCACATGTTGTTACGTTAGTCTTATTCTAAAATGAATTAAGTAAATATAAATCCTCATCAATCTACTCACAATAGCCCATAATGACATCACAATAGCCCATAATGACATCACAATAGCCCATAATGACATCACAATACCCCATAATGACATCACAATACCCCATAATGACAAAGCGAAAATGGTTTTTTTGAAATGATTGCACATTTATTACAAATTAAAAACATAAATACCTTATTTACATAAGTATTCAGATCATTTGCGATGCAACTTGAAATTGAGCTCAGATGCATCCTGTTTCCATTGATCATCCTTGAGATGTTTCTACAACTTGATTGGAGTCCACCTGTGGTAAATTCAATTGATTGGACATGATTTGGAAAGGCACACACCTGTCTATATAGGGTCCCACAGTTGATAGTGCATGTCAGAGCACAAACCAAGCCATGAGGTCGAAGGAATTGTCAACAGAGCTCAGAGACAGGATTGTGTCGAGGCACAGATCTGGGGAAGGGTACCAAAACAGTTCTGCAGCATTTAAGGTCCCCAAGAACACAGTGGCCTCCATCATTCTTAAATGGAAGAAGTTTGGAACCGCCAAGCCTCTTCCTAGATCTGTCTGCCCGCCCGGCCTTGGTCAGGGAATTGACCAAGAACCCGATGGTCACTCTCACAGAGCTCCTCTGTGGAGATGTCTTCATTCACTTCCTTCAAAGACTCAATTATGGACACTCTTACTGCCAGTTGTGGCTGCTTTATGTGATGTATTGTTGTCTCTACCTTCTTGCCCTTTGTGCTGTTGTCTGTGCCCATTATTGTTTGTACCATGTTGTGTTGCTACCATGTTGTTGTCATGTTGTGCTGCTACCATGTTGTGTTGCTACCATGTTGTTGTCATGTTGTGTTGCTACCATGCTATGTTATTGTCTTAGGTCTCTCTTTATGCAGTGTAGTGTAGTGTAGTGTAGTGTTGTCCCAGCAGGAGGCCTTTTGCCTTTTGGTAGGCTGTCATTGTAAATGAGAATTTGTTATTAACTGACTTGCCTAGTTAAATAAAGGTTAAATAAAAAGCTGGGAGAACCTTCCAGAAGGACATCCATCTCAACAGCACTCCACCAATCAGGCATATATGGTAGAGTGGCCATATGGAAGACACTCCTCAGTAAACGACACATGACAGCCCAATTGGAGTTTGTCAAAAGGCACCTAGAGAAACAAGATTCTCTGATCTGATGAAACCAAGATTGAACTATTTGGCCTGAATGCCAAGCGTCACGTCTGGAGGAAACCTGGCACCATTCTTACGGTGACAGCATGGTGGTGGCAGCATCATGCTGTGGGGATGTTTTTCATTAGCAGGGACTAAGAGACTAGTCAGGATCGAGGCAAAGATGAACAGAGTAAAGTACAGAGAGATACATTTCTAAAAACCTATTTTTGCTTTGTCATTATGGGGTATTGTGATGTCATTTTGGGGTATTGTGATGTCATGATGGGCTATTGTGATGTCATGATGGGCTATTGTGATGTCATTATGGAGTATTATGATGTTATTATGGGGTATTGTGATGTCATTATGGGGTTTTGTGTGTAGATTGATGTTTGTTTTTTTAAATCAATTTTAGAATTAGGCTGTAACGTAACAAAATGTGGAAAAAGTCAAAGGGTCTGAATGTCTTAAGAATATAACCATATTTCACAGCTATGTAATGTGACACCTTTTATAGAGGTTGTGTCACAACTGTGACCCAGACTAACCTATTGCCCATGTTTCCTACTTACTGTGCAGTGGATGGCCAGAAGGACATAGAAGATGAGCTGACCACAGGACTGGAGCTGGTCGACTCCTGCATCAGATCCCTGCAGGTGTCTGGAATACTGGACCCTCACCAATACAACACAGGAGAACGTAAGGACAGCTCTTATTTCATTATGACAGGCTGTGTTTGTGTGAGTGTGTGTGTGCACGTGCATATGTGTGTGTGTGTGTGTGTGCGTGCGTGTATGTGTGCACTTGTGTATGCGTGTGCGTGCATGCATGTGTGTGTATACTTGTGTATGTGTGTGCATGAGTGTGTGTGTAAGTGTGTGTGTTTCAAAGCTCCTACTCTTTATCAAATCAAATTTTGGGTTTTACAGTAGTTTGTCATTGTATCTCTCCCAATCGTCTTCTGATAGTCTCCACAATGACAGTCAGTTCATTGAGAGGAGAAGGGACCATTTGGTTGGAAAGAACAGAAACCCCGGTTTGGGTTTTCCTCTGTCCGTCAACCTTGATATTATACAAAAAGCTCTTATACAGAACAAAAGATACAGACGTGTGTGTGTGTGTGTGTGTGTGTGACATTCCCCCTCTCCCTGTGAAGCAAAAAAGTGACGTGTGTTTAATAATTCATAGGAACCAGGGTGGAACCTGGATTAAAAGAAAAGTATTTTGTGAAGGAAAAGAGGAGATGGGTGGAGGAGAGGAGGGGAGAGGAGTGGAGAGAAGATGGGTAGAGGAGGTGGGTGGAGGAGAGGAGATGGGTGGAGGAGAGGAGATGGGTGGAGGAGAGGAGATGGGTGGAGGAGAGGAGGGGAGGTGGGTGGAGGAGAGGAGATGGGTGGAGGAGAGGAGATGGGTGGAGGAGAGGAGATGGGTGGAGGAGAGGAGGGGAGGTGGGTGGAGGAGAGGAGATGGGTGGAGGAGAGGAGGGGAGGTGGGTGGAGGAGAGGAGATGGGTGGAGGAGAGGAGGGGAGGTGGGTGGAGGAGAGGAGATGGGTGGAGAGGAGAGGAGATGGGTGGAGGAGAGGAGGGGAGGTGGGTGGAGGAGAGGAGATGGGTGGATGAGAGGAGATGGGTGGAGAGGAGAGGAGATGGGTGGAGGAGAGGAGGGGAGATGGGTGGAGGAGAGGAGATGGGTGGATGAGAGGAGGGGAGGTGGGTGGAGGAGAGGAGATGGGTGGAGGAGAGGAGAGGAGATGGGTGGAGGAGAGGAGATGGGTGGATGAGAGGAGGGGAGGTGGGTGGAGGAGAGGAGATGGGTGGAGGAGAGGAGATGGGTGGAGGAGAGGAGATGGGTGGAGGAGAGGAGATGGGTGGAGGAGAGGAGATGAGTGGAGGAGAGGAGAGGAGGTGGGTGGAGGAGAGGAGATGGGTGGAGGAGAGGAGATGAGTGGAGGATACTCTGAAACACCACTGCAGATAGTTTTAATCCCACACTACACAAAGACAGAGGAACGATAGAATAGTCTTCTCACTCATATTGATGTTGGTAGCAGAAGGGGTTCAGGGGTGAAGTGAAGGGATTCCCAGGCTTTCAGCAAAATGAGACAAATGGGAGGGTTCAACTTGTGTAGAGATGTAGCTAGCAAAAGAAGACAGAAGAAGAAGAACAGAGAAAACCAAGTGTAGCCCTGCATGTTGAGGTTCTGATAAAAGGCTGTAGTTTCCTGTTGAAGATTATGTAGAGAAATGTAAATCTCCTATTGTCCTACAAGCATCTCTGGGGAAGCCCACACTGCTTTCAACTAAATGTCAGAACACGTCAAAGTGGCTCAGTGTGTGTGTGGTGTGTGGCAGTGTGTATGTTGCGGTGTATGTGTTTGTCAGTGTATGGTTGTGTGTGTGCTATACTCACATGAACAAAGCGAGAGAGGGAGAGACAGGGAGAGGGGGAGAGAGAGAGGGGGAGAGAGAGAGGGGGACAGGGAGAGGGGGAGAGAGAGAGAGAGAGGCTCTGCAATAGGAGGAATACGCCTCTGTAATAGCCTCTGTATTAAATATATTTAAGCAGAGTATGATAGGTCAAATTATCTAACTACTGTACCTTATCAAAGATCTAACTACCAGGCCAAAGATCGAACTGCCAAGTCAACGATCTAACTGCCAGGTCAACGATCTAACTGCCAGGTCAACGATCTAACTGCCAGGTCAACGATCTAACTGCCAGGTCAACGATCTAACTACAAGGTCAACGATCTAACTACGAGGTCAAATATCTAAGTAGCATTGAGAAAAGCCAGATCCCTCACCGCCCCCATCCCTCTGTGTGTGATGAAGGACACAGCAGTTATGTTCTCTTCTCTCTAAAGAGATGCCTCTTCACCCGGCAGAGCTCCTCTCAAATGGAGTGTGTGTGTGTGTGTGTGTACTCCCTCTAGTCCAGGCAGATTGTTGCTCTGTAATGAAGTGTGTTGTGTGGTGAGAGAAAGGCAATCACCTCTACCCAGAATGCTTAGCATTCTGATGCTGATGGAGACTGTTAGTGTAAACTTGCTCTAGTGTGTGTGTGTCTATGTATGTGTGTGTGTACATGTATGTGTACGTGTATGTGTGTGTGTGTGTGTGTGTGTTTAAACATGCCCCAGTTGAAAGTGACGTCACCCCACACAGCCCAGATGACAAATTAAGATATTCTAGGCTGACGCCAACGCATAAATGACAGAAATATAGAGAGAAAGAGAGAGAGAGCTGTGATTAAAAATATATATGCATTCTCACTAACTTTCCTTAGACCAGTTTTTCACCCATCCGTCTCTCCTCTCCTCTCTCTTCTTCTCCTTTCCTCTCTCCTCCTCCTCTCCTCATCCCCTCTCCAACCCGTCCTCTCCATTAATCTCTCTCTCCGCTCCGCTCTCTCTTCTCATCTCTCCAACCCATCCTCTCCATATCTCTCTTCCTCTCCTCTCCTTCAATTCCTCCTCCTTTCCACTTCTACTCTCCTCTCTCCTCCTCTGCTCCTCCCCTCTGTCTGAGCTCTCCTCCTCTCCTCTCCTCTCCTCCTCTCTCCTTCTCCCATTCTCTCCACCTCCGCTCCTCTCCTCTCCTCCGCTCCTCTCCTCTATCTGAGCTCTCCTTATCCTCTCCTCCTTCTCCCTTCCTCTCTCCTCCTCCGCTCCTCTATCTGAGCTCTCCCTCTCCTCTCCTCTCCTCTCTTCTCCTCTATCTGAGCTCTCCTCTTCTCTTCTCTCCTTCTCTCCTCCTCCGCTCCTCTCCTCTCCTCTATCTGAGCTCTCCTTCCCCTCTCCTCTCTCCTCCTCTGCTCCTCTCCTCTATCTGAGCTCTCCGTCTCCTCCTTCTCCCCTCCTCTCTCCTCCTCCGCTCCTCTCCTCTATCTGAGCTCTCCTTCTCCTCCTTCTCCCCTCCTCTCTCCTCCTCCGCTCCTCTCCTCTATCTGAGCTCTCCTTCTCCTCCTTCCTCTCTCCTCCTCCGCTCCTCTCCTCTATCTGAGCTCTCCTTCTCCTCCTTCTCTCCTCCTCCGCTCCTCTCCTCTATCTGAGCTCTCCCTCTCCTCCTCCTCTCCTCTATCTGAGCTCTCCTCTTCTCTTCTCTCCTTCTCCCCTCTCCTCCTCCACTCCGCTCCCCTCCTCTATCTGAGCTCTCCTTCCCTTCTCCTTCTCCTCTCCTCCTCCACTCCTCTCCTCTATCTGAGCTCTACCCCTCCTCTCCTGTCTCCTCCTCTCTCCTCTCACCTCCTCCATTTGAGCTCAACTTACATACTCCTGCCTTCCACTTTTTCCTACTTTACACTCCTCTTCTCTCCTTCTCTCCATCCCTTCTTTCTCTTCTCTTCTTCTTCCCCTTCCCCCCTCCTATGTTTGCTCCTCTCCCTCTCCTGATTAATTATGTATTCTTTTTCTAACTCACCAAGGGCTGAAACGCTGCACTGCCTGTTCTAAATAGCTGCATCTCTCTCTCTCTCTCTCTCTCTCTCTCTCTCTCTCTCTCTCTCTCTCTCCCGCTCAGGTCCCTCTCTTCTTTCCCAGAGTTCTTTGCAGCTTAACTCCACCCCGGAGGCTTCACTCCAGTACTCCGCCAGCTACCATAGCAACCAGACCCTCGCCCTTAGCGACACCGCTGCCGCGACAACCCCACAGCGCAGCGGACAGGTCGGTGGGGCCGTGCACAGCTACAACCAGGTAGGTCACCAAGACGATGAGGAAGATGGTGATGATGATGAAGGTGACGATTATGAGGAGTTCGTTCTTATAATGCTGTTAAATCATAGCTCTAAGACAAAGTTACCCTCATCTGGCTACCGGAAGGTTTTGAATATACAGTAGAAGCCGAACAGTACAGAGGAAATAAGTTGTGGCTCTGTGCCAAACTTAGAGAGCACAGGGAGAGCTACCGTAGCCTCCTGATGCTGCATTCAGCTGGCTGTATATTCTCTACCCCCCCACTTCTCCGCTCTGCTCTTGACTGGGGGGCTGTACTGCACAGTATTGACTGCTTTTACCTTTTGCAATGCTCCCTAGCTTAACCTTGTGAAGGGTTCCAGTAAAGTCAAGTTTCTCAAGTCAAAAGTCTTCCGCTAGCCGCTAGCTCAGAAATAAGCTAAAGGGCGTCTGCTTTAACTTTCTCTCCGCTTTCTCCTTCCCTCCATCTCTCTCTCTTTATTTCTCCTTCCCCACCATCTCTCTCTCTCTATTTCTCCTTCCTTCCCTCCATCTCTCTCTCTCTATTTCTCCTTCCCTCCATCTCTCTCTCTCATGCACATCTCTCTTTCTCTATTTCTCATGCACATCTCTCTATTTCTCATGCTCATCTCTATCTCTCTATTGATCATGCACATCTCTCTCTCTCTATTGCTCATGCACATCTCTCTCTCTCTATTGCTCATGCACATCTCTCTCTCTCTATTTCTCATGCACATCACTCTCTCTATTTCTCATGCACATCTCTCTCTCTCTCTCTCTCTCTCTCTCTCTCTCTCTCTATTTCTCATACACATCTCTCTCTCTCTGTATTTCTCATACACATCTCTCTCTCTCTCTCTATTTCTCATGCGCATCTCTCTATCTCTCTATTTCTCATGCTCATCTCTCTCTCTCTATTTCTCATGCATATCTCTCTCTATACAGTATATCACAAAAGTGAGTACACCCCTCACATTTTTGTAAATATTTGAGTATATCTTTTCATGTGACAACACTGAAGAAATGACACTTTGCTACAATGTAAAGTAGTGAGTGTACAGCTTGTATAACAGTGTAAATTTGCTGTCCCCTCAAAATAACTCAACACACAGCCATTAATGTCTAAACCGCTGGCAACAAAAGTGAGTACACCCCTAAGTGAAAATGTCCAAATTGGGCCCAATTAGCCATTTTCCCTTCCCGGTGTCATGTGACTCGTTAGTGTTACAAGGTCTCAGGTGTGAATGGGGAGCAGGTGTGTTAAATTTGGTGTCATCGCTCTCACACTTCCTCATACTGACTGGTCACTGGAAGTTCAACATGGCACCTCATGGCAAAGAACTCTCTGAGGATCTGAAAAAGATTTGTTGCTCTACATAAAGATGGCCTGGGCTATAAGAAGATTGCCAAGACCCTGAAACTGAGCTGCAGCACAGTGGCCAAGACCATACAGCGGTTTAACTGGACAGGTTCCACTCAGAACAGGCCTCGCCATGGTCGACCAAAGAAGTTAAGTGCACGTGCTCAGCGTCATATCCAGAGGTTGTCTTTGGGAAATAGACGTATGAGTGCTGCCAGCATTGCTGCAGAGGTTGAAGGGGTGGGGGGGTCAGCCTGTCAGTGCTCAGACCATACGCCGTACACTGCATCAAATTGGTCTGCATGGCTGTCGTCCCAGAAGGAAGCCTCTTCTAAAGATGATGCACAAGAAAGCCCGCAAACAGTTTGCTGAAGACAAGCAGACTAAGGACATGGATTACTGGAACCATGTCCTGTGGTCTGATGAGACCAAGATAAACTTATTTGGTTCAGATGGTGTCAAGCGTGTGTGGCGGCAACCAGGTGAGGAGTACAAAGACAAGTGTGTCTTGCCTACAGTCAAGCATGGTGGTGGGAGTGTCATGGTCTGGGGCTGCATGAGTGCTGCCGGCACTGGGGAGCTACAGTTCATTGAGGGAACCATGAATGCCAACATGTACTGTGACATACTGAAGCAGAGCATGATCCCCCTCCCTTCTTTTAACTTTTAATTGATCTGGATGGAAGGGAGAGTGGAGCTGTGGAGTTACACTGTTTAATTGATCTGGATGGAAGGGAGAGTTGAGCTGTGGAGATACACTGTCTAATTGCATGGGGAGATATGGGTTTGGTTTGCTATTTCTCTAATAATTTGTAATAGGATGTGAATGCGTTTTAATCTCTTCACGCTAATCAAGAGCGGTCATTATGGGGCGGCAGGTAGCCTAGTGGTTAGAGCGTTGGGCTAGTAACTGGAAGGTTGCAAGATCGAATCCCTGAGCTGACAAGGTAAAAATCTGTTGTTCTGCCCCTGAACAAGGCAGTTAACCCACTGATCCTAGGCTGTCATTGTAAATAAGAATTTGATCTTAACTGACTTGCCTAGTTAAATAAAGGTAAAATAAAAAAATTATCCTCTATCATACAGGATACATGTATTCCATACCTTCATTTCCTTGTAAGCAAGCTGAATGCAGAGGTACACACACATACAGGCGATCACCTACGCAGACTCACACAAACGTACTTGCTATTTTGCTACCAGCTGTAAAACTTCATTGGATACTCCCTGCATTGACGGGGGCAAATGTTTTATTTTGCTCTCTGTTTATGGTTATGAATAATGCATAGGGAAACATTTTAGGACATTTTCGTTTTGAAAATGTCGCTAATTACTTGTCGAAAGGAAGTGGCAATTTATGTCAGGTTTGCATTGTACCAGATCCAGTTCTCTCACACACTCTCACACACACACACACAAAAGAAGGACATGTCATCTTTCTTCCTTTTTCAGTTATAACAACATCAATGGTGCTGTGTTCTGTTTTCATCCTCCCCATCCCCTTATCCCTATTCTGTCTGTCTGTCTGTCTGTCTGTCTGTCTGTCTGTCTGTGAGTGATCAGGTTGATTGGGGAGATGTTCTGAGTACCTCTGGCTGTATCATGTATTGTATTGTGTGACCAGACCAGGATAGACTGATTATATAAGGCTACTGCCGCACATAGTACATCCTCTTATACACCATTTAGCAGACACTCTTATCCAGAGTGACTTACAATAGTGAGTCATTTAGCAGACGCTCTTATCCAGAGTGACTTACAGTAGTGAGTCATTTAGCAGACGCTCTTATCCAGAGTGACTTACAGTAGTGAGTCATTTAGCAGACGCTCTTATCCAGAGTGACTTAGTAGTGAGTCATTTAGCAGACGCTCTTATCCAGAGTGACTTACAGTAGTGAGTCATTTAGCAGACGCTCTTATCCAGAGTGACTTACAGTAGTGAGTCATTTAGCAGACGCTCTTATCCAGAGTGACTTACAGTAGTGAGTCATTTAGCAGATGCTCTTATCCAGAGTGACTTACAGTATTGAGTCATTTAGCAGACGCTCTTATCCAGAGTGAATACACTAGAGATCTAGCACCTACAGTGAGGGGAAAAAAGTATTTGACCCCCTGCTGATTTTGTACATTTGCCCACTGACAAAGAAATTGTCGGTCCATAATTTTAATGGTAGGTTTATTTGAACAGTGAGAGACAGAATAACAACAAAACAATCCAGAAAAACGCATGTGAAAATTTGTATAAATTGATTTGCATTTTATTGAGGGAAATAAGTATTTGACCCCCTCTCAATCAGAAAGATTTCTGGCTCCCAGGTGTCTTTTATACAGGTAATGAGCTGAGATTAGCACACTCTTAAAGTGAGTGCTCCTAATCTCAGTTTGTTACCTTTTATAAAAGACACCTGTCCACAGAAGCAATCAATCAATCAGATTCCAAACTCTCCACCATGGCCAAGACCAAAGAGCTCTCCAAGGATGTCAGGGACAAGATTGTAGACCTACACAAGGCTGGAATGGGCTACAAGACCATCGGCAAGCAGCTTGGTGAGAAGGTGACAACAGTTGGTGCGATTATTCGCAAATGAAAGAAACACGAAAGAACTGTCAATCTCCCTCGGCCTGGGGCTCCATGCAAGATCTCACCTTGTGGAGTTGCAATGATCATGAGAACAGTGAGGAATCAGCCCAGAACTACATGGGAGGATCTTGTCAATGATCTCAAGGCAGCTGGGACCATAGTCACCAAGAAAACAATTGGTAACACACTACGCCATGAAGGAATAAAATTCTGCAGCGCCCGCAAGGTCCCCCTGCTCAAGAAAGCACATATACATGCCCGTCTGAAGTTTGCCAATGATCATCTGAATGATTGAGGACATCTGGGTGAAAGTGTTGTGGTCAGATGAGACCAAAATGGAGCTCTTTGGCATCAACTCAACTCGCCGTGTTTGGAGGAGGAGGAATGCTGCCTATGACCCCAAGAATACCATCCCCACCGTCAAACATGGAGGTGGAAACATTATGCTTTGGGGGTGTTTTTCTGCTAAGGGGAAAAGACAACTTCACCGCATCAAAGGGACGATGGACAGGGCCATGTACTGTCAAATTTTGGGTGAGAACCTCCTTCCCTCAGCCAGGGCATTGAAAATGGGTCGTGGATGAGTATTCTAGCATGACAATGACCCAAAAGACACGGCAAAGGCAACAAACGAGTGGCTCAAGAAGAAGCACATTAAGGTCCTGGAGTGGCCTAGCCAGTCTCCAGACCTTAATCCCATAGAAAATCTGTGGAGGGAGCTGAAGGTGCGAGTTGCCAAACGTCAGCCTGGAAACCTTAATGACTTGGATAAGATCTGCAAAGAGGAGTGGGACAAAATCCCTCCTGAGATGTGTGCAACCTGGTGGCCAACTACAAGAAACGTCTGACCTCTGTGACTGCCAACAAGGGTTTTGCCACCAAGTACTAAGTCATGTTTTGCAGAGGGGTCAACTACTTATTTCCCTCATTAAAATGCAAATCAATTTCAGTTTTTCTGGATGTTTCTGTTGTTAATTCTGTCTCTCACTGTTCAAATAAACCTACCATTAAAATTATAGACTGATCATTTCTTTGTCAGTGGGAAAACTTACAAAATCAGCAGGGGATCAAATACTTTTTTCCCTCACTGTATAACAGGCGCTATGAAACTAGTTAAGATTGGAATATCTATTTATTTGTCTCTCATAGCTTGTGCTTGTGCTTGTGCTTGTGCTTGTGCTTGTGGCTGTGCTGTGCTGGAGTGTGTGACTGGGAGTGTTTATATAAGCCACTGCATCAGATAGCTGTTCTCCTGCAGTGTATTTATACCAGTATGGGCCTCCAGTTGAATATTTAATAAAGCATGGAGATGTTTCACCTGGAACAGAGGGATCAGGTTTAATCTGCACACAGACACTACATCATAGTATCTTCCTCCAAAAGGTCACAAAATTCCCAGGTTTTCCAGAAATCCCACTTAGAAGATTACTGAAATCAGTAGGGAACAAACAGGAAAACCAGAATCCTCCAACTAGGATTTCTGGAAAACCTGAGAATTTGGGGAATTTTACCAGAATTCTGCAACTCTACTCCCTCTATAATGAAACCCAGACACAACAGCACGAAAATTGTGTGTTTGGTATGAGACCCTACTCTACTTCCTCTATAATGAAACCCAGACACAACAGCACGAAAATTGTGTTTGGTATGAGACACTATTCCCAGAACATTAGCTAAGGTTACCATTAAGTTGTAGTTAGGGTTTTATCTAACAATCGGATGATAACATCCCAAAAGCATTCAAAGAATGATAACCAGGGTAAGGCGACCGGAAACATGACTGAATACAAACAGTGTAGCTATTCCCTCCGCAAGGCAATCAAACAAGCTAAGCAACAATATAGAGACAAAGTAGAGTCACAATTCAACGGCTCAGACACGAGAGGAATGTGGCAGGGTCTACAGTCAATCACGGACTACAAAAAGAAAACCAGCCCCGTCGCGGACCATGACGTCCTGCTCCCAGACCAACTAAACAACTTCTTTGCTCGCTTTGAGGACAATACAGTGCCACCGACACGGCCCGCTACCAAAACATGCGGGCTCACCTTCACCGCAGCCAACGTGAGTAAAACATTTAAATGTGTTAACCCTCGCAAGGCTGCTGGCCCAGATGGCATCCCTGGCCGTGTCCTCAGAGCATGCGCAGACCAGCTGGCTGGTGTGTTTACGGACATATTCAATCAGTCCCTATCCCAGTCTGCTGTTCCCACATGCTTCAAGAGGGCCACCATTGTTCCTGTTCCCAAGAAAGATAAATGACTATCGCCCCGTAGCACTCACTTCCGTCTTCATGAAGTGCTTTGAGAGACTAGTCAAGGATCATATCACCTCCATCCTGCCAGACACCCTGGACCCACTCCAATTTGCTTACCATCCCAATAGGTCCACAGACGACGCAATCGCAATCGCAATCACACTGCATACTGCCCTAACCCATCTGGACAAGAGGAATACCTATGTAAGAATGCTGTTCATCGACTACAGCTCAGCATTTAACACCATTGTACCTTACAAGCTCTTCATTAAGCTCGAGACCCTGGGTCTTGACCCAGCCCTGTGCAACTGGGTCCTGGACTTCCTGACGGGCCGGCCCCAAGTGGTGAGGGGAGGAAACAACATCTCCTCCCCGCTGATCCTCAACACTGGGGCCCCACAAGGGTGCGTTCTCAGCCCTCTCCTGTACTCCCTGTTTACCCATGACTGCGTGGCCAAGCACGCATCCAGCTCAATCATCAAGTTTGCTGACGACACTACAGTGGTAGGCTTGATTACCAACAACGACGAGACGGCCTACAGGGAGGAGGTGAGGGCCCTCGGAGTGTGGTGTCAGGAAAATAACCTCTCACTCAACGTCAACAAAACAAACGAGATGATCGTGGACTTCAGGAGAGGGAGCACCCCCCTATCCATATCGACAAGACAGTAGTGGAGAAGGTGGAAAGTTTTAAGTTCCTCGGCATACACATCACGGACAAACTGAATTGGTCCACCCATACAGACAGCGTGGTGAAGAAGGTGCAACAGCGCCTCTTCA
Organism: Brachymystax lenok tsinlingensis; assembly: GCA_030435695.1. Taxonomy (NCBI): domain Eukaryota; kingdom Metazoa; phylum Chordata; class Actinopteri; order Salmoniformes; family Salmonidae; genus Brachymystax; species Brachymystax lenok. Next base: position 10,227,271 of record CM059814.1, read on the forward strand.
ACCTGAGGCTGAAGAAATTCGGCTTGTCACCAAAAACCCTCACAAACTTCTACAGATGCACAATCGAGAGCATCCTGTCGGGCTGTATCACCGCCTGGTACGGAAACTGCTCCGCCCACAACCGTAAGGCTCTCCAGAGGGTAGTGAGGACTGCACAACGCATCACCGGGGGTAAACTACCTGCCTTCCAGGACACCTACACCACCCGATGTCACAGGAAGGCCAAAAAGATCATCAAGGACAACAACCACCCGAGCCGCTGCCTGTTCACCCCACTATCATCCAGAAGGCGAGGTCAGTACAGGTACATCAAAGCTGGGACCGAGAGACTGAAAAACAGCTTCTATCTCAAGGCCATCAGACTGTTAAACAGCCATCACTAACATTGAGTGGCTGCTGCCAACATGCTGACTTAAATCTCTAGCCACTTTAAATAATAGGAATTGGATGTAACAAATGTATAACTAGCCACTTTAAACAATTTTGTATATAATGTTTACATATCCGATACTACTCATATTACTCATATCAAATGTATACACTGTACTCTAAACCATCTACTGAATCTTGCCTATGCCGTTCGGCCTTCGACTCAAATCTCTAGCCACTTTAATAATTATAATTAGATGAAATAAATGTATCACTAGCCACTTTTTAAACGATGCCATTTATATAATGTTTACATATCCTACATTACTCATCTCATGTATATACTGTACTCCATACCATCTACTGCATCTTGCCTACGCCGGTCAGCCATTGCTCATCCATATATTTATATGTACATACTCGTATTCAATCCTTTACTCTTGTGTGTATAAGGTAGTTGTTGTGAATTTGTTAGATTACTTGTTAGATACTACTGCATGGTCGGAACTAGAAGCACAAGCATTTCGCTACACTCGCATTAACATCTGCTAACCATGAGTATGTGACAAATAACATCTTATTTGATTTGACAAATCAAATCATCTTTGTTTTAGATGAAATTCCTCTACTAACATTCACTAAAATGTTGTGCTGGACATCTGTAATAATAACAGTCCCCCAAATTTCTCATTAGGTTTCCAAGTAATGTAATAACACAATGAACCAGGAATGTTTTCCCAGCAAACCAACATTTGTTCTGTGGAAGTTCCCAGAACATTTGTTAGGTTTCGGCACATGTTCTTATCAAATCAAATTTCTTTATAAAGCCCTTCTTACATCAGCTAATGTCACAAAGTGCTGTACAGAAACCCAGCCTAAAACCCCAAACAGCAAGCAATGCAGGTGTAAAAGCACGGTGGCTAGGAAAAACTCCCTAGAAAGGCCAAAACCTAGGAAGAAACCTAGAGAGGAACCAGGCTGTGAGGGGTGGCCAGTCCTCTTCTGGCTGTTCCGGGTGCAGATTATAACAGAACATGGGCAAGATTTTAAAATGTTCATAAAACAGGCAGAACAGTTGAAACTGGAGAAGCAGCACGGCCAGGTGGACTCGGGACATCAAGGAGTCATCAGGCCAGGTAGGCCTTGAGGAATGGTCCTAATGCTCAGGTCCTCCGAGAGAGAGAGAAAATTAGAGAGAGCATACTTAAATTCACACAGGACACCAGATAAGAGAAGAAATACTCCAGATATAACAGACGGAGCCTAGCCCCCCGACACATAAACTACTGCAGCATAAATACTGGGGGCTGAGATAGGAGGGGTCGGGAGACACTGTGGCCCGTCCGACGATACCCCGGACAGGGCCAAACAGGCAGGATATAACCCCACCCACTCTGCCGAAGCACAGCCCCACACCACTAGAGGGATATCTTCAACCACCAACTTACCATCCCGAGACAAGGCCGAGTATAGCCCACAAGATCTCCGCCACGGCACCAGTAAGCCAGTGACTCAGCCCCTGTAATAGGGTTAGAGGCAGAGAATCCCAGTGGAGGGGAACCGGCCAGGCAAAGACAGCAAGGGTGGTTCGTTGCTCCAGTGCTTTTCCGTTCACCTTCACACTCCTGGGCCAGACTACACTCAATCATAGGACCTACTGAAGAGATGAGTCTTCAATAAAGACTTAAATGTTGAGACCGAGTCTGCGTCTCTCGGATAGGCAGAATATTCCATAAAAATGGAGCTCTATAGGAAAAAGCCCTGCCTCCAGCTGTTTGCTTAGAAATTCTAGGGACAGTAAGGAGGCCTGCGTCTTGTGACCGTAGCGTACGTGTAGGTATGTACGGCAGGACCAAATCGGAAAGATAGGTAGGAGCAAGTCCATGTAATACTTTATAGATTAGCAGTAAAACCTTGAAATCAGCCCTTGCCTTAACAGGAAGCCAGTGTAGAGAGGCTAGTACTGGAGTAATATGATCAAATTTTTGGGTTCTAGTCAAGATTCTAGCAGCCGTGTTTAGCACTAACTGAAGTTTATTTAGTGCTTTATCCGGGTAGCCGGAAAGTAAAGCATTGCACAAAAACTATCCAGTCGCGCTGATGATATATACAATGTTTGTATAAAATATTTGCCTGATTTTACAAGAACGTTCCCAGAACATATTTTGTCTGTTCTTTAAATGTTCCCATAATGTTTCCTTAGTTTCTGGGAACATTGTAGGGATATGACTAGAGATAGGCTCCCAAAACACTAAAACTGTCCAATTGTGCTGGCATTCAGATAATGTTTGTATCAGGGTGCAAAAAAACATTCCTCTGATGTTGCAAGAATGTTGATAGAACAGCCTTTCTGCGTTCTTTAAACATTCCCAGAACATTTAATTAGGTTGTGGGAACAGTGTGGGTACATTACAAGAGATAGTATGCTCAGTTGGGATGACATTTATGCAATGATTATGTTAGGTTGCACAGAACATTCCCACAATGTGGAGTAATGTTCCTCAATTCCAAATAAGTCAGTTTTTATGACATTCATAGCATAATTGTTTTGTCTAAGAAGGTTAAAAAGGAAGAATGGAATTCCTGATTGACCATAATACCATGACTATATACTGAAAAAAGAAGACATACCGTGCATTCGGAAAGTATTCAGACCCCTTGACTTTTTCCTCATTTTGTTACGTTACAGCCTTATTCTTAAATTAATCAAATAGTTTTTCCCCCTCAGCAATCTACACAATACCCCATAATGACAAAGCAATAACTGGTTTTTACAAATGTTTTGCAAATTTAGTAAAAAAAAAAACAGGAAATATCACGTTTACATGAGTATCATACCCTTTACTCAGTACTTTGTTGAAGCACCTTTGGCAGCGATTACAGCCAAGAGTATTCTTGGGTACGATGCTACAAGCTTGGCACACCTGTATTTGGGGAGTTTCTCCCATTCTTCTCTGCAGATCCTCTCAAGCTCTGTCAAGTTGGATGGGGAGCATCGCTGCACTGCTATTTTCAGTTCGCTCCAGAGATGTTCGACCGGGTTCAAGTCCGGGCTCTGGTTGAGCCACTCAAGGATGTTCAGAGACTTGTCCCAAAGCCACTCCTGCGTTGTCTTGGCTGTGCGCTTAGGATCGTTGACCTGTTGGAAGGTGAACCTTCGCCCCAGTCTGAGCAGGTTTTCATCAAGGATCTCTCTGTACTCATCTTTCCCTTGACCTTGACTAGTCTCCCAGTCCCTGCAGCTGAAAAACATCCCCATAGCATGATGCTGCCACCACCATTCTGTCACCGTAGGAATGGTGCCAGGTTTCCTCTAGAAGTGACGCTTGGCATTCAGGCTTGGCTTCATCAGACCAGAGAATCTTGTTTCTCATGGTTTGAGAGTCTTTAGGTGCCTTTTGTCAAATTCCAAGAGGGCTGTCATGTGCCTTTTACTGAGGAGTGGCTTCCGTATGGCAACTCTACCATAAAGGCTTGATTGGTTGAGTGCTGCAGAGATGGATGTCCTTCTGAAAGTTTCTCTCATCTCCACAGAGGAACTCTGGAGCTCTGTCAGAGTGACCATTGGATTCTTTGTTACCTCCCTGACCAAGGCCCTTCTCCCACGATTGCTCAGTTTGGCCAAGTGGCCAACTCTAGAAAGAGTCTTGGTGGTTCCAAACGTTTTCCATTTAAGAATGATGGAGGACACTGTGTTTTTGGGGACCTTCCCCAGATCTGTGCTTCGACACAGTCCTGTCTCGGAGCTCTACGGACAATTCCTTCAATCTCATGGCTTGGTTTTTGCTCTGACATGCATTGTCAACTGTGGAACCTTATATAGACAGGTGTGTGCCTTTCCAAATCAGTCTCATAGCAAAGGGTCTGAATTCTTATGTAAATGCAGTCTTTTTAAAAAAAATTTTTTTTTTCAGAAATGTCTAAACCTGTTTTCGCTTCGTCATTTTAATAATTTTCCGAATAAGGCTCTAACGTAACAAAATGTGGAAAATGTAAGAGAGCTTCCCTGGTGGTACATAGGATAAAAACCTGGCTTGGGTACCAGACATTGCAAGTTCAAACCACAAGTGCAGATTGTGAATTTCTGAAGTGTGAACAATATGATCGTGTTTGTACGATTAAATGCTATTCAAATGACCTGTTAATGAAATTAAAATGCTTTATTACTTTCAAATGTGAATTGCCATTAACTCTGAAGAGAAACATAAATAGGATATATTCCAATCTGCTTTCTTGTGCTTTAAGGAGCTACAAATTTAGAATGTTATTTACTTAATATTAAGTAAAACTTTAATTTAACATTTTCTAAAAGTTCCTGAAATGTTCTGTGGACCTCCAAGACAGGGTAAAATGTATATTGCAAGCTCACAGAACGTCTGTCCTCGGTTGCGACATTCACTACCGAGTTCTTAACATACTCTGGAAGCAACATCAGCACAATAACTGTTAGTTGGGAGCTTCATTAAATGGGTTTCCATGGCGGAGCAGCTGCACACAAGCCTAAGATCACTATGCGCAATGCCAAGCATCGGCTAGAGTGGTGTAAAGCTCACCGCCATTGGACTCTGGAGCAGTGGAAACGCATTTTCTGGAGTAAAGAATCACGCTTCACCATCTGGCAGTCGGACGGACGATTCTGGGTTTGGCGGATGCCAGGAGAATGCTACCCGCCCCAATGCATAGTGCCAACTGCAAAGTTTGGTGGAGGAGGAATAATGGTCTAAGGCTGTTTTTCATGGTTCGGGCTAGGCCCCTTAGTTCCAGTGAAGGGAAATCTTAACGCCTACAATGACATTCTAGACAATTCCGTGCAACAGGTTTTGTGGCAACAGTTTGGGGAAGGTCCTTTCCTGTTTCAGAATGACAATGCCCCTGTGCACAAAGGGACGTCCATAAAAAAAAATGGTTTGACGAGATCGGTGTGGAAGAACTTGACTGACCTGCCAGAGCCCTGACCTCAACCCCATCAAACACCTTTGGGATGAAATAGAACACTGACTGCGAGCCAGGCCTAATTGCCCAACCTCACTAAGTCCCTGCAACAATGTTCCAACATCTAGTGGAAAGCCTTCCCAGAAGAGTGGAGGCTGTTATAGCAGCAAAGGGGGGACCAACTCCATATTAATGCCCATTATTTCGTAATGAGATGTTCGACAAGCAGCTGTCCACACACTTTTGATTATGTAGTGTCTTTGATTGTCAGCACAACTGGACAGTTTTAATGTTTTGGGAACCTATCTCTTGTAATATCCACACAATGTTCCCACAACCTAGAGAACCTCATCAGTCTGTTGAAGTAATGACTGCAGGTTTTAAAACGGCATTATCCATTACTTCAGTGTCTGATGAATCAGTTATCATGGCCTTGTGTTAATGAGAGACACTGCAACCAAAGAGACATTATAATCAGCAGACACGCTTTGGCATATTATAGAGGGAAAATACAGCCTGGAGCCAGGAGCTTCCTGAGGACGGAGTGTGTGTGCATGTGCGTATGTGTGTGTTTGTATCTGCACATTGGTAAATCGTGGGTTCACTGCCAGCGAGCCTCAGCATGGGGCATGTGACTGTGTGTAGTTCACCTTTAGAGAAATATGCATGGTGACTGTCAGTAGCAGGAGGTGGAGCTCAGATAGGTAGAAAACATATGCTGTGCTCCTGTCTCTGAGGATCTAGAGGAATACATTAGATAACCCTGCACTGAGTTGGGATAGAAGCTGTGGCTTGGTGCAAAATGCATGACTTGATAGTGGACTTCAACTGGACAGGATATCAATCTGTTGCCGTAAAAATACTGTTAGAGGTTATAGCTTCTATAAATCTGTCTGTTACCATATAGAGACTGTTAAAGGTTATAGCTTATATACATCTGTCTGTTACCATATATAGAGACCTACAGAAGTCGAAGAAGTGTTAGGTGTAATTGTAATTTCCTGTCCCCCCCCTCTCTCCCCTCCTCTATCCCGTCTCCCCCCACCCTAGGTGACGTCTAGTCGTGCTGCTCAGCAGAAGCAGCAGGCAGGGGGAGGGAGTGGAGGAGACTCCTTCTCTCAGAGCCATGGCAGTGCCTTCCACCTACCAGATGCACAGCAGAGCACTACCGGTATAAATCTACATTATATACCTACAATGTGTACATAACATTGTATTGGCCGAATTTAAAGAGAGATCATGTCATTCAAGAGACAAGGAACTACACACAACATCCAATCCTTTTAGCTTTTATTAAAACGTATTGTGTTATTATACAGTACATACCATTTATACATGAAGATAACGTATTGTATTCCTATACAGTACATACCATTATAAATGAAGATAACGTGTTGTATTCCTATACAGTACATACCATTATAAATGAAGATAACGTGTTGTATTCCTATACAGTACATACCATTATACATCAAGATAACGTGTTGTATTCCTATACAGTACATACCATTATACATCAAGATAACGTGTTGTATTCCTATACAGTACATACCATTATACATCAAGATAACGTGTTGTATTCCTATACAGTACATACCATTATAAATGAAGATAACGTGTTGTATTCCTATACAGTACATACCATTATACATCAAGATAACGTGTTGTATTCCTATACAGTACATACCATTATACATCAAGATAACGTATTGTATTCCTATACAGTACATACCATTATACATCAAGATAACGTGTTGTATTCCTATACAGTACATACCATTATACATGAAGATAACGTATTGTATTCCTAAAGAGTACATACCATTATACATCAAGATAATGTATTGTATTATTATACAGTACATACCATTATACATGAAGATAAGGTATTGTGTTATTATACAGTTCATACCATTATACATAAAGATAACGTATTGTATTATTATACAGTACATACCATTATACATAAAGATAAGGTATTGTGTTATTATACAGTTCATACCATTATACATAAAGATAACGTATTGTATTCCTATACAGTACATACCATTATACATGAAGATAACGTATTGTATTCCTAAAGAGTACATACCATTATACATGAAGATAACGTATTGTATTATTATACAGTACATACCATTATACATAAAGATAAGGTATTGTGTTATTATACAGTTCATACCATTATACATAAAGATAACGTATTGTATTGTTATACAGTACATACATTATACATCAAGATAACGTATTATTACACAGTTCATACCATTATACATCAAGAGAACAGATTGTATTATTACACAGTTCATACCATTATACATATAATAACGTATTGTGTTATTATACAGTATGTACCATTATACATAAAGATAACTGAGACAGAGATAATGCCATAAAAGATGCAAGGAACTGAACATGGCATCCAATCCTTTCATCTTCGGTGAGAAATTGCCCTTAGACACAGATCTAGAAGCAGCTTACCTTCGCCAAGTCCTAACCTTAACCATTAGAGAGAGAACATGCTAACCTTAACCATTAGAGAGGGAACATGTAACCTTAACCATTAGAGAGGGAACATGTAACCTTAACCATTAGAGAGGGAACATGTAACCTTAACCATTAGAGAGGGAACATGTAACCTTAACCATTAGAGAGGGAACATGATAAACTTAACCATTAGAGGGAACATGCTAATCTCACCCATTAGAGAGGGAACATGCTAGCCTTAACCATTACAGAGGGAACATGCTAATCTTAACCATTAGAGAGGGAACATGCTAACCTTAACCATTAGAGAGGGAACATGCTAGCCTTAACCATTACAGAGGGAACATGCTAGCCTTAACCATTACAGAGGGAACATGCTAGCCTTAACCATTACAGAGGGAACATGCTAGCCTTAACCATTAGAGAGGGAACATGCTAGCCTTAACCATTAGAGAGGGAACATGCTAACCTTAACCATTAGAGAGGGAACATGCTAACCTTAACCATTAGAGGGAACATGCTAGCCTTAACCATTAGAGAGGGAACATGCTAACCTTAACCATTAGAGAGGGAACATGCTAACCTTAACCATTAGAGAGGGAGCATGCTAGCCTTAACCATTACAGAGGGAACATGCTAGCCTTAACCATTACAGAGGGAACATGCTAACCTTAACCATTAGAGAGGGAACATGCTAACCTTAACCATTAGAGAGGGAACATGCTAACCTTAACCATTAGAGAGGGAACATGCTAACCTTAACCATTAGAGAGGGAACATGCTAACCTTAACCATTAGAGAGGGAGCATGCTAGCCTTAACCATTACAGAGGGAACATGCTAACCTTAACCATTAGAGAGGGAACATGCTAGCCTTAACCATTAGAGAGGGAGCATGCTAACCTTAACCATTAGAGAGGGAACATGCTATCCTTAACATTAGAGAGGGAACATGCTAACCTTAACCATTAGAGAGGGAACATGCTAGCCTTAACCATTAGAGAGGGAACATGCTAGCCTTAACCATTACAGAGGGAACATGCTAACCTTAACCATTAGAGAGGGAACATGCTAGCCTTAACCATTACAGAGGGAACATGCTAGCCTTAACCATTACAGAGGGAACATGCTAACCTTAACCATTAGAGAGGGAACATGCTAACCTTAACCATTAGAGAGGGAGCATGCTAACCTTAACCATTAGAGAGGGAACATGCTAACCTTAACCATTAGAGAGGGAACATGCTAACCTTAACCATTAGAGAGGGAGCATGCTAACCTTAACCATTAGAGAGGGAGCATGTAACCTTAACCATTAGAGAGGGAACATGTAACCTTAACCATTAGAGAGGGAGCATGCTAACCTTAACCATTAGAGAGGGAGCATGCTAACCTTAACCATTAGAGAGGGAACATGCTAATCTTAACCATTAGAGAGGGAACATGCTAAACAGAGTTGTGCAGCCCTGTTTTAACCCATGTTCTGTTTGATTCCAGGTCACTACTACCCGAGTTCCACCCTGCCCGCCCAGCGTGTGAGTTCCCCTCTAACCGGAGGAGTAGGGTCTGCTTCTCCCAGCAAGCTCCAGCGCCTGGGTCCAGCCTCAGACACACCAGGCTACGCTACCACACAGCGCCTACCTTCTTCCTCCTCATCATCCTCACCCAACAAACAGTCCCCCGCCAACCGACTCGCCAAGTCTTATAGGTAGGGCCATGTCACTGTTTGGTTTGGAAGGGGAGTGAGTGTCATTGGTTGGTTTGGAAGGGGATTAAATGTCATTGGTTGGTTTGGAAGGGGATTGAATGTCATTGGTTGGTTTGAAAGGGGATTGAATGTCATTGGTTAGTTTGGAAGAAGAACAATTGTTATTAATTTCTCTGGATTTGAAAATGTTTAAAATAAAATAAAAATGGTTTACAATTACTTAACTTGATGTTATGGTTACAGCACCTCTGTTTCCGTGACGACGACAGGAGGCACCGGGTCTCCGCTGAGGGGGGGGTCTCCTCCGAACGCCATAGCATCAGTTGCCGGGGGAGGGGCTAGCGCTTCATCATCCCCCCTGCACCAGGTGTGTATTGATACCAGCAGTGCCTTCAGAAAGTATTCATACCCCTTCAATTATTCCACATGTTGTTGTGGTACAGCTTGAATTCCTCTCACTTACACTACCGTTCAAAAGTTTGGGGTCACTTAGAAATGTCCTTGTTTTTGAAAGAAAAGCAATTTTTTTGTCCATTAAAATAACATCAAATTGATCAGAAATACAGTGTAGACATTGGCAATGTTGTAAATGACTATTGTAGCTGGAAACGGCTGATTTTTTTATGGAATATCTACAGTACATAGGAATACAGATGTCCATTATCAGCAACCATCACTCCTGTGTTCCAATGGCATGTTGTGTTAGCTAATCCAAGTTTATCATTTTAAAAGGCGAATTGATCATTAGAAAACCCTTTTGTAATTATGCTAGCACAGCTGAAAACTGTTGTACTGATTAAAGAAGCAATAAAACTGGCCTTCTTCCGACTAGTTAAGTATCTGGAGCATTAGCATTTGTGGGTTCGATTACAGGCTCAAAATGGTCAGGAACAAAGAACTTTCTTCTGAATCTCGTCAGTCTATTCTTGTTCTGAGAAATGAAGGCTATTCCATGTGAGAAATTGCCAAGAAACTGAAGATGTAGAAGGCCAGCATCCCGGAGTCGCGTCTTCACTGTTGACATTGAGACTGGTGTTTTGCAGGTACTATTTAATGAAGCTGCCAGTTGAGGACTTGTGAGGCGTCTGCTTCTCAAACTAGACACCCTAATGTACTTGTCCTCTTGCTCAGTTGTGCACCGGAAGGACCCAGGCACTTATTTTTCTTAAAACTGCATTGTTGTTTAAGGGCTTGAAAGTAAGCATTTCACTGTAAGGTCTACACCTGTTGTATTCGGCGCATGTGACAAATATCCTTTGATTTGATTTGGTAAGCAACTCCTGCTGAAAGGTGAATTCGTCTCGGAAAGCAGACTGAACCAGGTTTTCCTCTAGGATTTTTCCTGTGCTTTGCTCCTTTCCATAAATGTTTTTATCCTGAAAAACTCCCCAGTCCTTAACAATTACAAGTATACCCATAACATGCTGCAGCCACCACTATGCTTGAAAATATGGAGAGTGGTACTCAGTAATGTGTTGTTTTGGATTTGCCCCAAACATAACACTTTGTATTCAGGGCAAAACGTTAATTGCTTTGCCACGTTTTTTGCAGTATTACGCAGTGGTGTAAAGTACTTAAGTAAAAATACTTTAAAGTACTACTTAAGTATTTTTTGGTGGTATCTGTACTTTACTTTACAATTTATATTTTTGGCAACTTTTACTTCGCTACATTCCGAAATAAAATAATGTATTTTTTACTCTAAACATTTCCCTGACACCCAAAAGTACTCGTTGCATTTTCACAGGAAAATTGTCCAATTCACACACTTATCAAGAGAACATCCCTGGTCATCCTTACTGCATCTGATCTGGCAGACTCACTAAACACAAATGCTTTGTTTGTAAATTATGTCTGAGTGTTGGAGTGGGTCCCTGGCTATCCGTCAATAAAAAAAAAAGATACGAAGATTTTGCCATCTGGTTTGTTTAATATAAGTAATTTGAAATGATTTTTACTTTTAAACTTAAGTATTTTTGAAACAAAATACTTTTAGACTTTTACTCAAGTAGTATTTTACTGGGTGACTTTTACTTGAGTCGTTTTCTATTAAGGTATCTTTACTTTTACTCAAGTATGACAATTTAGTACTTTTTCCACCACTGGTATCACGTTAGTGCCTTTTTGCAAACAGGGTGTGTGTTTTGGAATATTTGTATTATGTACAGACCTTCTTTTCACTTTGTCATTTAGGTTAGTATTGTTGAGTAACTACAATGTTGTTGATCCATCTTCAGTTTTCTCCTATCACAGCCATTAAACTCTGTAACTGTTTTAAAGTCACCATTAGCCTCATGGTGAAATCCCTGAGCTGTTTCCTTCCTCTCCGGCAACTGAGTTAGGAAGGACGCCTGTATCTTTGTAGTGACTGGGTGTATTGATATACCATCTAAAGTGTAAGTAATATCTTCACCATGCTCAAAGGGATATTCAATATCTGCTTTTTATTTAGTTTCCCATCTACCAATACGTGCCCTTCTTTGCGAGGCATTGGAAAACCTCCCTGGTCTCTGTGATTGAATCCACTTTGACATTCTAAGCTATTATCTGTAGGCCATTATCTGTAGGCCAAGTCTATTTAATAAATGTTAAATTCAAGCTGTACCACAACAAAGTGTGGATAACGTCAAGGGGTGTGAATACTTTCTGAAGGCAAAAGATGGAATACTTTCATTGCAAAGATGGAACTGCACATTATTCTTAAGTGACATTAGATAATCGTGGATGTTGTACACGTGTGATTCCCTAGATGAGTTCGGGCACAGGGAGCTACGCTACTCTGTCTCCTAAAAGACTGGCTGCTCACCACGCCTCCGACCAGTACAAGATATCACACGAGCTCTATGCTACCGCTACGCTACAGAGGCCCGGTAAGACTACACTCAACACACACACACTCAACACACACACGCACACACTCAAACACACACACTCACACAAGGTGAATCCCTATATGAATGCAATGCAAGCACGGAATATTTCCCTCTCTGCTCTTATTTACTCTTCCGAATAGAGGTAATTGAGTCCTTGGCCTGTAGCTTGTCTTTAACATGTGGTCTGACTGTTGTCCTCGGCGGGAGTGAGTTGTTGACGAGGTGCATGCACGTAGCTCTGGTTTGTTCTGACACAACTGTGGTTAGAAGCCTGACAACAGAGTTTAAATTAAGCCTCTAAAATCGATAGATCAATATATCCTCAAGTAGCTGGGAGAGAGTGAGCTGTGTAGCTGGGAGAGAGTGAGCTGTGTAGCTGGGAGAGAGTGAGCTGTGTAGCTGGGAGAGAGTGAGCTGTGTAGCTGGGAGAGAGTGCTATGTCTAGCTGGGAGAGAGTGCTATGTCTAGCTGGGAGAGAGTGAGCTGTCTAGCTGGGAGAGAGTGATATGTCTAGCTGAGAGAGAGTGATATGTCTAGCTGAGAGAGAGTGATATGTCTAGCTGAGAGAGAGTGAGCTGTGTAGCTGGGAGAGAGTGATATGTCTAGCTGAGAGAGAGTGATATGTCTAGCTGAGAGAGAGTGATATGTCTAGCTGAGAGAGAGTGAGCTGTGTAGCTGGGAGAGAGTGATATGTCTAGCTGAGAGAGAGTGATATGTCTAGCTGAGAGAGAGTGATATGTCTAGCTGAGAGAGAGTGAGCTGTGTAGCTGGGAGAGAGTGATATGTCTAGCTGAGAGAGAGTGAGCTGTGTAGCTGGGAGAGAGTGATATGTCTAGCTGAGAGAGAGTGATATGTCTAGCTGAGAGAGAGTGAGCTGTGTAGCTGGGAGAGAGTGATATGTCTAGCTGAGAGAGAGTGATATGTCTAGCTGAGAGAGAGTGATATGTCTAGCTGGGAGAGAGTGAGCTGTGTAGCTGGGAGAGAGTGAGCTGTCTAGCTGAGAGAGAGTGAGCTGTGTAGCTGGGAGAGAGTGAGCTGTGTAGCTGGGAGAGAGTGAGCTGTGTAGCTGGGAGAGAGTGCTATGTCTAGCTGGGAGAGAGTGCTATGTCTAGCTGGGAGAGAGTGCTATGTCTAGCTGGGAGAGAGTGATATGTCTAGCTGGGAGAGAGTGAGCTGTGTAGCTGGGAGAGAGTGATATGTCTAGCTGGGAGAGAGTGATATGTCTAGCTGGGAGAGAGTGATATGTCTAGCTGGGAGAGAGTGATATGGGGGCAGGAATTCATTCCGATCAGACAGTCACTGGAGAAAAGAGGAATCAAATCTCAGCTCCGTTTCCCGGCAGTGCTGTGGGTAGAGAAGGGAAAGCAAAGGATGGAATTCACAAGAGCCGATAATCCCTTCCATTTGAAGAAGAGCCCCTTCCTCTGAGAAGAGGAGGAAGTGGGAGGAGGCGATCAACACATTAGGCTACATACAGGATGCCAGCTCATCGTAAATTGAGACAATATTCTTCCCCTTCCCCCCAATAAAATCTATAAACTACATTCCCCAAGTAATTATTATTCTATATGAAGTAAAAATGGAAGTAACACTGATGCCAATGGGCTATGTGGACATTGGAAAGACAGCATATATAACTGCTCTATGTATGTGTTGTGTATAGGGCTGTTATGGTGACCGTATAACCGCCACTGCAGACTATGGCTGTTACGGTGACCTAGCCCATAGGTCTATATGTTTTAATAAGGTTTGTATCACAACTAAAGTGGCCAAATAACTTCTTAAAAATAAGCACATTAATCCTCTTTACAAGGGTTGAATAGCCTAACTGGCATACATAAGCAACACGTGAGTTTCAAGTTCGGGGAAGATCATTTTCACCATATAAAATGCACCTTTATAATATAATCATCACATACATAATTGCATTATTTGCGGTGACTTTTGATAAGAGTTTTTTCCTGCTAATGGAACATTCACGCTTACTGCCGTGTGTGCGTTGCTGCGCTGATAATGTTAAGAAATAGCCTAATAGTTTATCAATATTTTAAGCTTAACGTTCTGATCTGTTGCGTCAGGCTCATTGCATAAAAAAAAAAATAATAATAAGGTTTTATGCTAGTGGTTGTATTCATTTGGGATCTATCACATCCTACAACTGTCCCAGACTGTGTTTGGAATATTTATTTCTCACACAGAATATAATAGCTCCACTTTTGTAGATTGACATAGGCTAGTTCTTTTGCTGTTCGTTAGGCCTTACTCATCTTGTTGGCTGACGAAAAGTAAATGTGGACAGTTCTTCCAATATCTTCAATATGCACCTCGGAATTGGATAAGGACACGCGCAGTTGGGTCCCCGATGTGTCTGTCTTCACTTGTAGCCTGTGAGAAAGACTCGATCACGTGACAGAGTCATGTGAGAGCTTCAGATTGCACAGCAAAAGGCATGGATTTTTTTAGGGTGCATTGCGGCCACAAAGGGGATGCCACAGAGAAATTCGAGGCATTATCAAGTGCTTGTCACATTGTGAATGAGAGACTATTGGTGTGTGTACAGCCTGCACAAAAAAAAACAAAGCAGAGCTCATGCCTTCTTTCAAATCATAATTAGAGTCTCATCATGCAGCCTTACAATATATAAAAAATCAACATATAGCCCAACATTTGTAGAACAACTAAAGTTGCATTATTAATAACTCTAAACTAAGCATATAGGAGTACCTATTTCTTTGTTAACCGCTCAACACAGAATAGCTGCATGTGCAAAACACTAAATATTTCAATTTTATTCAGCTTTATTCAGTTGTATTCTTCATACTATGTGACTCAACACTATACACGTCAGCTACTACAGCGACTTAAATGACTGCAACACTTAACAAAGATCTGCAGTTAGTTTCAGATTGGGTGGCAAGGAATAAGTATTTCTAAACCTAAAAGCATTGTATTTGGGACAAATCATTTACTAAACCCTAAACCTCAACTAAATCTTGTAATAAATAATGTGGAAATTGAGCAAGTTGATGACTAAATTTCTTGGAATAACCCTGGACGGTAAACTCTCATGGTCAAAACATGTTGATACAACAGTAGCTTAGATGGGAAGAAGGCTGTCCATAATAATGCGCTGCTCTGCCTTTTTAACAACACTATCAACAAGGCAGGTCCTACAGGCTCTAGTTTCGTCATATCTGGACTACTGTTCAGTCGTGTGGTCAGGTGCCACAGAAAAGGACTTAGGAAAATTGCATTTGGCTCAGAACAGGGCAGCACAGCTGGCCCTTGGCTGTACACAGAGAACTAACATGAAATTACATGCATGTCAATCTCTCCTGGCTCAAAGTGAAGGAGAGATTGACTTCATCACTACTTGTATTTATGAGAGGTATTGACATGTTGAATGCACTGAGCTGTCTGTCTGAACTACTGGCTCACAGCTCAGACACGCATGCATACCCCACAAGACATGCCACAAGAAGTCCCTTCACAGTCCCCAAGTCCAGAACAGACTATGGGAGGCACACAGTACTACATAGAGCCATGCCTACATGGAACTCTATTCCACATCAAATAACTGTGATGCAAGCATTAAAATTAGATTTAAAAAACGGATAACAGTACACCTTATGGAACAGCGGGGACTGTGATGAAACTCAAAAAATATAGGCACAGACACATGCATACACACACACATGATAACATACACACTATACACACACATACACATGGATTTAGTACTGTAGATATGTGGTAGTGGTGGAGTAGGGGCCTGAGGGCACACAGTGTGTTGTGAAATCTGTATTGTAATGTTTTTTAAAATTGTATAAACTGCCTTAATTTTGCTGGACCACAGGAAGAGTAGCCTTGGCAGCAGCTAATGGGGATCCATAATAAATACAAATACAGAAATAATATAAAATAATATAAAATTGCCTCCCGAGTGGCGCAGTGGTCTAAGTCACTGCATCACAGTGCTAGCTGTGCCACTAGAGATCCTGGTTCGAGTCAAGGCTCTGTCGCAGCCGGCCATGACTGGGAGACCCATGGGGCGGTGCACAATTGGCCCAGCGTCGTCCGGGTTAGGGGAGGGTTTGGCTGGAAGGGATGTTCATCGCACACTAGTGACTCCTGTGGCGGGCCAGGCGCAATGCATGCTGACACGGTCGCCAGGTGTACGGTGTTTCCTCCGACACACTGGTGCGGCTGGCTTCCGGGTTAAGTGGGCATTGTGTCAAAAATTAGTGCTGCTTGGCTGTGTTGTGTTTCGGAGGACGCACGGCTCTTGACCTTCGCCTCTCCCGAGTCCGTATGGGAGTTGCAGCGATGAGACAAGACTGTAACTACCAATACCACTAAATTGGGGAGAAAAAGTGGTCAAATAATACAAAAATTATAATAACAATGTAAAATAATGCCATGGAATTCTAAGTAAATCTTGTCTGCTAAATGAACTAGGGTAGCACACAGACATATGGCATAGCCAGATTAGGACCTAACATAAGGACAATTCAAAGTATGCTATTCTGTTCTTCTGAAATTTTCTTCATATCATGTTTCTTTCGACCTGTCTAAAATAAGTAATGGATTTATGGTGAAGGTGTAGGCTATATTACATGGATTTATTAGACTTTTTAAAATGTAGATGTTTCAAAGGTCTGCATCAGAGGCTTGTAGGAAGTGGAAGCCAGGAGATGCTAAATGTGTATATGTTAATTAACAGTCAATTACCGTGAGACCGACAGTTATTTGCTTGACCATCACCGTCTGAAGAAATTTCCAGACTGCCACGGTCCTAGTTGTGTACACCTGTGTAGCTGTGGATGTGTGTGTGAGAGTACATTTGTGTATATGAATGGGAAGGTGAGAGAAGAGTGAGGGATGCTGAATATGATATTTTGGAGGGTGGGAGAGAATGCATAGGGTATATGTTGGGCGGGAATTAATGAGAACGGCTTAGTAAGTCGATGGATGGGTGTAAGTATGTCCAAGAGGTGGGGAGGGTGGAAAAAGATGGGAGGTTGGGACAAGCTTGGGAGGTTGGGACAAGCTTGGCTTGGGAAGATAAGGGGGCAAGGCTGGGAGGTTGGGACAAGCTTGGCTTGGAAAAATAAGACTGGGCAAGGCTGGGAGGGAGGGAGGTAAGGACAAACGTAGAATGGGAGGATAAGAGTGGGCAAGGCTGGGAGGTTGGGACAAGCTTGGCTTGGGAGGATAAGGGTGGGCAAGGTTGGAAGGTTGGGACAAGCTTGGCTTGGAAGGATAAGGGTGGGCAAGGCTGGGAAGTAGGAGCAAGCTTAGCTTAGGTGTGCATAGATGGGAGGTTGGGACAAGCTTGGCTTGAGTGTGGTAATGGGGGGGAAACTGAGAGGGGGGGTTGGGATGGGGTTGTGTTTGTCTTAGGAAAGAGAGAAGAAAGGATTTAACTATACAACAATGTAATTTAATACATTTTTGTTACTTGCAAAACGTTACTGTAAAATTTGTTCTGGACAGGTTAGACAAATATGTCGATCTTTATTATTCCTTGTTAACTAAGATTCAATGGTGGTTATTGGTGAGAGTGGAGAGGGGCTTTATCCGGGGGATTGGGACGGGCTGACTGGGAGGGCATCAGACACTCCTCTGAGGTGTGTGTGTGTGGGGCCTCCACTCATCTCACGTCAGTCTCTCGTTGGACCCACCCTTCCCAAGTATACACCCACCAGCCGCTATATTTTAATTTAATTTACAATGCAATACAAACTGACCACAGTATTTCAGTGGCAGTCTTTCTCCAATGTATTGTACAATGATAATCCACATACGTATGCTACATTATGAGAGGAGCTTAAAAGACCTAAAAAGGCACAGCGCCTCAAAGAACACTTTACTTTGTTTTTTTGTGTGTTTTCTGTTAAGTGTCTGCTCAGCTCACATGCTCTTTATATGTAATGTATACAATAACTATGTATTTATACTATGGTCCTCCCACCGCCCTGCTATGAAATGTCTGCTAAAATGTTTTTATCAGGATTTTCAATGACTGACAGACAATAGATAAGGTCAACTGTTTAAGACCAACAAAATCCAACTTATCACATGGAATGTGAATGGTTCTCAAACACTTAGAGATTGTCAGCAGATGTGGTTTTCTTGCAAGAGTTACATTTAAAAAAAAAAGAAAGGAGAAATGGAATATTTAAAGAGGAGCTGGGTTAGAGAGGCCTATGCTGTCACCTACTGTAGTAACAGCAGAGGTGTAGGCATCCGGATAAATAAGAATACACCCCCTTTCTCTTTTATCACAGCACACAGACCAAGAAGGCCGTTGTCTAATGTGGAATTGTACCTTACATGGTGAAAAATACCAATTGATTTAATTGTATATTACTTATTATTTAAATACTGAAATAGCATGGACGGATGGAGAAAAAGTAATTGGTATAATTTAAGGTAATCTGGCAAATAAAAATGCAGCCAATAGAGATGGGGGTGCTGCATTAGGGATGGGGGTGTTTAGGGATGGGGATGTGACACTAGGGATGGGGGTGTGGCACTAGAGATGGGGGTGTGGCACTAGAGATGGGAATGTGGCACTAGGGACGGTTGTGTCTAGGGATGGGGGTGTGACACTAGGGACGGGGTGTGGCTCTAGGGATGGGGGTGTGGCACTAGGGATGGGGTTTGGCACTAGGGATGGGTGTGTGGTTCTAGGGATGGGGTTGTGGCTCTAGGGATGGGGGTGTGGCTCTAGGGATGGGGGTGTGGCACTAGGGATGGGGGTGTGGCAGTAGGGATGGGGGTGTGGCACTAGGGATGGGGGTGGCTAGGGATGGGGGTGTGGTACTACGGATGGGGGTGGCTAGGGATGGGGGTGTGGCACTAGGGATGGGGTGGCTAGGGATGGGGGTGTGGCACTAGGGATGGGGGTGTGGCACTAGGGATGGGGGTGGCTAGGGATGGGGTGTGGCACTAGGGATGGGGTGTGGCACTAGAGATGGGGGTGGCTAGGGATGGGGGTGTGGCACTAGGGATGGGGGTGTGGCACTAGAGATGGGGGTGTCTAGGGATTGGGGTGTGACACTATAGATGGGGTTGTGACACTATAGCTGGGGGTGTGACACTAGGGATGGGTTGTCTAGAGATGGGGGTGTGGCACTAGACATGGGGGTGTGGCACTAGGGATGGGGTTGTGGCTCTAGGGATGGGGTTGTGGCTCTAGGGATGGGGGTGTGGCTTTAGGGATGGGGGTGTGGCACTAGGGATGGGGGTGTGGCTCTAGGGATGGGGGTGTGGTACTAGGGATGGGGGTGTGGCACTAGAGATGGGGGTGTCTAGGGATGGGGGTGTGACACTATAGATGGGGGGTGTGACACTATAGATGGGGGTGGTGCACTAGGGATTGGGGTGTGGCACTAGGGATGGGGGTGTGGCACTATAGATGGGTTGTCTAGAGATGGTGGTGTGGCACTAGGGATGGGGGTGTGGCACTAGGGATGGGGGTGTGACCCCTATTACAGACCCCTCGTTCTACACTAAGTTGCCGCGCTGTAGTTTTATGATGTTACTTATAAAGTACCTTACAATGATACTGTCCATGTTTCCTGTGTGTTTGTTGAGTGTCGTCTCTGAAGGTTCAGTGCTTCTGAAGACTGCATTTCTACAGCTGAATCGTGATGCTTCAAGGGGCTCGTTGTAGAGAACAGAACACAGGCCAAGGTTGTGCTCTTTGCAGTGAGAGTTCTCTCTCTCTCTCTCTCTCTCTCTCTCTCTCCAACCCTCATGGATTTAGTACTGTAGATATGTGGTAGTGGTGGAGTAGGGGCCTGAGGGCACACAGTGTGTTGTGAAATCTGTGAATGTATTGTAATGTTTTTTAAAATTGTATAAACCTCCTTAATTTTGCTGGACCACAGGAAGAGTAGCCTTGGCAGCAGCTAATGGGGATCCATAATAAATACAAATACAGAAATACTATAAAATAATATAAAATTGCCTCCTGAGTGGCGCAGTGGTCTAAGTCACTGCATCACAGTGCTAGCTGTGCCACTAGAGATCCTGGTTCGAGTCAAGGCTCTGTCGCAGCCGGCCATGACTGGGAGACCCATGGGGCGGTGCACAATTGGCCCAGCGTCGTCCGGGTTAGGGGAGGGTTTGGCTGGAAGGGATGTTCATCGCACACTAGTGACTCCAGGCGCAATGCATGCTGACACGGTCGCCAGGTGTACGGTGTTTCCTCCGACACACTGGTGCGGCTGGCTTCCGGGTTAAGTGGGCATTGTGTCAAAAATTAGTGCTGCTTGGCTGTGTTGTGTTTCGGAGGACGCACGGCTCTTGACCTTCGCCTCTCCCGAGTCCGTATGGGAGTTGCAGCGATGAGACAAGACTGTAACTACCAATACCACGAAATTGGGGAGAAAAAGTGGTCAAATAATACAAAAATTATAATAACAATATAAAATAATGCCATGGAATTCTAAGTAAATCTTGTCTGCTAAATGAACTAGGGTAGCACACAGACATATGGCATAGCCAGATCAGGACCTAAC
This sequence comes from Brachymystax lenok tsinlingensis, assembly GCA_030435695.1. Lineage (NCBI taxonomy): Eukaryota > Metazoa > Chordata > Actinopteri > Salmoniformes > Salmonidae > Brachymystax > Brachymystax lenok. The sequence goes on from CM059814.1 coordinate 10,248,170, forward strand.
ATAAGGACAATTCAAAGTATGCTATTCTGTTCTTCTGAAATTTTCTTCATATCATGTTTCTTTCGACCTGTCTAAAATAAGTAATGGATTTATGGTGAAGGTGTAGGCTATATTACATGGATTTATTAGACTTTTTAAAATGTAGATGTTTCAAAGGTCTGCATCAGAGGCTTGTAGGAAGTGGAAGCCAGGAGATGCTAAATGTGTATATGTTAATTAACAGTCAATTACGGTGAGACCGACAGTTATTTGCTTGACCATCACCGTCTGAAGAAATTTCCAGACTGCCACGGTCCTAGTTGTGTACACCTGTGTAGCTGTGGATGTGTGTGTGAGAGTACATTTGTGTATATGAATGGGAAGGTGAGAGAAGAGTGAGGGATGCTGAATATGATATTTCGGAGGGTGGGAGAGAATGCATAGGGTATATGTTGGGCGGGAATTAATGAGAACGGCTTAGTAATTCGATGGATGGGTGTAAGTATGTCCAAGAGGTGGGGAGGGTGGAAAAAGATGGGAGGTTGGGACAAGCTTGGGAGGTTGGGACAAGCTTGGCTTGGGAAGATAAGGGGGGGCAAGGCTGGGAGGTTGGGACAAGCTTGGCTTGGAAAAATAAGACTGGGCAAGGCTGGGAGGGAGGGAGGTAAGGACAAACGTAGAATGGGAGGATAAGAGTGGGCAAGGCTGGGAGGTTGGGACAAGCTTGGCTTGGGAGGATAAGGGTGGGCAAGGTTGGAAGGTTGGGACAAGCTTGGCTTGGAAGGATAAGGGTGGGCAAGGCTGGGAAGTAGGAGAAAGCTTAGCTTAGGTGTGCATAGATGGGAGGTTGGGACAAGCTTGGCTTGGAAGGATAAGGGTGGGGAAGGCTGGGAGGTAGGAGCAAGCTTAGCTTAGGTGTGCATAGATGGGAGGTTGGGACAAGCTTGGCTTGAGTGTGGTAATGGGGAAACTGAGAGGGGGTTGGGATGGGGTTGTGTTTGTCTTAGGAAAGAGAGAAGAAAGGATTTAACTATACAACAATGTAATTTAATACATTTTTGTTACTTGCAAAACGTTACTGTAAAATTTGTTCTGGACAGGTTAGACGAATATGTCGATCTTTATTATTCCTTGTTAACTAAGATTCAATGGTGGTTATTGGTGAGAGTGGAGAGGGGCTTTATCCGGGGGATTGGGACGGGCTGACTGGGAGGGCATCAGACACTCCTCTGAGGTGTGTGTGTGTGGGGCCTCCACTCATCTCACGTCAGTCTCTCGTTGGACCCACCCTTCCCAAGTATACACCCACCAGCCGCTATATTTTAATTTAATTTACAATGCAATACAAACTGACCACAGTATTTCAGTGGCAGTCTTTCTCCAATGTATTGTACAATGATAATCCACAGACGTATGCTACATTATGAGAGGAGCTTAAAAGGCCTAAAAAGGCACAGCGCCTCAAAGAACACTTTACTTTGTTTTTTTGTGTGTTTTCTGTTAAGTGTCTGCTCAGCTCACATGCTCTTTATATGTAATGTATATAATAACTATGTATTTATACTATGGTCCTCCCACCGCCCTGCTATGAAATGTCTGCTAAAATGTTTTTATCAGGTTCTTCAAAGACAGACAGAATAGATAAGGTCAACTGTTTAAGACCAACAAAATCCAACTTATCACATGGAATGTGAATGGTTCTCAAACACTTAGAGATTGTCAGCAGATGTGGTTTTCTTGCAAGAGTTACATAAAAAAAAAAGGAGAAATGGAATATTTAAAGAGGAGCTGGGTTAGAGAGGCCTATGCTGTCACCTACTGTAGTAACAGCAGAGGTGTAGGCATCCGGATAAATAAGAATACACCCCCTTTCTCTTTTATCACAGCACACAGACCAAGAAGGCCGTTGTCTAATGTGGAATTGTACCTTACATGGTGAAAAATACCAATTGATTTAATTGTATATTACTTATTATTTAAATACTGAAATAGCATGGACGGATGGAGAAAAAGTAATTGGTATAATTTAAGGTAATCTGGCAAATAAAAATGCAGCCAATAGAGATGGGGGTGCTGCATTAGGGATGGGGGTGTCTAGGGATGGGGATGTGACACTAGGGATGGGGGTGTGGCACTAGAGATGGGGGTGTGGCACTAGAGATGGGAATGTGGCACTAGGGACGGTTGTGTCTAGGGATGGGGGTGTGACACTAGGGACGGGGTTTGGCACTAGGGATGGGAATGTGACACTAGGGACGGGGTGTGGCTCTAGGGATGGGGGTGTGGCACTAGGGATGGGGTTTGGCACTAGGGATGGGTGTGTGGTTCTAGGGATGGGGTTGTGGCTCTAGGGATGGGGGTGTGGCTCTAGGGATGGGGTTGTGGCTCTAGGGATGGGGGTGTGGCTCTAGGGATGGGGGTGTGGCACTAGGATGGGGGTGGCTAGGGATGGGGGTGTGGCACTAGGGATGGGGGTGGCTAGGGATGGGGGTGTGGCACTAGGGATGGGGGTGTGGCACTAGAGATGGGGGTGGCTAGGGATGGGGGTGTGACACTAGAGATGGGGGTGTGGCACTAGGGATGGTGTTACGAATCCCTTTTACCCCGTGGTCTAGGGGGAATGGAATAGAGACCCGCAACATATCTTGTGCAAATTACTATGGTGAGAAGGGAACAGTGAGAACAAAAACACAGACAACTTAAATCTACCGTCAAACACAAAAGGTTTATTTTAAACACACGGTAAAGTGGTTTGGGGAAAAGGGGCTGAGCTGGACCCAAGGAAAGAAATAATATATATTCAAAAACCCCTAAGCTAATCTACCTGCGTCACGAACAGCTAGCTAACTAACTAAGTAAATACAGTGGGTGGTCCGCCCAGTTCTAACTAATGTATTTAACACAGGGTTTCCTACGGGTAATGTATGCCCAAGGGCGACTTGTCTGGTTATCCCTTTTCCACCAACAAACACACAGCAATATAACACCACAGTACACACTCACAGTTAATGTGAGATGTTGGCACCTACACAAAAGCGATAGCGCACAACCAAACCAACATCAACTAGGCTTCACCCAGATACTACACAGAGCTAAAGCTCTGTAGCTACAAAATAAGCCAACTACTAAACAACAATAGAGAGCAATGCATACACAAAAGTCAGTACTAACCAAGAGTGCTACATACCAAAAACAAGCTAGAGAGAGAGATAACTGACTGGGGTTTTAAACCAAGGGAAAGGGGATGTGATTGGGTAAGGGAAAAGGAGCAGGTGTGTCTTCTGATTGGGACTGATTGGGGGATTGATGACGGCTGATGAGTGACACCTGTGAGTAGGGCAGAAGGAGAGAAAACACACACACAGGATACCTGTATCCGTAACACTCCCACCCTTAAAAGAGCAAACCTATAAAGGATTGCGACCAAAGTATTTACAATGAATACCAACAAGTTCAACAAGAAATCACTCTTTTTTTTTTTTTTTAAACACGAGACAAAGCATCTGCCAATACATTTTCAGAACCCTTTTTGTGGCGGATCTCCAAATTATAATTCTGCACAATAAGTGCCCAACGCATAAGGCGCTGGTTCTGGTTGTACATACGGTGGAGAAACACTAACGGGTTATGATCAGTATACACAATCACTGGTAGGGCACTGGAACCAATATATACTTCAAAGTATTGCAGAGCTAACAACAAAGCAAGAGCTTCTTGTTCAATGGTTGCATAATTAGCCTGACATTTGTTAAACTTCCGAGAAAAATAACAAACAGGGTGATCCACTCCACTCTTGTCCTGCTGCAGTAAAACAGCACCAGCACCTCTGGCACTAGCATCTACCTCAAGTTTAAACGGTCGCTCAAAATCCGGAGCAGCAAGTACAGGGGTAGTACATAAGAGTGCTTTAGCGGTATCAAAAGCTACCTGACAATCAGGAGACCACACAAACGATCTAGCCGGACTGAGCAAATCGGTCAATGGAGCAGCTACCGCAGAGAAATTTTTACAGAAACTACGGTAGTAGCCAACCATCCCTAAAAAGCGGCGTAGCTCTCGTCTGGTGGTAGGTGCGGGAATGCATTTATAGCCAAGACCTGGGCATCAACAGGGCGCACCTGTCCATGTCCGACCTTTTGCCAAGATAGGTAACAGTGGCCTTCCCAAACTCGCACTTTGCCAAGTTCAGGGTTAGAGAAGCAGCTGCCAAACGTTCACATACTTCCTTAGAGTGTTAACATGATCTGACCATTCAGACGAATAAATTACTAGATCATCAAGGTAGGCACTACAATTGGGAACATCAGCTAACACTGAGTTAACCAGGCGCTGGAAAGTGGCTGGTGCATTCCGCATCCCAAAAGCCATAACTGAGTACTGTAGAAAGTTGTCTGGGGTCACAAATGCAGAAATCTCAGAAGCACGTGAGGTTAACGGAACCTGCCAGTAACCTTTAAAAGATCTAACTTAGTTACATAAGTAGCAGCACCAACAGTGTCGATACAATCGTCCAGTCTGGGTAACGGAAACGAATCTGGCATTGTGACAGAATTTACCTTTCGATAATCCGTACATAACCTGGACGTACCATCAGGTTTAGGAACCAGAATACAAGGAGAACTCCAAGGGCTTGAACTTGGCGTAGCCAGGTCATTCTCCAACAAATATTTCACCTCATCCTTCATTATCTTCCTCTTAGAAGCATTGACACGATATGGGTGTTGCTTGATAGGGCAGCATTTCCAACATTAATGTCATGTTCCAACACATTTGTACGAGAAGGAACGTCATTAAAGAGACATGGAAAACTGTGTAGTAGCCTCACAACATCATCTGCCTGTCCATCCGTTAAATGAACCAGACTTGACTGGAGAGACAGTAGCATTTCTGAGTTGGGCAACCTAACGCACTGCTGCTGAGTATTGCGCAACTCTAATCCATCTCCATCAACATCCTTAACAGGACAGTCTACTGTCATAGCAGTAGAAACAGATGAGACAGCAGTACCTACCGCTGTGTCTGAACTATCTACCTGGGTGATGGGTCGTGTTTGGTATGCTTTCAACATGTTAATGTGGCACACACGAGATTGGCGTTTCCTATCAGGAGTTCGAAGCACATAATCAGTTTCACTTAATTTCTTTTCAATTAAATAAGGACCTGAGAAACGAGCTGACAGTGAAGATCCTGGAACAGGCAATAACACAAGAACTTGGTCACCTGGCTGTAGTGGACGAGAAACAGCCTGTTTATCATAGTGTCTTTTCATACTCCTCTGTGAGGAAGACAGAGCTTCCTTTGCGAGAGCACATGCTTGGTGTAGGCGCCACGAAAGCGACTAACGTAGTCCAACACATTCTCATCTCCGTACACAACTCTTGGGACAAAACTGTTCTTTAAGGACTTTCATTGGTCCTCTCACTGTGTGACCAAACACTAGTTCAGCTGGGCTGAACCCTAGGGACTCCTGTACTGTTTCACGAGCAGCAAACAAAACGAGAGGAACTCCCTCATCCCAATCTTTCTCAGATTCCAAACAATATTTACGGAGCATAGACTTCAGTGTCTGATGCCAACGTTCCAGAGCACCCTGCGACTCTGGGTGATAGGCGCTTGACACACAGTGCTTAACTGACAAGGATTTTAACACCTGCTTGAAGAGCTTTGATAGGAAATTGGTACCTTGATCAGTTTGTACCACCTTAGGTAACCCGAATGTCGAGAAGAATTTAATTAAGGCTTTACTCACCACCGGAGCAGTAATCCTTCGCAGAGGAATGGCTTCGGGGTATCTCGTTGCCATACACATAATCGTTAATAGAAACTGGTTACCTGATTTTGTCTTAGGCAACGGTCCAACACAATCAACCACCACATGTTCAAATGGTTCACCTATAACAGGTATTGGACAAAGAGGAGCAGGAGGAATAACCTGATTTGGTTTTCCTGTTATCTGACATGTGTGGCACGCTCGACAGAACCGAGCCACATCTTGTTTTAAACCTGGCCAAAGAAATGTCGAAGGACCCGGTCATAAGTCTTGGTGATTCCTAAATGACCGGACCATTGGTGATCATGAGCAAGGGATAGCACATTTTGTCGAAAGGCTGTAGGAACCACTATTTGGTAAACAGCATTCCAATCTCCGTCAGCGTCAACATGGGATGTCCATTTACGCATGAGGAGATTACCATCAATGAAGTAAGCCACGTTCTTCTTCTTTACCTCTTCCAATGAGACAACACTAGAAAAACATTTAGCAAGCCTCTTGTCAACCTTCTGGTTAGCAATCAGCTGCTCACGAGTGACTGGTAACTGTATTGCCTCAGCAATAAGTTCACTATCCTTCAATTCTTCCCTGGGCTGTTTGTCAGAGGGCAACAGCTTCCCAGAGGTAGCACACAACCCATCCTCTTGATCAAACTCTTTGAACAAAACAGTGTTCGACAAATCTATCACGTCACCCATTTGTTGTGCCTGAGCACGAGTGACAGCACAAGCGGGAACACATGTGGATAATTCTGTGCCAGCTCATTGGAGAGAGAGTGGTCACTTTTATCCATTACTTCCAATACGGGTACTACCTTTCCTCCGGCAATATCGTTACCCATTATAAAGGTCACACCTTTTACTGGTAACATAGGACGTACCCCCACTCTGAATATGCCACTGATTAACTCAGAGTGTACATTCACAAAGTGCAATGGCACTGGGACAAAACCCATTTCAATACCCTGAACTAACACACTGGAACCACAGTATGTATCGTCGGATAAGGGCAACACATCAGACAATATAAACGACTGCACCGCACCAGTATCTCTAAGTATTTTAACCGGACGCTGAGACGCTTCGTCATTTGTTAGGGACACAAACCCCTCGAAAATGAACGGTTCATAACTGCGGTCGTGGACTGGAACTTTCAAATTACATTTACCCTGAGGTACTTGTTTCGTTTCAGACCTCACAACCGTACGAATTAGCCCAACACCTGTTGGCGGCTTGGCACGAAGAGGCATCCCTTGTTTGCGTTTTAGCAGGAAGCAATCATTAATCATGTGTCCCACCTTATGACAATAGAAACAGGGACGCTCATTTTTCTGGCGTGATTGATGTACTGCTTGCCGAGTAGGGCTAAAAGTAGGCAATTCAGTGGCTCTACTCTCAGTATGAGCCGTAAACACGCTCTTGTGCGTCAACACAAACTCGTCTGCCAACACAGACGCTTCTGACAAAGAGGATACTTTCTGTTCATTTAGGTACACTACAATGCGTTCGGGTAAGCAATTTTAAACTCTTCCAACAAGATTAACTCCCGGAGAGAGTTGAAATCAGTTACCTTGCTAGCAGCATGCCATTTATCAAACAGATTTCCCTTATCTCTAGCAAATTCCACATAAGTTTTACCAGCAGACTTTCTATGAGACCTAAATCTCTGTCGGTATGCCTCAGGCACAAGCTCATAGGCGAAGAACAGTAGCTTTGACCACTTCATAATTCAGACTGTCTTCAAGAGGTAGCGCTGACAAAACCTCTTGGGCTTTACCAGTTAGTTTACACTGAAGTAATAGGCACCATACCTCCGCAGGCCATTTCAATGCTACTGCTATGCGTTCAAAAACACAAAAATAGGAGTCAACCTCTGACTCCTAAACAAAGGTACTAAGGCAATCTGCCTACTAATGTCAAAAGTGCTTGAAGACACAGCTGGTGAGGATGTCTCACTAACAGGCACAGCAGGAACGGAGGCTAGCCTCGCTGTCTCTGCCTCCAGTTCCATCAGGCGCATTTTGAACTCCAATTGCCGCTGTTCTCTTTCTGCCTCAATTTTACACATCTCCAACTGGCGCTGTTCTCTTTCTCTTTCTGCCTCAATTTTACACATTTCCAACTGGAGAGTGTCTCGCCTAATTTGGGCCCTCTCTTCCGCCTCCAGTTGGAGTTGTATCGAACGGACATCCCCCCAGCGCCTCACCGTGGGGTGACAGTGGGGAGAGTGGATCAAAACGGGGCAAAGTGGCTGGAACTTTAGCCTCGCCCTCAGTCTCAGACACCGTCGGGCTTATAGGAGAAGCAACATCCCCTACAGGGGTAGTAGGCTCAGGCAGCGGTAACACAAGCACCTGCTCTTCCAACAAAACATCTAGCACCAGCTGTTTAACCTCAGCTTTTACTAAACTCTGCGACACAGATACAGAATAATGGTCAGCCAAAGTCAGTAAATCAACTCTACGACATTTGTCAAAAACTTCCCACGTAGGGTTATCCAAAAATGATTTTAAATCAAAAGTAGCCATATTGAACTACCTTCCAAACACAAGAAATAGCAAACACTAATGCTACATCAGTTATGAAGCTCAACACTGAACTAGACCACCACAAAAATTTTGCACAAGTGGCATGGGTGTCAGTAAAGACATATCCCGGATGAGCCCCCACTTATGTTACGAATCCCTTTTACCCCGTGGTCTAGGGGGAATGGAATAGAGACCCGCAACATATCTTGTGCAAATTACTATGGTGAGAAGGGAACAGTGAGAACAAAAACACAGACAACTTAAATCTACCGTCAAACACAAAAGGTTTATTTTAAACACACGGTAAAGTGGTTTGGGGAAAAGGGGCTGAGCTGGACCCAAGGAAAGAAATAATATATATTCAAAAACCCCCTAAGCTAATCTACCTGCGTCACGAACAGCTAGCTAACTAACTAAGTAAATACAGTGGGTGGTCCGCCCAGTTCTAACTAATGTATTTAACACAGGGTTTCCTACGGGTAATGTATGCCCAAGGGCGACTTGTCTGGTTATCCCCTTTTCCACCAACAAACACACAGCAATATAACACCACAGTACACACTCACAGTTAATGTGAGATGTTGGCACCTACACAAAAGCGATAGCGCACAACCAAACCAACATCAACTAGGCTTCACCCAGATACTACACAGAGCTAAAGCTCTGTAGCTACAAAATAAGCCAACTACTAAACAACAATAGAGAGCAATGCATACACAAAAGTCAGTACTAACCAAGAGTGCTACATACCAAAAACAAGCTAGAGAGAGAGATAACTGACTGGGGTTTTAAACCAAGGGAAAGGGGATGTGATTGGGTAAGGGAAAAGGAGCAGGTGTGTCTTCTGATTGGGACTGATTGGGGGATTGATGACGGCTGATGAGTGACACCTGTGAGTAGGGCAGAAGGAGAGAAAACACACACACAGGATACCTGTATCCGTAACAGATGGGGATGGCTAGGGATGGGGGGTGTGACACTATAGATGGGGGTGTGACACTATAGATGGGGGTGGTGCACTAGGGATTGGGGTGTGGCACTAGACATGGGGGTGTGGCACTAGGGATGGGTTGTCTAGATATGGTGGTGTGGCACTAGGGATGGGGGTGTGGCACTAGGGATGGGGGTGTGACACTAGGGATGGTGGGTGTGGCACTAGAGTTCTTGTGTGGCACTAGGGATGGGGGGTGTGACCCCAATAACAGACCCCTCGTTCTACACTAAGTTGCCGCGCTGTAGTTTTATGATGTTACTTATAAAGTACCTTACAATGATACTGTCCATGTTTCCTGTGTGTTTGAGTGTCGTCTCTGAAGGTTCAGTGCTTCTGAAGACTGCATTTCTACAGCTGAATCGTGATGCTTCAACGGGCTCGTTGTAGAGAACAGAACACAGGCCAAGGTTGTGCTCTTTGCAGTGAGAGTTCTGTTGACATGAATGTAGACTATGAGATGGCCTTAGCTGTTGTCAAGTCATTTCCATCAGTTCCAGAGATTAAACTACATTCCATTGCCAGAATTGAGATGCGCTATTATTCTTAGCATATATTTCTTCTTTTGAAACAAGATGGGAGCTGACAGTGAACACACACTCCTAGTTATAGCATGACTGCGGTACTGAGTGTTTGGGTTGTGTTGCGCCAGCTACGCCTTTAATCATAATAGTCTTGAGTCAGAAGTTTTCATTATCATTGACATTGAGCAGAAACATCAAAGTAAGAACTTCAATGCCTTTGTTTATAGAATGAGGTAAATCCCCAGGAGCAGCGAGCTGAATAAAGACTTAGTGGTACCGTTCAGATTTATACAGTACCGTATTATAATACTGTCCATGTTAGCTTTTTAGCACACAGACAGGAAGTTAAGAGCAGAACACAGGCAGCAGGGGACTTGGGCTGGTTTTGCATATTCCTTTTCTTTTCTCCTCCTTGTGTTTTTCTGACTATGTAATGTCATGGGAGGCCAGTTCCCTCTCTCTCTCCAACCCTCCCCCTCTCTCTCCAACCCTCCCCCTCTCTCTCCAACCCTCCCTCTCTCTCTCCAAACCTCCCTCTCTCTCTCTCCAACCCTCCCTCCCTCTCTCTCTCTCTCTCCAACCCTCCCTCCCTCTCTCTCTCTCCAACCCTCCCTCCCTCTCTCTCTCTCCAACCCTCCCTCCCTCTCTCTCTCTCTCTCTCTCTCCAACCCTCCCTCCCTCTCTCTCTAACCCTCCCTCCCCCTCTCTCTCTCCAACCCTCCCTCACTCTCTCTCTCTCTCCAACCCTCTCTCTCTCTCTCTCTCTCTCTCTCTCTCTCTCTCTCTCTCTCTCTCTCTCTAACCTCTCTCTCTCTCTCTCTCTCTCTCTCTCTCCAACCCTGCCTCTCTCTCTCCAACCCTGCCTCCCTCTCTCTCTCTCTCTCTCTCCAACCCTGCCTCCCTCTCTCTCTCTCTCTCCAACCCTCTCTCTCTCTCTCTCTCTCTCTCTCTCTCTCTCTCTCTCTCTCTCTCTCTCTCTCTCTCTCTCTCTCTCTCTCTCTCTCTCCCAACCCTCCCTCCTCTCTCTCTCTCCAACCCTCCCTCCCTCTCTCTCTCTCCAACCCTCCCTCCCTCTCTCTCTACAACCCCTCTCTCTCCCTCTCTCTCTCTCCCTCTCTCTCTCCCTCTCTCTCTCCAACCCTGCCTCTCTCCAACCCTGCCTCTCTCCCTCTCTCTCCAACCCTCCCTCTCTCTCTCCAACCCTCCCTCTCTCTCTCCAACCTTCCCTCTCTCCCTCTCTCTCTCCAACCCTCCCTCTCTCCAACCCTCCCTCTCTCTCTCTCTCTCTCTCTCTCTCTCCAACCCTCCCTCCCTCCCTCCCTCTCTCTCTCTCCAACCCTCCCTCTCTCTCTCTCTCTCCAACCCTCCCTCTCTCTCTCTCTCCATCCATCCCTCTCTTTAACCCTCCCCTCTCTCCAACTCTCTCTCTCTCCAACCCTCCCCTCTCTCTCTCTCTCTCTCTCTCTCCAACCCACCCCCTCTCTCTCTCTCCCTCCTCCCCCCTCTCTCTCTCCAACCTCTCTCTCTCTCTCTCTCTCTCTCTCTCTCTCTCTCTCTCTCTCTCTCTCTCTCTCTCTCCAACCCTCCCTCCCTCTCTCTCTCTCCAACCCTCCCTCCCTCTCTCTCTCCAACCCTCCCTCCCTCTCTCTCTACAACCCCCTCTCTCTCTCTCTCTCTCTCTCCCTCTCTCTCCCTCTCTCTCTCCAACCCTGCCTCTCTCCAACCCTGCCTCTCCTCTCTCTCTCCAACCCTCCTCTCTCTCTCCAACCCTCCTCTCTCTCTCCAACCTTCCCTCTCTCCCTCTCTCTCTCCAACCCTCCCTCTCTCCAACCCTCCCTCTCTCTCTCTCTCTCTCTCTCTCTCTCTCTCTCCAACCCTCCCTCCTCTCTCTCTCTCTCTCTCTCTCTCCAACCCTCCCTCCCTCCCTCCCTCTCTCTCTCTCCAACCCTCCCTCCCTCTCTCTCTCTCCAACCCTCCCTCTCTCTCTCTCTCCATCCATCCCTCTCTTTAACCCTCCCCCTCTCTCCAACTCTCTCTCTCTCCAACCCTCCCCTCTCTCTCTCTCTCTCTCTCTCTCCAACCCACCCCCTCTCTCTCTCTCTCCCCCCTCTCTCCAACTCTCCCCCCTCTCTCTCTCCAACTCTCACCCCTCTCTCTCCAACCCCCTCTCTCTCCAACCCTCCCTCCCTCTCTCTCTCCAACCCTCCCTCCCTCTCTCTCTCTCTCCAACCCTCCCTCTCTCTCTCTCTCCATCCATCCCTCTCTTTAACCCTCCCTCTCTCCAACCCTCTCTCTCTCTCTCTCTCTCCAACCCTCCCTCTCTCTCTCTCTCTCTCCAACCCTCCCTCTCTCTCTCTCTCTCTCCAACCCTCCCTCTCTCTCTCTCTCTCTCTCTCAATTCAATTCAATTCAATTTGCTTTATTGGCATGACGTAACAAGGTACATATTGCCAAAGCTTACTTTTGATATTTACAATATGAAAATAATAACAATCAAAATTGTCAACAGGACAACAGTAACAACAATAACCAAAATAACCACATTGAACAACAACAATAAGCATATAGTAGAAGACATGTGCAGGTTGATTGGTCTGTCAGACACTGTCCCTCATCTTATGGCAGGCAGCGATGTAGTGCGCTGCCAACCCACAGCTTTCTGCTTCCTCCCCAACAGGATGGGTAGCCTATTCTCATCAGAGAGGTCTTTGAAACCTTGAATAAGGGTTTCAAATTTGGGGAAATGACACTCTCTAATTGTTTTATATTTTTGACATGTTGTCAGGAAATGCAGCTCTGTCTCAGGTTCTGCTGTGGTGCAGTGGTTGCACAGCCTTTCCTCTACAGGAGCCAGGTTTTCCTGTGTCGACCCTTCTCAATGGCAAGGCTGTGCTCACTGAGCCTGTACTTGTCAAGGTTTTTCTGTTTTGATCAGTAACCATGGTCAAATAGTTTGCCACGGTGTACTGTCGATTTAGGGCCAGATAGCACTGCATTTTGCTTTGTGCTTGTGCTTGTGTTTCCCAATGAGCAATGTAGTTTTGTTTTGATTGTGATGTAATTTGGTTTATTCTGATTGATTGGATGTTCTGGTCCTGAGGCTTCAGTGTGTTAGTAGAACAGGTTTGTGAACTCAGCCCCAGGACCAGCTGGATGAGGGGACTCTTTTCTTTGCTCAGCTCTTGGCATTGCAGGGCTTGGTAATGATATGAGAGGGGGTCACTGTATTTTAGATGTTTCCAAAACTTAATTGCTCTTTTTGAGTTTTTATTATTAGTGGATATTGGCCTAATTCTGCCTCTGCATGCATTGTTTGTAGTTTTCCTCTGGACATGTAGGAGAATCTTACAGAACTCTGCATGCAGGGTTTCAATGGGGTGTTTGTCCCATTGGGTGAAATCTTGTTTTGCAAGTGGACCCCACACCTCGCTGCCATAAAGTGCAATTGGTTCAATGACACATTCAATAAGTTTTAGCCAAATTTTAATAGGTATTTCAATTTGAATTTGTTTTTAATGGCGTAGAATGCCCTGCGTGCTTTCTCTCTCAGTTCATTCACTGCCTCATTAAGGTGTCCAGTTGAGCTTATTTTTAAACCTAAGTAGTTGTAGTGTGTGCAGTACTCTATATATTTTGTACCAATTGAGAACTTTGGTCTAATTCCCTGAGATCTGGATCTTCTCTGAAAAATCATTATTTTAGTCTTTGGGGTTTACTGCCAGGGCCCAGGTCTGGCAGTACTGCTCTAGCAGGTCCAGGCTCTGCTGTAGGCCATGTGGTGTGGGTGACAGCAGGCATAGGTCATCTGCGTAAGAGTAGGCATTTAACCTCTGAATTGTGGAGACTAACACCAGGGGCAGAGGATTCTTCTAGAATAGTGGCCAATTCGTTGATGTAAATATTGAAGAGTGCAGGGCTCAGATTGCAACCCTGGCGAAGGCCCCGCCTCTGGGTAAAGAATTCTGTTCTTTTCTTGCCAATTTTAATGGCACGTATTGCCAGTATACATTGATTTAATTATGTCATATGTTTTACCCCTACACCACTTTCAATAACTTTATAGAACAGTCCTGTATGCCAAATAGAATCAAATGCTTTTTGGAAGTCGATAAAGCAAGCATATATTTTGGTATTATTTTGGTGGACATGTTTATCTATCAGGGTGTGTAGGGTGTAAATATGATCGGTCGTCGATGTTTTGGTATAAATCCAATTTGGCTTTACTCAAGACATTGTGCTTATTAAGGAAGTTTAGAACTCTTACATTTATAATACTACAGAAAACCTTCCCCAGGTTACTGTTCACACAAATGCCTCTGTAATTGTTAGGTCAAATTTGTCTCCGTTCTTAAAGATTGGGGTTATGAGTCCTTGATTCCAGATGTCAGGGAAATAACCTACACTCAGGATCAAATTAAACAGTTTTAATATAGCCGATTGAAATTTTGCACTAGTGAGTTTGAGCATCTCATTTAGGATGCCATCAGGTCCGCATGATTTTCATATTTGAGGGCCTGAAGTTTCTTATAGAGCTCCTGGTCAGTAATTGGGGAGTCCAATGGATTTTGATTGTCCTTTATAGCTTTTTCTAATCTATTTAACTTCTCATGAATTTGGCGTTGTTCATGCGTTTTTGTCAATTTGAACGGTGTTGTAGAGTGTTTTAAAATGGGTTGTCCATATGTCACCATTTTGTATCGCTTAATTCCTCTTGTTTCGATTTTTTAGTTTTTTCCAATTTTGCCAGAAGTTGTTTGTGTTTATGGACTCTCAATTAGTGTCAGCTGCTTGCTGTTGTACTGTGCTTTTTTGGTTCTGAGTGTACATTTATAGAGTTTTAAAGTTTCACAGTAATGAAGGCGTAATTCACCATTATTTGGGTCTCTGTGCTTTTGGTTTGATAGTGTTCTAAGTCTTTTTCTTATAATTTTACAATCTGCATCAAACCACTTGTCATCTGTGGTCTTTTTGTTTTGTTTTTTATCAATTTCAATTGTGCTTCTTTTGCCGCTTGCCTGAATATATAGTTTATGTGTTTAACTGCTAGATTGATGCCTTCTTTACTGTGAGTGAATGTGGTATCCAGAAAGTTATCTAAGAGTGTTTGGATATTTTGATTACAGGTTGCTTTCTGGTATTCTTCTGTGCTGTTTTGGGCCCATCTGTATGAATTTCTGATGTTGTACAGCTTACTGGGCTGTGAATGTGTGGTTGTTTCCATGTCTGTTCTTTTGAGGAACAACGTAATTTGGCTGTGATCAGACAGAGGTGTTAGTGGCTTGACAGTGAATGAGCTGAGAGAGAAAGGGTCAATGTCTGTAATCATATAGTCCACTGTGCTGTGGCCAAGAGGTGAGCAACAGGTAAATCTCCCCAAAGAGTCCCCCCGTAACCTACCATTGACAAAGTACAGACCCAGGCTTCTACATAGCTGCAACAGATCCCTTCCGTTTTTGTTGACGGTGCTGTCACTGTTGTTTCTATGGGGGAGATGAAGACAGTTAGAAACAGTATGGCCTGTAATAAAGCTGTCCCCTCGTGTGGTCGTTAAATCAGGTAGTGTTCCTGTGCGCGCAAGATTTGTGTCCCCACAGATGAGCACATTTCCCTGGGCCTGAAATGGCACGTCTCTTCCTCGAGGGTGGGAACATCTCCTCTGAGTAATATGGGGATTCTGAGGGGGATATATATTGTAAAGGAACACATCTTTTTCTGTCAGTACAAGTTCTTTTTAGTTTTAACCAAATGTGATATTTACCAATTTTGAGGGATCAATTAGATTTTGTAGTTGGGATTTGTACCAAATGATCAGTCCTCCAGAGTCTCTGCCTCTATTGACAGAGCTGTGTTTCTGTGACGGCACAATTACCTCTCTGTAGCCTGTGGGACAGTGAGTGACAATGTCAGCCTTACACCATGTCTCCTGCAAAATGATGACGTCAACATCTTTAATATTTTTGTTGAACTCCAGTGCTAAACTCTTCAGTCCAAAGGTTGATGAGTTTAGGCCCTGAATGTTCCACATGCTAACTGATAGTGATTTCATGTTTCAAAAAGGAAGAATAGCAGTCAGAAATACAGTAACTACTAACTAATAGCTAACTAATAGGTTGTTAAGAGTGCGATAAACAGGGTAACCACTAACATTTATGTATAAATATTCCTATTAATTGGACATTTTAGTACAATAGGTGTGTGTGTCTGTGTGTGTGCCTGTGTGTGTGTGTGTGTGTGTGTATGCGTCCGTGTGTGTTTAGTGCAGTTTAGTGCAGATGTATTGGAGGAGCTGTTTAATCTCACTCAATCCTACAGGGTTCTCCTGTCCTCTGACGACCTCCGCGTAGCTGCGCTGGTCCTGCTGTTGGGCCCTGTAGAGTGGAGGGGGGCCAGGTCTGGGCCGGGGTGCTTTCTCTCTGGTCTGGTAGGGGTGGTGGTCTGGTGCGGGGTAGTAGGCTGGGCCCGGTCCAGTCTGGTTAAATCGATGGAAGTGGTGATGCTCTGGTGGTGGGTGGGGCCTGTGGGGTGCGCTGGGTCTGGTGGGGCGTTGAGGGGTCTGGGGCTCCTTGGTGGTGCAGTGGTCTGGTAGGGGTCTCTGGGTGGTCCTCTGTCCAGTGCAACATAGGGTGTTTGTCTACCAAGTGCCACGCCCTTAGAGACTTGGCGAACATCCCTACTGTCTGCTTCCTCAGGTGGGAGTGGTCGTGCAGGTGCTCTGGGGTGATTGTTGGGTGGTGAGCAACGTGCACATTTGGGAGTAGGCCACACCCCCTGGTGATGTCAGCGTTGACTTTCTGAATGGTACGGGGATGAAAGTCTTTGCGGGGCAGCAGAGTGGAGATGGTGATGTGGGAGTTGGGGAACCGCTCAGAGGCTCTCTCTGCTACTCTGTTGACCAGGCTGCCCACTCTCTCCTGCTCCTCTCGCAGGTTGTTGGTGCCGGTGTGGATAATAATGTGGCCTGGTGTGCCAAAGTCAGGCTGGGACAGGATGTGGAGTGCATCCTGTGTTTTTGGGCACCATATTTTGGCCACCTTGTGGTGGGGGAAGAGTTTATCCTCTTGGATGAATTTCCCATTTGAGTCAATGAGGATGGCCACCTCAGTGGGTTTTACCAGAGTAGTTGGTTTACGGTCTGTGGCTGGGGTACACAGGGCCTGTGCACATGGAGGGGTGTGTGGGGGTGTGTCAGGGGGGGCCAGAGAGCTTCTCTCTGTAATAGGTGTCTCCATGTGAGCCTCCTTGTTGACTGGGGGTGTGGGTAAAGGCTTGTCGGTATGGGGGTTGTGGGTAGAGGTGGGTCAGTGGGGGTGTTAGGGGTGGTGAGGGGCTGCAGCTTCTCTCTAGGAGTCTCTACAGTCTGCTCTCTGTGCTGCAGCACCCTCTTGATGACAGACAACTCCTTTGCCATCTCCTCCTTTACCTGCAATAGCTCTCTCCTCATGGTGGCATTTACCTCTCTCTCTCCAACCCTCTCTCTCTCTCTCTCCAACCCTCTCTCTCTCTCTCTCCAACTCTCTCTCTCTCTCCAACCCTCTCTCTCTCTCTCTCTCCAACCCTCTCTCTCTCTCTCTAACCCTCCCTCTCTCTCTCTCTGATTGTGGGAGCCTCAGCAGTGACTCAGTAAGTGTCCATGAGACATCAAAGGGAGGGAAGAGAGGAAGAGAAGAGAGGTGGATGACAAGAATGAAACAGGCAACGAAGGAGTGCGTCCATTACTCTAATTAGTGCTCTCCTTTTCTCTATTCCCTCCATCCTCTTTTCTGTCCTTCTCTCTCTCTCTCTCTCTCTCTCCAACCCTCCCTCTCTCTCTCTCTCTCTCTCCAACCCTCCCTCTCTCTCTCTCTCTCTCTCTCTCTCTCTAACCCTCCCTCTCTCTCTCTCTCTCTCTCTCTCTCTCTCTCTCTCTCTCTCTCTCTCTCTCTCTCTCTCTCCAACCTCTCTCTCTCTCTCCAACCTCTCTCTCTCTCTCTCTCTCTCTCTCTCTCTCTCTCTCTCTCTCTCTCCAACCCCTCTCTCTCTCTAACCCTCTCTCTCTCTCTCTCTCTCCAACCCTCTCTCTCTCTCTCTAACCCTCCCTCTCTCTCTCTCTCCAACCCTCTCTCTCTCTCTCTAACCCTCTCTCTCTCTCTCTCTCTCTCTCTCTCCAACTCTCTCTCTCTCTCTAACCCTCCCTCTCTCTCTCTCTCTCTCCCTCTCTCTCTCTCTCTCTCTCTCTCTCTCTCTCTCTCTCTCTCTCTCTCTCCAACCCTCTCTCTCTCAACCTCTCTCTCTCTCTCTCCAACCCTCTCTCTCTCTCTCTCTCTCTCTCTCTAACCCTCCCTCTCTCTCTCTCTCTCTCCAACCCTCTCTCTCTCTCTAACCTCTCTCTCTCTCTCTCTCTCTCTCCAACCCTCTCTCTCTCTCTCTAACCTCTCTCTCTCTCTCTAACCCTCCTCTCTCTCTCTCTCTCTCTCTCTCTCCAACCCTCTCTCTCTCTCTCTCTCCTCTCTCTCTCTCTCTCTCTCTCTCTCTCTCTCTCCAACCCTCTCTCTCTCCAACCCTCTCTCTCTCTCTCTCTCTCTCTCTCTCTCTCCAACCCTCTCTCTCTCTCTCTCTCTCTCTCCAACCCTCTCTCTCTCTCTCTCTCTCTCTCTCTCTCTCTCTCTCCAACCCTCTCTCTCTCTCTCTCTCTCTCTCTCTCTCTCTCTCTCTCTCTCTCTCTCTCTCTCTCTCTCTCTCTCTCTCTCTCTCTCTAACCCTCCTCCTCTCTCTCTCTCTCTCTCTCTCTCTCTCTCTCTCTCTCTCTCTCTCTCTCTCTCTCTCTCTCTCTCTCTCTCTCTCTCTCTCTCTCTCTCTCTCTCTCTCTCTCTCTCTCTCTCTCTCTCTCTCTAACCCTCCCTCTCTCTCTCCAACCCTCTCTCTCTCTCTCTAACCCTCTCTCTCTCTCCAACCTCTCTCTCTCCAACCCTCTCTCTCTCCAACCCTCTCTCTCCAACCTCTCTCTCTCTCTCTCTCTCCAACCCTCCCACTCTCTCTCTCTCTCTCTCTCTCTCTCTAACCCTCCCTCTCTCTCTCTCTCTCTCTCTCTCCAACCCTCTCTCTCTCTCTCTCTAACCCTCCTCTCTCTCTCTCTCTCTCTCTCCAACCCTCTCTCTCTCTCTCTCTCTCTCTCTCTCTCTAACCCTCTCTCTCTCTCTCTCTCTCTCCAACCCTCTCTCTCTCTCTCTCTCTCTCTAACCTCTCTCTCTCTCTCTCTCTCCAACCCTCTCTCTCTCCAACCTCTCTCTCTCTCTCTCTCCAACCCTCTCTCTCTCTCTCCAACCCTCCTCCCACTCTCTCTCTCTCTCTCTAACCCTCTCTCTCTCTCTCTCTCTCTCTCTCTCTCTCTCTCTCAACCCTCTCTCTCTCTCTCTCCAACCCCTCTCTCTCTCCAACCCTCTCTCTCTCCAACCCTCTCTCTCTCTCTCTCCAACCCTCCCACTCTCTCTCTCTCTCTCTCTCCAACCCTCTCTCTCTCTCTCTCTCCAACCCTCTCTCTCTCTCTCTCTCTCTCTCTCTCTCTCTCTCTCTCTCTCTCTCTCTCTCTCTCTCTCTCTCCAACCCTCTCTCACTCTCTCTCTCTCTCCAACTCTCTCTCTCTCTCTCTCTCTCTCTCTCTCTCTCTCTCTCTCTCTCTCTCTCTCTCTCTCTCTCTCTCTCCAACCCTCTCTCTCTCTCTCTCTCTCTCTCTCTCTCTCCAACCCTCCTCTCTCTCTCTCTCTCTCTCTCTCTCTCTCCAACCCTCTCTCTCTCTCTCTCTCTCCTCTCTCTCTCTCTCTCTCTCTCTCCAACCCTCCCACTCTCTCTCTCTCTCTCCAACCTCTCTCTCTCTCTCTCTCTCCAACCCCCTCTCTCTCTCTCCAACCCTCTCTCTCTCTCTCTAACCCTCCTCTCTCTCTCTCTCTCTCTCTCTCTCTCTCTCTCTCTCTCTCTCTCTCCAACCCTCTCTCTCTCTCTCTCCAACCCTCCCTCTCTCAAATTCAAATTCAAATTCAAGCTGCTTTATTGGCATGAAAAACATTGTGTCAATATTGCCAAAGCAACAATGTATACAATATACATTGTAATAAAATTAGAAACAATAACATATAATAATATAAAATGGTAGTAAATAATAATACAAAATTAAATACAAAAATAATAACAATAAAATGGTAAGTCAGTAGTAAAAATGTAATAAATTGAAAAAATCTAAATATGGAAAATTAAGCTATAACTAACTTATAACTAAATAATGGTAATCTACATCTGTACTACAACTACCATCATCATCACTACTACTGCCATCACCATCATCATTAAACTGCTATCATTACCATTACCACCCATACCACTACTATACGGAATGATAAACAACAATAATAATAGTAGTAACAATAATATTAATAACAATAACAGCTATAATTAGTAAGTTCCTGTTTACTATGCAGATGTTACTATTCAGTGTCCCTCAGGCTATGGCAGGCAAATACATATTTGGCTGCAAGAGGAGCCATTGCTCCTTCGCCCATGAGTATTTTTAGTTTTTCCTCTGGATTTAATGAGTTAAAATTTGAATAAATGTAGTCATTTCTGTGAATAATGAATCTCTTGGTGAGGAATATTTATCACAGTAAAGGAGGAAGTGCATCTCTGTTTCTACCTCCCTGTCGTGCAGTGACCACATACACGCTCCTCCTTGGGTAGCCATGTCTTTTTATGTCTGCCGGTTTCTATTGCCAATCGGTGGTCACTCAGCCTGTACTTGGTAAGGATCTGTCTCTGCTTCTGTATCTCTGACAGAGTAGAGATAATCAGCCAATTCATATTCTCTGTTTAGGGTCAGATAGCAATTTAGTCGGCTTTGGGATTTTGTTTCGTTTTTCCAATGTTGTAAATATGAGTCTTTGATTGGTTCATGATTTTGTTTATTGGAATTCTTTCTTTTGAAGCAGTGCCGGTGTCAGCTTGGTTGGTTAGGTCCAACACCAGCTGACTGAGAGGGCTCGTTTCTGGGCTCAGCTCTTGGGTTTGAAGTGCTTTAAATTGCAGACTAGAATTTGGACTTGAATTTAGATGTTGCCAAAATTTTAATGATCTTTTCTGTATTTTCATTAATACTGAAAGCGGCCCAATTCTGCCCTACATCCATTAGTTGGTGTATTTCTCTGGACTTGTAGAATTGTCCGACAGAATTCTGCATGTAGGGCTTCAATTGGATGTTTGTCCCACCTTTTAAAGTCCAGTTTATTGAGTGGCCCCCAAACCTCACTTCCGTAAAGAGCTATTGGTAGAATTACACTGTCAAATATTTTGGTCCAAATTGAATTGGGATGTTGATTTTGAATAATTTCATTTTTATTGCATATAATGCTCATGGCTTTTTCTTTGAGTGCATTCACTGCCATATTAAAGTTTCCCGATGCAGATATGGTCAGACCAAGGTATGTGTAATTTATAGTGTGTTCAATTATGGTGTTGTTCAGGTGAATTTATATTTGTGGTTTTGACATCTGGGCTTTTTTTGGAAAATCATGATTTTTGTTTTTTGAAATTTACTGCCAGGGCCCAATTATGGCAATATTGCTGTAGAATGTTAAGGTTCTGTTGAAGACCTTCTTTGGTTGGTGATAGAAGTACCAAGTCATCAGCATATAGCAGGTATTTTACCTCTGTGTCGAATAGTGTGAGTCCTGGGGCTGGAGAATGGTCCAACATGTCTGCTAATTCATTGATATAAATGTTGAAAAGATTTGGACTCAAACTGCAGCCTTGTCTCACACCTCGACTTTGTGAAAAGAATTCTGTTCTTTGGTTTTTGATTTTTATTGCACACTTGTTTTCTGTGTACATACATTTTATTAAGTCATACACCTTACCACCAAGCCCAGTTTGAAGGATTTTGTAGAATAGCCCTTCGTGCCAAATAGAATCAAATGCTTTTTAAAGTCAATAAAGCAAGCAAAAGATTTTGCCCTCTTTTTTGGTGGACGTGTTTATTAATTAGTGTGTGTAAGGTGTATATATGGTCAGTAGTGCGATGGTTAGGAGAAAGCCAATTTGACATTTACTTATTAAATTTTTTCTTGAAGAAAGGTTTGAATTCTTGAATTCAAAATGCTGCAGAAAACCTTTCCCAAGTTGCTGTTTACGCAAATTCCCCTGTAATTATTGGGGTCTGATTTGTCTCCACTTTTGTGGATAGGGGAGATGAGCCCTGGTTCCAGACATCAGGGAAGCAGCCAGAAGTTAAAACCATGTTGAACAATTTAAGCACAGCATTTTGCAACTCAGGTGTGCTGTTTTTCAGCATTTCATTTCTGATGTTATCTAGACCACAAGCCTTCTTTGATTTTATAGATTTGAGCTTTTCATTTAGTTCTTGTTGGCTTATTGGGTAATCTAATGGATTTTGGTTGTTTTTAATGACTGATTCAAGGATGTTCAATTTTTCTTGAATTTCTAATTGATTCTGTTGTAAGTCTTTTTGTGAAATGTTTTTGTATAGATTATCAAAATAAGTTTTCCAAATCCCTTCATCTTGTATGGCTAATTCTTGTGGCTTTGTTGTGCTTAAATTATTCCACATGTCCCAGAACTGATTTTGGTCAATTGCGTTTTCAATTTCACAAGTGTCTTGTTGGTATAATTTAATTTCTTGCGTTTCAATGTATGTTTATACTGTTTCAGAGTTTCAAAGTATTCACAGCGTAGATCTGGGTTGTTTTTCTGCTTATGTTTCTCATTTGACATTTGTCTTAGGTGTTTTCTAATTGTTTTACATTCGTTATCAAACCATTCTTCAGAAACATTTTGTTTTTTGTTTCTGATGTTGCATTTCTTTGGTTTTCTCAAATTTGCTTTCGATGCTGCTTTTTGAAATATGCAATTGATGTTTTGAGTAGCCAAATTGACACCTTCTTTATTGTTTTGGTATTGTGCGTTATTGAAGAATTGTATAGAATTCATCATTTCCTTTGAATTCAATGTTTCAATGAATCTCTCTTTACTGTTTGGAGCCCATCTGTACGATTGGTCTATGTTGTAGAGTTTTTGGGCTGTTTTTAAATTAATATTGCCGGTTAATTTCTTGAGAAACACGTTGATCTGACTGTGATCTGACAATGGTGTCTGTGGTCTGACAGTGAATGCGCTAATGGAAGAGGGGTCAATGTCAGTGATGGCATAATCGACTACACTTGTCCCAAGAGCTGAGCAGTAAGTAAACTGACCTAAAGAGTCCCCTCTGATTCTACCATTCAGCATGTACAGGCCTAAGGCTCGACAGAGATGTACTAACTCCTTCCCATTTTTGTTCAGTATTTGGTCAGGACTGTTTCTATTATTTATAATAGGGCTGCTGTACAAGGAGGGGTGTCCAAATATGTGGTGGTTACCTCCCGTATCAGTGTAGTCAGGCTCAGAACCTGTTCTTGCATTGAAATCTCCACAAAGAAGCACCTTACCCTCTGCCTGAAATGTAATGATTTCTGTATGGAGATTGTCAAAAACTGATCATCATAATATGATGAATCTGAAGGAGGAGCGTAAGCTGCACATATGTACACATCATTGTCACAATAGATTGTACCTTTGTTAAGTTTCAACCAAATGTGATTAGTACCTTTTTTCATTTCTTTCAGTGCTAAGTCCTGCTTATGCCAAATGATGATTCCACCTGAGTCTCGGCCCCGTTTAACATTTTTATGTTTGATTGATGGTAGTAAACTTTCTATAGCCTGAGGGACACTGAGTATCTATGTCTCCACGACACCATGTTTCCAGTAGGATTATGATGTCTTGTCCCTTGATGTTTTTAATCAATTCTGGATTTGTTGGTTTATATCCAAAATGTGAAGAGTATAAACCCTGGATATTCCAAGAACTGATAGTTAATGATCTCATTTATAATAAGTGATATTCACTGGTTTGAGTAAAGTACATAGAAAAAAAAAAATAATAATATATATATATATATATATATATACATACATATACACACACTCTCTCTCTCTCTCTCTCTCTCTCTCTCTCTAACCCTCTCTCTCTCTCTCTCTCTCTAACCCTCTCTCTCTCTCTCTCTCTCTCTCTCTCTCTCTCTCTCTCTCTCTCTCTCTCTCTCTCTCTCTCTCTCTCTCTCTCTCTCTCTCTCTCTCTCTCTCTCTCTCTCTCTCTCTCTCTCTCTCTCTCTCTCTCTCTCTCTCTCTCTCTCCAACCCTCTCTCTCTCTCTCTCTCTCTCTCTCTCCAACCCTCTCTCTCTCTCTCTCTCTCCAACCCCTCTCTCTCTCTCTCTCTCTCCAACCCTCTCTCTCTCTCTCTCTCTCTCTCTCTCTCTCTCTCTCTCTCTCTCTCTCTCTCTCTCTCTCTCTCTCTCTCTCTCTCTCTCTCTCTCTCTCTCTCTCTCTCTCCAACTCTCTCTCTCTCTCTCTCTCTCTCTCTCTCTCTCTCTCTCTCTCTCTCTCTCTCTCTCTCTCTCTCTCTCCAACCCCTCTCTCTAACCCTCCCTCTCTCTCTCTCCCAACCCTCCCCTCTCTCTCTCTCTCTCTCTCCAACCCTCTCTCTCTCTCTCTCCGACCCTCTCTCTCTCTCTCTCTCTCTCTCCAACCCTCCCACTCTCTCTCTCTCTCTCTCTCTCTCTCTCTCCAACCCTCTCTCTCTCTCTCTCTCCAACCCTCCCTCTCTCTCTCGCTCTCCAACCCTCCCTCTCTCTCTCTCGCTCTCCAACCCTCCCTCTCTCCCTCTCTCTCTCTCTCTCCAACCCTCTCTCTCTCCCTCTCTCTCTCTCTCCAACCCTCTCTCTCTCTCTCTCTCTCTCTCCAACCCTCTCTCTCTCTCTCCAACTCTCTCCAACCCTCTCTCTCTCTCTCAATTCAATTCAATTTGCTTTATTGGCATGACGTAACAATGTACATATTGCCAAAGCTTACATTTGATATTTATAATATGAACATAATTAATAATCAAAATTGTCAACAGGACAACAGTAACAACAATAACCACATTGAACAACAACAATAAGCATACAGTAGAAGACATGTGCAGGTTGATTGGTCTGTCAGACACTGTCCCTCATCTTATGGCAGGCAGTGATGTAGTGCGCTGCCAGCCCACAGCTTTCTGTTTCCTCCCCCAACAGGATGGGTAGCCTATTCTCATCAGAGAGGTCTTTGAAACCTTGAATATGGGTTTCAAATTTGGGGAAATGACACTCTCTAATTGTTTTATATTTTTGACATTTTGTCAGGAAATGCAGCTCTGTCTCAGGTTCTGCTGTGGTGCAGTGGTTGCACAGCCTTTCCTCTCTCTCTCTCTCTCTCTCTCTCCAACCCTCCCTCTCTCTCTCTCTCTCCAACTCTCTCTCTCTCTCTCTCTCCAACCCTCTCTCTCTCTCTCTCTCCAACCCTCTCTCTCTCTCTCTCCCTCTCTCTCTCTCTCTCTCCAACCCTCTCTCTCTCTCTCTCTCTAACCCTCCCTCTCTCTCTCTCTCTCCCTCCTCTCTCTCTCTCTCTCTCTCTCCAACTCTCCCCTCTCTCTCTCCAACTCTCCCCCACTCTCTCCAACCCCTCTCTCTCCATCCATCCCTCCCTCTCTTTAACCCTCCCCTCTCTCTCCAACTCTCCCCCTCTCTCTCTCCAACTCTCACCCCCTCTCTCTCTCCAACCCCCCTCTCTCTCCATCCATCCCTCCCTCTCTTTAACCCTCCCTCTCTCCAACCCTCCCTCTCTCTCTGCATCCATCCCTCCCTCCCTCCCTCTTTCCCCTTATTTCTCTCCATCCCTCCCTCTTTCCCCTTATTTCTCTCCATCCCTCCATCCTAACTTCAGTTGTGCACTTTGATTGTGGGAGCCTCAGCAGTGACTCAGTAAGTGTCCATGAGACATCAAAGGGAGGGAAGAGAGGAAGAGAAGAGAGGTGGATGACAAGAATGAAACAGGCAACGAAGGAGTGCGTCCATTACTCTAATTAGTGCTCTCCTTTTCTCTATTCCCTCCATCCTCTCTCCTCTTTTCTGTCCATATTCAAACACTTATTTTTTTGTAAATAACCATCAGTGGAGTGTCAAAGGGAGGCAGCTTCCTTCAGTTTATAACTAATGATCTAGTCTTAGTTCTCTCACTCTCTCACCCCCCCCCCCTCTCCACTCCTCTCTCCTTTCCATCTTCACTCCTCTCTTCCTCCCATGCAGGCCCTGCCAAACATTTGTAAAGCAGTGTAATTAACAAGCGTTCAGTAAGGAAAGGTCATAGGTGTCTGTGTTTGGGACTCCTGCCAAAAGGAAGGGGAAACACACAATGTGGAAAAGGTTGTTTTAGATCCTATTATTGTATTGCATTACATTACAACATCTCTGTCCTCCCTACACAGTAGCATGGTAAATGACCCTCTATCACTGGGGATCAGCACAATATACACAATAGAAATATCACGTTCAAGAACAGTATCTGCTGTTGTAGCGCCACTGACTCTCCCTCTCCTCTCTCCACATCCCGCTCTTCTCCTCATCCTGCTCTTCTCCTCATCCCACTCTTCTCCTCCCACTCATCTCTCCTCATCCCTCTCCTCATCCCTCCCCTCATCCCCTCATCCTTCTCCTCATCCCCCTCCTCTCTCCTCATCCCCCTCCTCTCTCCTCATCCCCCTCCTCTCTCCTCATCCCACTCTCCTCTCTCCTCATCCCACTCTCCTCTCTCCTCATCCCACTCTCCTCATCCTCCTCCACCTCTCCTCATCCCCCTCTCTTCTCCTCATCCCTCTTCTCCCTCTCTCCTCATCCCTCATCCCCTCCCTCTCTCCTCTACCCACTCCCTCCCTCTCTCCTCTACACCCTCCCTCCCTCTCTCCTCTACCCCCTCCCTCCCTCTCTCCTCCTCCCACTCTCCTCTCCTCTCCTCATCAATCAATCAATCAATCAAATGTATTTGTAAAGCCTTTTTTACATCAGCCGATGTCAAAAAGTGCTGTACAGAAACCCACCCTGAAACCCCAAACAGCAAGCCATGAAGATGTAGAAGCACGGTGGCTAGGAAAAACTCCCTAGAAAGGCAGGACCCTAGGAAGAAACCTGGAGAGGAACCAGGTTCTGAGGGGTGGCAAGTCCTCTTCTGGCTGTGCCGGGTTGAGATTATAACAGTACATGGCCAAGATGTTCAAACGTTCATAGATGACCAGCAGGGTCAAATAATAATAATAATAATAATCATCACAGTGGTTGTAGAGGGTGCAACAGGGTGCAACAGGTCAGCACCTCAGGAGTAAATGTCAGTTGGCTTTTCATAGCCGAGCATTCAGAGTTAGAGACAGCAGATGTGGTAGAGAGAAATAGAGTAGATAACAGCGGATCCGGGACAAGGTAGAACGTCTTGTGAACAGGTCAGGTTTCCATAGCCGCAGGCAAAACTGTTGAAACTGGAGCAGCAGCACGACCAGCTGGACTGGGGACAGCAAGGAGTCATCAGGCCAGGTAGTCCTGATCCCCCTTCTCTCTCCTCTCCATCTCCACTCCTCTCTCCTCTCCATCTTCACTCCTCTCTCCTCTCTTCCTCCCAGGCAGACCCTGCCATACATTTGTAAAGCAGTGTAATTAACAAGCGTTCAGTAAGGAAAGGTCATAGGTGTCTGTGTTTGGGACTCCTGCCAAAAGGAAGGGGAAACAAACACATTGTGGAAAAGGTCGTTTACATCCTATTATTTTATTGCTGCCGTTAGACAATGTGCTCTATAGATATTACAGTACATTACAACATCTCTGTCCTCCCTACACAGTAGCATGGTAAATGA
Organism: Brachymystax lenok tsinlingensis; assembly: GCA_030435695.1. Lineage (NCBI taxonomy): Eukaryota > Metazoa > Chordata > Actinopteri > Salmoniformes > Salmonidae > Brachymystax > Brachymystax lenok. Next base: position 10,275,737 of record CM059814.1, read on the forward strand.
CCCCCTCTATCACTGGAGATCAGCACAATATACACAATAGAAATATTGCGGTCAGGAACAGTATCTGCTGTTGTAGCGCCACTGACTCTCCCTCTCTCCTCATCCCCCTCTCCTCATCCCCCTCTCCCTCTTTTCTCATCCTTCACTCCTCATCCCTCACCCTCTCTCCTCATCCTCCTCCCTCTCTCCTTGTCCCTCTGTCCTCGTCCCTCTCTCCTCTTCCATCTCTCCTCATCCCCCTACCGCTCTCCTCCTCCCTCTATCCTACTCCCCCTCCCTCTCTCCTCATCCCCCTCCCTCTCTCCTCATCCCCCTCCCTCTCTCCTCCTCCCTCTCTTCTCCCTCTCTCCTCCTCTCTCCTCCTCCTTCTCTCTTCATCCCTCTTTCCTCTTCTCTCATGAGTTCCCTCTTCATCTGTTGATGACATTTCCTCCCGATCCCCCAGTGTAGATACACAAACGCTCGTCCTCTCTAATGGTGCTGGATAGATTCAGGCCTCTCACTGTCCGGGGTTTAACCTCATTTGGAAAATGAGCCAAGTGTGTGGTGTGAATGTGTGTTCATGTGCACATTGGAGAGTTTTCCAATGATATCCCATTGTACCCTGGGGGTATAGTAGACTGGAGAATACAGGATTAGAGATACTTGGTGGGGTATAGTAGACTGGAGAATACAGGATTAGAGATACTTGGTGGGGTATAGTAGACTGGAGAGTACAGGATTAGAGATACTTGGTGGGGTATAGTAGACTGGAGAGTACAGGATTAGAGATACTTGGTGGGGTATAGTAGACTGGAGAGTACAGGATTAGAGATACTTGGTGGGGTATAGTAGACTGGAGAGTACAGGATTAGAGATACTTGGTGGGGTATAGTAGACTGGAGAAGACAGGATTAGAGATACTTGGTGGGGTATAGTAGACTGGAGAGTACAGGATTAGAGATACTTGGTGGGATATAGTAGACTGGAGAGTACAGGATTAGAGATACTTGGTGGGGTATAGTAGACTGGAGAATACAGGATTAGAGATACTTGGTGGGGTATAGTAGACTGGAGAGTACAGGATTAGAGATACTTGGTGGGGTATAGTAGACTGGAGAATACAGGATTAGAGATACTTGGTGGGGTATAGTAGACTGGAGAATACAGGGTTAGAGATACTTGGTGGGGTATAGTAGACTGGAGAGTACAGGATTAGAGATACTTGGTGGGGTATAGTAGACTGGAGAGTACAGGATTAGAGATACTTGGTGGGGTATAGTAGACTGGAGAATACAGGACTAGAGGTACTGGGGGAGTAGTACTGGGGGGGAGAAGAGTAGTAGAGACTAATATAGGCTGGTAGAGACTAATACTTTAGGCTAGTAGAGACTACTATTGGCTAGTAGAGACTAATATAGGCTAGAAGAGACTTATATCGGTGAGTAGAGACTCATTTAGGCTAGTAGAAGCTAATATAGGCTAGTCGAGCGTAATATACTGTAGGCTAGTAGAGGCTATTCGATTCTAGTTGAGGCTAATTTACTATAGGCTAGTAGAGGCTAGTAGAGACTAATATAGGCTATTATAGGCTATTAGAGGCTAGTAGAAGCTAGTAGTGGATAGTAGAGGCTAATATGCTGTGTGCTAGTAGAGACTTATATAGGCTAGTAGAAGCTAATATCGGCTAGTAGAGGTTATTAGAGGCTAATATACTGTAGGCTAATATAGGCTAGTAGTGGCTAATATAGGCTAGTAGAAACTAATATAGGCTAGTAGAGACTAATATAGGCCAGTAGAGGCTATTAGAGAATACTGGAGACTAGTAGAAGCTAGTAGAGGATAGTAGAGGCTAATATGCTGTAGGCTTGTAGAGTCTATTAAAGGCTAGTAGAGGCTATCAGGGCTAGTAGAGACTTATATTGACTAGTAGAGCCTAATATAGGCTAGTAGAGACTAATATAGGCTAGTTGAGGGTATTAGATACTAGTAGATGCTAAATGCTATGGGAGTAGAGGCTGGAAAAGACTTCGAGGACAGAAACAGTCATGTAGCTCTCACTGAAATTATAATGAATAGAAGGAGAGGAGAAGGTGGAACTCTTTCTGGAAGTGGTGCAGTTTCAATTACACTAGGCTGGAGAAAACCAAGCTCTCTCTCTCTCTCTCTCTCTCTCTCTCTCTCTCTCTCTCTCTCTCTCTCTCTCTCTCTCTCTCTCTCTCTCTCTCTCCAGGTTGCAGGGGTTCATACAGCAGTCAGCATAGCCACTGTGGTCCAGACCTGCGTCCCCTGGGATCCTCTGACCACCACATAGAGCCCCCCTATGAGGACAGAGTCAACCTCTATCACAAAGGACCAATGAGGGGACTGGGTAACAACACTGGTAAGACTATGGATATATGCTCACATAAACACACATGCACGGACATGCACACTCACACAAACACACACAAATGCACACACATCTGTATTTAGTACACAAACTTACAGAAAATACAGAAACAGACAGGCACATACTCTCTGTTGTTATCATCTGTGCATAGTAACTTTAATAACTCTACCTACATGTACATATTACCTCAACTAACCGGTGCCCCCACACATTGACTCTGTATCGGTACCCCCTGTATATAGTCTCGCTATTGTTATTTTACTGCTGCTCTTTAATTACTTTTATCTCTTATTCTTATCCGTATTGTTTTTAAACTGCATTGTTGGTAAGGGGCTCGTAAGTAAGCATTTCACTGTCTACACCTTTTGTATTCGACGCATGTGACTAATACAATTTGATTTGATTTGGTCAGACATATAAACAGATAGACACATAAATACACATGTATTATTCGTACATCTATTTTTATTCATTAATTCATTAATTTATATCTTCTTTTTTTGTGTAGTTGTATTGTTCTTTAGTTGTAGTGTTCCTAGTTTTTTGGTGTGTGTTGCTGTTCCTTTTCATTAGTTTCCGTTAGTATTCTGTATTTTGTCATGTTTTGTGTGGACTCCAGAAAGAGTATTTGGTGCTGCAGTGGATAGCAGCTGTTTTACGGGCTCCTCACACATTCTGCTATTTTGTGTGGTTTTTTTACCCTGATCTTAACTTTATTGTACATAATGTCTCCGCCATCATTTCATATGACCGAAAACAGCTTCTGGACATCAGAAAAAAGCGATCACTAACCTCGATTCGGACGAAAATGTCTACTTCAACGTGTCGGCATCTCTGGACATTGTTCTTACTCCGGGCCGCTGGTGCACGATCTCTAATGTTAAGGAAGTCTCAAGTTTTTGCTCACCTGAGTTAGAATACCTCTTCATATTTTACAGACCATTTACCAAGAGAGTTTTCATCTATATTTTTCGTAGCTGTTTATTCTCCACCACAAACCGATGCTGGCACTAAGACCACACTTCAATAGCTGTATAGTGTGATAAGAAAACAAGAAAATGCACATTCAGAGGTGGTGTTTGTCGTAGCCTGTGATTTTAATGCAGGGAAACTGAAATCTGTTTCATGTCATTTTTACCAGCATGTCACCTGTGCAACTAGAGGCGACAAACTCTAGATAACCTTTACTACTACGCCTGCTCTGACGTGCGACGGATGTGGCAGGGTTTGAAAACTATCACGGATTACAAAGGGAAACCCAGCCTTCAGATGCACAGCACCTACTAAACCTAAATGCCTTCAATGCTCGCTTCGAGGCAAGCAACACTGAACCATGCATGACAGCACCAGCTCTTCTGGACGACTGTGGCTTATGTGAGTAAGACCTTTAAAACAGGTTAACACCAGGACCCGTACTCAGATCAAGCAATGTCTTCACTGACATTTTCAACCTATCCCTGACCCGTTCTGTAATACCAACTTGTTTCAAGTGGACCACCATAGTCCCCGTGCCCAAGAACGCCAAGGTAACCTGCCTAAATGACTATCGTCCCGTAGAACTCACATCTATACCCATGAAATACTTTGAAAGGCTGGTCATGGCTCACATCAACATCATCATCCCAGACACACTGGACCCACTCCAATCCGCATACTACCTCAACAGATCCACAGATGACGCAATCTCTATTGCACTCCACACTGCCCTCAACCACTTGGACAAAAGGAATACCTATGTAAGAATGCTGTTCGTTGACTACAGCTCAGCATTCCCATCCAAGCTCATCACCAAGCTAAGGCCCCTGGGACTGAACACCTCCCTCTGCAACTAGATCCTGGACTTACTGACGGGATGAGGGTAGGCAGCAAAACTTTTGCCATGTTGACCATCAACACGGGGGCCCCTCAAGGGTGTGTGCTTAGTACTCCTGTACTCCCTGTTCACCCACGACTCCAACACTATAATTTAGTTTGTTGACGATACGTCAGTGGTACGACGATGAGTCAGCCTACAGGGAGGAGGTCAGAGAACTGGCAGTGTGGTGCCAGGACAAAAACCTCTCGCTCAATGTCAGCAAGACAAATGAGCTGATCGTGGACTACAGGAAAAGGAGAGGAGTGCACGCCCCCATCCACATTGATGGGGCTGTAGTGGAGCTTCAAGTTCCTCTGTGTCCACATCACTAAGAGATTAACATGGTCCACACACCCACACAGTTGTGACGAGGGCACGACAGGGCCTCTTCCCCCTCAGGAGGCTGAAAAGATTTAGCATGGGTCCTCAGAACTTTGAGAGCATCTTGACTGGCTGCATCACGGCTTGGTACAGCAACTGCAAGGCACCTGACCACCAGGCTCTACAGAGGGTGTTGAGTACGGCCCAGGCCATTACTGGGGCCAAGCTCCCTGCCATCCAGGGCGGTGTCAGAGGAAGGCCCAAGAAATTGTCGAAGACTCCGGCCACCCAAGCCATGAACTGTTCTCTCTGTTACAGTACGGCAAGCGGTACCAACAGGACCCTGAACAGATTCTACCCCCAAGCCAAAAGACTGCTAAACAAAGCTGCTAAATAGATAATCAAATGGCTACCCGGACTACCTGCATTGACCCTTTTGAACTAACTCTCTTGCACTGTCTGTATACAGACCCCACCTACCACACACACACACACACACACTCTCTCTCTCTCTCTCTCTCTCTCTCTCTCTCTCTCTCTCTCTCTCTCTCTCTCTCTCTCTCTCTCTCTCTCTCTCTCTCTCACACTCACACTCACACTCACCACATATGCTGCTGTTACTGATCCACATAAGCTGCTGCTACAGCTCAGTCTATTATCTATCCTGTTGCCTAGTCACTTTACCCTATACAGTATGTACACAGCTACCTCAATGACCTCGTAGCCCTGTGCGTCGACTCGGTACTGGTACTCCCTGTATGTAGCCGTGTTATTACTTGGTACTCCCTGTATGTTGCCATGTTATGTTTACTCCTTATTGTTATTCGTTATTCACTATTTAAATTTTTTGTTTGATCTCTGTATATGTATCTGTAACTCTGTGTTGTTGGAAATGGACCCTTAAGTAAGCATTTCACTATTAGTTTTACGAAGCATGTGACAAATTAAATGTGATTTGGTTGACTTCAACAGCGAATGGGGATGTGACATATATGAAGAGGTAGACATATAAGGAGAGTTTTTCCCTCCAACACTAACCTCCACTCTTCTTCAATAGAGGCTCATTCATCTTATCTAGATATGGGTTTAGGTACGCTGTCGAAATCCGATTACACATCATTATACATGTCGTGTTATACTGTCATGCTAGGCTGTATCTTCTCAATGTCATTAACCAGCCAGGCATTAATATCTATCATTAGTCCGTGGGTCAAAGATAATGGTTACGGTAAATAAAGTACTATAGATGACTAATTGTTTGGTTATGGTACTTGAAAGTAAAATACATTTGTTTATTATTTACTTATTAGGATCCCCATTAGCTTTTGTAGAAGCAGCAGCTACTCGTCCTGGGGTCCACAATCAGACATTGGCTGCATCCATTGAGCATGTCTTTGGAGTAAACACTCTATATACACTATGCCCGGGTGTATCCAAGCTTGTTTATTGGGCAAGACGGAAGAACGATTTGTTTACTCTCTGAGAAATGCATTATTACACGATTGAGGGTTTGCTACACAGTGATAAAATACACTATTTACTGTTATTGCATTAGTTAGATCGATGCAAGTGCGTCCATTTTATGTTTTAAAACACACAATGAGATGAATTAGCATTTTCTTTCCAACAAAGAGTAGGAAATCTCTTAGTGAGCATTAAGTGATTGAGAACAGTGTGTTTAAAGATTGTTCGAATGACTACTGCAGGGCCTAATAGGGATACATAATGAATATGTGATGCCTCATTCACACACACACACACAAGCACGCATACACACAGACACACCCTAAGATTCCTAATGTGTAAGTGATGCCTGGTCGTAAGGACTAGATAAAGATAGTGCTGACGTTGGACACAGTATAGTCATTCATTATGTCATAGTTCTACATTATAGTGTCATTGCCCTGCTCTGTATCCCGGTAATTAATGCTAGAAGTCATTTTTGGTCTCTATAACACTGCATTGAGATCACTCTAAAGCCTGCAATGTATAGTTTATTGTTGGTTCTGGTGTAATCACAGGAGGCTGCTGAGGGGAGGAAGGTCAATGTGGCCTATTTCAAGCTATTACTGTTATAATAACCAGTGGAGTAAAGCACTTAAGTAAAAATACTTTAAAGTACTACTTAAGTAGTTTTTGGGGGTATCTGTTCTTTACTTTGCTATTTATATTTTTGACAACTTTTACTTTTACTTCACTACATTCCTAAAGAAAACAAAGTACTTTTTTCTCCATGTATTTTCCCTGACACCCAAAAGTACTCGTTACATTTTGAATGCTTAGCAGGACAGGAAATTTGACAACAAGAAGTCATCTACTGCCCCTGATCTGGCAGACTCACTAAACAGAGAACATCCCCGGTCATCTCTATTGCCCCTGATCTGGCAGACTCACTAAACACATGCTTTGTTTGTAAATTATGTCTGAGTGTTGGAGCATGCCCCTGGCTATCCATAAATTAAAAAAACTAGAAAATGGTGCCGTCTGGTTTGCTTTATATAAGGAATTTGAAATGTATACTTTTACTTAAATATTTTTTAGCAATTACAATACTTTTGATACTTAAGTATATTTAAAACCAACTACTTTTAGACTTAGTGTTTTACTGGGTGACTTTCACTTTTACTTGAGTCATTTTCCATTAAGGTACCTTTACTGGAGTATGACAATTCGGTACTTTTCATATCCATACACACACACATTCGCATTTCATCCACACGTGACTCTCCAGCTAAACTGTACTGCAACAGTGGAGTGAGAGGCTAGAGCTTAGTTGGGTTTCTAGAAACCTTGTGTGAATACAGTTTATTCATTGATATGAGTGGTGAGTTAATGGAAAGAACACTGTTTTCATTTGTCCTTCATTTCCATCACTCTCTTCTTCCCTTGCCATCAACTTTCAGTAGTATCTCAGGAAATATAGGAATCATCCTTGACGGTAAAGTCTGAATGACAGGCTTGGTGTGATACTGCAGAGTTACCATGAGTAATGTATTCCTCTACAGGAGCTATTCTGTCACTTCTGTCTATATGCTGCTCTGGGGAATTCAGTCTGACAACCAGCTTCTGCTTCAATCTAACACTATTGTTAACTCTTAATTAATCTGCCAGCACTTGCCTCTGCTGTATGCCTCCATTGCTACCAGAAACTCTAACCTAATCAGGTGAATTAGGCTGTGTCTGTTTTTGTGTGTGTGTGATTGAGTGTGTGTGTGTGTGTGTGATTACGTGTGAGTGTGTGTGTGTGATTGCGTGTGAGTGCGTGTGTGCGTGTGTGTGTGAGAGTGATTGAGTGTTTGTGAGTGTGTGAGTGCGTGTGTGCGTGTGTGTGTGAGAGAGTTTGTGAGTGCGTGTGTGTGAGTGTGTGTGTGTGTGTGTGCGTGTGTGAGAGTGCGTGTGTGAGAGTGCGTGTGTGAGTGTGTCTACCAAGGAGACCAGAGTGGATTTTCTGTATAATTTATTAATTCATTCTAGAAAACAAAAAAGGATTTACTTTGTGCTGGAGGGAGAGCTTCCAGAGACTGACTGAACAGCATGAAGCCTGTCACACACACACGCACGCATACACAAACATGCACACACACGCACGCACACACACGCGCACGCATACATGCACACATACATGCACACATACGCACACACTCATACACAAACACACACAGGCACACACACACGTCCCGTATTCAAACGTTGTCTCTTTGGAGAGCTGCCGACACAGACACTGGGTCACTTCTCTGTATCGTTCCATTAACTCAGAATTCTTAAGGTTAGGCATTAACTCCGAGTGGTTGAGGTAAGGGCTAAATGTAAGGGTTAGGGTTAGGGTTAGGGATTGGAACATGCAGATGCTTACGCTGATCCGCCATCCCCGTCCACAACACCCTGGCAAAGTCAAAGCCTACTTGAAGGTAACAGCGCTCACTGTTGCCCCTTGTGGCCAGTTTCCATGTCATCTCCCGACATCCTCAGACATGTATCACAGGTGACCTGACAGCTCATCAATATAACAATAACACCTAATATGACACCAAGCCTTTTCAGGAAGCCACGCGCACACACAGTGAAAGCGTGTTTTGTATAAAACCATTAAGCCAATTCCATTCAGAATCTGTTGTATAACTTTTATAATGAGATCTGACATTCTAATAGAGAGGGAGAGCGAGGCGCGGAGAGGGGGGGAGAGATAGTAAAACACTGGCAACTAAGGAAAAGTTCATAAATGTTTTATAATTTATAATTGTATAACTTTTACAGCAGACACAAAGGTGGAACTATTATATCTGTCTCCCATTGTGGTGATCTTACCTCATACTGTTAATAGTTAGGGAGCGTCGGCAGTGTTGGGAGTTTGAGAGTCTGGCGTGCCCAAAGTAAAATGTGGATATAATTAGTACTATTGGATAGAAAACACTCTGAAGTTTCTAAAACTGTTAAAACAATGTCTGTGAGTATAACAGAACTGATATGGCAGGCGAAAACCCGAGCAAAATCCATCCAAGACAATCTGATTTTGTGACATGGTTCCTTTTCCAATGGGTTGCTATAGGACATGCTTTAATCCAGCTCCCAGGTTGCAGTACCTATGGCTTCCACTAGATATCAACTATCTTTAGAAAAAGGTTTGAAGAGTTTACCTTGAAAACTAGACGAATACAGGAAGTTTTTCCCAAGTGGAGTGATTAAGTAATTTCTGTCTGTGGCGCGCGAGACCCGGGAGCGTGCAGCTCAGTTTTTTACTTTTCTATTGCCCAGGATATTATCCGTGTGAAATATAATACTTATTATACATATTAGTGTAAAAGGATCGATTAGAAATGTTGTTTGATTTGTTTGCCCCATTGCTCCTTAATTATCCCCAAGAGGTTATTAAGGGTTAAAATACGGTGTAGACTATAGCTGGAAGGGATCTATCAAATAATATACTGAACACAAATATAAATGCAACCATTTCAAAGAGTTACAGTTCATTGTTTTTTTTACATGTTTTATTTTCCTTTATTTAAGTCGGTTAAAAACAAATTCTTATTTACAATGACGCCCTACCGTTAAGCACATTTGAGTCATATAAGGAAATCAGTAAATTTATATAGGAGAAATGCTCACTAACAGGGATGTAAATAAATGTGTGCTCAACATTTCAGAGAAATACGCTTTTTGTGTTCATGGAAAAGTTCTGGAATATTTTATTTCAGGTCATGAAACATGGGACCAACACTTTACATGGTGCGTTTACATTTTTGTTCAATGTAGTTTGCCTTTGTTTCCATAGAAAGAGCAGGCAAAAGTATTCATACCCCTTGACTTATTCCACATTTTGTTGTGTTACAGCCTGAATTCAAAATTTATAAAAGATTTGTTCTCACCCCTCTTCCCACAATACCCCATAATGACAAATTGAAAACATGTTTTTAGAAATGTTTGCAAATTTATTGAAAATTAAATACAGAAATATCTAATATATGTAATTATTCACACCCCAGAGTCCATAAATGTCATAATCACATTTGACAGTGATTACAGCTGTTATTCTTTCTGGATAAGTCTCTAAGAACTTTGCAAACCTGGATTGTACAATATTTGCTTTTTATTATTAAAGCTCTGTCAAATTAGTTGTTGGTCATTTCTAGACAGGCATTTTTTAAGTCTTGACAAAGATTTTCAAGCTGATTTAAGTCAACTGTAACTAGGCCACTCAGGAACATTCAATGTCATCTTGGTAACCATCTCCAGTCCATATTTGGTCTTGTGTTTTAGGTTTTGACCTGCTGAAAGGTGAATTTGTCTCCCAGTGTCTGTTGGGAAGCAGACTGAACAAGGTTTTCCTCTAGGATTTCGCCTGTTCTTAGCTCTATTCCGTTTAATGTAATCCCCCCCAAAAACTCCATAGTCCTTGCTGATGACAAGCATACCCATAACATGATGCAGCCACCAACATGCTTGAAAATATTAAGCGTTGTACTTAGTGATGTGTTGGATTTGCCCCAAATATAACACTTTTTATTCGGGATATCAAGTACATTTCTTTGCCACATTTTTTGCAGTTTTACTTTAGTACCTCATTGCAAACAGGATGCATATTTTGTAATATTTTTAAATCTGTACAGGCTTCCTTCTTTTAGGTTAGTATTGTGGAGTTACTACAATGTTGTTGGTTCATCCTCAATTTTCCCCTATCACATTTTAGTCATTTAGCAGACACTCTTATCCAGAGTGACTTACAGTAGTGAGTCATTTAGCAGACACTCTAGTCCAGAGTGACTTACAGTAGTGAGTAATTTAGCAGACGCTCTTGTCCAGAGTGGCTTACAGTTGTGAGTCATTTAGCAGACTCTCTTGTCCAGAGTGACTTACAGTAGTGAGTCATTTAGCAGACTCTCTTATCCAGAGTGACTTACAAAAGTCCTTTCATACAATTTTTTACCCGTACTGTAACTGTTTAACTGTCACCATTGGCCTCAAGGTGAAATCCCTTTAGCGGTTTCCTTTCTATCCGGCCACTGAGTTAGGGAAGACGCCTGTATCTTTGTAGTGACTGGGTGTATTGATACACCATCCAAAGTGTAATTACTAACTTCACCATGCTCAAAGGGATATTAAATGTCTGTTTTGTTTTTTGTCTCTCTACCAATAGTTGCCAGATCTTTGTGAGGCATTGGAAAACCTCCCTGGTCTTTGTGGTTGAATCTGTGTTTGAAATTCACTGCTCGACTCAGGGACCTTACAGATAACTGTGTATGTGGGGTACAGATATGAGGTAGTCATTCAAAAATTATATTAAACACTATTATTGCACAGTGAGTCCATAAAACGTAGTATGACTTGTTAAGCACATTTTTACTTGTGAACTTATTTAGGCTTGCCATAACAACGGGGTTAAATAATTATTGACTCAAGACATTTCAGCTTTTACCACTTTGACAGTATGGGCTATTGTGTGTAGCCCAGTGACACAAACTCTCAATTTAATTAATTTTAAATGCAGAATGTAACACTATAAAATGTGAACATTTTAAGGGGTGTGAATACTTTCTTAAGGCACTGTGCACAGTAATATAATGAAGTATCTTACTGAAGAGGTTTTTAGTTTTGTCTAGAAAAGCAACAGCTTCTTCGTAAGGAGAAGTATATTAGCTGGTTAGAAACATGTCAGTGTTTGTTTTTGAAAGGTTGGCGCTTTAACATTCATTAAGGAAAGCACGAATTACTATCTGAATGTCAATGTTAACTAAATGTGTCTCTAGTGAAAACATCAAAATTTTCTCTTGAATGTTGAGTTTTAGCTCAAATTTCACATGCCCACAGAAACACACACACACACACACAGACACACACAGATAATGCACACACAGACACACAACTCTCACCTTCCCCTAGCATACACCTGTAAACATTGCCAAACAGACAGTTTTTCAGAGTGGCTTTGAGGAAAGTTTTGTTCAAAGCTATCCAAATCAAAGCAAATCAAATCTAATTGTATTAGTCACATGCCTTACAGTTATATGCTTACTTACAAACCCCTAACCAACTATGCCGTTAAAAAAATATGAATAAGAATAAGAAATAAAAGGAACAAGGTAGTCTGATCCACAGGTAGTCTGTGCGATTAACATATCACTCCAGAGAATGTTGTTTCTAATGAATTCCTAGCTGGATATCAATGGATAATTATGACATGACTTTAAACTTGAAGGATGGAAAAGATGCTGGAGTAAATCACCAACCAAGCTGATGTGTTAGTTGGTAGCCCCCTTGTGTAGGAGTGGGCCTATACGTACACAATTCAGCGCTGAAGAAGAACATGCTATTTATGAACTTATAGAGTAAGAGTTAGTAAATACATTGATAATAAAAACTTGGAAATGTAGCCACAGGGTACAATCTGTGTCAGAGACATTGAACTCTCTGGATGAATACATGAGGAAATATGAATACATTATACAGTCTATAATTTCCAGATATGGATTTAAGACCATATAGAAATACCATATGAGACCCACAATGTATGCATGGCTCCCACTTATAGCTATGTCATATTAACGATTCATTACCCTCCTCCTATGGGACCTTTAATTCGTATTTTATTGATCAGGGTTTATGGAGGTCATATCGTCTTTGGAAGACAGTGTAAGTAGGATGAAGTTGGAGGAGTTTAAAACCCAACCCTATGTGATCATTTAGTAAGGATTTGTATCCAAAGTTTCAACATGAAATCCGCTGTGGTGCTGCCAGCATCATGATCCAATCAAATGTGTCACTGTGATAGTTTGGCAGTACCTTTTACAGAGAGTCATGCTGAAATCCACTGACTGAGCCACAGGAACCACCTAGCCCCGGAATGTGGTAAATCACCACCTTAGAAGGAACGGTAGGAAATGGTTAAAAGGTTTCCACAGTTATAGGTGTTCTGAGGTTCCCATGCTATAGACCTGGCCTATCTTCAATTACACATGAAGGACACAGTCACACAATGCACACACATACTCCCCCACCCCCTCTCGCTCTCTCTCTGTCTTTCTCCCTCTCTCAATTCAATTCCTTTCAATTCAAGGCGCTTTATTGGCATGGGAAACATATGTTAACATTGCCAAAGCAGATAATATACAAAAGTGAAATAAACAATAAATATGAACAGTAAACATTACACTCACAGAAGTTCCAAAAGAGTAAAGACATTTCAAATGTCATATTATGTGTATATATACAGTGTTATAACAATGTTCAAATGGTTAAAGTACAAAAGGGAAAATAAATAAACTTAAATATGGATTGAATTTACAATGGTTTTTGTTCTTCACTGGTTACCCATTTCTTGTGGCAACAGGTCACAAGTATTGCTGCTGTGATGGCACACTGTGGTATTTCACCCAGTAGATATGGGAGTTTATCAAAATCGGGTTTGTTTTCTAATTCTTTGCGGATCTGTGTAATCTGAGGGAAATATGTGTCTCTAATATGGTCATACGTTTGGCAGGAGGTTAGGAAGTGCAGCTCAGTTTCCACCTCATTTTGTGGGCAGTGTGCACATAGCCTGTCTTCTCTTGAGAGCCAATAGCAAGGCTATGCTCACTGAGTCTGTACACAGTCAAAGCTTTCCTTAGGTTTGGGTTAGTCACAGTGGTCATGTATTCTGCCACTGTGTACTCTCTGTTTAGGGCCAAATAGCATTCTAGTTTGCTCTTTTTTTTGTTAATTCTTTCCAATGTGTCAAGTAATCTTTTAGTTTTCTCATGATTTGGTTGGGTCTAGTTGTGTTGCTGTCCTGGGGCTCTGTGGGGTCTGTTTGTGTTTGTGAACAGAGCCCCAGGACCAGCTTGCTTAGGGGACTCTTCTCCAGGTTCATCTCTCTGTAGGTGATGTCTTTGTTATGGAATATTTGGGAATCGCTTCCTTTTAGTTGATTGTAGAATTTAGCATCTCTTTTCTGGATTTTGATAATTAGCGGGTATCGGCCTAATTCAGCTCTGCATGCATTATTTGGTGTTTTACGTTGTACACTGATGATATTTTTGCAGAATTCTGCATGCAGAGTCTCAATTTGGCGTTTGTCCCATTTTGGGAATTATTGGTTGGTGAGCGGACGCCAGACCTCACAACCATAAAGGGCAATGGGTTCTATAACTGATTCCAGTATTTTTTATCCAGATCCTAATTGGTATGTCGAATTTTATGTTCCTTTTGATGGCATAGAAGGCACTTCCTGCCTTGTCTCTCAGATCGTTCACAGCTTTGTGGATGTTACCTGTGGTGCTGATGTTTAGGCCAAGGTATGTATAGTTTTCTGTGCTCTAGGGCAACGGTGTCTAGATGGAATTTGTATTCGTGGTCCTGGCAACTGGACCTTTTTTGGAACACCATTATTTGTGTCTTACTGAGATTTACTGTCAGGGCCCAGGCCTGGCAGAATCTGTGCAGAAGATCTAGGTGCTGCTGTAGGCACTCCTTGGTTGGTGACAGAAGCACCAGATCATCAGCAAACAGTAGACATTTGACTTCAGATTCTAGTAGGCTGAGGCCGGGTGCTGCATACTGTTCTAGTGACCTCGCCACTTCGTTGATATATATGTTGATTCAATTCGTGCAATGGCTATTGCTGTAGGTTTCAGGAGTTTCAGGTTGCTTACCACTCTCTCCCAAAATACATAATCCAGGAGGATCCTCTTGATGGGGCCGTCCATATCGGCAGACTGTGATATGGCCATTTCTTGGAGAGACTCCTTCCCCTCCTGGATACTGTCAAACATGATGACAACACCACCCCAACAGGTGTTGCTGGGCAGCTTCAATATGGTGCTCGTATTCTTCTCACTTTGGTTGGCGTGGTAGATTGCTGCTATAACTTGATGACCATTCACATGCCTAACCATTTCCTTGGCTCTCTTGTAGAGTGTATCCATTGTTTTCAGTGCCATGATGTCCTTGAGGAGCAGATTTTATGCATGAGCAGCACAGCCAATGGGTGTGATGTGAGGGTAGGACTCCTCCACTATACACCAAGCAGCCTTCATGTTCGCAGCTTTGTCAGTTACCAGAGCAAATATCTTCTGTGGTCAAAGGTCATTGATAACTGCCTTCTGCTCATCTGCACTGTAGAGACCTGTGTTTCTGTTGTCCCTTATGTCTGTGGTCTTGAAGAATACTGATTGTGGGGTGGAGATGATATAGTTAATTATTCCTTGCCAAAAAACATTCAACCACCCATCAGAGATGATTGCAATACAGTCTGCTCTCTCTAGGATTTGCTTGACTTTCACTTGAACTCTGTTGAACTCTGCATCCAGCAAATGAGTAGATAAAGCATGTCTGGTTGGAGGGGTGTATGCTGGGTGAATCTCTTCCAATACACATTGCCTGTGAGCATCAGAGGTGAACCAGTTGCATACACAGCTCGAGCAAGACATTTATCAGCATTTCTCTGACTACGTTCCTCCACTGAGTCAAAAAAACTTCTGATTCCAGGAGTACCATGAGCTGTTGCTATCGATAAGGTGTCTGATTCCACATTTTCACCTCGAATAGAAGTAGAGGGACTTTTGTCAAAGGTTGCTTGTTGTGAGCGCTGAGGGAACTTTATGCACTTGGCCAGATGATTCTGCATCTTTGTTACATTCTTCACATATGATTTGGCACAGTATTTGCAAATGTACACCGCTTTTCCTTCCACATTAGCTGCAGTGAAATGCCTATACACATCAGATAGTGCCCTTGGCATTAGAAAAAAAAGGAGTAAAAAAAAACAAATACTATTCCATATACAGATAAATAGTTTAGCAGTTAGATTAAACAACTCCTTTGTAAGATAAGTGTTCTAAAATGAAACATGTATGGAAACAGGTGAATTAACACTCCTCAGTTAGCAGGCTCAAGCAAGCTAAAACCCACATTGTAGAAAAAAATAGCAAGCAGAAAGTGTTAACAAGATAGACATTTTTTTAAACACACTTTGCTGTAGGATACTATTTACTAGTTAACAAAAAATAATGTATAACATATATTCACCCCACCCAGTATTGTAATCAAAACTTACCAGAAAGCATGTAGTCCTTGGCTCAGACAGTGTAGTAGTGTGGGCTCAATAGCTTCTCATTAGTGTGCAAGATCTTGAGAATCAGCTGTACATGTGATGGAAGAGTGCACTGCACATGTGATGGAAGAATGCACTGTGCATGCAGAAGGTTGCAATTCCATTGAATTGGGGATAGTTTAACCGAAATATGCCACAAGACCTAGAATTGTCTTGTGTATCCCACAAAAAAGGTTCACTGTTATAAGCTAACTTTTTTGATGAATTTAAGCAAAATTCTCAAAATTCCAGGGCTTAATATCCCATGGAATATTTTTGGAAAATTTCCAGAAATGTACCGTAAAGTTTCCGATCCTTTGCAACCCTAGTTGAGACAACATCTAACAATGACGGGCTATGCTGTAAACCATGTTCTGTTGAGACAACATTTAACACTGACAGGCTACGCTGTAAACCCTTTTCTGTTGAGACAATATCTAGCAACGACAGGCTATGCTGTGAAGCCTGTTCTGTTGAGACAATATCTAACAATGACAGGCTATTCTGTAAACCCTGTTATGTTGGAGAAAACTAGACCAGGTAATCTGCATAGAGAAGGAGCTTTGTTTCTTTGTTGTCTAGGAGGAGCCCAGGTGGTGTAGATTTCTCCAACTGTTTTGCAAATTCATCAATATAGATATTAAACAATGTTGGGCACAGATTGCCGCCCTGTGTGAGCCCTCAACCCTGCGTTTACACATTTATTTTCGTTGTACATTGATATAATAACATCATAGGGTCTTCCTACAATTCCACTTTGAATGAGTTTGAGGGAGAATCCTTTATGCCAGATGGAGTTGAATGATTTTTTTGAAGTCGATAAAGCACGCAAATATTTGACCCTGGGCGGATTGTTAAACATGTTTTTTATAAGGATGTGTAGGATGTCGATGTTGTCAGATGTTCTTTGTTTCGGTAGGGAGACACTGTTTTCGTTGAGAAAAATCTGTATTCTTGTATTTATTATGTTACAGAAAACCTTCCCTAGATTACTGGGCACACTAATACCACGATAATTATTAGGGTCATATTTGTCTCTAATATGGGCGTTATTATGCCTTCATTCCGTAATTCTGGAATGTATCCTACATTCAACACCAGAGTGAAGAGCTTGAATATGGCTTCCTGCAGTTTAGGGCTGTTTTTCTTCAGCATCTCATTGCAGATACCTTCTGGCCCACAAGCTTTACCGCATTTGATGGCTTTGATTTTCTCTTTCAGCTCTGCATCTACACACAATACCCCCGTAATAAAGAAATGAAACTTGTTTTTAGAAATGTTTTCACATTTATTGAAAATGAAATACAGAAATATCTAATTTACATAAGTATTCACACACCTCAGTCAGTACTTTGTAGAAGCACCATTGGCAGCGATTACAGCTATGAGTCTTTTTGGGTTAGTCTCTAAGAGCTTTCCACTGCTGGATTGTGCATCATTTGCCCTTTATTCTTTTCAAAATTCTTCAAGCTCTATCAAATTGGTTGTTGATCATTGCTAGAAACGATTTTTAAGTAGATTTAAGTTAAAACTTTAACTCGGCCTCTCAAGTACATTCACTGTCTTCTTGGTAAGCAATTCCAGTGTAAATGTATCCTTGTGTTTTAGGTTATTGTCCTGCTGAAAGGTGAACTCCTCTCCCACTGTCTGGTGGATAGCAGACTGACCCAGGTTTTCCTATAGGATTTTGACTGTGCATAGCTTCATTACGTTTATGTTTTCCTTAAAAACTTAACGACATAACCGCTGGAAGTAGTTTGGGGGTGGGGGTGCTGCAATGGCTATATTGGTCTGCTAATGCAGGACTTGTAAAGGCCCAGTGCTCTAGTTTTGTGTTTATAATTATTTGTAT
Organism: Brachymystax lenok tsinlingensis; assembly: GCA_030435695.1. Lineage (NCBI taxonomy): Eukaryota > Metazoa > Chordata > Actinopteri > Salmoniformes > Salmonidae > Brachymystax > Brachymystax lenok. Next base: position 10,293,696 of record CM059814.1, read on the forward strand.
TTTTTTATTCTGATATTTCTGGGTGTGCTGCAGCACCCTCAGCACCTATAGTTCCTGCTTAACAATTCGAAGCATACCCATAACATGATGCAGCCACCACTATACTTGACAATATTGAGATTGTTACTCAGTTATGTGTTATGTTTGGGGCAAATCCAATACAACACTTTGTATTCAGGACAAAATGTGAATTACTTTGCCACATTTTTTCAGTGTTACTTTAGTGTCTTTTTGTAACAGGATGCATGTCTTAGAATATTTTTATACTGTACTGCCTTACTTTTTTTCACTCTGTCAATTAGGTTAATATTGTGGAGTAATTACAATTACTCAGTTTTCCTCAGTTTTCTCCTATCACAGCTAATAAACTTTGTAACGGTTTTAAAGTCACCATTGGCCTCATGATGAAATCCCTGAGCAGTTTCCTTCCTCTCCGGCTACTGAGTTATGAAGGACGCCTGTATCTTTGTAGTGACTGGGTAGAATGATACACCATCCAAAGTGTAATTAATAACTTCCCCATGCTCAAAGGGATATTCAATGTCAACCTACCAATAGGTGCCTTTTGCCCAGCATTGGAAAACCTCCCTGGTCTTTGTGCTTGAATATGTGTTTGAAATTCACTGCTCAACTGAGGGATCATACAGATAATTGTTTAACAAAGGGGTTGAATACTTATAACACATTTCAGATTTTCATTGTAAACATTTTGAAAGACATAATTCCACTTAGACCTTATGGATTATTGTATGTAGGCAAGTGACAAAAAAATCTAAAATGAATCAATTTTAAATTCAGGCTGTAACTCAACAAAATTTGTAAAAAGTCAAGGGGTGTGAATACTTTCTAAAGAAACAAAGTTTTGTTGATCTTTAATTATTGTTTCTAAGTTTTGTAATTTATTAACTAATTTGGTCTGAGTCTCAGTTCTTTTCTGGCATTCTGTATTTTCGTATATATTTTTCAAGGTAGTTTTTCCAGATGTTAACATTTCGAATTGGGATGTTTTTCTTATCATGTGAGGTGTTAAACTCTCCCCAAATCTCGCAAAAAGAGTTTTGGTTTATAGCCTTTTCAACTTTCCCAAGCTCATAGACATGTAGACTGCTTTTGTGTCTTGTAGCAACTTTTATATTATTTTAGGGCTAGGTGATATTTTACAATCTTGTCTGTGGGGTTTCCGTGTTTTTGGTTTGACAGTTGCATCAGGTTTTTCCTGGTCGTATTACATTCACTATCCCCCCCAAAAAATGTGGGCATTTTGTTTGTATATGTTTTACCCACATTGTTTAGACATGACATGATTGTGTTACCAGTTTGTAGAATATTACATTTTGTTCATATTCAGGCAAATTAATGTTTCTTTACTATACTGTAACTAAATTTGATGTACTGAAAGCGGTTCAGCATGTTATCAATTTCTTTGCTGTTTAATGCTGTCTCATACGCTGTGTTACTGGTCTGGGACTGTAGTTGACTGCATGGATCCTTTAAGATGAAGTGTTATCTGGCAGTGGTCTGACGGGGCAAGTTTGGCATGATTGTAAATGATTGGGCCAATGTGTGACACTGGGATCAAAATGTCAAAATGGTTTAAAACAAAAATAAAAATGATTTTCATTCAGTTCCACATGTGTACTTAGAGGAATAAAATTGAATCTATGCAAATTGGCCCATAACTCCACCTATACAACAACATCCTTTAAGCAGGGTTAATACAGACATTGGCAAGTCAAATTCAAGGTCTTTCAGGGACTTTTTCAAACACTTAATTGTAATTTTCAAGGACGTCCATGATATACAATTGTATAATTCCTAAAATTGTACATATAGGGCATTTATACCCCCAAAAAAAAAGCCTGCAAATGTAAGCATAATATAAAGTTTTATGCCTTGCCAATGCATTGATATTCAAAGTATTATTTCATTCTAAAATATGTGAGAATAATGTGGACTAAACACATTGGATGGATGCATGGCGATTTTTCTGTAGCCGATGTGGCAGATGCAGGGAGACATAATAAAGTCATGAATAGTGGTAGCGTTAGTCTCACCATTTCAATCTCACCATCGCTATATTTTTTATGAGAAAGTGACTAAAAACCAGGTTCCTTTTTTAAAAACCAGGTTCCTTTTTTAATTGAAGGATTTGTATGGAAAGCCAAGTTGAAGCCAACAGACGTTGTCATCCTCATAATAACCGCATACTAACCACACAAGTGCAATACCCTTCAATTGAAGCAGCGGGAAACAAATGAAAGTAGCCCCATCTCTCACAACAGCTGATGAAATCACAGATAGTTATAAGGGAGCAGGAGAACTTATAAATTGGCTCCAATAATTAAAATGACTTTTCAAGCACAAAATTGAGGAAATGTCTGATATTCAAGGTAGGCTTATACCAGTACTTGAATTTCTGAGCTCCAAATTCAAGTTCAAGTAGGCTACATCAAGCCCATGTATTGTTTAGAATTGTAGGTGTAACGTAGAAAACAAAATGTATTTGTCATGTTATTTCATTACCAGATCATATTGGCGGCGACAGAGATGGCCGCCTCGCTTCGCGTTCTTAGGAAACAATACAGTATTTTTGTTTTTTTATGTATTATTTCTTACATTGTTGCCCCAGGAAATCTTAAGTTTTATTACATACAGCCCGGAAGAACTATTGGAAATAAGAGCAATGTCAACTTACCAACATTACGACCAGGAATACGACTGTCCCGAAGCAGAACACCTCTTTGGACCACCACCCAGGATGATGGATCTAATCCCAGCAGCTGACCGAAAACAACAGCGACGCAGAAGGGACAGACAGAGCGGTCTTCTGGTCAGGCTTCGTAAACGGGCACATCGCTCACCGCTCCCGAGTATACTACTCGCAGATGTCCAGTCTCTCGACAACAAGGTAGATGAAATCATAAAGCATACACCCCCGCCCTTCCTCTTCCCAGAGAGGTGTTTTTCTCTGTCGGTGCGATGTATGGAGAAGCCCATGGCTGGACCGATTCCGACATCAGAGATTGTAACATGGCTCTCTCGAATATGTTGTCGGAATCGGTCCAGCCACCGTGCTTCTCCATGCATCGCACCAACAGAGATGGGAGAGGGAGGGCGGGGGTGTATGCTTTATGATTAACAACTCTTCCTCTGGGAGAGGAAGGGGGGGGTGTATGCTTTATGATTAACAACTCATGGTGTGATCACAACAACACACAGGAACTCAAGTCCTTCTGCTCACCCGACCTAGAATTCCTTACAGTCAAATGCCGGCCATTCTATCTACCTAGAGAATTCTTGTCAGTTATAGTCATAGCTGTGTACATCCCCCCCTCAAGCGAGCACCAAGACGGTCCTCAAGGAACTTCACTCGACTATGTAAACTGGAAACTATATACCCGGAGGCTGCATTTATTGTAGCTGGGGATTTTAACAAAGCAAATTTGAGACCAATGTTACCTAAATATTATCAGCATATTGATTGCACGACACGAAGGGCTAATACTTCCGCGATGCATACAAAGCCGTCCCCCGCCCTCCCTTCGTGAAATCCGACCACGACGACCATTTTGCTATTCCCGGTTTGTAGGCAGAAACTCAGACGGGATGTACCAGTGACGAGAACCATTCAACACTGGTCTGACCAATCGGAAGCCACGCTCCAAGATTGTTTTGATCACGTGGACTGGAATATGTTCCAGCCAGCCTCAGAAAACGACATTGATCTATACGCTGACTCAGTGAGTGCATTTATAAATAAGTGCATTGGCGATGTCGTACCCACTGTGACTGTGAAAACCTACCCTAACCAGAAACCGTGGATGGATGGCGGCATTCGCGAAAAACTGAAAGTGCGGTCCACTGCATTTAACCGTGGAAAGAGGTCTGGTGATATGCCTGAATATAAACAGTGTAGTTATTCCCTCCGCAAGGCAATCAAACAAGCGAAATGTCTGTACAGGGACAAGGTGGAGTCGCAATTCAAAGGCTCATACACGAGACGTATGCGGCATGGTCTACAGGAAATCCCGGACTACGTCACAGATACCGACGTCACGCTTCCAGACAAACTAAACACCTTCTTTGCCCGCTTTGAGGATAATACAGTGCCACCGTCGCGGCTTGCTAACAAAGACTGCACCCCCCCTCTCCTTCTCAGCGGCTGACGTGAGTAAAACATTTAAACATGTTAACCCTCGCAAGGCTGTTGGCCCAGACGGCATCCCTAGCCACGTCCTCAGAGCATGCGCAGACCAGCTGGCGTGTTTACGGACATATTTAATCGCTCCCTATCCCAGTCTGTTGTCCCCATAAGCTTCAAGATGGCTACCATTGTTCCTGTACCCAAGAAGGCAAAGATAACTGAACTAAATGACTTCTGTCATCATGAAGTGCTTTGAGAGGCTAGTCAAGGATCATATCACCGCCACCTTACCGGCCACCCTAGACCCACTACAGTTTGTATACCGCCTCAACAGGTCCACAGATGACCCTACCGCCATCGCACTGCACTCTGCCCTATCCCATCTGGAAATAAATAATACCTATGTAAGAATGCTGTTCATTGACTACAGCTCAGCATTCAACACCATAGTACCCTCCAAGCTCATCATCAAGCTGGAGGCCCTGGGTTTCAACCCCATACTTGTGCAACTGGGTCCTGGACTTTCTGACGGGCCGCCCCCCAGGTGGTGAAGGTAGGAAACAACATTTCCACCTCACTGACCCTCAACACTGGGGCCCCACAAGGGTGTGTGCTCAGCATTCTCCTGTACTCCCTGTTCACCCACGACTGCATGGCCATGCACGCCTCCACAGTAGTGGGCTTGATCACCAACAACGACGAGACAGCCTACAGGGAGGAGGTGAGAATATCGGAGTGTGGTGTCAGGAAAAGACAACCTCTCACTCAACGTCAACAAAACAAAGGAGATGATCGTGGACTTCAGGAAACAGCAGAGGGAGCACCCCCCCCTATCCACATCGAAGGGTTAGCAGTGGAGAAGGTGGAAAGTTTTAAGTTCCTGGGCGTACACATCACAGACAAACTGAAATGGTCCACCCACACAGGCAGTGTGGTGAAGAATGCGCAACTGCGCCTCTTAAACCTCAAGAGGCTGAGGAATTGTGGCTTGTCACCCAAAGCCCTAACAAACTTTTACAGATGCACAATTGAGAGCATCCTGTCAAGCTGTATCACAGCCTGGTACGGCAACTGCACCACCCTCAACCTCAAGGATCTCTAGAGGGTGGTGCAGTCTGCACAACGCATCACCGTGGGCAAACTACCTGCCATCCATGACACCTACAGCACCCGACGTCACAGGAAGGCCAAAAAGATCAAGGACAACAACCACCCGAGTCTCTGCCTGTTCACACCGCTGTCATCCAGAAGGCGAGGTCAGTACAGGTGCATCAAAGCTGGGACCGAGAGACTGAAAAACAGCTTCTATCTCAAGGCCATCAGACTGCTAAACAGCAATCACTAACTCAGAGAGGCTGCTTCCCACATTGAGACCCAATCACTGGACACTTTAATAAATGGATCATTAGTCACTTTAAACAATGCCACCACTTTAAATAATGCCACTTTAATAATGTTTACATATCTTACATTACTCATATCACTGTATATGCTGTATTTTATACCATCTACTGTACCTTGCCTATGCCGCTCGGCCATTCCTCATCCATATACTTACATGTACATATTCTCATTCACCCCTTTTAGATTTGTGTGTATTAGGTAGTTGGTGGGGAATTGTTAGATTATTTGTTAGATATTACTGCACTGTTGGAACTAGAAGCACAAGCATTTCGCTACACTCGCATTGACATCTGCTAACCTTGTGTATGTGACCAATAACATTTGATTTGAATAATCCCACTAGGGAGTATCATTATATCCAGAATATTCTACACAGTAGACTCTGTTGACTATACAAACAATTGTGAATTTCCAACACATTATTGTTTCTTATAAAAAGTAGAAGTGACGCAGTCAGTCTTTCCTCAACTCTTAGCCAAGAGAGACTGGCATGCATAGTATTATTATTATCCCTCTGATTACAATGAAGAGCAAGACGTGCCGCTCTGTTCTGGGCCAGCTGCTGCTTAACTACGTCTTTCTTTGCAGCACTTGAGCACAAGAACGGACAATAATCAAGAGAAGATACAACTAGAGACTGCAGGACTTCAGCACATGAATCGACAATAATCAAGAGAAGATACAACTAGAGCCTGCAGGACTTGAGCACATGAATCGACAATAATCAAGATAATATACAACTAGAGCCTGCAGGACTTGAGCACATGAATCGACAATAATCAAGAGAATATACAACTAGAGCCTGTATTGTGTCAGAAAAGCTCTTTATTACGGATGGATCTCTCCCCATCTTTACAACCATTGAATCAATATGTTTTGACCGTGACAGTTTACAATCTAAGGTAATACCAAGTAATTTAGTCAAATCAAAGCACATTTTATTAGTCACATACACATGGTTTGCAGATGTTAATCTCATTCCAAAATCATAGGCATTAATATGGAGTTGGTCCCCCCTTTGCGGCTATAACAGCCTTCACTATTCTGGGAAGGCTTTCCACTAGCTGTTGGAGAATTGCTGCGGGGACTTGCTTCCATTCAGCCACGAGCATTAGTGAGGTCGGGCGCTGATTTTGGGTGATTACGCCTGGCTCGCAGTCAGCGTTCCAATTCATCCAAAAGGTGTTCGTTGGCATAATGCATTGGGGCAGGTAGCGTTTTCCTGGCATCCGCCAAACCCAGATTCGTTCGTCGGACTGCCGGATTGTGGTGCGTGATTAATCACTCCAGAGAACATGTTTCCACTGCTCCAGTCCGATGGTGGCGAGCATTACACCAATCCAGCCGACGCTTGGCATTGTGCATGGTGATCTTAGGCTTGTGTGCGGCTGCTTGGCCATGCAAACCCATTTCATGAAGCTCCTGACAAACTGTTCTTGTGCTGTGAGTGTTGCAACCCGAGGACACACTTCAGCACTAGGGGTTTCAGTTCTGTGAGCTTGTGTGGCCTACCACTTCGTGGCTAAGCCGTTGTTGCTCAAACATTTCCACTTCACAATAAAAGCACTTACAGTTGACTGGGGCAGATCTAGCAGGGCAGAAATCTGACAAAAGTACTTTTTGGAAAGGTGGCAATCTATGACATTGGCATGTTGAAAGTCACTGAGCTCTTTAGTAAGACAAGTTTACTGCCAATGTTTGTCTATGGAGATCGCATGGCTGTGTGCTAAATCTTTATACACCTATCAACAACGGGTGTGGCTGAAATAGCCGACTCCACTAATTGTAAGGTGTGTCAACATACCTTTGTATGTATAGTGTGTTAGGGTGTTTCTATAACCGGTTATGGATTTTGACAACATCCGGTGAAATGCAGAGCGCCAAATTCAAATTACAAAAATTGTAATATTAAACATTTATGAAAATACAAGCGTTGCACACCATTCAAAAGCATTGAGTCTTGCTACTCTCACAGCGTTGTCAGATTTCAAATAGGATTCCCAATTAGAGGCAACAACTAACAGCTGCCTCTAATTGGGAACCAACACAAAACCCAACATAAAATCCCCTAGAAAACCCTAGTCACTCCCTGACCTAACACACCATAGAGAAACCCAGAGGGCTCTCTATGGCCAGGGTGTGACAGTACCTCCCCCCCCCCCAAAGGTGCGGACTCCGACCGCAACCAAAAGTCAATGGGGGGGTTCGGGTGGGCCTTCGGTGTCAGTGGCGTCTCCGGTGCCGGACGTACCGGCCTGAGCAGGCGCACTGGAGACCTGGTGCGTGGAGCCGGCATTGGATTCACCGGGCTGAGACAGCGCACTGGACTCCTGGTGCGTTGAGCCGGAACAGGAGTCACTGGAATGAGAAGCCGGCACAGGTCCCACCGGACTGGTCTCCAGCACCTCTGGGCGAGTACGGGGAGCTGGTACTGGACTTACTGGGCTGGAGAGGCGCACTGTGGGTCTGGTACGTGGAACCAGCGTAGGTCCCACCAGACTGGTCTCATGCACCTCTGGGCGAGTGCGGGGAGCCGGCATTGGACGTACCGGGCTGGAGAGGCGCACTGCAGGTGTGGTGCGTGGAGCCGACATAGGTCCCACCAGACTGGTCTCATGCACCTCTGGGCGAGTGCGGGGAGCTGTCACTGGACGTACCAGGCTGGGAAGGCGCACTGGCATCCTCGTGCGTGGAGCCGGCACCATGTACCCTCCCCCTGGGACTGCTGTGGCCGCGAACCCCTCAGGAACTCTCGCCAAGGCAGGGTCTCCAAACCCCCCTTTATCTCCTCCCAGGTCCAATTCACCTTCTCCTCCTGGCCACGCTGCTTGGTCCCGGTGTGGTGGGTTATTCTGTCACGAATGCTGTAATAACTGGACCAAAGCGCAGCGCGGGTTGAGTTCCACATCTTTTTAATAGGATGAAACTCACAAAAAGGAAACAAACCAAGAACAAAGAATCTGACGTGGTGTAGCGCAATGGCACTAAACAAAAACAATAACCCACAAAGGCAGGTGGGGAAGGGAACAAACTAAATAAGATTCCCAATAAGAGGCAACAACTAACAGCTGTCTCTAATTGGGAACCAACACAAAACCCAACATAAAGTCCCCTAGAAAACCCTAGTCACGCCCTGACCTAACACACCATAGAGAAACCCAGAGGGCTCTCTATGGCCAGGGTGTGACAGTCCAAACAACTCAAACAATGTTTCTAATCTATCCTCAGGTACCCTAATATGTATATAAACGATAATATTTCTGACGGAAAATAACCTGCTCAATAGAAAAGGAAAAAACCGAAGCGCGCACTCTGTCACGCGCGCCAAACAGTACAGTCCTCTCCAGAGTCCACTTGGAAAAACAGCTCTTACTTGTTGGTTTTTCAAAAAACAAGCCTGAAACCTTGTCTAAAGACTGTTGACATCCAGTGGAAGCCATAGGTACTGCAATCTGGGAGCTATTCCTTCAATGTGCAATAGGGAAAGGATAACAATAGACAGGGAGCTCCGTTATATTTTTTTTCGGATGGATTTTCCTCAGGTTTTCGCCTGCCATATCAGTTCTGTTATACTCACAGACATTATTTTAACAGTTCTATCCAATACTACCAATTATATGCATATTCTAGCTTCTGGGCCTGAGTAACAGGCACTTTACTTTGGGCACGCCAGACTCTCCAAACTTCCGAACACTGCCCCCGAGCCGGAAGAGGATAAACTAGGGAACCAGTAAGGATTTCTTACACAGGACAACTTGTTACAGCTGTTGATAAGTCATTAAGCTATTGATAAGTCATTGATAATAATCTGAATTATTTTTTTTGTGTCATTAAATTCAGATATATTTTTGCAAATGTACTAAAAATAGCAAACGGAAATAGTACATTTACAAAAGTATTCAGACCCTTTACTCAGTACTTTATTTAAGCACCTTTGGCTGCGATTACAGCCTCGAGTCTTCTTGGGTATGACGCTACAAGCTTGGCACACCTTTATTTGAGGAGTTTCTCCCATTCTTCTCTACAGATCCTCTCAAGCTCTTTTAGGTTGGATGGGGAGCGTCACTGCACAGCTATTTTCAGGTCTCTCTAGAGATATTTGATTGGGGTCAAGTCTCGGCTCTGGCTGGGCCATTGAAGGACATTCAGAGACTTTTCCCGAAGCCACCCCTGCTTTGTGTTGGCTGTGTGCTTAGGGTTGCTGTCCTGTTGGAAGATGAACCTTCGCCCCAGTCTGAGGTCCTGAGCGCTCTTTAGCAGGTTTTCATCAAGGATCTCTCTCTTCTTTGCTCCATTAATTTCTCCCTCAATCAGACTCCCAGTCCATGCGCTGAAAAACATATAACACAATAGATCTGGTAGAAGAAAATACAAAGAAGAAAACAACCTTTTTTTTTCTACCACCATCTTTGAAATGCAACAGAAAGGTCCCACATCTAGCCACCACTCTGATTGTAACTCCGATGGTGTCCACAAGATGGCAGTAGTGTATGTGCAAAGTTTCAGATGGATAACTTGAAGTATGAGCAAACTACATGACATTACTACCCAGGTACATTTGGGCAAATCGTGAAGAAGACATTTACATTCACATTACATTTACATTATCATCAAATCTGTATACTTGGACTTTGATATATCTTTTCCAGTATTAGTAGCCATATTTTAAGTTCAACATTTGCAAAACAACAAGTTTCCATAACTCTCATAATTTTTGTCCAAAATGAAAAGGCATGCTGTCGCACAAGGTTAGCAGCTACATTTTGCGACAGATACGGGGTTTCCCATACTCCCGTAAAGCCCAGCTTAAGTTACAGTCAATCAAGTGAAGACCGACCGGGTCGCTCTCTGACCAAATCTGGTGTCGTATAGTATATACTACACCCCTAATGATATAGTGAAGTCTGATTACGTTCTAGGATCTCTGAGGAATACATACGCACGTGATTTGACTGGTTGAAACAACGTTTAGGGTTAGATTTTCACAGATTTCTTTCTTTGCAAATTGAACGAGTGGAAATACAAAATTGATCGTACATGCTGTATGGACCTTTTTAGGATATGAAAAAGGATTTTATCTAACAAAATGACACTTCATGTTATCTCTGGGACCAATTGGATGATAAATCCGAGCAAGATTTCAGAATGTAAGTACACATTTCACCTTCAGAGGTGAATTTATCAAACCTATCACGATGAAAAAAGTGTTTTGTTGTTAGGAGCTCTCCTCAAACAATACCATGGCATTTCTTTCGTAATAATAGCTACTGTAAATTGGACAGTGCAGTTATAGTAACAATTAAGAATTTAAGCTTTCAGCCGATATAAGACACTTATATGTACCAACATTTGTTGTTTCTCTAAAATCTGCGATGGTGACACATGATTTACAACTGTCCCGTTGATGGGACACCGATCCCCAACTTTTAAGAATGATGGAGCCACTGTGTTGTTTTGGACTTTCAATGTTGCAGACATTTTCTGGTACCCTTCCCCAGATCTGTGCCTCGACACAGTCCTGTCTCGGAGCTCTTCGGACAATTCCTTCGACTTCATGGCTTGGTTTTTGCTCTGACATGCACTGTCAACTGTTGGACCCTATATAGACAGGTGTTTGCCTTTCCAAATCATGTCCAATCAATTGAATTTACCACAGGTGGACTCCAATCAAGTTGTAGAAAAATCTCAAGGATGATCACTGGAAACAGGATGCACATGAGCTCAATTTCGAGTTTCATAGCAAAAGGTATAAAAAACAGTTTTCGCTTTGTGATTGTGGGGTATTGTGTGTAGATTGATGAGGAACAAAAATTATTTAATCAATTTTAGAATAAGGCTGTAACGTAATAAAATTTGGAAAATGTCAAGGGGTCTGAATACTTTCTGACTGCACTGTATATTTAATTATCACTGCTGCATAGCTCTTCTTCTCTATTGAATATTGTGGCTGGCTGGGTCCTCTGCCAGGGAGGACTGGTGGGGGGACATGAGGACCAGGGGCAGTGTGGGGACTGGGGCCTTTGGGGATGTGGGCTCTCTGTAGCTTGGGGCTCCTTGGATGTTGAGGAGAGGCCCTGGGACTCTTGTAGTGCCAGTTAGTCTTTGGGCTTGGTCTGGGTGTTGGAGAGGGTCCGGTCCAGGGCAGTGTCTTTCAGGGCTTTTTGCAAAGAGACTGACTTCGTTCTTGCTGAGGTCGTAGAAGTGGTGAGGCTGGATGTCCCAGTGCATCTTTGTCAGAAGGGAACAGGCCTGTGATACTTCTGTATTGATACTTCTCTCTGTCTCTCTCTCTGTCTCTCTCTCTCTCTGTCTCTCTGTCTCTCTGTCTCTCTCTCTCCCTCTCTCTCTCTCTAGTTGGGAGGAGCAGATTGTCACCTTGCGTCTGCCTAGTGAGCCCACATCCACAGCCATATTAATGTCATGTTACAATATTAATGATTATCATGAATAAAAAATGACAACATTAACTGCAATCTAGGCTCTAATTGGGGAAAAAGGGCATGGAAGGTTTTGATGCTCCCCTTAACCCCTATTTGACGGTTTGGTTACAACACACATACAAACACTCTATGTCCCTCCTATCACTCTGTCCCTCCTACCACTCTGTCCCTCATATCACTATGTCCCTCCTATCACTCTGTCCTTCATATCACTCTGTCCCTCCTACCACTCTGTCCCTCATATCACTCTATCCCTCCTATCACTCTGTCCTTCATATCACTATGTCCCTCCTATCACTCTGTCCCTCATATCACTATGTCCCTCCTATCACTCTGTCCTTCATATCACTATGTCCCTCCTATCACTCTGTCCTTCATATCACTCTGTCCCTCCTACCACTCTGTCCCTCATATCACTCTATCCCTCCTATCACTCTGTCCTTCATATCACTATGTCCCTCCTATCACTCTGTCCTTCATATCACTCTGTCCCTCCTATCACTCTGTCCTTCATATCACTATGTCCCTCCTATCACTCTGTCCTTCATATCACTCTATCTCTCCTATCACTCTATACCTCCTATCACTCTGTCCCTCCTATCACTCTGTCCTTCATATCACTATGTCCCTCCTATCACTCTGTCCTTCATATCACTATGTCCCTCCTATCACTCTGTCCCTCCTATCACTCTCTACCTCTATAGGATGTGAGAATGGGGAATACTCTCTCATATTTAACATCAGCTCAAGACACCTCCCAAGTGTGAGATACAGGATGTGTGTGTATGTGTGTGTGTTTGTGTGTCCTCTCCTCTCCTCCTCCCCTCCCCTCTCCCCCCACCATAAACCTGATTCAACAGGTCAGTGACCAGGTGATGAACTATGTCTTGTATCCCTATTTCCCCCCTGTAGCCCCATCATCCCCCGGTGTCGACTCCGCCTCTTTGCAGCGAGGAGGCAGCCACAGCGCTGGGGGAAGCAGCCACAGCGCTGGGGGAAGCAGCCACAACGCCGGGGGAAGCTACGGTCGTGGGGGTGCCAATAACTATGCTACAGTGGGCCCAGGATATACAGCAGAGGCCTATGCTACAGACCCCTACACTGCAGACCCCTACCGTACACTGCAGTACTGCCCATCTGTAGAGTCTCCTTACAGCAAGTCTGGACCAGCCCTGCCACCTGAGGGGACGCTAGCACGATCACCATCTATAGACTCCATACAGAAAGACCCAAGGTAGGATCACGCACGCGCACACACACAGTGTTGCGGTCACTGTCCTGTGGCTTACTGAGCATTGGTGAAGTCCATAAAACTGGGATGTGGTGGTAGAGAGAGAGAGAGAGAGAGACCTACCTACCTACCTACCTACCTACCGGGGGATATCCGTCAACAGCTTTAACCAAAAATGCTTTAAGAAGTTTAAAGAAGACAAAGTGTTAAGTAAAAAATATATAAACAGCAGCAGTAAATAACAATAGCGGTGCTATATACAAGGGGTACCGGTACAGAGTCAATGTGCATGGGCACCGGTGTCGAGGTAATTGAGGTTATATGTACATGTAGGGAGAGTTAAAGTGACTATGCATGGATAATAAACAGAGAGTAGCAGCAGCGTAGAAAAGGGGTCTGGGTAGCCCTTTGATTAGCTGTTCAGGAGGGGGTAGAAGCTGTTAGGAAGCCTTTTGGACCTAGACTTGGCGCCCCGGTACCGCTTGCCGTGCAATATCAGAGAGAAGCAGTCCCTGACTAAGGTGGCTGGAGTTTTGGTCAATTTTTAGGGTCTTCCTCTGACACCGCCTGGTATAGAGGTTCTGGATGTACTGGGCCATACGCGCTACCCTCTGTAGTGCTTTGTGGTTGGAGGCCAAGCAGTTGCCATACCAAGCAGTGATGCAATCAGTCAGGATGCTCTCGATGGTGCAGCTGTAGAACCTTTTGAGGATCTGAGGACCCATGCCAAATCTCCTGAGGGTGAATAGGAGTTGTCGTGGACTCTTCACGACTGTCTAAGTGTGCTTGGACCATGATAGTTTATTGGTGATGTGGACACCAAGGAACTTGAATCTCTCAACCTGCTCCACTACAGCCCCGTCAATGAGAATGGGGGCGTGCTCGTCCTCCTTTTCCTGTAGTCCACAATAATCTCCTTTGTCTTGATCACGTTGAGGGAGAGGTTGTTGTCCTTGCACCACACGGCCTGGTCTTGAACACCTCCCTAAAGGCTGTCTCATCGTTGTCGGTGATCAGGCCTATCACTGTTGCGTCATCGGCAAACTTGATGATGGTGTTGGAGTCGTGCCTGGCCATGTAGTCATGAGTGAACATGGAGTACAGGAGGTGCCTAAGCACACACCCCTGAGAGGCCCCCGTGTTGAGGATCAGCGTGGCGTATGTGTTGTTACCTACCTGTACCACCTGGGGGCGACCCGTCAGGAAGTACAGGATCCATTTGCATAGGGAGGTGTTTAGTCCCAGGGTCCTTAGCTTAGTGATGAGCTTTGAGGGCACTATGGTGTTGAACGCTGATCTGTAGTCAATGAATAGCATTCTCCCAAAGGTGTTCCTTTAGGGAAAGGGCAGTGTTGGGTGCAATAGAGATTGCATCATCTGTGGATCTGTTCGGGCGGTATGCAAATTGGAGTGGTTCTAGCATTTCTGGGACAATGGTTTCGATATGAGCCATGACCAGCCTTTCAAAGCATTTCATGGCTACAGACGTGAGTGCTTCGGGTCCAAACTTTAGGCAGGTTACTTTAGTGTTCTTGGGCACAGGGACTATGGTGGTTTGCTGAAAACATATTGGTATTACAGACTCAGTCAGGGAAAGGTTGAAAATGTCAGTGAAGACACTTGCCTGTTGGTCAGCGTATGCTCGGAGTACACGTCCTGCTAATCCGTTGTGAATGTTGACCTGTTTAAAGGTCTTACTCACATTGGCTACAGAGAGCACGATCACACAGTCGTCCAGATCTGTTGATACTCTCATGCATGCTTCAGTGTTACTTGCCTCTAAGCGAGCATAGAAGTAATTTAGCTCATCTGGTAGGTTCGTGTCACTGGGCATCTCGCGCGGCTGTGCTTCCCTTTGTAATAGTTTGCAAGCCCTGCCACATCTGATGTCACAGTGTCAATACACGATCAATCTTCATCCTGTATTGACACTGTGCCTGTTTGATGGTTCGTCGGAGGGCATAGCAGGATTTCTTATAAGCTTCCGGGTTAGAATCCCGCTCCTTGAAAGCGGCAGCTCTACCCTTTAGTTAAGTGCAAATGTTGCCTGTAATCCATGGCTTCTGGTTGGGGTATGTACGTACTGTCACTGTGGGGATGACTTCATCGATGCCCTTCTTGATGAAGCCTGATGTGACTGATGTGGTGTACTCCTCAATGCCATCGGAAGAAACCCGGAACATGTTCCAGTCTGTGCTAGCAAAACAGTCCTGTAGCTTAGCATCTGCTTCATCAGACCACTTTCTTATGCACCGAGTCACTGGTGCTTCCTGCTTTAGTTTTTGCTTGTAAGTAGGAATCAGGAGGATAGCGTTATGGTCAGATTTGCCAAATGGTCTCTGTTTGTGGAGTAAAGGTGGTCTGGCTCTTTTTTCTTTTCTTTTACCTTTATTTTACTAGGCAAGTCAGTTAAGATCAAATTCTTATTTTCAATGACAGCCTAGGAACAGTGTGTTAACTGCCATGTTGAGGGGCAGAATGACACATTTTTACCTTGTCAGCTCAGGGATTTGAACTTGCAACCTTTCAGTTGCTAGTCCAATGCTCTAACCACTAGGCTATCTGCCGACCTGGCTCTCAAGAGAAGACAGGCTATGTGCACACTGCCCACAAAATGAGGTGTAAACTGAGATGCACTTCCTAACCTCCTGCCAAATGTATGACCATATTAGAGACACATATTTCCCACAGATTACACAGACCCACAAAGAATTCGAAAACAAATCCAATTTTGATAAACTCCCATATCTATTGGGTGAAATACCACAGAGAGAAAAAGGAGAGAGAGAGGTAGAGGCTGAAATGAGAGCGGGAGATAGTGATAGATAGAGAGAGAAAGGCTAGAGAGAGGTAGAGGCTTCAAGGAGAGAGGGAGATAGATGGAGAAAGGGGAGAGAGATAGATAAAGAAAGGAGAGAGGGAGATAGTGAGAGGGAGACAGCGAGAGGGAGATAGCGAGAGGGAGATAGAAATTAGATAGAGGGAGAAATGGGAGAGGGAGATAGGAGTAGAGAGAGAGACGAAGGAGTTAGAGGGAGACAGGAGAGAGGGAGAGAGAGAAAGCAGGGAGATAGAGAGAGATAGGGGAGAGGGAGATCGAGTGAGAAAGGGGAGAGATAGATAAAGAGAGAAAGAAGAGAGTTATAAGGAGAGAAAGAGAGAGAGGGAGAAAGTAGAGCTCTTGAATGTATTTTTCATCCTCTCTCTCTCTCTCTCTTTCTTACTAAGCCAAGGTGGTCACTGAGAGCACGACACCATTCACAGAAATATGATAGAATATGAATGGCTCTTTGTTCCTATACCACTCACATTCATTGTCCTCAGTGAAGCCTGCATGTTAGCTTGCCACTATGGTGTGTGAGTCAGATAGCTATTGCTGTAACCTTGAGTGAACATAGGTGAGACTGAGAGCCATATGCAATCTAAAACTGTATCCATCCAGAGTAACTATGCATGGTGACTCATATCATCTTATATAATGAATGTGTTATTAATGTCATGTAATCTAAGTGATGTGAGATGTACTGGGCGTATATCTCAGCCTGCAGCTTGTTTTGAACCCCAGACAAAGTGCCGGGTTTTGTGACCCATATGTCAGAGCGGCCCATTGGGGCTGAAGTGTCTAGCGATGTACTTTGTGTTTTTCTGTGTGTGTGTGTGTGTGTTCCTGTAGGCCTGTTAATGTCCTAGTTAAAGGTCAGACGCCACTGTGTCGCCCCACATTACTAAACACTTCACCCAGAGGGCTACACACACACACACACAAGCACAGACACACAAACACACGTACACATATGGCAAAACATTTCTTAATCCGTAACATTGTGCTGTAACAACCATACTTTAATACACAGCCACGTTCTGCTATAACATATGCCTGAGACATCAGGTTCAACCCAAACCCACCCTGCTACCCACTCCACACCAGAGATAATAACATCACCCAAACCCACCCTGCTACCCACTCCACACCAGAGATAATAACATCACCCAAACCCACCCTGCTACCCACTCCACACCAGAGATAATAACATCACCCAAACCCACCCTGCTACCCACTCCACACCAGAGATAATAACATCACCCAAACCCACCCTGCTACCCACTCCACACCAGAGATAATAACATCACCCAAACCCACCCTGCTACCCACTCCACACCGGAGACAAAAACACATCAAATGTGTTTGCTCTTTTATTTCACAGTGACTACCATTATTGAGACAGCAGTGGGGTAAGCTCAAGTTGGTTTTGCGTGTCTTTTTGTTAACAACAACTTTTGTGTGATCTCTAATATTAAGGAAATCTCAAGGTTCTGCTCGCCTGCTTTGAAAAGCTGGTTATGGCTCACATCAACACCATCATCTCAGACTCTATTGCACTCCACACTGCCCTTTCCCACTTGGAAAAAAGGAACACCTACGTGAGAATGCTGTTCACTGACTACTGCTCAGCGTTCAACACCATAGTGCCCTCTAAGCTTATCATTAAGGTAAGGTTCCTGGGACTGAACACCTCCCTCTGCCACTGGATCCTGGACTTCCTGAGGGGATGCCCCCAGGGGGTGAGGGTAGGCAACAATACATCCGCCACTGTGAACCTCAACACGGGAACCCCTCAGGGGTGCGTGCTTAGTCCTCTCCTGTACTCCCTGTTCACCCACGACTGTGTGGTCGCGCACGACTGCAGCACATGATTAAGGAGCTGATCATGGACTACAGGAAACGGATGACCGAGCACGCCCCCTTTCCCATCGACGGGCTGTAGTGGAGCGGGTCAAGAGCTTCAAGTTCCTCTGTGTCCACATCACTAAGGATCTATCATGGTCCACACACACCAAGACAGTCGTGAAGAGGGCACGACAGCACCTCTTCCCTCTCAGGAGGGAAGGTATGGCAACTGCTTGGCATCCGACCGCAAGGCACTACAGAGTGTAGTCCGGATGGTCCAGTACATCACTGGGGTTGAGCTTCCTGCCATCTAAGAGGCCTATGCCAGGTGGTGTAAGATGAAGGCCCTAAAAATTGTCAAAGACTCCAGCCACCAAAGTCATAGACTGTTCTCTCTGCTACCTCACGGCAAGCGGTACCGGAGCGCCATGTCTGGTACCAACAGGACCCTGAACAGCTTCTATCCCCAAGCCATAAGACTGCTAAATAGTTAGTCCCAGAAGCTATTAGGTTTAAAATTTAACTATCTGCATTGACCGTCTTTTGACTCATCACCTACGCTGCTGCTAATCGTTATACAGTATGTACAAAGCTACATCAATTACCTCGTACCCCTGCACATCAACTCGGTACTGGTACTCCCTGTATATAGCCAAATTATCATTACTCATTGTGGATCTATTTTTACTTGTATTTCTCTGTTATATTGTTATATTTCATATTTTGTTATAACAAACCTATTTTTCAACCTATTTCTTTCAACGTTCTACCTACTTATCCCCTTTGGTTAAACCTAACAAATACAAACTAAATACAACACATTTTTTCATCTTGTTCCAAGTTTACTTTTTACTTTGGAATTACCTATCCACATTTCTTCAATTTGGTTACAAGCAATTGCGTCTGTTCCCTGTATATTAGGAAATTTAGTTTGTTCAAGTTTGTGACTTGAATAATGTTTCCAAACTTGTTATTTACAGAAGACCTTCAGATTTAGTAAACACAATATCATAACCAAGCAATGGCTATTAAATACCGATAGACTTCCAGTCATTGCACCTACACTAATTAGTATTGGCTTGTGAAACTACCTCTAACATTCTTCACAGTGGACACACGAGACATAAAAATTGTATCCACGAGTTCATCTGACTCTTGGAATTAGATATATGGCCTCATTGCCAAAATCCCCAAGCATCCCTTTAACGTAGAAACCTTATCACTCTTTAGTATCACATGCACGTATGCAAGTATCATTACAGATGCTGGCAGTGTTAAAGGTTGAGATTAAATAACGACTACAATAGACAACAATAACTGGAATGACATTCACTCTCACGGTGGGCAAAAATATGCCCTCAATAAGCCACACCTTCAACTCTTCTAATAGGTAGGCTGCCACTACATTGCCCTCACTGCTATTCAATGTGCATGTGCATGAGGTTCGGTCATGGCAATGTAGTGGCAGCAACCTATCAGAAGAATTGAAGTCGTGGCATATTGAGGGCATGGCTTTCAGTTTGTTATTTAAGAAGCTTTCATTCAATTCAGAAAATCACATCAATCTGAAACATTGCTGTTTTATTTCAGACAATTTTAATAGAATACTGATCATTCCAATCACACTTTTTACTGTGTGTGTGTGTGTGTGTGTGTGTGTGTGTGTACACGTGTGGGTATTTACACATGTGATGCTGCATTTTGATTGGCTAGCGGGATCCTGACACCTTACCATGAGTCAGTTCAGGGAGAGGACAGCGTGTCACTGTCACTGTGTGTGTCTGTTTTCTCTGGGGAATGGTACACCACATGATACACTGAGATCTGCAGGAGAGCTGTCATCATTATGCAGTAAGAGGGCTTGTTCAGAGCAGTGGGGGGTGAGTGTCGTGTACAGGGTCATATGGTTTATGTATGACTGTGGGAGACTATTTCCTCTAAATGAAAATTGAGGCCCGATGTTGAGCTCTGTCAGCTAAAGGACATTTTATTTTAGATACACAAATTACAAAGATACTGTACACATACGAACAACAACTAACAAATGCAGACATGCAACAACTACATCTCCTGTTTCCAGACCCACATGCTCACACCCACATCTCCAGTGCCACATTCCCATCCCTAGTGCCACACCCCCATCCCTAGTGCCACACCCCCATCCCTAGAGACACACCCCCATCTCTAGTGCCACACCCCCATCCCTAGAGACACACCCCCATCCCTAGAGACACACCCCCATCCCTAGTGCCACACCCCATCCCTAGTGCAACACCCCCATCCCTAGTGCCACACCCACATCTCCAGTGCCACACTCCCATCCCTAGTGCCACACCCCCATCCCTAGTGCCACACCCCATCCCTAGTGCCACACCCCATCCCTAGTGCCACACCCCCATCCCTAGTGCCACACCCCCATCCCTAGTGCCACACCCACATCTCCAGTGCCACATTCCAATCCCTAGTGTCATACCCCCATCCCTAGTGCCACATCGAACCAGGGTGTCACTACAGACCCTGGTTCGATCCCGGGCTGTATCACAACCAGCCGTGATCGGGAGTTCCATAGGGCGGCCCAGCGCCGTCTGGGTTAGGGTTTGGCCGGGGTAGGCCGTCATTGTAAAATAATAATTTGTTGTTTACTGACTTGCCTAGTTAAATAAAGGTTAAATTGAACATTTTTACCCATTCGTTTTTTTCTCAGTCACCCATGCTATTTCAATAATACATCATTTGATTTTTCCATTGGGTTAATGATGGCAGATTGATTTATTTCCAAGTTTTTAGTGTGCGTTTTTTCAAGATGAGTGACGAGAAGAGAATCGTCCAGCCCATTGGGTAAAAAAATAAAATTAAAATCTCACTACACCCTCATATGCCATGTCTTGAAATGCAGACAGACGGATTAAAAGTATGGTTACATTGTAATACTTCTGAGAGCCAACTTTCTAGCTCTGCCCATAACTTTTGGACTTTATAGCATTCCCAGAATGGACTGGATCAATAAAGATGACTCTTTCTTCAGCGTTGCTCTACACTGAGTATACAAAACATTAAGAACACCTGCTCTTTCCATTACTTAAACTCACCAGGTGTTAAGCCTTGAGACAATTGAGACATGGATTGTGTGTCCTTCATTCAGAGGGTGAATGGGCAAGACAAAATATTTAAGTGCCTTAGAACGGGGTATGGTAGTAAGTGCCAGGCGCACCAGTTTGTGTCAAGATATGCAACACTGCTGGGTTTTTCACGCTGTGTATCAAGAATGGTCCCCCACCCAAAGAACATCCAGCAAACTTAACACAACTGTGGGACGCATTGGAGTCACCATGGGCCAGCATCCCTGTGGAACGCTTTTAGCACCTTGTAGAGTCCATGCCCAACAAATTGAGGCTCTTCAGAGCGTAGTGGATGGATGTGGAGAGAGACGTTAGACTGTATATGACAGTGTGATATGAAATAAACCTGAGGCTATTGTAAGGCAGACACTAGGGACACCAGGGAGCTTATTTCATAAAGAGTTAGACACATCCTTTGTCTTCTGTTGTTATTCTGTCGTTCTGCCTCAAAGAAAGAAGGAGAGAGAGACAAAGGGTAGAGAAGGAGAGGTAGTGAGGAAGGGAGACCGATGAGAGAGAAGAAGAAAATTAGACAGGAGATAGAGAGGTCAAAGAGAAAGAGAGAGGATAATAAAAATAGTGAGGATGAGATGGAGGAGACAGAGAGAGAGAGAGAGAGAGAGAGAGAGAGAGAGAGAGAAAGAAAGAGGAGGAGATTTAAGAGAGAGAGATGAAGGTGAGAGAGAGGAGAGGAAGGAGAGAGAAAGAGAGACAGAGGAGGAGATGAATGAGTGAGTGAGGGAGAGAGAGAGAGGAGGAGATGGAGGAGAGAGAGAGAGAGAGAAGAGGAAATGAGAGAGAGAGAGAGAGAGAGAGAGAGAGAGAGAGAGAGAGAGAGAGAGAGAGAGAGAGAGAGAGAGAGAGAGAGAGAGAGAGAGAGAGAGAGAGAGAGAGAGAGAGAGAGAGAGAGAGAGAGAGAGAGAGAGAGAGAGAGAGAGAGAGAGAGAGAGAGAGAGAGAGAGAGAGAGAGAGAGAGAGAGAGAGAAAACACACTGTTGGCCCAGGGGTAATTTCCTCTCCACATGAGAAATGCATGCTGGGATATGGAATCACCTCCAGGGGAGGGTAATGATGCATCGCTAGAACCTTGGCCCTGAGGAGGAGTGTGTGTCTGTTCCTTGCCCATCTTCGCTGCGTGTTCTAAGTAAATAGCCTGTTGTGGTTATTTCTCCCTGTCTGAGTGGTTGCTATCTGTGTGTGTCTGTCCCTTCCATCTGTGAGCGTCTGCAAGCGTCTGTACACGTGTGTATGTGTGACCTTGGTGATAAGGAGCCATTCTTCTAGCTATCTTCTCTTATGATGATGATGCTATGGTTTACCGTGAGGCCAAGGCCTGGACAGAGGACTGAATCTGTGGGGGGGACGCCAAGTTAACGACATGGTCATATAACATGGCAAATATGCTTTTACTCATGGTGAAAATGTGAATCTGAAACAATGATGGTTGACGACGGTGACACTTGCGATGATTGTTGTCAATTTGCTGATGATGCTGATTGCTGACGATAGGTTGAGCAGTTTGACACAGATGACTTTGTCACCATCGTTGCTTTCTGTAACTTGACAGTTGAACAGAAGTGATTAGTGAGACTCTTGACTGCAGCATGATTCACTGTGGAGTGTTTTGTTTTTGAAATCATCTGTTGAAAGAGGGAGAGGGGAGGGAGAAGGAGAGGAGAGGGCAGGGAGAGGGGAGGGAGAGGTGAGGGAGAGGGGAGGGAGATGAGAGGGGAGGGAGAGGAGAGGAGAGGGGAGGGAGAGGTGAGGGAGAGGGGACGGAGAGGGGGAGGGAGAGGTGAGGGAGAGGTGAGGGAGAGGGGACGGAGAGGGGACGGAGAGGGAGGGGAGAGGGTGACGGAGAGGGAGAGGGAGAGGGAGAGGTGAGGGAGAGGGAGAGGAGAGGGGAGGGAGATGAGAGGGAGAGGAGAGGAGAGGTGAGGGAGATGGGACGGAGAGGGAGAGGGAGAGGAGAGGGGAGGGAGAGGGAGAGGGGACGGAGAGGGAGAGGAGAGGGAGAGGGGGAGGGAGAGGAGAGGTGAGGGAGAAGGGACAGAGATGAGAGGGAGAGGGGAGGGAGATGGGAGGGTGAGGAAAGGGAGAGGCACAATTTGAGAAAAAGACAAAACACCACACAGAAACAGAACAGAAGACACGGACATATTTGTTGCTTTCATTGTTGAAAGGTGTTCTCTACTGTCCATCCAACTGGCGACAAATTTTCATGTGAATATTCTAAAATCTGCATAAAAACAATATGCGCATTTTCAAATGAACTTGTTGCAGAACAAAGTCTGTGTGTGTGCAGTCAAATTCCCATGTACCGAATAAAAAATACAAGTTAAATGGATTTCCATCGCATTTTTTACTTTTGTTATGTAGTGCGAGGAGGACCACACACCATATCATCACGTCACTTCAAGTTCACTTCCATATGATGGTTATTATATCAATATTTATACATAATATATCGCATAATTAATTTTACCGACACATGAAGATCCCATCTTGTCTAGTGTATTTTGTTTTGTTGACATTTGGAAAGTTTTCCGAAACAATTAAATTCAAAGGGCTTTATTGGCATGAGAAACATGTCTCTCTGTCTGCCCCCCTCTCTGTATTGTGTGTACCATTGGCAGCAGATGACAGTGTCTTTGTGTGTCATCATCTTGCTGCTGTTTACTGTCATTACTGCCTCTGGCTTCCCTTCTATTAATATCTATCACACGCTCATCTATTATACCTGCTAGTCACTCAATACACACACACACACACCCCAACACCTACTCTATAGCTTGATAAGGTATGGGGTACTCGGTGTTAATATATGACTCAGCTACACACACACACACAGACACTCTCTCTCACACACACTGTTACTTAACAAATCCACATCCTCTTGTGACATGGCCATCGTATTAAAGGGGATTATTTAAACATGTCAGCTAAGCAGAATCTCCACTTCTCTCCTCTCTCTTGGATTTAAGGAACATGTGCAGCTCTCATGTTTAAGTAAAGTTCTATATTGCGTAGGCAGCAGAAGGTAAGGTCAGGGAGTTGTATGACAGGGATAGTTCACCCAAATTACGAAATGACATATTGGTTTCATTACCCTATAAGCAGTCTATGGACAAGTTCCCTGGCACTGTTTCCAAATGCTAATATATTTATTCACGCAAAATTTGCAAATCATCCGAAAGTATGTACAATAGATTGTGAAGCCCACCAAAGTCACTTATAGATGATATGAACGGGAGGCGAGAAAAATGCTAATATGAGTCAGTGAGTTCCTTTCAGAAAAGTCTTCCTGTGTGCGCATTAATAAGAGTTATTGTTTGATATCTCGTCTTCCTGTATGCGTTACATACATTAATAAGAGTTATTGTTTGATATCTCGTCTTCCTGTATGCGTTACATACATTAATAATAGTTATTGTTTGATATCTCGTCTTCCTGTATGCGTTACATACATTTATAAGAGTTATTGTTTGATATCTCGTCTTCCTGTATGCGTTACATACATTAATAATAGTTATTGTTCGATATCTCGTCTTCCTGTATGCGTTACATACATTTATAAGAGTTATTGTTTGATATCTGTCACGATCGTCGTATAAGGAAATGGACCAAGGCGCAGCGTGCATGAAGTTCCACATATTTTAATGAAATGGAACATACAAAAACAATAACGCATTAACAGACTGTAACAATGTAGCACTGAACAGCACTAACTAAACACAATGACCCACAACACAGGTGGGAAAAGTAACAACCTAAGTATGGTCCCCAATTAGAGGCAACAAACAACAGCTGCCTCCAATTGGGAACCACACACAAAACCAAACATAGAAAATCAACATAGAAACCCCAACTAGTCACGTCCTGACCTAAAACATAGAGAACCCCGAGGGCTCTCTATGGCCAGGACGTGACAATATCTCGTCTTCCTGTATGCGCCCTATACATTAATAACATGTCTTGTTTGCTATCTCGTCTTCCTGTATGCGTTACATACATTAATAAGAGTTATTGTTTGATATCTCGTCTTCCTGTATGCTCTCTATACATTAATAAGAGTTATTGTTTGATATCTAGTCTTCTTGTATGCCTTCCGTACTTTAATAAGAGTTATTGTTTGATATCTCATCTGCCTGTATGCGCTCTATACATTAATAACATGTCTTGTTTGATATCTCGTCTTCCTGTATGCGCTACATACATTAATAAGAGTTATTGTTTGATATCTAGTCTTCCTGTATGCGCTACATACATTAATAAGAGTATTGTTTGATATCTCGTCTTCCTGTATGTGCCCTATACATTAATAACATCTGTTGTTTGATATCTCGTCTTCCTGTATGCGCTACATACATTAATAAGAGTATTGTTTGATATCTCGTCTGCCTGTATGCGCTACATACATTAATAAGAGTTATTGTTTGATATCTAGTCTTCCTGTATGCGCTACATACATTAATAAGAGTTATTGTTTGATATCTCATCTTCCTGTATGCTTTCTATACATTAATAACATGTATTGTTTGATATCTCGTCTTCCTGTATGCTCTCTATACATTAATAAGAGTTATTGTTTGATATCTAGTCTTCTTGTATGCCTTCCGTACTTTAATAAGAGTTATTGTTTGATATCTCGTCTTCTTGTATGCGCTCTATACATTAATAACATGTCTTGTTTGATATCTCGTCTTCTGGCCCCCAAACCTCACTTCCGCGCTCCATACATTAATAAGGACCTTTTTCTCTGTACCTGGTATGAGGCTCTCATTTTAAAGCTGAGCCCAGTCTTGTATAAAGACGTTGTCAGGCGCAGGACAACGGAGATGAGTAATCACGCATCTTTACTCAAAGTACAAACTACCAAAATTGGTAGAAAAATCCAAGCTCACATAATAAGAACATCTAACATAGAACAAACCCGCACAAAACCATGAGGGAAACAGAAGGTTTAAATAAGGAACATATAATTATAGGATAAAAACCAGGTGTGTATAATGAAGACAAAAAACATAAAAAATGAAAAGTAGATCGGCGGTAGCTAGAAAACCGGTGACGTCGACAGCCGAAAGCCGCCCGAACAAGGAGAGGGACCAACTTCGGCTGAAGTCGTGACAGACGTAAATGTCAGTGAGTTGTATATTGTGTTTATTAGCCAGTCTTGAATCTGAAAAGGCACTAGACGTTAATGTCAGTGAGTTGTATATCTGGTATGTTAGAGAGAGTGATGAGGATCTTTAGACATTAATGTCAGTGAGTTGTATATCTGGTATGTTAGAGAGAGTGATGAGGATCTTTAGACGTTAATGTCGGCGAGTTGTATATCTGGTATGTTAGAGAGAGTGATGATGATCTTTAGACATTAATGTCAGTGAGTTGTATATCTGGTATGTGAGAGAGAGTGATGATGATCTTTAGACATTAATGTCAGTGAGTTGTATATCTGGTATGTTAGAGAGAGTGATGATGATCTTTAGACATTAATGTCAGTGAGTTGTATATCTGGTATGTGAGAGAGAGTGATGATGATCTTTAGACATTAATGTCAGTGAGTTGTATATCTGGTATGTGAGAGAGAGTGATGATGATCTTTAGACATTAATGTCAGTGAGTTGTATATCTGGTATGTGAGAGAGAGTGATGATGATCTTTAGACATTAATGTCAGTGAGTTGTATATCTGGTATGTGAGAGAGAGTGATGATGATCTTTAGACATTAATGTCAGTGAGTTGTATATCTGGTATGTGAGAGAGAGTGATGATGATCTTTAGACATTAATGTCAGTGAGTTGTATATCTGGTATGTGAGAGAGAGTGATGATGATCTTTAGACATTAATGTCAGTGAGTTGTATATCTGGTATGTTAGAGAGAGTGATGATGATCTTTAGACATTAATGTCAGTGAGTTGTATATCTGGTATGTGAGAGAGAGTGATGATGATCTTTAGACATTAATGTCAGTGAGTTGTATATCTGGTATGTGAGAGAGAGTGATGATGATCATTAGACATTAATGTCATGAGTTGTATATCTGGTATGTGAGAGAGAGTGATGATGATCTTTAGACATTAATGTCAGTGAGTTGTATATCTGGTATGTGAGAGAGAGTGATGATGATCTTTAGACATTAATGTCAGTGAGTTGTATATCTGGTATGTGAGAGAGAGTGATGATGATCTTTAGACATTAATGTCTATGAGTTGTATATCTGGTATGTGAGAGAGAGTGATGATGATCTTTAGACATTAATGTCAGTGAGTTGTATATCTGGTATGTGAGAGAGAGTGATGATGATCTTTAGACATTAATGTCAGTGAGTTGTATATCTGGTATGTGAGAGAGAGTGATGATGATCTTTAGACATTAATGTCGGCGAGTTGTATATCTGGTATGTGAGAGAGAGTGATGATGATCTTTAGACGTTAATGTCGGCGAGTTGTATATCTGGTATGTGAGAGAGAGTGATGATGATCTTTAGACGTTAATGTCGGCGAGTTGTATATCTGGTATGTGAGAGAGAGTGATGATGATCTTTAGACGTTAATGTCTGAGTTGTATATCTGGTATGTGAGAGAGAGTGATGATGATCTTTAGACATTAATGTCAGTGAGTTGTATATCTGGTATGTGAGAGAGAGTGATGATGATCTTTAGACATTAATGTCAGTGAGTTGTATATCTGGTATGTTAGAGAGAGTGATGATGATCTTTAGACGTTAATGTCAGTGAGTTGTATATCTGGTATGTTAGAGAGAGTGATGATGATCTTTAGACATTAATGTCAGTGAGTTGTATATCTGGTATGTTAGAGAGAGTGATGATGATCTTTAGACATTAATGTCAGTGAGTTGTATATCTGGTATGTTAGAGAGAGTGATGATGATCTTTAGACATTAATGTCAGTGAGTTGTATATCTGGTATGTGAGAGAGAGTGATGATGATCTTTAGACATTAATGTCAGTGAGTTGTATATCTGGTATGTGAGAGAGAGTGATGATGATCTTTAGACGTTAATGTCGGCGAGTTGTATATCTGCATTCAGTTAATGGAAACTGATGATTGTGGAAGACGAGGGCATCCACTTCCACAACAATAACAAATAATAATACAAAAGTAACAACAATAAAATGGTAACAGTCAATAGTATAAATATAATAAATATAAACATCTAAATATGGAAAAGGAAACTATAATTATCTTAACTAAATAATGGTCATCTACATCAGTACTACCACCACCATCATCATTACTACTACTACTACCACCACCATCATCATTACTACTACTACTACCACCACCACCACCATCATTACTACTACCACCACCACCACCATCATTACTACTACCACCACCATCATTACTACCACCACCATCATCATTACTACTACTACCACCACCATCATTACTACCACCACCATCATCATTACTACTACTACCACCACCATCATTACTACCACCACCACCATCATCATTACTACTACTACCACCACCACCACCATCATTACTACCACCACCATCATCATTACTACTACTACTACCACCACCACCACCATCATTACTACCACCACCATCATCATTACTACCACCACCACCACCATCATTACTACCACCACCATCATTACTACTACTACCACCACCATAATCATTACTACTACTACTACCACCACCACCACCATCATTACTACTACCACCATCATCATCATTACTACTACTACCACCACCATCATCATTACTACTACTACTACCACCACCATCATCATTACTACTACTACTACCACCACCACCACCATCATTACTACCACCACCATCATCATTACTACTACTACCACCACCACCATCATTATTACCACCACCATCATTACTACCACCACCATCATCATTACTACTACTACCACCACCACCATCATTATTACCACCATCATCATTACTACTACCACCACCACCATCATCATTACTACCACCACCACCATCATCATTACTACCACCACCACCATCATCATTACTACTACTACCACCACCACCATCATCATTACTACCACCACCACCATCATTACTACTACTACCACCACCACCATCATCATTACTACCACCACCACCATCATTATTACTACTACCACCACCACCATCATTACTACTACCACCATCATCATCATTACTACTACTACCACCACCATCATCATTACTACTACTACTACCACCATCATCATTACTACTACTACTACCACCACCACCACCATCATTACTACCACCACCATCATCATTACTACTACTACCACCACCATCATTACTACCACCACCATCATCATTACTACTACTACCACCACCATCATTATTATTACCACCACCATCATCATTACTACTACTACCATCATCATTACTACTACTACCACCACCACCACCATCATTACTACCACTACCATCATCATTACTACTACTACCACCACCACCATCATCATTACTACTACTACCACCACCACCACCATCATTACTACCACTACCATCATCATTACTACTACTACTACCACCACCATCATCATTACTACTACTACCACCACCACCATCATTATTACCACCACCATCATCATTACTACTACTACCACCACCACCACCATCATTACTACCACTACCATCATCATTACTACTACTACCACCACCACCATCATCATTACTACTACTACTACCACCACCACCATCATTACTACCACCACCAACATCATTACTACTACTACCACCACCACCATCATCATTACTACTACCACCATCATCATCATTACTACTACTACCACCACCATCATCATTACTACTACTACCACCACCACCACCATCATTACTACCACCACCAACATCATTACTACTACTACCACCACCACCATCATCATTACTACTACCACCATCATCATCATTACTACTACTACCACCACCATCATCATTACTACTACTACTACCACCACCACCACCATCATTACTACTACTACTACTACCACCACCACCATAATCATTACTACTACTACTACTACCACCACCACCATCTTTACTACTACCCTACCACCATCATCATTACTACTACTACTACCACCATCATCATTACTACTACTACTACTACCACCATCATTATTACTACTACTACCAACATCATTACTACTACTACCACCACCACCATCATTATTACTACTACTACCAACATCATTACTACTACTACCACCACCATCATCATTACTACTACTACTACTACTACTACTACTACTACCACCATCATTATTACTACTACTACCAACATCATTACTACTACTACCACCACCATCATCATTACTACTACTACTACTACTACTACTACCACCATCATTATTACTACTACTACCAACATCATTATTACTACTACTACCGCCACCATCATTACTACTACCACCACCACCATCATCATTACTACTACTA
Organism: Brachymystax lenok tsinlingensis; assembly: GCA_030435695.1. Taxonomy (NCBI): domain Eukaryota; kingdom Metazoa; phylum Chordata; class Actinopteri; order Salmoniformes; family Salmonidae; genus Brachymystax; species Brachymystax lenok. Next base: position 10,324,148 of record CM059814.1, read on the forward strand.
CTACCACCACCATCATTATTACTACTACTACCAACATCATTACTACTACTACCACCACCATCATCATTACTACTACTACTACTACCACCATCATTATTACTACTACTACCAACATCATTATTACTACTACCACCACCATCATCATTACTACTACTACCACCACCACCACCATCATTACTACCACCACCATCATCATTACTACTACTACCACCACCACCACCATCATTACTACCACTACCATCATCATTACTACTACTACCACCACTACCATCATCATTACTACTACTACTACCACCACCACCATCATTATTACCACCACCATCATCATTACTACTACTACCACCACCACCACCATCATTACTACCACTACCATCATCATTACTACTACTACTACCACCACCACCATCATTATTACCACCACCATCATCATTACTACTACTACCACCACCACCACCATCATTACTACCACTACCATCATCATTACTACTACTACCACCACCACCACCATCATTACTACCACCACCATCATCATTACTACTACTACTACCACCACCACCATCATTATTACCACCACCACCATCATTATTACCACCACCATCATCATTACTACTACTACCACCACCACCACCATCATTACTACCACCACCATCATCATTACTACTACTACTACCACCACCACCATCATTACTACCACCACCACCATCATTACTACTACTACCACCACCACCATCATCATTACTACTACCAACATCATCATTACTACTACCACCATCATCATCATTACTACTACTACCACCACCATCATTACTACCACCACCATCATCATTACTACCACTACTACTACCACCACCACCATCATTACTACTACCACCATCATCATTACTACTACTACTACCACCATCATCATTACTACTACTACTACTACCACCATCATTATTACTACTACTACCAACATCATTACTACTACTACTACCACCACCATCATCATTACTACTACTACTACTACCATCATTACTACTACTACCACCACCATCATCATTACTACTACTACTACTACTACCACCATCATTATTACTACTACTACCAACATCATTACTACTACTACTACCACCACCATCATCATTACTACTACTACTACTACCATCATTACTACTACTACCACCACCATCATCATTACTACTACTACTACTACCACCATCATTATTACTACTACTACCAACATCATTACTACTACTACCACCACCACCATCATCATTACTACTACCATCATTATTACTGCTACTACTACTACTACTACTACTACTACTACTACTACTACTACTACTACCACCACCACCATCATTATTATTACTACTACCATCATCACTACTACTACTACCACCACCATCATTATTACTGCTACTACTACTACTACTACTACTACTACTACTACTACCACCACCACCACCATCATTATTATTACTACTACCATCATCACTACTACTACTACCACCACCATCATTATTACTACTACTACTACTACTACTACTACTACTACTACTACCACCACCACCACCATCATTATTATTACTACTACCAACATCATTACTACTACTACTACCACCACCATCATTATTACTACCACCGCCATCATCATTACTACTACTACCATCATCATTACTACTACTACCTTCATCATTACTACTACCACCACCATCCCTAAACTGCTGTCATTACCATCACCCTACTACCCATACCACTACTATTTGGAATGATAATCACAACAACAATAATAATAGCATAACAATAATAGTAATAACAATAATTGTAATAATAAGTAAGTTACTATTTACTATGCAGATGTTACTATTCTGTGTCCCTCAGGCTATGGCAGGCAAATACATATTTGGCTGCAAGAGGAGCCATTGCTCCTTCGCCCATGAGTATTTTTTGTTTTTCCTCTTGGTTTAATAAGTTAAAATTGTGAATAAATGTAGTCATTTCTGTGAATAATGAATCTCTCGTGAGGAATATTTATCACAGTAAAGGAGAAAGTGCATCTCTGTTTCTACCTCCCCTGTCGTGCAGTGACCACATACACGCTCCTCTTTGGGTAGCCATGTCTTTTTATGTCTGCTGGTTTCTATTGCCAATTGGTGGTCACTCAGCCTGTTCTTGGTAAGGATCTGTCTCTGCTTCGTATCTCTGACAGAGTAGAGATAATCAGCCAATTCATATTCTCTGTTTAGGGTCAGATAGCAATTTAGTCGGCTTTGGGATTTTGTTTTGTTTTTCCAATGTTGTAAATATGAGTCCTTTGATTGGTTCATGATTTTGTTTATTGGAATTCTTTCTTTTGAAGCAGTGCTGGTGTCAGCTTGGTTGGTTACAACACCAGCTGACTGAGAGGGCTTGTTTCTGGGCTCAGCTCTTGGGTTTGAAATGCTTTAAATTGCAGACTTGAATTTGGACTTGAATTTAGATGTAGCCAAAATTTGTATGATCTTTTCTGTATTTTCATTACTACTGGAAAGCGGCCCAATCCTGCCCTACATGCATTAGTTGGTGTATTTCTCTGGACTTGTAGAATTTCTCGACAGAATTCTGCATGTAGGGCTTCAATTGGATGTTTGACCCACATGTTAAAGTCCAGTTTGAGTTGCCCCCAAACCTCACTTCCGTAAAGAGCTCTTGGTAGGATTACACTGTCAAGTATTTTGGTCCAAATTCTAATTGGGATGTTGATTTTGAATGATTACATTTTTATTTTATACAATGCTCTGCGGGCTTTTTCTTTGAGTGCATTCACTGCCATATTAAAGTTTCCCGATGCAGATATGGTCAGACCAAGGTATGTGTAATTTTTAGTGTGTTCAATTATGGTGTTGTTCAGGGTGAATTTATATTTGTGTTTCTGACATCTGGTTCTTTTGGAAAATCATGATTTTCGTGTTTTGGAAATGTACTGCCAGGGCCCAATTATGGCAATATTGCTCTAGAATGTTAAGGTTCTGTTGAAGACCTTCTTTGGTTGGTGATAGAAGTACCAAGTCATCAGCATATAGCAGGTATTTTACCTCTGTGTCAAAGTGTGAGTCCTGGGGCTGGAGAATGGTCCAACATGTCTGCTAATTCCTTGATAGAAATGTTGAAAAGATTTGGACTCAAACTGCAGCCTTGTCCCCACGTTGTGAAAATAATTATGTTCTTTGGTTTTTTGATTTTTATAACACACTTGTTTTCTGTGTACATACATTTTATTAAGTCATAAAGTCATACACCTTACCACCAAGCCCACTTTGGAGAATTTTGTAGAATAGCCCTTCGTGCCAAATAGAATCAAATGCTTTTTTAAAGTCAAAAAAGCAATCAAAGATTTTGCCCTCTTTTTTTTGGTGGACGTGTTTATTAATTAGTGTGTGTAAGGTGTATATATGGTCAGTAGTGCGATGGTTAGGGAGAAAGCCAATTTGACATTTACTTATAAAAAATAATTATTGAAGAAAGGTTTGAATTCTTGAATTCAAAATGCTGCAGAAAACCTTTCCCAAGTTGCTGTTTACGCAAATTCCCATGTAATTGTTGGGGTCAGATTTTTCTCCACTTTTGTGGATAGGGGGAGATGAGCCCCTGGTTCCAGACATCAGGGAAGCATCCAGAAGTTAAAACCATGTTTAACAATTTATGCACAGCATTTTGCAGCTCAGGTGTGCTGTTTTTCAGCATTTAATTTCTGATGTTATCTATACCACAAGCCTTCTTTGATTTGATAGACTTGAGCTTTTCATTTAGTTCTTGTTGGGTTATTGGGTAATCTAATGGATTTTGCTTGTTTTTAATGACTGATTCAAGGATGTTCAGTCTTTCTTTAATTTCTAATTGGTTCTGTTGTAAGTCTTTTTGTGGAATGTTTTTGTATAGCTTATCAAAATAAGTTTTCTAAATTCCTTCATCTTGTATGGCTAATTCTTGTGGCTTTGTTGTGCTTAAATTGTTCCACATGTCCCAGAACTGATTTTGGTCAATTGCGTTTTCAATTTCATCAAGTGTCTTGTTGGTATAATTAAATTTCTTGCATTTCAGTGTATGTCTATACTGTTTCAGAGTTTCAGAGTATTCATAGCGTAACTATTTGACATTTGTCTTAGGTGTTTTCTAATTGTTTTACATTCGTTATCAAACCATTTTTCAGAAACATTTTGTTTATCTCTCTCTCTCTCTCTCTCTCTCTCTCTCTCTCTCTCTCTCTCCTTCTCTCCTCTCTCTCAAACTTCTCTCCTTCTCTCTCTCCCTCCTCTCTCTCTCTCTCCCTCCTCTCTCTCTCTCTCTCTCTCTCTCTCTCTCTCTCTCTCTCTCTCTCTCTCTCTCTCTCTCTCCTCTCTCTCCCTTCTCTCCTCTATCTCTCTCTCCTTCTCTCTCTCTCTCTCTCTCCTCTTTCTCTCTCTCTTCTTTTTCTCTCTCTCTCTCTCTCCTGTGTGTGACTTCATCGCTGGTCCTATCTAGAGATGATTTCAGATTTATAATGGGTTTGTCCTGTAGGACTCAGTGTATAATGGTGCTGGCCCTTCCAAATAGTGTTAAACTATCTCCACAAACCCTATAATAACACTAATACAACCCAACACATCCTTTATTATGCAATCTCCTCTAACCTTATAATAACACAAATACACCCTAACACACCCTTTATTGCCCACTCTAAAAAGTGTTAAACGATCTCTTCAAACCCTATAATACAGTACAATAGATACAGCTAAAGGTTATTCACTTTTAACATCTACGAAAACAACATGAACACACAAGTTGTCAGTAATGTATTCAGTATTCTCCCTGAATGTGTAACCACTCCCATTACGCGCTCCCAAATGTACAGTGCATTCAGACCCCTTCCCTTTTCCACATTTTGTTACGTTACAGCCTTATTCTAAAATGGATTAAATAAAAAACATCCTCACCAATCTACACACAGTACACCAAAATGACAAAGCGAAAACAGGTTTCAGACTGGGGCGAAGGTTCACCTTCCAACAGGACAATGACCCTAAGCACACAGCCAAGACAACGCAGGATTGGCTTGAGGACAAGTCTCTGAATGTCCTTGAGTGGCCCAGCCAAAGCCCGGACTTGAACCTGATCGAACATCTCTGGAGAGACCTGAAAATAGCTGTGCAGCGACGCTCACCATCCAACCTGACAGAACTTGAGAGGATCTGCAGGGAATGGAAGAAACTCCCCAAATACAGGTGTGCAAAGCTTGTAGCGTCATACACAAGAAGATTTGAGGATGTGATCGCTGCAAAAGGTGCTTCAATAAAGTACTGAGGAGCGGGTATTTATACTTCTGTAAATGTGATATTAACGGTTTTTATTTTTAATAAATCAGCAAAAATGTCTAAAAATCTTTTATTTGCTTTGTCATTAAGGGGTATTGTGTGTAGATTGATGAGAGAAAAAAAACGAATGAATACGTTTTTGAATAAGGCTGTAACGTAAGAAAATTAGGAAAAAGTCAAGGGGTCTGAGTACTTTCCCAATGCACTGAATAGAGTAATTGAGATGTCAGTCATAGTAGTATTCTCTCTCTCCTCTCTCTCCCCGTCTCCTCTCCATCTCCCCTTCTTTCCTTCTCTTTCTGGCTGGCTGGGTTTAGTCCTGGTTAATCCTTCTGAAGCACTTGAGCGGTGTGTGTCGCATGCACACACAAACACACACACACCTCAGTAGCGGTATCTACATGAATGCAGAGCCCTCTGCTCTATATGACTCAGAGAATGAAGCCTTTGATCAGTGTAACGTAGACGCTGGGATTCGGGAAGCAAGTGGTGAGTTTAATAATAAACGAAATATGGAACAATTCAAGAAACAAGAGAAGTGTACGAACATGAAACAACATCAATACTGCCTGGGGAATAAACCTAACTGAGTGCCAGATATAGGAGAGGCAATGAGTGAGGAAATGGAGTCCAGGTGTGCCTCATCACGAGGAGCAGGTGTGCGAAATGAGCAGGAGTAGATGTGACAGTACCCCCCCACTGACACGCGGCACCAGCCGCTGGACAGCACCGGGCCATGGGGAAGGCCCCGGGTCCGGACAGTGAAGGTAGAAATCACAGATGATGTTAGGATCCAGAATGTCCTCCACCAGAACCCAACACCACTCCTCAGGACTGTACCCCCCTCCCAGTCCACCAGGTACTGGAGCCAACCCAGAGTCCAGGATTGATCTAATGGCATAGGTGGGACCTTCCAAGCCAACCCAGCGAGCCAGCACACCAGTCCATTCAGCAGTCTACCCAGGTCAGCGATGCCCATTTGTCCCTCCCGGAAAAATATGACGGAACCCCTTCAAAATGCTGTGGCTACCTACTCCAGTGCTCCCTCTATTTTCCGCACCAGATGGGAGCCCCCACCGCTGAGAGGTCCAAGGTTCCCATGGTTATTTCTCTGCTGACTGGGCAGGCATTGGAGTGGGCCACGGCCGTCTGGTAGGGAAGGGAAGCGGAGGGGTGTCGTGGGGGACAGCCTCAGCTAGGGGACCAGCAACCACCAGCCTGAGGAGAGAAATATGAAAGGAGGGTGAGATACGGTAGTCACTGGGGAGCTGTAATCTATACGTAACCTTGTTGACCCTCCGGAGAACATTGAACGGCCCCACAAACCGGGGGCTCAGCTTCTTACAGGGCAGGTGAAATGGGAGGTTCCTGGTGGAGAGCCAGACACGATCACCAGGAGAGAACACGGGTACCTCACTGCGGTGGCGATCTGCCTGCTCCTTCTGGTGACGGATGGCACGCTGGAGCCTCACATGAGCATCACTCCAAACCTCCTCTGCGCAGGCTCCACAGAGCCAGGACCGGCTGATAACCCAGAACACTCTAGGAAGGGAGTCCTCTTTTGAATAGCGTATGGAGTGCCGGCTCATTCCATCTGCTGGATGCTGCTACAGTCCGGATGTTGAGTGCATACTCTGTAGCGGTCTGGTCATCCTGCCGTCGTTGGAATAGGCACACAGCCCTCTCTCTGCCCTCCAGTGGATGATCGAAGATACCTCTGAACAGACCCATGAACCCCTCATACGAATCCAGCTCCTCCTCTCCTCTCTACCAGACGGCCGTGGCCCACTCCAACGCCTGCCCAGTCAGCAGAGAAATAACCATGGGAACCTTGGACCTCTCAGCGGTGGGGGCTCCCATCTGGTGCGGAAAATAGAGGGAGCACTGGAGGAGGTAGCTGCAGCATTTTGAAGGGGTTCCGTCATATTTTTCCGGGAGGGACAAATGGGCATCGCTGACCTGGGTAGACTGATGAATGGACTGGTGTGCTGGCTCGCTGGGTTGGCTTGTGGCAGAGTATCCTCCTCTAGTTGAAGGCAACACCTCTCGTGTATGTTCGAGACGTTGAAGACCCCAGTTGTGCCAGCTGGTTGTGGTGTTGACGAACATTACAAGAAACAAGAGAAGCGTACGAACATGAAACAACATCAATACTGCCTGGGGAATAAACCTAACTGAGTGCCAGATATAGAAGATGCAATGAGTGAGGAAATGGAGTTCAGTTGTGCATCATGAGGTGCGTAATGATGGTTACCAGGACTGGTGGTTTAGTAAACTGGCGACGCCGAACGCCGGAGAGGGGAAGCAGGAGTAGACGTGACAATCAGGTTATATTACAGCTTCTGACTGCTAAAACCACCTGCACACACACTGTTCATATATTATTAACATCATCATCATCATAGTTGTTGATAAAATTACATTTTAACACCTTAATTATAAGATAGCTACAAGCTTGGCACACCTGTGTTTGGGGAGTTTCTCCCATTTCTATTGTTGAGGTGTATATTGTTAGCTAGCAGCTTTTTTCACAGTAAATAAGTCTTATTACCTCTGTGCGCCTCTGTGGGCTACTAGGCAGTTGCACAAGCTAATCATGGACTTATTAGCTAGTTTGGTTATAAGCAGCATAGAAACAAATTTTCTCTCCACCCAGTCACACACATATGAACAGGCGCACACATACACACACATGGACAAACACACAATATTACTTCGATCTGGTTTTGATATATTTTGAATATCAACTAACAGAGCAATGTCAATCTCCAACAACCACTCCACCTACACATACAGACTAGTTAACCAAGGATTATTCTGTCTGTCTGTTCAGAGTGAAATAACAAGCTGTTTGTTTTATGTTGTTTCCCCACTTTGACGGAAAATAGACTGAAAGAGAAGAGGTAGAGAAGTGAAGAGGTAGAGAAGAGTAGTTCAAAAGTAGAGAAGAGGCAGAGAAGTGAAGTGGAAGAGAAGAGGTAGAGAGGAAGAGAAGAGGTGGAGAGGAAGAGAAGAGGTGGAGAGGAAGAGAAGAGGTAGAGAGGAAGAGAAGAGGTAGAGAAGTGAAGAGGTAGAGAGGAAGAGAAGAGGTGGAGAGGAAGAGAAGAGGTAGAGAGGAAGAGAAGAGGTAGAGAGGAAGAGAAGAGGTAGAGAGGAAGAGAAGAGGTAGAGAAGTGAAGAGGTAGAGAGGAAGAGAAGAGGTGGAGAGGAAGAGAAGAGGTAGAGAAGAGAAGAGGTAGAGAGGAAGAGAAGAGGTAGAGAGGAAGAGAAGAGGTAGATAAGGGAAGTGATGAAGAGAAGAGTTAGAGAAAGGTAGAAAAGAGAAGAAAAGAGAAGAGGTAGAGAAGAGAAGATGTAATGCATAGAGAAGAGGTTGAAAGGTAGAGAAGAGGTAGAGAAGAGAAGAGAAGAAGTGGTAGAGGTAGAGAAGAGGTAGAGGAGAGGAAGAGCAGGAAAGAGGTAGAGGAGAGGTAGAAGAGTGAAGAGTGTAGTGGCTTCCTTATCGGTTGACCATAGCCACTGCCCAAGCCCGAAGTGGTTTTGTTAGGACACATACAGTCCACATACAAAGTTCCCAAACAGAAAAAACATTCACTGAGATCCAGGGATATGGTGCAACAAAAAGGTTTATTCTTCTTATATCTAACAACAAATTATTCTCCAATCAACTTAAATCATAGATTACTTGACATATATATGTCTGTATGGTCAAAAGACTATTCCGCACCCGCGTCTAGCTAGGACTCCTCCCCCTAAGGCCAAACTTCCTGCCTTTAACCTAACAACTAAGGTACACTAATAACAAAAGATTACATCTCAATCAGGTCAATATCAATCAGAAAGGTGTCTAATATTTCATCATATACATTCATATTGCATATATTTACACATACGTAACTGGAGCTCTGTATGTTCTGTCCGTTCTAACATACCGGCCCTTAATTGTTAACTGTTCTGAATGCATAACAATTACTTAATATTCAAAAATAGAGCCAATAGACAAAACATTCTATACCAGAGCGGTATTACACTTCATAGCTATATACAAATGTACAAAGTCCCATATAGGACAAGAGTCCATTGATCTCAGTATCGGAGTTGAAATGTTCAGGTGTTCAACTTAAAAACATTTCAAGAGTTTGACGTCCAAAAATGTAAGAGAACGACATCCAAGAATCAGAGGTGCACGTGATTCAAAGATGGAGCACTGTGTGTGTGTGTGCGTGCGCGCACGCGTGTGTGTGTGTCTCACTCGGCCACCTCCAGGAGCAGACAGAGTGTGTGTGTGTCTCACTCAGCAACCTCCAGGAGCAGACAGAGTGTGTGTGTGTCTCACTCGGCCACTTCCAGGAGCAGACAGAGTGTGTGTGTGTCTCACTCGGCCACCTCCAGGAGCAGACAGAGTGTGTGTGTGTGTCTCACTCGGCCACCTCCAGGAGCAGACAGAGTGTGTGTGTGTCTCACTCAGCCACCTCCAGGAGCAGACAGAGTGTGTGTGTGTCTCACTCAGCCACCTCCAGGAGCAGACAGAGTGTGTGTGTGTCTCACTCAGCCACCTCCAGGAGCAGACAGAGTGTGTGTGTGTCTCACTCAGCCACCTCCAGGAGCAGACAGAGTGTGTGTGTGTCTCACTCAGCCACCTCCAGGAGCAGACAGAGTGTGTGTGTGTCTCACTCAGCCACCTCCAGGAGCAGACAGTTTATTGATAGGTCTCTGTAAGATATTGGTCTTGGTCTTAACCATGACTCTTCGGACCTTTGGCCCCTGGCAAAGCCTCCACCACACGACCCATTAGCCAAGAGTTCCTTGGGGTGGTGTCATCGACGATGACAACAAGGTCACCAGGACTGAAGTTTCTCTTTGTTTTGTTTCACTTGTTCCGCTCCTGCATAAGTGGAAGATACTCCCTTAACCATCGCTTCCAGAAGAGGTCAGTGATATATTGTACTTGCTTCCATCTCCTTCGTGAGTATAGGTCTCCTCTCTGGAATAGTCCTGGTGGCAGGACTGGCTTTGCTTTCAGATGAAGCAGATGGTTCGGAGTCAGGGGTTCTAGATCATTAGGGTAATTTGTCAGAGTTGTGATTGGTCTGTCGTTCATGATCGCCTCAACTTCACACAAAGCTGTCTGCAAAGTCTCAATCATCCAGTACTTGCTCTTTAACCTCTACAGGCACTGGGGCAGTATTCGGAAGTTTGGAGAGTCTGGCATGCCCAAAGTAAAATGCCTGCCACTCAGGCCCAGAAAATAGGATATGCACATAATTAGTACTATTGGATACAAAACACTCTGAAGGTTCTAAAATCGTTAAAATAATGTCTGTGAGTACAACAGAACTGATATGGCAGGCCAAAACCCAAGGAATTTCTGTCTGTAATTTTTTTTTGTGACATGCCCTCACTTCCAATGGCTGTCTATGGGATTTGCTGTAAAATAGGACCCAGGTTGCAGTACCTATGGCTTCCACTAGATGTCAACAGTCTTTAGACAAGGTTTCATGCGTTTACCTTGAATAACAACCTTACAGAAGAAGAATATGTAAGTGGATGGAGGAAGTGGCTTTTGTTTTTTGTGCGCGAGACCGTGAGCGCGCTCCTCTGGATTTTACTTTTCTATCATCCAGGTTATTATCCGTGTGAAATATTATAGTTAATATACATAAGTGTACCTAAGGATACATTATAAATGATGTTTGATTTGTTTGGGCAAAGTTGATAGGTATAATTTGAACGCTTTCTCTTCCCTGTACAATGGGCGAGTAGACGGTCGATTTTCTGAACATATCGCGCCAACCAAATTGAGATTTAAGGATATAAACAATTACTTTTTCTAACAAAAGGAACATGGATTGTCTTACTTGGACACTTCAGATTGCCCTCAGCAGAAGATCATCAAAGGTAAGCGATTTATTTTAGCTCTTTTATGTGAGGTGCTGTCCTCAGACAATCAAATGTTGTGCTTTCTCCGTAAAGCCTTTTTGAAATCTGACAACGCTGTGAGATTGCCAAGAGTCTAAGCTTTTGAAGAGTATGCAACATTTGTATATTGATGAATGTTTTATAGTTCTACTTTTGGAATTTGAATTTGGCGCCTTACATTTCTCCGGTAGTGTCGCCCCAATGATCCTTAAGTAGTGAATAGAGGATATTTTTCACCAGTCAGATTAACCTCTTCCATACCCCCCCCCCCCATGGTGGGCTCCAGAGGGAGGGTTGAATGACTATGTCACTCCTTCCTTCAGTAATTCTCCTAGCTCTCTGTGTGTTCCAACAATGTCTGTTCTGATACTTGTTACTGGGCCCCTTCGACAGATAAACCTGCGCAGGGCATTGATGCAGGAATCAGTATCCAGATAACAAGCAACTTCTAGATGGACAACTCGACTCACAAGGCAAGTAAAGATCCCACCATACCGCTTCACATGAACGCAGCCTCGCTTCACCTCTATGGGGCCGAAGTAATCTATGCTCACATGGGTGAAAGGCGTCAAATCAGGTGACACCCGATCTTGTGGAAGGTCGGCCATCTTCTGTTCTCCAGGTCTAAATTACATCCGCCTGCAGAAGACACAGCACATAATGATCTTTCTCGCTAAAGCGTTGGCACAGGGTATCCAATATCGCTGGCGAAGTCTAGAAAGCATGTGACCTCTCCCAGAGTGGCCAACTTGCTAATGGATGTGGAGTAAGATCAGTCTGGAGATGTAGGAGTCTTTGGGCAGGATCATAGGATTCTTTAGTTCCGTAGGCATGGCAGCTTTGCTTAACCTTCCTCCCACTCTCAGAATGCCATTGTCAACAATTGGATGAAGCTTACAGATTGAGCCGCTTCTCTTGGCACATTGTCTTCCTTTCACAACGAGTGCAATTTATTGTTTAAAGTGCTGTCGTTGCTCAATTCGAATGATGACCTTTTCTGCTTCATCTAGGTCATCCACAGGCATACTTTCTTTTCCAAACGTCGGTTTGAACTTGTCAATTTGTTCCTTCAGTGAGTTTGTTAAACTCTGATCTGATCCTGGATCGGTTTTTGTGAGAATGTTCCTTTTCTGGCTTAACCTCTCTGCGCACTGATCCCACTAGCGGGATCGTTTTCAGAGCAAACATAACGCGGCAAATTCAAAATAAAAATTCGTAATATTTAACATTCTTCGATATACAAGTGTTGCATAGCCATCAAAAGCTCTGCTTCTTGGCAATATCACTGCATTGTCAGATTTCAAAAAGGCTTTACGGCGAAAGCACCACATTTGATTGTTTGAGGCTAGTACCTCACATATTTTCCACATTAGCATAAATTCATATCCAGCTCAGTTCTCAAAATGTTCATATCACAGCTAATATAAATCGCTTACCTTTCAAATGACTTCTGCTGAGGGCTTCCCAAGTGTCCAAACAAGAGAATCCATGGTTCTTTTGTTAGAAAAAGTAATTCATTATATCCATGAATCTCCGTTTGGTTGGCACGTTATGTTCAGCTACTCCACCAAGCATTGTCAGTCTACTCCCCCGTTGTACAGTGAAGAAAACGCATTCAAGTTATACCTCTCATCTTTTCAAAAACAAATCAAATATCATTAATAATGCATCCTTATGTATTCTTTTATGAATAACAGCGATCATATTTTACACGGATGGTAACTGAAACGTTATAAAAGGAAAATAAAGCTGGGCGCGTTCACCTTCTCGTGAACGTGCACGGTTGTTTACATTTTTCCCTTCCTGTAGTCTTTCTTCTTCTATAAGGATCTCCTCAGGGCTATTTCCTCCAGAAACTTTCCAGAGACTGTTGACATCCAGTGGAAGCCATAGGTACTGCAACCTGTGTCCTATTCCCCATTGACTTCTGTTACCAGGCCTTCAAAGTGAGTGGAGGGCAAAAGAAAAAGGAATTCCGAACAGAAATTTCTCAGGTTTTTGCCTGCTATATCTGTTCTGTCATACAGACTATATCTTAATGGTTTTAGACACTTCAGAGTGTTTCCTATCCAATAGTACTAATTATGTGAATATCCTAGTTTCTGGCCCTGAGTGGCGGGCATTTAACTTTGGGCACGTCAGACAGGCAAAGATTAGTAAAATGGGACGCTAGCTGTAACAGGTTAACTACTTACGGAGTGGTGGGGTGCTAGCGCCAAATTCAAAATCCAAAAGTAGAATTATTAAACATTCATCAATATACAAGTGTTGCATAGTCATCAAAAGCTCCGCTTCTTGGCATTATCACAGCGTTGTCAGATTTCAAAAAGGCTTTACGGCGAAAGCACAACATTTGATTGTTTGAGGGTAGCACCTCCAATATTTATGCATTAGCATAAATTCATAAACCATCGTGGTTCACACAAAACACATTTCACAGCTAAAACAAATCCCTTACCTTTTGAAGAACTTCTGCCGAGGCCTTCCCAAGTGTCCAACGAAGACATCCAATGGTTCTTTTGTTAGAAAAAGTCATTTATTATATCCATAAATCTCAGTTTGGTTGGCGCGTTATGTTCAGAAAATCCAACGTCGAATCGCCCATTGAAAAGTGAAGAGAACACGTTCAAATATACCTATAAACCTTTCCTAAACAAATCAAATACCAGTTAAAATGCATCCTTAGCTATCCTTTTATGAATATTAGCAATAATATTTCACTCGGATGGTCACCTATACCTTATATAAATAAAATAAAGTGGGGTGCGCAGCCAGACTCGCGCCCGAGAAAACTTGTTGACATCTGAGCTACCTTGACCATTTCCTGTACCTATTCGTTCTGTTTACTACATTCTCTCTGAGTCTTTGTATATAGACTGTTGACATCTAGAGGAAGCCATAGGTACTGCAGTCTCAGTCCTGGTTACAAATGGATTCAATGGGGAGTGTGTCAAACAGAGCAATAGGTCACCAGAAACTGATTTCCGGATAGATTTTTCTCAGGTTTTCACCTGCTAAAAGAGTTCTGTTATACTCACAGACATTATGTTAACACTTTTAGAAACCTCAGTTTCCTATCCAATAGTACTAATTATGTGCATATCCTATTTTCTGAGCCTGAGTGGCAGGCATTTTGCTTTGGGCACGCCAGACTCTCCAAAACCGTCACCTCACCTGCCGCTCCATAAGAAGTTAACATCCTGTCCACTTGCACCGCAAGTTCCAGTCTGGGGGTTGTCATCAACTTGATTTTTGTCACCCTTGATTTCCCCATCATGAATGTGATGTGGACCTCTTCTATACCATTTGTGAACCAAAGGTAACTTGCCATGCCATAACCTTGTTCACTTGCATCACCAAAGTGCTGTAGCTGTGCGGTCTTGACTTGACCAAAGTTCCAAGGCATCATACACCTGTCAATCTGGAATCTGGACAGCTGTTCCAGCTCTGAGAGCCTTCTCTTCCATGAAATTGAGTGTTCTTCGGGGATGACCGTCTCATCCACACTTTAGCTTGCAGAGCTCTTGAAGAATTTGCTTTGCCTTTAGGATGAATGGGGCAAGGAAACCTATTGGATCATAAACAGAGCTGACAGTTGAGAGAATACCTCTTCTTGTAAGGGGTCTGTTCTTGATAGTGGCTCGGAAGGTAAACACTTCACTTTCAATGTTCCATCAGATTCCAAGTGCTCTTTCAACAGGCAGCTTCTCTCTGTCCAGGTCCAGTTCTTTTATCTGCTTGGCTTTGTGTTCATCAGGGATAGAAGCCAGCACAGCGTGGCTGTTGCTGAACCACTTGGTCAATTTGAACCCACCCTTAGAGCACACATCTGAGTTTTTTTGTGAGAGCTATGGCTTGTTCTTCTGTGGCCACTGACTTGAGGCAGTCTTCAACGCAGAAGTTGGACTTGACTGTTTGAATCACCTCTTCCTCATACCCCTCACAGTTATCTTCTGCCGTGTTTTGCAGTGCAAAGTTTGCACAACTTGGAGAGGATATAGCACCAAAAAGATGTACCGTCATTCTGTACTCCAATCTTTTGTTAGTATCACCGTCCGGCCACCATAGGAATCGCAGGAAGTCTAAGTCATCTTCATGGAGACGTACTTGATGGAACATTCCTTCGATGTCTGCCATCATGGCAATGTGCTCTTGCCGAAATCTTGGCAAGACTCCTATGAGCATGTTTGCAAGGTCAGGGCCTTGAAGGAGTTCACTCTTGAGAGATGTGCCTTCATATGATGATGAGCAGTCAAACACCACTCGTATTGTTCCTTAACGCTTATGGTGAACGCCATGGTGTGGTATGTATCATACCTTGCCTTTCCCTCTAAGGAGCTGTTCTTGTGGTACCTTCTCGGCGTAACCTTTTGTTATTACCTCTTCCATGAAGCCTTTGTACTCTGCAGGGTAACCTTCGTCCTTCTTGAACTTCCTGAAAGTATTTAGAGCCCGCTGCTCTGCCATGTCACAATTGTTTGGCAGGACTACATATTTCTTGTGAAAGGGCAACTGTAAGTAGTAGTGACGGTCTATGAGGGTTATGGAGCTTGATATCATCTCCATAAACTTATGATCCTCAGAGGACATCTCACTTCTCTTCATACTCTCTCTCAGGGAAGTCATGGTTGTACTGATTTACAAGAAGAACCCCCAGGTCGGCCATTGAGACACGATTGGCCATCCACGTAGGACGCCCAGATTCTTCTGCCATGGTACAATTGTGAAGAGGACCGTTCATCACCCTTCCAAAGAGTGTTTTCACTGCATACGGTCCGTTGCCTTGGCTATTTAAGATTTGCCAGGGTTCCATTGCCTTTGGAGCATTTATGTTAATCAGGAGTTCAACTTCAGCATCAATCTCCTTCAACTGAACCTCTTTCAGGTATGGCCACCTTTTGAGATTTTATGAGTGGGAATGTTCCCTCTTGTCACTTGTATCTTACTCAGGGTTTAGACCTTTTGTAATGCAAGAAATGTTTTGCCTTCCACATTGCCAATCTTTAATCCAGATATCTCAAAGCTCTTGGTAGGACTCTCCTGCCCCATTGCCAATCTCTAATCCAGATATCTCAAAGCTCTTGGTAGGACTCTCCTGCCCCATTGCCAATCTCTAATCCAGATATCTCAAAGCTCTTGGTAGGACTCTCCTGCTCCATTGTGCGTAGCAGAATTTCAGTCTCACTGCCTTTAACTTTCAGCTGCCTCATGAGTCTCCGTACAAAATGTTGCTGAGCTACCAGAATCAAGAAATGCATAGGTTAACACAGACTTGCTTCCATTTGCAATCTTTACTTGAACTGGCACAATTGCAAGTGCACAATCTGTACCGGCCCCGGTATCTTCACCAGTTTCCAGTGAAACAAGAGCACTGCTGACAGTCTCCTCCCGCTTTACAGCTACACCACTCATATCTTCCTTCGATGTGCAGGATAGTGGGGTGCTTTCTATGACAGCTTTGACAGGTCCTCCTTCTTTTACATTCTTTACCTAAATGTCCTCTCATCAAACAACCAAAACAAAGGCCTTTGATCTCATAAACTCAACCTTGGCATTGTGTGGCTGTGCCTTCACCTGTTGGCAGTCAACCAATAAATGCTCACCAGCACAAAATACACATGAGATACTGGGAGCATCAGAAGGGTAGGTACCTGCTCTCTTTACTTTGAATGTTTGTTCTTTTAAAGATTTTTCAGAGTTGCAATCTGCCACTACAGCTACTGCAGTGGCAAAGCTGCTTCCCCTACTCTTAGACTTGAACTGCTGTTTAAAGTCTGCTGCTGTTTTGGTTTTTAAAAACCTTTGGTTGGACAGGGGATATTGAATATCTCCATAAAACGGATCCTGCAATATTTTGGCCTGTTTTTCCAAGAACGTCACAAGGTCACTGAACTGGGCCCTCAGGTGGCTTCTCTCTAAAATCACACATGCTGTACACCTCCATTTTTCCCTTAGTTTGTAGGGACGTTTTGACATGATCATCTTTACGTTGGAGGGAAGATTAAGCTCTTCCATGTTCTGTAGGTCTTGCATAGCATTACAGCAACCTCGAAGATAGAGTGCATAGCCACCCAGTCCATTTCCATCACCCGGTTTGATAATTGTCCAGTTCCAAACTTTTTCCATGTAAGCAGTGGTGACTTTGATTTCATTGCCAAAGTGTTCCTTTAACAACCTCTTAGCCTCCGCATTAGCCTCTTCTGGCTTCCATATGCAGACATCTGAGGACCAGATCCTTGGGTTGACCAGAGGCGTACTGTTCCAGGTAATAGAGCTTATCCGGGTGACTACTTGTCTTATTTTCTATGCCATGCTCAAATGCACGCATGAGTGGCCTAACGTTTAGAGGATCACCGTCAAACATAGGTATCTCCTTAACAGGGAGTGTGTCCTGTTTGTGCTGTAGTACAAAGGAGGTCAACAATTTCATTCTGCCTTTGCATGACAGTAGAGAGGTTATCATGGCTGGTATTATGGCTGATAACTTCAGTGTTGATTCTGTGTTGATCGCTAGACCTTGCTGTTGGCTGCTGTAAGGTGTGGTTTATGACTGTTTTCTGAATAGGTTTGGATAGCTTTGTTGTCAGTTGTTGTAAAACCCTTTGTAATGGGGTCTTTGGAACTGCACCTAATGCAGCAAACTCAACAGGTGATGGTTCAGGTTCCTCATAGACCTCGGGTTCCTGGTTCTTAAAATAGGAATTCATCCCATCTTCTTGGCTTAGTAAGTGGGATTGAGAAGTTGACTCAACACTCTCCAGGACTTTCAGTCTGGCATTATATGCTGCTATATCCATTTCCAGTGCCATTTTTTCAATCATAACATTCGGCTTTGCTTTCTGTTGTTCCAGTTGAGCTTTCTCCAGTTCCAATGCATGCTTGTCTTGTAATGATGCTTGGCGAACTAGTAGAGCTGCTCGCTCAGCCTCAGCTTTTAGATGTGCAGAGGACACTGAGGATGCAGCCTTAGAATACTTTGTTTTACTTGATATTTTTGACACATTGGAAATGCTGTCATTTGGTTCAATGAGCGTTTGTGGCTCAACTTCACCTTTTTCCAATATTTCCACCTCTTTCAGGAAACCTCTTTCAGGAAGTCCTCATTCTTGGTTGATAATAGTTAATGCTCTCATTTTCCTGTTCCTCTTCTGTGGCTAGCTCTAGCACAGATTCATGAGCGTTCTTAAAGTCCTTGAGAACAGCATCAAATACTTCAAGACCCTCATTCACAGTTTCAACATTTTCTCCATCAACAAGAAGGACTTTTATTTCATTCATTTTGTGTGTACACACTCCAAGTTTGCCTCTCCAGGCTGCATAGAGTGAATTTAAATGCTCCTCTGACCTCTCCAGTGGGGTCTTATTTGGGATTTCATCCGCCATCATTCACTTTTAATTCACTCAATTTACAATGACACAGTTGTTGGTTTGATTGTTAAACGCAATGCCCCTATAGACCTTCTTTAATGCTTTAAAACAGTCATCCATTTCAGCATATTGACCCATTTTGAATTGAACATGTGCTAGTTTGGCATTTTAGATGCGTTTTAAACATTTCATCCCATTATAAGTTTTGAAGTTAAAACACCAGTATCTTTAGATCCTTTAGTTGCGTTCCATTGATGCATTGTAGTATTCCTTCACGGAGTCTTTTGACTTGATTGTAGTGACTTCTTTATCGATTGACCATAGCCACTGCCCAAGCCTGAAGCTGGGTTGTTTCGGACGTATTCAGAGGTAGAGGAGAGGAGAGGTAGAGGAGAGGAGAGGTAGAGAAAATAAGAGATTAAGAATAGAATAGGTAGAGAAGAGAAGAGGTAGAGAAGTGAAAAGGGAGAAGAGAACCTAATTTACACCCTTATCCTAACCTTATTTTTATGCCTGAAATAAAAAGAAATTGCAAGTGAGGACCCAGCCTCACTTATCTGAATTTTAGTTGGTTTACTGTTCTTGTGAGGACTTTTGGTACTCACAATTATAGTAACACACACACACACACACACACACACACACACACACAGACACACACACATCCTAATCAGCAGACAAAGGACAGTGATTTCATGACATTGGCTCATCTATCCACCACTGCAGTCACTACTCTCTGCACACGTTCTGATTGGCTAAGTGGCTGTTGTGGGGTGATTTGATTGGTTCAGTTGTGTTTCTTCTCTCTGCCTTGCTTCCATTTTGATATACTACTATCCACACAATTAGCAGTCGCCAGAGCATACCTTAATAATGCAGAGTGTTTAACACACAGTGTCCCTGTGTGTGGACTATGATTAGTAGTAATCTGTGTGTAGGTTCATTCAGGATCATAACCTTTCTGCAGGAAGCAGAGACCGAGCGTGTTCACATGGTGAATAGCGATGTGAAGGTCTGTATTGCTGATGCTATTGAGAGAGGAAAGACTGTTGACCTTACAGGAAAGAGGGTAGGAATCTGACAGTTGACTCTGTTCTAACTCACATAGTTTGTGAATGTGTGTATAATAATGTGTATATTAATGTGTGTATAACTCTGTACTGTCTGTTCTGTTGCTGTGTCTTAATGATGTCATAGCAAGACTATCCTCAGGTTTGAGGACATTCAAGCCGCGGGATGATCCCAAGGAAACTTTCTCAGGGGGAACTTTGTCTAGTTCCCTGTAAGTTAAACAGGACATCCCTGAGTACCATGTCAGGACTTTTTTAGGACATTCTTAGGACTTTCATTTTACTAGTCCTTAGTACCTTGCGTGGTGGTCAAATGGAACGTTCTCTGGGGGACCTTTTTATAGTTCCAAGTTTTTCCCAGGGACGTTTTTAGGAAGTTCTTGGGACGTTGTGTCATGGTCCCCTGGAGGTCCTCTGAACATTCTTGGGACGTTTTGTCATGGTCCCCTGGAGGTTCTATGTTGCGTGATGGTCCTATAACCAGGTAGTTCTCATTTACAATTGCGACCTGGCCAAGATAAAGCATAGCAGTGCGACAAGAACAACAACACAGAGTTACACATGAACAAACATACAGTCAATAACACAAAATAAGAGAAAAATAGAAAAATCTATGTACAGTGTGTTCAAATGTAGAAGAGTAGGGAGGTAGGCAATAAATAGGCCATAGAGGTGAAAATAATTACAATTTAGCATTAATACTGGAGTGATATATGTACAGATGATGATGTGCAAGTAGAGATACTGGGGTGCAAAAGAGCAAGAGGGTAAGTAATACTATGAGGATGAGATAGTCTGGTGTGCTATTTACAGATTGTGGAGATATAAGACTCCAGCTTCAGAGATTTTTGCAATTCGTTCCAGTCATTGGCAGCAGAGAACTGGAAGGAAAAGCGGACAAAGGAAGCGTTGGCTTTATGGATGACCAGTGCAATATACTTGCTGAAGCGCGTGCCATGGTGACCAGCGAGCTGAGAGAAGGCGGGGCTTTACCTAGCAAAGACTTATAGATGACCTGGAGCCAGTGGGTTTGGCAACGGATATGTAGTGAGGGCCAGCCAACGAGAGCATAGAAGTCACAGTGGTGGGTAGTATATGGGGCTTTGGTGACAAAACGTATCACTGTGATAGACTACATCCAGTTTGCTGAGTAGAGTGTTGGGGTCTATTTTGTAAATGACATCGCCAAAGTCAAGGATCGGAAAGGTTGTCAGTTTTACGAGGGTACGTTAGGCATGGTCTCGTAGCAGGAAGATCGGAACGCTGTGAACCAAGAGGTTGTGAGTTGAATCCCAGTTGAGATGTTAAATAATAATGACTATATGAATAAGCATGCACAATGTAATCATGTATGTCAAAATGTATCAAATTTGTAAGTTAAAAAAACGTTGATAAATGCACTGTGTGTGTGTCCCTAGCATTGCCAAAAGAAAGAGCTGTGACTGTATCAGTGGTTCACCAAACAGGGCCTCGATGGGCGTGGCAACACTAACAATAGGTGATGTGCAATGAAACTAGGGTGCGCGTTCCCTGGGTAAAACTTTTTTTTACATTTCTTTGCGACCATCAGGTGACTTCCCCTGGGACAAACTGGGAACTAAACAAAAACCTCCAGGGGACCTTGACACAACTTCCCAAGAACGTTCAGGGGACCTTCAGGGGACCATGACACAACAACCCAAAAAACGTCCTCGGGGATGTCCCCAGGGAAAACCGGGAACTAGACAAAACCTCCAGGGGACCTTGACACAAGGTCCCAATAATGTCCTAATAACATCCTCGGGGATGTCCCCGGGAACCGACCGGGAACTAGACATAACCTCCAGGGGACCATGACACAACGTCCTCACAACTTTAGGCAACCATTTCGTGATGTCCCGGGTACGTCCTATTGACTCATTATTGTTTGCAGGGTAATTACTGTTGGTGTTGCTATTTACCTGTATAATTACTGTTGGTGTTTTCTTATTTACCTGTATAATTACAGTTGGTGGATGTGTTTAATTAGTTCAGTGTTTATCTGGTGTGTGTGTGTGTGTGTGTGTGTGTGTGTGTTTGTGTTCGCGCATGTCAGGAATGTTCATCAGCAGTTTTTGGATCATACCTTTTCCTCCTCAGCAACTTTGTGTGTGTGTGTGTGTGTGTATATATGGAGTGAACACCTGCGTATCAGCGTAATGCTCTATTTGATTAGTGATCCAATTCTGTTTGTTTAGATAATTGCTTCAGAGCCTGCGGCCTTCTTGTTGCCTGGCAAATTATTTCATGGACATGCACACAAATGTCATGACCTCTCTCCCTCCTTCCCCTGCAAATGATAATGAGGCATTAGGATGTCCCCGAGACGTCCCAAAATGGCACGCACACCCTAGTTTCATTACACATCACCCCTTGTTACTGTTGCCGAGCCCATCAAGGCCTTGATTGGTGAACCACTGATCCAGTCCCAGCTCTTTGTCTTTTGGAAACTCTAGGTTCACCCAGATACACAGTGCTTTGAACGTAGTGTGTTCAACTTACATATTTGACGCACTTTGATATACGTGACTACATTGTGTATGTTTATTCATATAGTCATTTTTATTTAACAAGTCCTCACCTGGGATTTGAACTCACAACCTTGTCCCGATCTTCCTGCTATGCCAACATGTCTGTATAAATGACTGATTTCACCAGTAGGCCTATTCCTACACTTTGCACTTCAAAGTTAATCTCAGCTCTGTTAAAAACACGCTGAAGAAAAACGTCTTTATTTACCACAGTGATTCAGGAGTAACATTAAAACAGAATAATATGCACCAGCAACATTAAACCACTATACTGAAAAACCCTCAAATAGCTGGAATAAGTCAATGAAATCAATGAGAGAATAGTCAGATTAATGGATAACTAAAAAAGCAGCGCCAGATGCCACTCTTTTGCTAAGTGCATTATAGGTAATGAATGTGTAGGGTACGTCTGAAATTCGACAGACTTTTTGGCGTAGCAGAGAGATCAGCATACCCCAAGTTCAAATCCCAGGTAGGGGCATATTGAAAAGTCACTACTAAGTGATCATGTCAAATGTAATCATATTGTCATTGATTCAAGATTTGTACACTATTTTAGCTAAACAGCGTACCACTTACCTTAAAAAACCCATACAATTTCATTACCTTTCTTATAGTTAGGGACACTCGGGACCATCACACAACAAAAAAACCTCCAGGGGACCATGACACAACATCCCAAGGACGTTCATAGGACCTTCTGGGGACCATGACACAACATCCCAAGAACGTCCTAAAAATGTCCCCGGGAAATAACGGGAACTATAAGTCCCCCAGAAAATGTTCCCTTGGGACCATCACCCAATATTCTTTGAACGTTCTCAAAACGTCAGTGGGATAACGTCGTGCCGAAACCCTTTAAGGGAACTAATGGGAAAGTCACCGAATGTCCTCAGGACACCTCTCTCTCTCTCTCTCTCTCTCTCTCTCTCTCTCTCTCTCTCTCTCTCTCTCTCTCTCTCTCTCTCTGTCTGTCTGTCTGTCTTGGCCCAGCATCGTCCGGTGTAGGCCTCTGTTTAGAGTCAAATAGCATTTTAGTTTGCTCAGTTTTTTTTTTTTTTTGGCCCCAGGACCAGCTTGCTTATGGGACTGTTCTCCACATTCATCTCTCTGTAGGTGATGGCTTTGTTATGGAAGGCTTGGGAATCGCTTCCTTTTAGGTGGTTGTAGAATTTAGCTTGTTAGGGAGTGGTGGGGCGCCACTCCCGACACTACCAAGTGAAATGCAAGGCAAAATCGAAAAGTTGAATTATTAAACATGCACCAATATACAAGTGTTTCATACTCATCAAAAGCTCTGCTTCATGGCAATATCACAGCGTTGTCGGTTTTCAAAAAAGGCTTTACGGCGAAAGCACTACATTTGATTGTTTGAGGGTAGCACCTTCAATATTTTCCATAACCATGAAATCTTTAGCCAGCGCGGTCGATAGAAAATGCATTTCACAGGGAAAACCTGTGCCTTACCTTTTGTAGAACTTCTGCAGAGGGCTTCCTAAGTGTCCAACGAAGACAATCCATGGGTATTTGGTTACAAAAGGTAATTTATTATATCCATGAATCTCCGTTTGGTTGGCTCCTTGTGTTCAGAAAATCCAACGTGAAGAGAACGCGTTCAACTAAACCTATAAACTTTCCCTCAACAAAACAAAAAACAATTAAATAAGTCAAATAAAGTGGACCGCTCAGCCAAACGTGCGCCCAAAAACGTGCAACTGAAAAAGAGCTCCCCCTTACCAAAACCCCTACCTATTGAACACATTGGTTCCGATTGCCATGAAACTTTACCTATACACTGCTGACATCCAGTGGAAGCAATAGGTACTACATTCAGTGTCCTGGTATAAATACTTTTCAATAGGCAGTCTCTCTAAGTGAGCCATAAGCCACCAGAATGACATTTCCGGATGGAATTTTCTCTGGTTTTTGCCTGCCAAATGAGTTCTGTTACACTCACAGACAAGATGTTAACACTTTTGGAAACCTCAGAGTGTTTCCTATCCAATAGTACTAATTATGTGCATATCCTATTTTCTGAGCCTGAGTGGCAAGCATTTTACTTTAGGCACGCCAGACTCTCCAAAACCGACCCCTCAGCTGCCACTCCATAACAAGTTAACTGCTATTTTCTGGACTACCGTGCATTATTTGTTGTTTTCCATTGTACATAGAGGATATTTTTGGCAGAATTCTGCATGCAGAGTCTCAATTTGGTGTTTGTCCCGTTTTGTGAATTCTTGGTTGGTGAGCGGACAACCATACATCATTACCATCAAGGGAAATGGGTTCTATAACAGATTAAAGTATTTTTAGCCAGATCCTAATTGGTATGTCGAATTTTATGTTTCTTTTGAAGGTATTGAAGGCCCTTCTTGCCTTGTCTCTCAGATCGTTCACAGCTTTGTGGAAGTTACCTGTGGCACTGATGTTTAGGCCGAGGTATGTGTAGTTTTTGTGTGCTCTAGGGCAACGGTGTCTAGATGGAATTTGTATTGGTGGTCCTTGCAACTGGACTTTTTTTGGAACACGATAAAGTTTTTATCTTTCTGAGATTTACTGCCAGGGCCCAGGTCTGACAGAATCTGTGCCGAAGATGTAGGTGCTGCTGTAGGCCCTCCTTGGTTGGTGACAGAAGCACCAGATCATCAGCAAACAGACATTTGACTTCAGATTCTAGTAGGGTGAGGCCGGGTGCTGCAGACTGTTCTAGTGCCCTCGCCAATTCGTTGATATATACAGTGAGGGAAAAAAGTATTTGATTCCCTGCTCATTTTGTACGTTTGCCCACTGACAAAGAAATGATCAGTCTATAATTTTTATGGTAGGTTTATTTGAACAGTGAGAGACAGAATAACAACAAAAAAATCCAGAAAAACACATGTGAAACATTTTATAAATGGAATTGCATTTTAATGAGGGAAATAAGTATTTGACCCCCTCTCAATCAGAAAGATTTCTGGCTCCCAGGTGTCTTTTATACAGGTAACGAGCTGAGATTAGGAGCACACTCTTAAAGGGAGAAGCAATCAATCAGATTCCAAACTCTCCATCATGGCCAAGACCAAAGAGCTCTCCAAGGATGTCAGGGACAAGATTGTAGACATGCACAAGGCTGGAATGGGCTACAAGACCATCGCCAAGCAGCTTGGTGAGAATGTGACAACAGTTGGTGTGATTATTCTCAAATGGAAGAAACACAAAAGAACTGTTAATCTCCCTCGGCCTGGGGCTCCATGCAAGATCTCACCTTGTGGAGTTGCAATGACCATGAGAACGGTGAGGAATCAGCCCAGAACTACACGGGAGGATCTTGTCAATGATCTCAAGGCAGCTGGGACCATAGTCACCAAGAAAACAATTGGTAACACACTACGCCATGAAGGACTGAAATCCTGCAGCGCCCAAGAAGGTCCCCTGCTCAAGAAAGCACATATACATGCCCGTCTGAAGTTTGCCAATGAACATCTGAATGATTCAGAGGACATCTGGGTAAAAGTGTTGTGGTCAGATGAGACCAAAATGGAGCTCTTTGGCATCAACTCAACTCGCCATGTTTGGAGGAGGAGGAATGCTGCCTATGACCCCAAGAACACCATCCCCACCGTCAAACATGGAGGTGGAAACATTATGCTTTGGGGGGTGTTTTTCTGCTAAGGGGACAGGACAACTTCACCGCATCAAAGGGACGATGGACGGGGCCATGTATCGTCAAATCTTGGGTGAGAACCTCCTTCCCTCAGCTAGGGCATTGAAAATGGGTCGTGGATGGGTATTCCAGCATGACAATGACCCAAAACACACGGCCAAGGCAACAAAGGAGTGGCTCAAGAAGAAGCACATTAATTAACTTCTTGGGGATTGCTGGGGCGCTAGCGCCCCAATCCCGACACTACCAGGTGAAATGCAAGGCGCCAAATTCAAAATCCAAAAGTTTAATTATTAAACATCCACCAATATACAAGTGTTCCATACTCATCAAAAGCTCTGTTTCTTGGCAATATCACAGCGTTGTCAGATTTCAAAAAGGCTTTACGGCGAAAGCAGCACATTTGATTGTTTGAGGGTAGCACCTCACATATTTTTCCCATAGCCATGAATCCATTAGCCATCACGGCACACACATAACACATTTCACAGCGAAAACAAATCAATTACCTGTTGAAGAACTTCTGCTGAGGTCATCCTAAGTGTCCAACGAAGACAATCCATGGTTCTTTTGTTAGAAAAAGTAATGTATTTTATCCATAAATCTCCATTTGGTTCGTAGCGTTATAATCAGAAGCGACAGCTTCCACTCCTCCATTGAAACGTGACGAGAACTCGTTCATCTTATACCTATAAACTTGTCCAAGAACAATCAAACATAGTTTTAAATGTATCCTTAGGAACACTTTTACGTATATTTACTATTATAAATCAACCGGAATATAAACTGATCGATAAAGACGGTAAAAAACACACAGCGCGCCTTGTCGGGAGCGCGCACTGCCTACTGTTGACATAAAAAGGACACTTCCTGGTATCCTCTTATTCTCTGGTCTAAAGCATCCAAAACGGAAATGAATACTGTCTCGAGACTGTTGACATCTAAAGGAAGCAATGGGTACTGCATTCATATGCCCTTATAAGGGCATTTTCATGAGGGAGGGGTTCCAAATGAGCAATGTGTCAGAATCACTTTTTCCAGGACAGAAATTCCTCGGGGTTTCGCCTGCCATATGCGTTCTGTTTTACTCACAGACAAATGGTTAACACTTTTGGAAAATGCAGAGTGTTTCCTATCCAATGGTACTATTTTCTGGGCCTGAATGGGAGGCATTTTACTTTGGGCACGCCAGGCTCTCCAAAACACCTCGTGCGCCGATCCCCAAGAAGTTAAGGTCCTGGAGTGGCCTAGCCAGTCTCCAGACCTTAATCCCATAGAAAATCTGTGGAGGGAGCTGAAGGTTCGAGTTGCCAAACGTCAGCCTCGAAACCTTAATGACTTGGAGAAGATTTGCAAAGAGTAGTGGGACAAAATCCCTCCTGAGATGTGTGCTAACCTGGTGGCCAACTACAAGAAACGTCTGACCTCTGTGATTGCCAACAAGGGTTTTGCCACCAAGTACTAAGTAATGTTTTGCAGAGGGTTCAAATACTTATTTCCCTCATTAAAATGCATTTCCATTTATAAAAATTTTCACATGCATTTTTCTGTATTTTTTGTTTGTTTTTCTGTCTCTCAC
The DNA here is from genome assembly GCA_030435695.1 of Brachymystax lenok tsinlingensis. Taxonomy (NCBI): domain Eukaryota; kingdom Metazoa; phylum Chordata; class Actinopteri; order Salmoniformes; family Salmonidae; genus Brachymystax; species Brachymystax lenok. The sequence goes on from CM059814.1 coordinate 10,351,591, forward strand.
TGATCAAATAAACCTACCAATACAATTATAGACTGATCATTTCTTTGTCAGTGGGCAAACGTACAAAATCAGCAGGGGATCAAATCCTTTTTTTCTCACTGTATGTTGAAGAGGTTGTGGCTTAAGCTGCGTCCCTGTCTCACCCCATAGCCCTGTGGGAAGAAATGTGTGTGTTTTTTGTCAATTTTAACCGTACACTTGATATTTGTGTACGTGGTTTTCATAATGTCGTATGTTTTTCATCAGTACATTGTTTTCACTGAGGACATGTACGAGTCTGCTGTTAATGATAATGATGAGGATTTTCACAAGGTTGCTGTTCACGCATATCCCGCCGGTAGTTATTGGGGTCAAATGTGTCTCCACTTTTGTAAATTGGGGTGATCAGTCTTTGGTTCCATATATTGGGAAAGATGCCAGAGCCAAGGATGATGTTAAAGAGTTTAAGTATAGCAAATTGGAATTTGTGGTCTGTATATTTTATCATTTCATTGAGGATACCATCAACCCCACAGGCCATTTTGGGTTGGAGGGTTTGTATTTTGTCCTGTGGTTCATTCAATGTAATTGAAGAATCCAGTGGGTTCTCGTAGTCTTTAATAGCTGATTCTAAGATTTGTATTTGATCATGTATATGTTTTTGTTGCCTGTTCTTTGTTATAGAGCCAAAAAGATTGGAGAAGTGGTTGACCGATACATCTCCATTTTGGATAGATAACTCTTTGTGTTGTTGTTTGTTTAGTGTTTTCCAATATTCCCAGAATTGGTTAGAGTCTATGGATTCTTCAATTACATTGAGCTGATTTCTGACATGCTGTTCCTTCTTTTTCTGTAGTGTATTTCTGTATTGTTTTAGTGATTCACCATAGTGAAGGCGTAGACTCAGGTTTTCTGGGTGTCTATGTTTTTGGTTGGATAAGTTTCTCAATTTCTTTCTTAGTTTTTTGCATTCTTCATCAAACAATTTGTCATTGTTGTTAATTTGACCTCTCAGCTTCCCTTTCAGATTTGAAAGGGAAGCTGAGAGGTCAAATATACTGTTTAGGTTTTCTACTGCCAAGTTTACACCTTCACTATTGCACGGAAACATTTTGTCCACAAAGTTGTCTTAAAGGGATTGAATTTGTTGTTGCCTTTTTCTTTTTTTGGCGGTTTCCATCACTTGTTTCCTTCCATCTATATAATTTATTAATATTATTAATTTCCTTTGGATTTGATGCCTCATGATTGAGTATTGGTCTTTTCAAGTAGACTGTGATTTTGCTGTGATCTGATAGGGGTGTCAGTGGACTGACTGTGAACGCTCTGAGAGACTCTGGGTTCTGGTTAGTGATGAAGTAGTCTACAGTATTACTGCCAAGAGATGAGCTATAGGTGTACCTACTGTAGGAGTCTCCTCGAGGCCTACTATTGACTATGTACATACCCAGCATGCGACAGAGCCGCAGGAGTTGTGACCCGTTTTTGTTGGTTATGTTGTCGTAGATGTGCCTGGGGGAGGGAATGCTGTCACCTCCAGGTAGGTGTTTGTCCCCCTGTGTGCTGAGGGTGTCAGGTTCTTGTCCAGTTCTGCCATTTAGGTCTCCACAGACTAGTCCATGTCCCTGGGCCTGGAAATGATTGATTTCCCACTCCAGGATAGAGAATCTGTCTTTATTAAAGTATGGGGATTCTAGTGGGGGGACATTGGTAGCACACAAGAGGACATTTTTCTCTGTTGGGATAATTTCCTTTTGAATTTCTAGCCAAATGTAAAATGTTGCTGTTTTGATTAATTCAATAGAGTGAGTTAGGTCTGCTCAATACCAAATTAGCATATGCCCTGAGTAGTTTGGTGGATGGGAATAACGTCTCTCTCTCTTTACTTTATTTCTCTCCATCTCTTTCTCTCTCTCCCTCTCTCTCTATCTCTTCCTCCCTCTCTCTCCCTCTCTCTCTATCTCTTCCTCCCTCTCTCTTTCTCTCTCTCTCGCTCTCTCTCGCTCTCTCTCTCTCTCTCTCTCTCTCTCTCTTCCTGTCTCTCTCACTCTCTCTCTCTCTCTCTTTCTCTTCCTGTCTCTCTCTCTCACTCTCAATCTCTCTCTTTTTTAACTTCAATTTCAACATTACACTCTCAGAAGTTCCAAAAGAATAAAGACATTTCAAATGTTATATTATGTCTATATACAGTGTTGTAACGATGTGCAAATAGTTAAAGTACAAAAGGGAAAATAAATCAACGTAAATATGTGTTGTATTTACAATGGTGTTTGTTCTTTCTCTTCCTGTCTCTGTCTCTCTCTCCCTCTGTCTGTTTCCCTCTCTCCCTCCCTCTCCCTCTATCTCTCTCTCTTTCTCTTCCTTTCTCTCTCTCAATTTAACTATTGGCATGTGAAACTTGTTTACATTGCCAAAGCTCTCTCTCTCTCTTTATTGATTTCTCTGTGTGTCGGGGATTTCTGTTTTGCGCTGTCAGCCCTTACTGACACACACACACACACACACACACACACACACACACACACACACACACACACACACACACACACACACACACACACATACGCACTGTACACAATGTCAGTGTGAACATTTTTTATGTACACATGTGGGTGTGTTTATATTTTTGTTTGAAGTGTGAAAATGTGTGTGTGCATCCAACACCACAATTTCCTAATGTTTATGTGCCCACATTCGGCAGTGTAGCCATCAATGGTGTTAGTTTTGTCCTGAATCTTTCCACTATCTTAATTTCGGACTAGGTTTAATTAAAGCTTCATCGCTGAGTTCCATGCTTCCTCCTCTTGCATCTCATTGTGTTGTGTTTATCAGTGTAATTACTGAATGCTGTGTATTGACATCAGCCTGAGAGATCACTGCTTAAATATACCCCCTTTTCTGAAGTATTGCCTGGGGACAGGGGGGATAGAGAGGGAAGGGGTGGGGGGGGTGAAAGAATGAGACAGAAATACAGAGAGAGACCAAAAGAGACCCTCCCCCCATCTCTCTCTCTCTCAGTCCCTCAGAGGTTGATGATGATTGAAGGGTAACTAATTAGCATGTGCTTTAATATGCGCGACCACCAAACCGAGCTGTCCAATTAGTCATCAACACTGACAGGCCTTGTCCAATCAGATTAGTCGCTGCCGGTTGCCCGGGCCGCCAAGCCTCCTGTGTGGACCTGTCACTCCCAGGGCATTTTGGGTAGGACCAGAAAAGCTACAAGTTTTCTGTTAGGTCAGATAGAATTGAGAAAATGCTAGCTAGCCATAGCTACATTATCTTAAATGAGATATGTAACTGACTCTCCTTAGAGTAGAGAGAGACTCAACCCAGAGTCTCTCAGAGCATTCACAGTCAGCCAACTGACACCCGAAGAGTTATCTATCCAAAACAGAGATGTATGGGTAAAAGACTTCTCCAATCATGTTGGCCCTATAACAAAGAACACACAGCAAAAACATATACATGATCAAATACAAATCTTAGAATCAACTAGACTTTCAGAACCCACTGGATTCTCCAATTGCATTGACTGAACTACAAGACAAAATACAAACCCTCCAACCCAAAACGGCCTGTGGTGTTGATGGTATCCTCAATGAAATGATAAAATATACAGACCACAAATTCCAATTGGCTATACTTAAACTCTTTAACATCATTCTTGGCTTCGGCATCTTCCCCAATAATTGGAACCAAGGACTGATCACCCCACTCCACAAAAGTGGAGACAAATCTGACCCCAATAACTACCGTGGGATATGCGTGAACAGCAACCTTGTGAAAATCCTCTTCATTATCATTAACAGCAGACTCATACATTCCCTCAGTGAACAAAATGTACTGAGCAAATGTCAAATTGGCTTTTTACCAAATTATCGTACGACAGACCACGTATTCACAACCTAATTGACAAACAAATAAACCAAAACAAAGGCAAAGTATTCTCATGCTTTGTTGATTTAAAAAAAAACTTTTCACTCAATTTGGCATGAGGGTCTGCTATATAAATTGATGGAAAGCGGTGTTGGGGGGAAAACATACAACGTTATATAATCCATGTACACAAACAACAAGTGTGCGGTTAAAATTGGCAAAAAACACACATTTATTTCGACAGGGCTGTGGGGTGAGACGGATACATCTTAAGCCACATCCTCTTCAACATATACAGTGGGGCAAAAAAGTATTTAGTCAGCCACCAATTGTGCAAGTTCTCCAACTTAAAAAGATGAGAGAGGCCTGTAATTTTCATCATAGGTACACTTCAACTATGACAGACGAAATGAGAAAAAAAGAAATCCAGAAAATCACATTGTAGGATTTTTAATTTATTTATTTGCAAATTATGGTGGAAAATAAGTATTTGGTCAATAACAAAAGTTTATCTCAATACTTTGTTATATACCCTTTGTTGGCAATGACAGAGGTCAAACGTTTTCTGTAAGTCTTCACAAGGTTTTCACACACTGTTACTGGTATTTTGGCCCATTCCTCCATGCAGATCTCCTCTAGAGCAGTGATGTTTTGGGGCTGTCGCTGGGCAACACAGACTTTCAACTCCCTCCAAAGATTTTCTATGGGGTTGAGATCTGGAGACTGGCTAGGCCACTCCAGGACCTTGAAATGCTTCCTCTGAAGCCACTCCTTCGTTGCCGGGCGGTGTGTTTGGGATCATTGTCATGCTGAAAGACCCAGCCACGTTTCATCTTCAATGCCCTTGCTGATGGAAGGAGGTTTTCACTCAAAATCTCACGATACATGGCCCCATTCATTCTTTCCTTTACACGGATCAGTCGTCCTGGTCCTTTGCAGAAAAACAGCCCCAAAGCATGATGTTTCCACCCCCATGCTTCACAGTAGGTATGGTGTTCTTTGGATGCAACTCAGCATTCTTTGTCCTCCAAACACGACGAGTTGAGTTTTTACCAAAAAGTTCTATTTTGGTTTCATCTGACCATATGACATTCTCCCAATCCTCATCTGGATCATCCAAATGCTCTCTAGCAAACTTCAGACGGGCCTGAACATGTACTGGCTTAAGCAGGGGGACACGTCTGGCACTGCAGGATTTGAGTCCCTGGCGGCGAGTGTGTTACTGACGGTAGGCTTTGTTACTTTGGTCCCAGCTCTCTGCAGGTCATTCACTAGGTCCCCGTGTGGTTCTGGGATTTTTGCTCACCGTTCTTGTGCTCATTTTGACCCCACGGGTGAGATCTTGCGTGGAGCCCCAGATCGAGGAAGATTATCAGTGGTCTTGTATGTCTTCCATTTCCTAATAATTGCTCCCACAGTTGATTTCTTCAAACCAAGCTGCTTACCTATTGCAGATTCAGTTTTTCCAACCTGGTGCAGGTCTACAATTTTGTTTCTGGTGTCCTTTGACAGCTCTTTGGTCTTGGCCATAGTGGAGTTTGGAGTGTGACTGTTTGAGGTTGTGGACAGGTGTCTTTTATACTGATAACAAGTTCAAACAGGTGCCATTAATACAGGTAACGAGTGGAGGACAGAGGAGCCTCTTAAAGAAGAAGTTACAGGTCTGTGAGAGCCAGAAATCTTGCTTGTTTGTATGTGACCAAATACTTATTTTCCACCATAATTTGCAAATAAATTCATAAAAAATCCTACAATGTGATTTTCTGGTTTTTGTTTCCTCATTTTGTCTGTCATAGTTGAAGTGTACCTATGATGAAAATTACAGGCCTCTCTCATCTTTTTAAGTGAGAGAACTTGCACAATTGGTGGCTGACTAAATACTTTTTTGCCCCACTGTATATCAATGAATTGGTGAGGCATCTAGAACAGCCTGCAGCACCTGGCCTCTACTGGAATCTGAAGTCAAATGTCTACTGTTTGCTGATGATCTGGTGCTTCTGTCCCCAACCAAGGAGGGCCTACAGCAGCACCTAGATATTCTGCACAGATTCTGTCAGACCTGGGCCCTGACAGTAAATCTCAGTAAGACAAAATTAATGGTGTTCCATAAAAGGTCCAGTTGCCAGGACCACAAATACAAATTCCATCTAGACACCGTTGCCCTAGAGCACACACAAAACTATACATACCTCGGTCTAAACATCAGCACCACAGGTAACTTCCACAAAGCTGTGAACGATCTGAGAGACAAGGCAAGAAGGGCCTTCTATGCCATCAAAAGGAACATAAAATTCAACATACCAATTAGGATTAGCATATGCCCTGAGTAGTCTGCATGCAGAATTCTGCAAATATATCCTCAGTGTACAACGTAAAAACTCAAATTAATGCATGCAGAGAAGAATTAGGCCAATACCCGCTAATTATCAAAATCCAGAAAAGAGCAGTTCAATTCTACAACCACCTAAAAGGAAGCGATTCCAAAACCTTCCATAACGAAGCCATCACCTACAGAGAGATGAACCTGGAGAAGAGTCCCCTCAGCAAGTTGGTCCTGGGGCTCTGTTCACAAACAGACCACACAGACCGCAAGGACAGCACCACAATTAAACCCAACCAAACCATGTTGAAACATAACGATAATTACTTGACACATTGGAAAGAATTTACAAAAAAACAGAGCAAACTAGAATGCCATTTTGGCCCTAAACAGAGAGTACACAGTGGCAGAATACATGACCACTGTGACTGATCCAAACTTAAGGAAAGCTTTGACTGTGTACAGACTCAGTGAGCATAGCCTTGCTATTGAGAAAGGCTGCTGTAGGCAGACCTGGTTCTCAAGAGAAGACAGGCTATGTGCACACTGCCCATAAAATGAGGTGGAAACTGAGCTGCACTTCCTAACCTCCTGCCAAATGTATGACCATATTAGAGACACATGTTTCCCTCACATTACACTGATCCACAATGAATTAGAAAACAAACCACATTTTGAATAACTCACATATCTACTGGGTTAACTACCACAGTGTGCCATCACAGAAGCAATATTTGTGACTTGTTGCCACCAGAAAAGGGCAACCAGTGAAGAACAAACACCATGTGTTCATGCGTCAAATGCCTAGTTGCACAACAGTGGTCTGTTCCCCTGTCCCAGATCTGTCATTCACCCTGTGCAGTCTTCCGGTTCCCCTGTCCCAGATCTGTCATTCACCCTGTGCAGTCTTTCTGTTCCCTTGTCCTAGATCTGTCGTTCACCCTGTGCAGTCTTTCTGTACCCCTGTCCCAGATCTGTCATTCACCCTGTGCAGTCTTTCTGTTCATGGTGTCAGATCTGTCATTCACCCTGTGCAGTCTTTCTGTTCAGGGTGTCAGATCTCTCATTCACCCTGTGCAGTCTTTCTGTTCAGGGTGTCAGATCTGTCATTCACCCTGTGCAGTCTTTCTGTTCAGAGTGTCAGATCTGTCATTCACCCTGTGCAGTCTTTCTGTTCAGGGTGTCAGATCTGTCATTCACCCTGTGCAGTCTTTCTGTTCAGGGTGTCAGATCTCTCATTCACCCTGTGCAGTCTTTCTGTTCAGGGTGTCAGATCTGTCATTCACCCTGTGCAGTCTTTCTGTTCAGGTTGTCGTGGTAAAAAGTGAATCCTAAATATATAATGGCTTCCTGTTTCATGGTGTTTAGCTGTTGCCAGTCTGGCCTGTGTCCCTGTATTGCCAGTGTCTTTTAGGCCCTTATCAACAGTAGTGCACTATATAGGGAATAGGGTGTCATTTGGGATGCTACCTGTGTCTGTTATTAGCTAAAGTGTGTTGAGATGATTGGTGTATCATTTGACGGCTTTTGTCTGGTTTTAATTAATGGAGGCTGACCATGCTTATCTTATCACTTCATCACTGCACTTTCTATTGAACACAGTGATACACAGACAGACACACACACACAGACACACACACACACACACACACTTATCTTATCAGCAGATCACTCCACTTTATATTAACTGTCACACACGGATGCAAGCACGTGTACACGCTCACAAACACACTCACACACACACTTGATCTAATCTCCTGTGTGGGGCTCTCTGTTTAAAACCCTTAAACGCTCGGGGATCCCCTGCTCCATCTCTACCTCCCTCATCCCTCTGTCTCTGCTCTCCATCCCTCCGTCTCTGTCCTCCCCTGATCCCTCTATCTTTCTCTTCCAACAGTTATCATTACAGCAGATACAATCCTTTCACATACAGGGCTGTATATATCTACCAGAGGAAGGAGGAACCATGAATTCCATTTATAGGCAAAGGTCAAATCTGCAGGGTTCACGTTACATAGTGTATTCTCTGGAGTAGTCAGTACTGTATTATTGGAGTAGTTAGTACTGTATTCTGTGGAGTAGTTAGTACTGTATTCTGTGGAGTAGTCAGTACTGTATTCTCTTGATTAGTCAGTACTGTATTCTCTGGAGTAGTCAGTACTGTATTCCTGGGGTAGTCAGTACTGTATTATTGGAGTAGTTAGTACTGTATTCTCTTGATTAGTCAGTACTGTATTCTCTGGAGTAGTCAGTACTGTATTCCTGGGGTAGTCAGTACTGTATTCCTTTGGTAGTCAGTACTGTATTCTGTGGAGTAGTCAGTACTGTATGTTCTGGAGTAGTCAGTACTGTATTATTGGAGTAGTTAGTACCGTATTCTGTGCAGTAGTTAGTACTGTATTCTCTTTATTAGTCAGGACTGTATTCTCTGGAGTAGTCAGTACTGTATTCCTGGGGTAGTCAGTACTGTATTATTGGAGTAGTTAGTACTGTATTCTCTTGATTAGTCAGTACTGTATTCCTGGGGTAGTCAGTACTTTATTCCTTTGGTAGTCAGTACTGTATTCTGTGGAGTAGTCAGTACTGTATTCCTGGGGTAGTCAGTACTTTATTCCTTTGGTAGTCAGTACTGTATTCTGTGGAGTAGTCAGTACTGTATTTTCTGGAGTAGTCAGTACTGTATTCCTGGGGTAGTCAGTACTGCATTCCTGGAGTAGTCAGTACTGTATTCCTGGAGTAGTCAGTAGTGTATTCCTGGAGTAGTCAGTACTGTATTCCTGGAGTAGTCAGTACTGTATTCTCTGGAGTAGTCAGTAGTGTATTCCTGGAGTAGTCAGTAGTGTATTCCTGGAGTAGTCAGTAGTGTATTCTCTGGAGTAGTCAGTACTGTATTCATGGAGTAGTCAGTAGTGTATTCCTGGAGTAGTCAGTAGTGTATTCTCTGGAGTAGTCAGTACTGTATTCCTGGAGTAGTCAGTACTGTATTCCTGGAGTAGTCAGTACTGTATTCCTGGAGTAGTCTGTAGTGTATTCCTGGAGTAGTCAGTACTGTATTCCTGGAGTAGTCAGTACTGTATTCCTGGAGTAGTCAGTATTGTATTCTCTGGAGTAGTCAGTAGTGTATTCCTGGAGTAGTCAGTAGTGTATTCCTGGAGTAGTCAGTAGTGTATTCTCTGGAGTAGTCAGTACTGTATTCCTGGAGTAGTCAGTAGTGTATTCCTGGAGTAGTCAGTAGTGTATTCTCTGGAGTAGTCAGTACTGTATTCCTGGAGTAGTCAGTACTGTATTCCTGGAGTAGTCAGTACTGTATTCCTGGAGTAGTCAGTAGTGTATTCCTGGAGTAGTCAGTAGTGTATTCCTGGAATAGTCAGTAGTGTATTCTCTGGAGTAGTCAGTACTGTATTCCTGGGGTAGTCAGTACTGTATTCCTGGGGTAGTCAGTACTGTATTATTGGAGTAGTTAGTACTGTATTCTCTTGATTAGTCAGTACTGTATTCCTGGAGTAGTCAGTAGTGTATTCCTGGAGTAGTCAGTACTGTATTCCTGGAGTAGTCAGTAGTGTATTCTCTGGAGTAGTCAGTACTGTATTCCTGGAGTAGTCAGTACTGTATTCCTGGAGTAGTCAGTAGTGTATTCCTAGAGTAGTCAGTAGTGTATTCCTGGAGTAGTCAGTAGTGTATTCTCTGGAGTAGTCAGTAGTGTATTCCTGGAGTAGTCAGTAGTGTATTCCTGGAGTAGTCAGTAGTGTATTCTCTGGAGTAGTCAGTAGTGTATTCCTGGAGTAGTCAGTACTGTGTTCCTGGAGTAGTCAGTAGTGTATTCCTGGAGTAGTCAGTAGTATATTCCTGGAGTAGTCAGTACTGTATTCCTGGAGTAGTCAGTACATGTCTCTCCATTCCACAACAACCATGTGAGAAGTCTAACACAATAACCTAACGGGCCTCACACGGCTATACGTAACTCACGGTCTTATGGTCTTCAACCTCGGAAATACAAGTTGACTGTGTTATGTTGTACACATCTAAACTGCTTTCTTTTTTTCTCATTTTTTTCCTGCATCTCATTCTCTCTCTCTCTCTCTCTCTCTGTCTCTCTCTCTCTCTCTCTCTCTCGCTCTCTCGCTCCTCTCCCTTTCTCTCTATCCCTGTAGGGAGTTTGGATGGAGGGATCCAGAGTTGCCTGAGGTGATTCAGATGCTGCAGCACCAATTCCCTTCAGTCCAGTCCAATGCTGCAGCCTACCTCCAACACCTCTGCTTCGGAGACAACAAGATCAAATCAGAGGTAGCCTACTGCTGTTCATATTACCAAAGCGCAGATCATCTCTCTCCCTCTAAAGCTATTTGGAACAACCTGGTGTCAGAATTAACAAACACTTTATTAGTAAGCCTCCGACAGCAGCAATCTGTTACAGTCTCACAATCTGTTACATGTTGTATTGTGTTACATTGTGTTACATTGTGTTACATTGTGTTGTATTGTGTTACATTGTGTTACCTTGTGTTGTATTGTGTTACATTGTGTTACTTTGTGTTACTTTGCGTTACATTGTGTTACTTTGTGTTACATTGTGTTTTATTGTGTTACATTGTAATGTGTTATATTGTGTTACATTGTGTTACATTGTGTTGTATTGTGTTACATTGTGTTATATTGTGCTACATTGTGTTATATTGTGTTACATTGTGTTATATTTTGTTACATTGTGTTACTTTGTGTTGTATTGTGTTGTATTGTGTTACATTGTGTTATATTTTGTTACATTGTGTTACTTTGTGTTGTATTGTGTTACATTGTGTTACATTGTGTTACTTTGTGTTGTATTGTGTTACATTGTGTTACATTGTGTTGTATTGTGTTACATTGTGCTACAGTGTTATATTGTGTTACATTGTGTTATATTTTGTTACATTGTGTTACTTTGTGTTGTATTGTGTTGTATTGTGTTACATTGTGTTATATTTTGTTACATTGTGTTACTTTGTGTTGTATTGTGTTGTATTGTGTTACATTGTGTTATATTTTGTTACATTGTGTTACTTTGTGTTGTATTGTGTTACATTGTGTTACATTGTGTTACATTGTGTTACATTGTGTTATATTGTGTCTTCCCTGAATAACAATCAATTTAACAACAACAAAGAGCATTGATGTGCCTCTGCGCTGCTCAATGAAATTAATATCTGCTTCCCTACTGTCGGTCAATGGCCGCTTCTCCCTCTTATTGAAAAGTGACTCTTCTCATTTAAAAATGCACACATACACACACACAAACACACACCACACACACCAAACACACACCACACATTAACACACACACACACCAAACACACACCACACATTAACACATACACACACACCAAACACACAACGCACACCACACATAAACATACAAACACACACATCAAACACACACCACACAGAAACACACATACACACACAAACACCACACATAAACACACACACACAAACACACCAAACACACATCACACATAAACACACACACACACACACCACACATACACACACAAACACACACATAAACACAAACACACACATAAACACACAAACACACATGTGCACAAACGTAACCTTTGTGTGTGTTGTAGCAGTTGTAATTATCGTTGAATAGAGAAGAGAGACAATACGAAGAAACGTTGGTATTGACAGAAGGGACAACACTGTGATCGTCTCCACAAAGTATAGACGGAAAGAGAGGAAGGAAAATGGAGAGAGGAAGAGTGAGTGAGAAAGAAAGAAATGGGGGAGAGGGAGAAAGAGAAGGGAGAGAGGGAAAGAGGAGGGCTCGGGATAGATAGAGAGAGGGAGGGAGGGAGGGAGGGAGGGAGGGAGGGAGGGAGACTGGTATTTATTCCAGGATATGGGATCTAATGACAGAAAGAGTCTGTGGTTTTCTGAAGTGTGTAGAATAATGATTAGAGCAGTATTGTATGTGTGTGTGTGCATGCATATGTGTGTGTGTGTGTGTGTGTGTGTGTGTGGTGTGTGTGTAGGGCATCCAGAGGTCTAATGTCTGGCCTTTACTGTGATTGTGGCTGACCATAGAGACGGCTTGGCAAATTCAGCTTGACATTATTTATAGCACGTCTACACACACACACACACACACACACACACCACCCTCACTCGTCTCTGTCTGGCTAAAGTTCAGTCCCATCAGCTGTTTTCCTGGCTATCTGACCTGTCGATATCCATTTGTTCAGATGTGGCCTATAGCCATGCTGCTCTCTCTCTCTCTCTCTCTCTCTCTCTCTCTCTCTCTCTCTCTCTCTCTCTCTCTCTCTCTCTCTCTCTCTCTCTCTCTCACTCTCTCTTTCTCTTGCTCTCTGTCTCTCTCTCTTTCTATCTCCCTCTCTTCACTCACTCTCCTCTTTGTCTTATCCATCTTCCGTCCCTCTTCTCCTCTTCATCTCTCCCCCTATCTCCCTCCCTCCTATCTTCCTCCCCCTTCCCATCCTTCTCTTCCTCCCTCAGTTTTATTTGTCTGTTTCTCTCCATATCTCTCGTTTCATTGGATCAGCCTTGTGTTTCAGAACAGCATTTTCCTTTTGTTTATTACAGAAACACGACAAGAATAACAACAACAAAACAACAACATCTGGGCCCACACACACACACACACACACTCATACACACACACACACACACACACACACACACACACACACACACACACACACACACACACACACACACACACACACACACACACACACTCCCTGATGGAATACACACACTGTTCTCATCCCCACTCATCAACACTCCCCTCTTGTGGTGTCTGCTCTCCAAGCATCTGTTGCCTCTTCATGTGTAAGTATGTGTGTATGTCTGCGTGTTTGTGTGATGTACAGAGATGTAATCAAGTCTCACACACGGCTGTGAACAGGGACCAAACACACTCGCCACTCAACAAGGCTTTCAGTTCTTGAATGCAGCTTCAACAAATACATATCTATTTATATAAACAAAACGATATTGATTATTCCTGGCAGTCTGTCTGTGTATGCAAGCACAGACACACACACATGCACCCAAGTGATGTTACAAAGTTGGATTGAAATATATTTGTCTTTTTTTGTAAATAATCTACACAAAGTACTCTGTAATGGCAAAGTGGATGGGAAATTCTAAGATAATATGAGTGTTTTATGAAAAATAAAACACTAATGTCTTGATTAGATAAGTATACAACCCCCACATGTTAGAATTAACTTTTTGCAGTGATTATACCTGGAGTGAAGCCTATAAGAGCTTTTCATAGCTGGATTGTACAATATTTTCCCATTATTCTTTTAAAAAATCTTTCAAGCTCTGTCAAATTGATTGTTGATCATTGCTTGACAGCAATTTTCAGGTCTTGATATGGATTTTCAAACTGATTAAAATCACAACTGTAACTCGGCCACTCAGGAACATTCACTGTCTTCTTGGTAAGCAACTCCAGTGTAGATTTTGCCTTGTGATTTAGGTTATTGTCAAATCAAATTGTATTGGTCACATACACATGGTTAGCAGATGTTAATGAGAGTGTTGTGAAATGCTTGTGCTTCTAGTTCCAACAGTGCAGTAATATCTAACAAGTAATCGAACATTTCCCTACAACTACCTAATACACACAAATCTAACAATTCCCCAACAACTACCTTATACACACAAACCTAAAGGGGTGAATGAGATCATGTACATATAAGTATATGGATGAGCAATGTCCGAGCGGCATAGGCAAGGTGCAGTAGATGGTATAAAATACATACATGTGATATGAGTAATGTAAGATATGTAAACATTATTAAAGTGGCATTATTTATAGTGGCATTGTTTAAAGTGACTAGTGATCCATTTATTCAAGTGTCCAGTGATTGGGTCTCAATGTAGGCAGCAGCCTCTCTGAGTTAGTGATTGCTGTTTAGCAGTCTGATCGCCTTGAGATAGAAGCTGTTTCTCAATCTCTCGGTCCCAGCTTTGATGCACCTGTACTGACCTCGCCTTCTGGATGACAGCGGGGTGAACAGGCAGTGGCTCGGGTGGTTGTTGTCCTTGATGATCTTTTTGTCCTTCCTGTAACATCGAGTGCTGTAGGTGTCATGGAGGGCAGGTAGTTTGCCCCTGGTGATGCGTTGTGCAGACCGCACCACCCTCTGGAGAGCCTTGCGGTTGAGGGCAGTGCAGTTGCCGTAGCAGGCTGTGATACAGCCAGACAGGATGCTCTCAATTGTGCATCTGTAAAAGTTTGTCAGGGCTTTGGGTGACAAGCCACAATTCCTCAGCCTCCTGAGGTTGAAGAGGCACTGTTGCGCCTTCTTCACCACACTGTCTGTGTGGGTGGACCATTTCAGTGTGTCTGTGATGTGTATGCCGAGGAACATAAAACTTTCCACCTTCTCCACTGCTGACCCTTCGATGTGGATAGGGGGGTGCTCCCTCTGCTGTTTCCTGAAGTCCACAATCATCTCCTTTGTTTTTTTGACGTTGAGTGAGAGGTTGTCTTTTCCTGACCCCACACTGATTGCCCTCACCTCCTCCCTGTAGGCTGTCTCGTTGTTGTTGGTGATCAAGCCCACTACTGTTGTGTCGTCTGCAAACATGATGATTGTGTTGGAGGCGTACATGGCCACGCAGTCTTGGGTGAACAGGGAGTATAGGAGAGGGCTGAGCACACACCCTTGTGGGGCCCCAGTGTTGAGGGTCAGTGAGGTGGAGATGTTGTTTCCTACCTTCACCACCTGGGGGGCGGCCCGTCAGAAAGTCCAGGACCCAGTTGCACAGGTAGGGGTTGAGACCCAGGGCCTCCAGCTTGATAATGAGCTTGGAGGGTACTATGGTGTTGAATGCTGAGCTGTAGTCAATGAACAGCATTCTTACATAGGTATTATTTTTGTCCAGATGGGATAGGTCAGTGTGCAGTGCGATGGCGGTTTTTGTTAGCAAGCCGCGACGGTGGCACTGTATTATCCTCAAAGCTGGCAAAGAAGGTGTTTAGTTTGTCTGGAAGCGTGACGTCGGTATCTGTGACGTAGTCTGTGATTTCCTGTAGAACCTGCCACATACTTCTTGTGTTTGAGCCTTTGAAATGCGACTCCACCTTGTCCCTGTACTGGCATTTTGCTTGTTTCATTGCCTTGCGGAGGGAATAACTACACTGTTTATATTCAGGCATATCATCAGACCTCTTTCCACGGTTAAATGCGGTGGATCGCGCTTTCAGTTTTTCGCGAATGCCGCCATCCTTCCACGGTTTCTGGTTAGGGTAGGTTTTAACAGTCACAGTGGGTACGACCTCGCCAATGAACTTATTTATGAATGCACTCACCGAGTCAGCGTATAGATCAGTGTCGTTCTCTGAGGCTGACTGGAACATATTCTAGTCCGCACGATCAAAACAATCTTGGTGTGTGGCTTCCGATTGGTCAGACCAGCGTTGAATGGTTCTCGTCACTGGTACATCCTGTTTGAGTTTATGTCTATAACCTGGGACGAGCAAGATGGCGTCGTGATCGGATTTGCTGAAGGGAGAGCGAGGGAGGGCTTTGTATGCATCGTGGAAGTTAGAGTAGCAGTGGTCTAGAG
Organism: Brachymystax lenok tsinlingensis; assembly: GCA_030435695.1. NCBI lineage: Eukaryota > Metazoa > Chordata > Actinopteri > Salmoniformes > Salmonidae > Brachymystax > Brachymystax lenok. Next base: position 10,367,357 of record CM059814.1, read on the forward strand.
TTTTAGCCCTACGTGTCGTACAATCAATATGCTGATAAAATGTAGGTAACATTGATCTCAAATTTGCTTTGTTAAAAACCCCAGCTACAGTAAATGCAGCCTCCGGGTATATAGTTTCCAGTTTACATAGAGCCAGTGAAGTTCCTTGATGGCCGTCTTGGTGTTCGTTTGGATGTACACAGATAGATTGGCCGGCATTTGATTATAAGGAATTCAAGGTCGGGTGAGCAGAAGGACTTGAGTTCCTGTGTGTTGTTATGATCGCACAATGCGTTGTTAATCATAAAGCATACATCCCCGCCCTTCCTCTTCCCAGAGAGGTGTTTATCTCTGTTGGTGCGAAGCACGGAGAAGCCCGGTGGCTGGACCGATTCCGACAACATATCCCGAAAGAGCCATTTTTATGTGAAACAGAGAATGTTACAATCTCTGTTGTCTCCCTGGAAGGCAACCCCTGCTCGAATTTCGTCTACCTTGTTGTCAAGAGACTGGACATTGGCGAGTAGTTTACTCGGGAGCGGTGAGCGATGTGCCCGTTTATGAAGCCTGACCAGAAGACCGCTCCTTCTGCCCCTTCTGCATCACCATTGTTCACGGTCAGCTGCGGGTATTAGATCCATTGTCCTGGTTGGTGGTCCAAAGACCGGATCTGCTTCGGTAAAGTCGACGTAGCTCTCATATCCAATAGTTCTTCCTGGCACTGGCGGTTCTGTGTGGGGGGGGGCAGTGCCCCTGTGACAACAATTTTGGACCCACTTGTGGCCCCCCTAAATGTGGAGTATGAAATATTTTTTGCATAACTAATTTCTGCTATCGTTCTTTTTTTTTTACATCCGTTATTAGACTGGCAATGCGGAACACTAATTAAACCCACACATTTACTAGAGGGACATGGCCTTTTGCCTGCTAATGCCTGCAATGCAGTGAAGAAAACTGATATGACAACAATAACGTCTAATGTAACTGGCCCCTCTAAAAGTACAACTGGCCCCAGCTTGGCCCCCCCCCAGTTGAAATGGTCTAGAACTGCCACTGCTTCCCGGCTGTATGTAATAAGACTTAAAATTTCCTGCGGTAACAATGTAAGAAATAATACATTAAAAAAATAAAATAATGCTGCATTGTTTCCTAAGAACGCGAAGCGAGGCGTACATCTCTGTCTGCGCCATGCTGTGTTCATTCCCATTATTGTCACTGCTGAAAGGTGAATTAATCTCCCACTGTCTGTTGGAAAGCAGACTGAACCAGGTTTTCCTTTAGATTTAGCCTATGCTTAGCTCTATTACGTTTCTTTTTATCCTAAATAACTCCTGAGTGCTTGCCGATGACAAGCATACCCATAACATGATGCAGCCACCACCATGCTTGAAAATGTGAAGAGTGGTACTCAGTGACGTATTGTTGGATTTGCCCCAGACACAAAGCTTTGAATTCAGGACAAAACATTCATTTCTTTACCAAATGTTCTGCACTATTACTTTAGTGCCTTATTGCAAACAGCATGAATGTTTTCTGTACAGGCTTCCTTCTTTTCACTCTGTCATTTAAATTAGTATTGAGGAGTAACTACAATATTGTTGATTCATCCTCAATTTTCTCCTATCACAGCCATTAAACTCTGTAACTGTTTTAAAATCACCATTGGCATAATGGTGGAATCGCTCTCTGGCGACAGAGTTAGGAAAGATGCCTGTATCTTTGTAGTGACTGGGTGTATTGATACACCATCCAAAGCGTATTGGATAACCATGCTCAAAGGGATATTCAGTGTCTGCTTTTTATTTCAGGTATCAACCAATAGGTACCCTTCTTAGCGAGGCATTGGAAAACCTACCTGGTCTTTGTGTTTGAATCTGTGCTTGAAATGTACTTCTCGACTGAGGGGCCTTACACATAATTGTTTGTGTAAAAAAATTATGTTTACCACTATTATTGCATACAGAGTGAGTCCATGCATCTTATTATGTGATTTGTTAAGCACATTTTTACTCCTGTACTTATTTAGGTTTACCATAACAAAGGGGTTGAATACTTATTGACTCAAGACATTTCAGCTTTTGGTTAAGTAATTTGTAAAAAGAAATCTAAAAACTAAATTCCACTTTGACATTATGGGATATTGTGTGTAGGTCAGTGACAGAAAATCACTGGTGGGGGAGCCAAAGTGGTTTTGAGTATCAGTGTGTGTGGTTTGTTCAGTATTCAGATCAGGGTTAATCCGGCTTCATTGAAAAGATTAGTGACATTTATTTGGAGCGATAAACTGCAATGTCATCAAACATCTTTTCTAACCTTTCCCTGTCCGCTCTCTCCTCTCCATGTTTCTTTCTCTCTTTCCCCCTCTCTCTCTCTCCCTCCCTCCTTCTCTTCCCTTTTGCAATCCCTCTACCTCCCCATATCTCTCTTACTCCCCTCTCAATCACACCCTTTCTACCCTTTTCCACTTTCTACCTTATCTCTCTCGTTCGCTCTCTCCCTCTCCCTCTCTCCCTCTGTGTGGTGATGCTATCTAAGGTTTGTGTGTAGAAGGTTGAGGTCAAACACAGTGCTAAGTCTTACAGGAGAAAGTCATTTGTGATCTGGGCCAGCAGCTCTTTATAGCAGGAAATAGGAATACTATTTATAAATGGATGTCTTGCAGGATCTGACACACCCCCTCGCGCACGCGCATACACACACACACATTTGCATCACACACATACACACAGCTCCAAATATTCACCAGTTGGTTGTTAATGACCTCCTGTGGGCCTCTGCAGAGCTCTATGATCATTAGAACTCCCTGATGATTGTCTGGAAACCTCCTTTCTCTCTGCTCATTGGCCACCTGAGGGTATTAGAATGTCCCTGGAGTGAAACAGTGGCTATGTCTGGAACACCAGCAGGTGAAGGTTATGATTAGCTAGGTTTCCAATTGGTGAAAGATTTTCATCTGAATATTTTAAAATCCCCATAAAAACAATATGTGCATTTTCCACCAGACATGTGTTTCCATCAAATTGACTTGTTGCAGATTAAAGGCTGTACGTGATGACATAGTGAACATAAAAATAACTTTTTCGGGTAAATTCTCTTGTACCGATAAATAAGACACATTTCCATCGCATTTTCAACTCTACTGATGGTTTTGTCACAAAAAACATTGCGTTATATAGTGAATGTGCCCACTCTGGTCTTGGTACGTGCTGGCAGATAGAGTGCGGGTATAGCCTATATAACGAGATGATTATGGACAAGTTAAATTATTTTTGTTTGTCAAAAGGCAGCCAAGCATCGATCATCATGTTACCAGAATAAAAACCTCGATATTTATTGGAAAGAAAAATCAAGCTCCTCACTATGCACTTTCACCACCCAGCAATAAACTGCATGGTTTTCCAAGTCGTATTTGGAGGACTACACAACATCTCATCGGGTGATTCCAAGTTCACTTCGATATGATAGTTGTTATATCAATATTTGCTCATGAAAGTGTTTCCACCGGCATTTCTTGCATCATTAATTTTACAGACACAAAAAGATCCCAACTTGTCAAGCATATTTTGTTTTGTCGACATTTGGAAAGTTTACCGACAAATTGCTGTTTCCATCAGGCCTGCCGTCACATTTTTTTATCCGGCATGTGCTTTACTCGTATAAAAATGTTGGTGGAAACCTGGTTATTGTAACACCTGGAGGGTGAGACTACTGGAAAAACAGCTGAAACTTCTGTTTTGTCTCATATCCCAGGAAATCACTGAGTGTACATTATTACAATGTACTGTACATTTAGAGGTGTCATTTACAGTAAGTAAAGATTACGTATTAAATCAGTCTGCTAGTTTTTACCACAACCGTTTTTTCCTCAAGGTCACCCAGCTTTGTGCCTCAACATTGTATTAGCCTAGAGGCTCAAGAGCTTTGGGCCAGTAACTGAAAGGTCGCTGATTCAAATTCCCGAGTCAAGCAGGTGAAATCTGGTGATGTGCCCTTGAGCAAGGCACTTAACCTTAATTGCTCCTGTAAGTCGCTCTGGATAAGAGCATCCACTAAAATGGTTACAAAAATTGGCCACTGAGCTAAAGCCAACGCGTTTGCTTGGTAGAGCCAACACGTCTTTAAAATCTCAGGCAACGTTACTCACCCTTTTCTCCGCAATTTCTTTCTCTCCATCTCTCTGTCAGATTCGTCGTCAAGGTGGGATCCAGCTGCTGGTAGACCTGTTGGACCACCGTATGAGTGAGGTCCACCGCAGTGCCTGTGGAGCCCTGAGGAACCTGGTCTACGGCAAGGCCAATGACGACAACAAGATCACCCTGAAGAACTGTGGGGGCATACCTGCCCTGGTCCGCCTGCTACGCAAGACTGGAGACGTGGAGATACGAGAACTAGTTACAGGTAAATCAATTTCAAAAAAAAATGTTTCACCTATATTTAATCAGGTAGGCGAGTTGAGAACATGTTCTCACTTACAACTGCGACCTGGCCAAGATAAAGCAAAGCAGTACGACTAAAACAACAACACGGAGTTACACATAAACAAATGTATAGTCAATAACACAATAGAAAAATCTATATACAGTGTGTGCAAATGTAGAAGAGTAGGGAGGTAAGGCAATAAATAGGCCATAGAGGCTAAATAATTACAATTTAGCATTAACACTGGAGTGATAGATGTGCAGATGATGGTGTGCAAGTAGAGATACTGGGGTGCAAAAGAGCAAGAGGGTAAGTAATAATATGGGGATGAGGTAGTTGGGTGTGCTATTTACAGATTGGCTCTGGTACAGTGTACAGTGATCGGTAAGCTGCTCTGACAGCTGATGCTTAAAGTTAGAGAGGGAGATATAAGACTCCAGCTTCAGTGATTTTTGCAATTTGTTCCAGTCATTGGCAGCAGAGAACTGGAAGGACAGGCGGCCAAAGGAAGTGTTGACTTTGGGGATGACCAGTGAAATATACAGTTGAAGTCGGAAGTTTACATACACCTTAGCCAAATACATTTAAACTCAGTTTTTCACAATTCCTGACATTTAATCCTAGTAACAATCCCCTGTCTTAGGTCAGTTAGGATCACCACTTTATTTTAAGAATGCGAAATGTCAGAATAATAGTAGAGAGAAATATTTATTTCATCACATTCCCAGTGGGTCAGAAGTTTACATACACTCAATTAGTATTTGGTAGCATTGCCTTTAAATTGTATAACTTGGGTCAAACGTTTCGGGTATCCTTCCACAAGCTTCCCACAGTAAGTTGTGTGAATTTTGTCCCATTCCTCCTGACAGAGCTGGTGTAACTGAGTCAGGTTTGTAGGCCTCCTTGCTCGCACACGCTTTTTCAGTTCTGCCCACAAATGTTCTATGGGATTGAGGTCAGGGCTTTGTGATGGCCGCTAATACCTTGACTTTTTTGTCCTTAAGCCATTTTGCCACAACTTTGGAAGTATGCTTGGGGTCATTGTCCATTTGGAAGACCCATTTGCGACCAAGCTTTAACTTCCTGACTGATGTCTTGAGATGTTGCTTCAATATATCCACATAATTTTCCATCCTCATAATGCCATCTATTTTGTGAAGTGCACCAGTCCCTCCTGCAGCAAAGCACCCCCACAACATGATGCTGCGACCCCCGTGCTTCACGGTTGGGATGGTGTTCTTTGGCTTGCAAGCCTCCCCCTTTTTCCTCCAAACATAACGATGGTCATTATGGCCAAACAGTTCTATTTTTGTTTCATTAGACCAGAGGACATTTCTCCAAAAAGTACAATCTTTGTCCCCACGTGCAGTTGCAAACCGTAGTCTGTCTTTTTTATGGTGGTTTTGGAGCAGTGGCTTCTTCCTTGCTGAGCGGCCATTCAGGTTATGTCGATATAGGACTCGTTTTACTGTGGATATCGATACTTTTGTACCTGTTTCCTCCAGCATCTTCACAAGGTCTTTTGCTGTTGTTCTGGGATTGATTAGCATTTTCCGCACCAAAGTACGTTCATCTCTAGGAGACAGAATGTGTCTCCTTCCTGAGCGGTATGACGGCTGCGTGGTCCCATGGTGTTTATACTTGCGTACTATTGTTTGTACAGATGAACGTGGGATCTTCAGGCATTTGGAAATTGCTCCCAAGGATGAACCAGACTTGTGGAGGTCTACAATTTTTGGGTGGAGGTCTTGGCTGATTTCTTTTGATTTTCCCATGATGTCAGGCAAAGAGGCACTGAGTTTGAAGGTTGGCCTTGAAATACATCCACAGGTACACCTCCAATTGACTCAAATTATGTCAATTTGCCTATCAGAAGCTTCTAAAGCCATGACATTATTAAAGGTACAGTCAACTTAGTGTAGGTAATATTCTGACCCACTGGAATTGTGATACAGTGAATTATAGGTGAAATAATCTGTCTGTAAACAATTGTTGGAAACATTCCTTGTGTCATGCACAAAGTAGATGTCCTAACCGACTTGACAAAACTATAGTTTGTTAACTTCTTAGGGAGCGGCTCCCGAGGTGACGGTTTTGGAGAGTCTGGCGTGCCCAAAGTAAAATGCCTCCCACTCAGGCCCAGAAAAAAAGATCATAATTAGTACTATTGGATAGGAAACACTCTGAAGTTTCTAAGAGTGTTAAAATATAGTCTGTGAGTATAACAGAACTGATATAACAGGCGAAACCCCGAGGAATTTCTGTCCTGGAAAAAGTGATTTTGACACATTGCCTCATTTTGAACCCCTCCCTATTGAAAACAGACATATATAGGAGTAAGATTGCAGTACCTATTGCTTCCACTGGATGTCAACAGTCTCTAGACAGTGTTTGATGATGTTTAGTTGCTCTGGATGGTAATAGAAGAAGAATTTCGAAGTGGTCATCGGATGTAAACAGAAGAGGAAGCGTGTTCATGGGCTCGCGCGCGCTGTGGTTTTTTCCTTTCCTCTCGTCCAGTTTATAATCCGGTTGAAATATTATAGTAAATATACATAAAAGTGTTCCTAAGGATACATTACCAATGATGTTTGATTGTTCTTGGACAAGTGTATAGGTATGGGTTGAACGCGTTCTCTTCACGGTTCAATGGGCGAGTGGACGCTGTATTTTATGAACATAATGCGCCAACCAAACTGAGATTTATGGATATAATAAATGACTTTTTCTAACAAAAGAGCCATTAGATGTCTTCGTTGGACACTTGGGAAGGCCTCGGCAGAAGTTCTTCAAAAGGTAAGGGATTTGTTTTCGCTGTGAAATGTGTTTTGTGTGAACCGCGATGGTTTATGAATTTATGCTACTGAAAAAATATTGGAGGTGCTACCCTCAAACAATCAAATGTTGTGCTTTCGCCATAAAGCCTTTTTGAAATCTGACAACGCTGTGATATTGCCAAGAAGCAGAGCTTTTGATGACTATGCAACACTTGTATATTGATGAATGTTTAATAATTCAACTTTTGGATTTTGAATTTGGCGCCTTGAATTTCACCTTGTAGTGTCGGGAGTGGGGTTAACAAGAAATTTGTGGAGTGGTTGAAAAACAAGTTTTAATGACTCCAACCTAAGTGTTTGTAAACTTCCGACTTCAACTGTACCTGCTGGAGCGCGTGCTACGGGTGGGTGTTGCTATGGTGACCAGTGAGCTGAGATAAGGCAGCGCCAGCCAACGAGAGCATACAGGTCACAGTGGTGGGTAGTATATGGGGCTTTGGTGACAAAACGGATGGCACTGTGATTGACTACATCCAGTTTGCTGAGTAGAGTGTTGGGGGCTATTTTGTAAATGACATCGCCAAAGTCAAGGATCGTTAGGACAGTCAGTTTTACGAGGGTACGTTTGGCAGCATGAGTGAAGGAGGCTTTGTTGCGAAATAGGAAGCCGCTTCTAGATTTAATTTTGGATTGGAGATGCTTAATGTGAGTCTGGAAGGAGAGTTTACAGTCTAACCAGACACCTAAGTATTTGTAGTTGTCCACATATTCTTATTCAGAACCGTCCAGAGAATTGATGCTAGTTGTGCGGGCGGGTGTGGGCAGCAATTGGTTGAAGAGCATGCATTTAGTTTTACTTGCATTTAAGAGCAGTTGGAAGCCACGGAAGGAGTGTTGTATGGCATTGTTGTATGGCATCGTCTGGAGGTTTGTTAACACAGTGTCAGAAGAAGGGCCAGATGTATACAGAACGGTGTGGTCTGCTTATAGGTGGATCAGAGAATCACCAGCAGCAAGAGCGACATTATTGATATATACAGAGAAAGGAGTTGCAACAATTTCGGCTGATAATTTTAGAAAGAGAGGTTCCAGATTGTCTAGCCAGGCTGATTTGTAGGGATTCAGATTTTGCAGCTCTTTCAGAACATCAGCTGTGCTGTCTTGTTTCCAAGCCTCAGTGCAGTGGGAAGCTGGGAGGTGGTGCTCTTATTCTCCATGGACTTTACAGTGTCCCAAAACTTCTTGGAATTAGTGCTACAGGGTGCAAATTTCTGTTTGAAAAAGCTAGCCTTAGCTTTCCTAACTGACTGAGTATATTGGTTCCTGATTTCCCTGAAAAGTTGCATATCGCCTGGACTATTCAATGCTAATGCTGAACGCCATAGGATGTTTTTGTGCTGGTCAAGGGCAGTCAAGTCTGGGGTGAACCAAGGGCTATATCTGTTCTTATTTCTACATTTTTTGAATGGGAAAAGCTTATTTAAGATGGTGAGGAAAGCATTTTTAAAGAGCAACCAGGCATCCTCTACTGACGGGATGAGGTCAATATCCTTCCAGGATACCCGGGCTAGGTTGATTAGAAAGGCCTGCTTGCTGAAGTGTTTTAGGGAGCGTTTGACAGTGATGAGGGGTGGTTGTTTGACCGCGGACCCGTTACACACGCAGTCAATGAGGCAGTGATCGCTGAGATCCTGGTTGAAGACAGCAGAGGTGTATTTAGAGGGCAATTTGGTCAGGATGATATCTAAGAGGGTGCCAATGTTTTTGGATTTAGGGTTGTACCTGGTAGGTTCCTTGATAATTTGTGTGAGATTGAGGGCATCTAGCTTAGATTGTAGGATGACCCGGGTGTTAAGCATGTCCCAGTTTAGGTCACCTAACAGTACGAACTCTGAAGATAGATGGGGGGCAATCAATTCACATATGGTGTCCATGGCACAGCTGGGGGCTGAAGGGGGTCTATAACAAGCAGCAACGGTTAGAGACTTGTTTCTGGAAAGTTGGATTTTTAAAAGTAGAAGCTCAAATTGTTTGGGCACAGACCTGAATAGTATGACAGAATCTCTACAGTTGATTGTAACTCCGCCCACTTTGGCAGTTCTATCTTGTTGGAAAATGTTATAGTTAGGGATGGAAATTTCTGGATTTTTGGTGGTCTTCCTAAGCCAGGATTCAGACACGGCTAGGACATAAGGGTTGGCGGAGTGTGCTAAAGCATTGAATAAAACAAGGCTTTTAGGAGGCTTCTAATGTTAACATGCATGAAACCAAAGCTTTTACGGTTACAGAGGTTATCAAATGAGAGTGGCTGGGGAATGGGAGTGGTGCTGGGGGCTGCAGGGCCTGGGTTAACCGCTACATCACCAGAGGAAAAGAGGAGGAGTAGGATAAGGGTACACACGCACAGATGCTCGCACTCACGCACACAAAACACACTGACACTTCTACGTTCCAGAAGACCGTGATGACTTTTCAATAGTTTCATTATTCCTAAATCCAGGCGTATTCAGCAGCCAGATAACATAGCTATTCAATAGAAAACCATTTGAAATGATAACAGGATCAGTGAGTTCAAGTCACTCCTTTTCTTAATTATCAGACCCTCATTGTCCATATTTTCAGACAGTCTCAACTAACTTTTAGAGTGCTGAAATATTCAAACAAAACAGAGAGCTTCTCTCTGTGATGCCGGGAACAAACCACCTCACTATTCATCAAATATGAAAAACAACTCCCACGTTTCTTCAGATTATTTTGTCAGTGTTTCGCTACTGTCAGGCTTTTTCAAAGATTTTCTATCTGCCAGATGTCAGCTTGTTTGGCCTCGGTGTCTCTGTGAGAGTGCAGTGTTTAGCTACAGTCATGTTTCTTAGGTGAGAACAGTGACAAAATCCTTGTGTGTAATTTTGCTGTGGAGCATGAGATCTTTTGCAAGCGTGTCTAAGCCAGTCTAGCCAAGGAGAGATCCCGAAAGACTACTTTTGAGTTTACATCAACACTGGAGGACCTTTGCCAAAGCTTTGCATGTGTGTGTGTGTACTTGCGTGTGTTTGTGGGTTTGTGTGTACTTGCGTGTGTTTGTGGGTTTGTGTGTACTTGTGTGTGTGTGTGTGTGTGTGTGTGTGTGTGTGTGTGTGTGTGTGTGTGTGTGTGTGTGTGTGTGTGTGTGTGTGTGTGTGTGTGTGTGTGTGTGTGTGTGTAAGCTTGTGTGTGTGTGTGTTTGTGTGTACTTGCGTATTTGTGTGTGTAAGCATGCATGTGTTTTTATCTCTAATGGGAGGCACCAGACATATGGATCCTAACCCATCCGTGACTAGTGATTGGCCGTGTGAATGAGCGTTGAGAAGCCTATCAGCTGCTCCAATGGAGCGTGTCCCCCTGCCTAAGATGGAGCTGGAATAGGCTCTATTGAAAAGGCCTTCAAACCACTGAGGGATGAAGTTAGGCCTCTGGTAGTATCCTTACAGACTTAAAGGCTTTAGCTCAGTGGACTAGCATGTCTTGAGTTTCACTGATGACCTGGGTTGGATAACCAGTCAACTACAGTTTAAACAGTTAAGTATAATTCAGTTGTCATTTCCTCTTGTCAGTGAAGAGAGCTGGTTCAGAGATACAGTGCCTTCTGTTTTTGCTTTGTCATTATGGGGTATTGTGTGTAGATTAATGAGGGGAAAAAACGATTTAATCCATTTTAGAATAAGGCTGTAACTTAACAAAATGTGGAAAAAGTCAAGGGGTCTGAATACAAATACACTGTAAACACATACTTAAAAACAACATCCATTTGTAGCTGAGATAAAGAACCTCCCCCACACACACACATATTCATACACAAACAAACATACACACACACATACACACACACACACGCATACAAACACACACACAAACACATACGCAGTCTGCTTTTGTAGCCTTGTCATGTTCAGAGATAAGGGAAGCAAGAGGGAACGTGACACTCGTCCAATTTGACCTCTCACCCGTCCCTCTCAGCTACAGCGCTCATCTCTGATAGGTCAGACAGTCTCTATGGAGACAAAGGACCGAGAGGGCCAAAACAATGAGTAATGGCTGAACAGTAGATAACTCCTGATAAACAAACAATGGGGACGGACTGAATTCCCTGTGGATTGTAACTAGTGTTACAAGATGGTTTATATATCAAGCTATACCACAGATCTCCTCATAAAAGGTCCTGTTGGGTTTAGAATGTGTGGCAATATAACCTATTCCTTGGGGTGTGCGTGTGTGTGTGTGTGGAATGGCGGGAATTGAATTAATGGAACGGTACCGTTCAATTTATTCCATTCCAGCCATTACAATGAGCCTGTCCTCCTATAGCTTCTACCACCAGCCTCCATTGGATGGGTTTGTGTGTGTGTGTGTGTGTGTGTGTGTGTGTGTGTGTGTGTGTGTGTGTGTGTGTGTGTGTGTGCGCCTGCGGGCCTTCAATGTTAGTGTGTACACTGAGTATACAAAACATTAGGAACATGCTCTTTTCACCAGGTGAAGCTATTTTTCCTTATTTATGTCAATCCACTTTAATCAGTGTAGATGAAGGGGAGGAGACAGGTTAAATACAGATTTTTAAGCCTTGAGACAATTGACACATGGATTGTGTGTGTGCCATTCAGAGGGTGAATGGGCAAGACAAAATATTTAAGTGCCTTAGAACGGGGTATGGTAGTACTGTAGCTGCCAGGCGTAGGGCTGTTACGGTGACCGTATTACAGCCACACCGGCGGTCACGAGTCATGAAGGCGGTCAAATTCCATGTGACCGTTTAGTCACGGTAATTAGGCTTCTCCATGCTCTAATGCTGCTGATGGCCATTAGTAGCCTGCCAAACTTGCTAACTGCCTGCTACTCAGAACTCTATTGTCCCTCTGACATCAATGCAAATGTATTCGAAAATCTAATCCAAAACTTAATGAGAGCCCATGAGCTCATGTTGTGCAACATTTCTATAGGCTACACAATTGTGTGAGAAAACAGAGTGATGGAAGGGAAAGGGGTATACCTAGTCAGTTGTACAACTGAATGCATTCAACTGAAATGTGTCTTCCGCATTTAAACCAACCCTTCTGAATCAGAGAGGTGAGGGGGGCTGCCATAATGACATCCACGTCTTTGGCGCCTGGGGAACAGTGGGTTAATTGCCTTGCAGCACCAGAGCAGATTTGCCGCTGACATAGATGGATGCCTCGCTTCGCGTTCTTAGGAAACTATGCAGTATTTTGTTATTTTTACGTATTATTTAAAACAAGACTCCCTAAATTTTATCAGCATATCGAATGCGCGACCCGGGCTGGCAAAACTCTGGATCATTGCTACTCTATTTTCCCGTGACGCATACAAAGCCCTCCCTCGCCCTCTTTTCGGCAAATCTGACCACGACTCCATTTTATTGCTCCCAGCCTATAGACAGAAACTAAAAGAGGAAACGCCCGTGCTCAAGTCTGTTCAACGCTGGTCGGACCAATCTGATTCCACGCTTCAAGATTGCTTCGATCACGTGGACAAAAACATTGATGTATACGCTGATTCGGTGAGTGAGTTTATTAGCAAGTGCATCGGTGATGTGGAACCCACGGTGACTATTAAAACCTTCCCTAACCAGAAACCGTGGATTGATGGCATTAGCCGCGCAAAACTGAAAGCACGAACCACTGCTTTTAATCATGGCAAGGTGACCGGAAACATGACCGAATATAAACAGTGTAGCTATTCCTTCCGCAAGGAAATCAAACAAGCTAAGCGTCAGTATAGAGACAAAGTAGAGTCACAATTCAACGGCTCAGACAATGTGGCAGGGTGTACAGTCAATCACAGACTACAAAAAGAAAACCAGCCCCGTAGCGGACAACAATTTCTTTCTCCCGGACAAACTAAACAACTTCTTTGCTCGCTTGAGGACAATACAGTAACACTGACACGGCCCGCTACCAAAACCTGCGGGCTCTCCTTCACCGCAGCCAACGTGAGTAAAACATTTAAACGTGTTAACCCTCGCAAGGTTGCCGGCCCAGACGGCATCCCTAGCTGCGTCCTCAGAGCATGCGCAGTGTTTACGCAGTGTTTACGGACATATTCAATCAATCCCTATCCCAGTCTGCTGGTCCCATATGCTTCAAGAGGGCCACCATTGTTCCTGTTCCCAAGAAAGCTAAGGTAACTGAGCTAAACGACTATTGACCCGTAGCACTCACTTCCATCATCATGAAGTGCTTTGAGAGATTAGTCAAGGATCATATTACCTCCACCCTACCTGACACCCTAGACCCACTCCAATTTGCTTACCGCCCCAATAAGTCCACGGACGACGCAATCGCAGTCACACTGCACACTGCCCTAACCCATCTGGACAAGAGGAATGCCTATGTAAGAATGCTGTTAATCGACTACAGCTCAGCATTTAACACCATAGTACCCTCCAAACTCGTCATTAAGCTTGAGACCCTGGGTCTCGACCCTGCCCTGTGCAACTGGGTCCTGGACTTTCTGACGGGCCGCCCCCAGGTGGTGAGGGTGGGAAACAACATCTCCACCCCGCTGATCCTCAACATTGGGGCCCCACAAGGATGCGTTCTCAGCCCTCTCCTGTACTCCCTGTTCACCCATGACTGTGTGGCCATGCACGCCTCCAATTCAATCATCAAGTTTGCAGACGACACCACAGTGGTAGGCTTGATTACCCACAGTGATGAGACGGCCTACAGGGAGGAGGTGAGGGCCATCGGAGTGTGGTGTCAGGAAAATAACCTCACACTCAACGTCAACAAAACAAAGGAGATTATAGTGTTTTTCCAAGTTGTGAGGAAGTAATTTCTGTCTGTGGCGTGCAAGACCCGGGAGCGCGCACCTCGGTTTTTTACTTTTCTATCGCCCAGGATATTATCTGTATGAAATATTATACTTAATATACATAATTGTTTACCTAAGGATCGATTAGAAACGTGGTTAGATTTGTTTGGACAAAGTTTATAGGTATATTTTGAATGCTCTATATGTCTTGTATAATGGGACGAGTGGACGGTGGATTTTCTGAACAGAACATGCCAACCAAACGGAGCTTTATGGATATAAAGAGAGACTTTTTTTCTAACAAAAGGAACATTGATTGTCTTGCTTCGACACTTCGGATTGCCCTCAGCAGAAGATCTTCAGGGGTAAGTGATTTATTTGAGCTCTTTTTATGTGTTTTGTGACACCAGCGCTGGTTTTATTATTATGCTAATGGTGGAAGTACACGGGGCGCTGTCCTCAGACAATCACATTTTCTGCTTTCGCAGTAAAGCCTTTTTTAAATCTTACAATGCGGTGAGATTGCCAAGAGCTTTTGAAGAGTGTGCAACACTTGTATTTCCATTAATGTTTTAAATTACTATTTTGTAATTTGCATTTGGCGCTCTCCAGCTTCACCGGATGATGGCAAAATCGATCCCGTTCCTCGGCGTACACATCACAGACAAACTGAAACGGTCCACCCACACAGACGGCGTCCACCCACACAGACAGCGTGGCGCCTCTTCAACCTCAGGAGGCTGAAGACATTTGGCTTGTCACCAAAAACACTCACAAACTTTTACAGATGCACAATCGAGAGCATCCTGTCGGGCTGTATCACCGCCTGGTACGGCAACTGCTCCGCCCACAACCATAAGGCTATCCAGAGGGTAGTGAGGACACCTACACCACCCGATGTCACAGGAAGGCCAAAAAGATCATCAAGGACAACAACCACCCGAGCCACTGCCTGTTCACCCCTCTATCATCCAGAAGGTGAGGTCAGTACAGGTGCATCAAGGCCATCAGACTGTTAAACAGCAATCACTAACATTGAGTGGCTGCTGCCAACATACAGACTCAATCTCTAGCCACTTTAATAATTAATAATTGGATGTAATAAATGTATCACTAGTCATATGTTTACATACCCTACATTACTCATCTCATATGTATATACTGTACTCTATACCATCTACTGCATCTTGTCTATGCCGTTCGGCCATCGCTCATCCATATATTTATATGTACAAATTCTTAATCATTCCTTTACACTTCAAATAAAATAAAATCAAAAAATCTAATCAAATTGATTTATAAAGCCCTTCTTACATCAGCTGATGTCACAGAGTGCTGTACAGAAACCCAGCCTAAAACCCCAAACAGCAAGCAATGCAAGTGTAAAAGCACGGTGGCTAGGAAAAACTCCCTAGAAAGGCCAAAACCTAGGAAGAAACCTAGAGAGGAACCAGGCTGTGAGGGGTGGCCAGTCCTGCAGATTATAACAGAACATGGACAAGATTTTAAAATGTTCATAAAACAGGCAGAACAGTTGAAACTGGAGAAGCAGCACGGCCAGGTGGACTCGGGACATCAAGGAGTCATCAGGCCTTGAGGAATGGTCCTAGTGCTCAGGTCCTCTGAGAGAGAGAGAGAGAGAGAGAGAGAGAGAGAGAGAGAGAGAGAGAGAGAGAGAGAGAGAGAGAGAGAGAGAGAGAGAGAGAGAGAGAGAGAGAGAGAGAGAGAGAGAGAGAGAGAGAGAGAGAGAGAGAGAGAGAGAGAGAGAGAGCATACTTAAATTCACACAAGACACCGGATGAGAGAGGAGAAATACTCAAGATATAACAGACGGACCCTAGCCCCCCGACACATGAACTACTGCAGCATAAATACTGGGGGCTGAGACAGGAGGGTCTGGAGACACTGTGGCCCCGTCCGACGATACCCCCGGACAGGGCCAAACAGGCAGGATATAACCCAACCCACTCTGCCGAAGCACAGCCCCCACACCACTAGAGGAATGCAGTGGGGCAAAAAAGTATTTAGTCAGCCACCAATTGTGCAAGTTCTCCAACTTAAAAAGATGAGAGAGGCCTGTAATTTTCATCATAGGTACACTTCAACTATGACAGACGAAATGAGAAAAAGAAATCCAGAAAATCACATTGTAGGATTTTTTATTTATTTATTTGCAAATTATGGTGGAAAATAAGTATTTGGTCAATAACAAAAGTTTATCTCAATACTTTGTTATATACCCTTTGTTGACAATGACAGAGGTCAAACGTTTTCTGTAAGTCTTCACAAGGTTTTCACACACTGTTGCTGGTATTTTGGCCCATTCCTCCATGCAGATCTCCTCTAGAGCAGTGATGTTTTGGGGCTGTCGCTGGGCAACACGGACTTTCAACTCCCTCCAAAGATTTTCTATGGGGTTGAGATCTGGAGACTGGCTAGGCCACTCCAGGACCTTGAAATGCTTCCTACGAAAGCACTCCTTCGTTGCCCGGGCGGTGTGTTTGGGATCATTGTCATGCTGAAAGACCCAGCCACGTTTCATCTTCAATGCTCTTGCTGATGGAAGGAGGTTTTCACTCAAAATCTCACGCCCCATTCATTCTTTCCTTTACACGGATCAGTCGTCCTGGTCCCTTTGCAGAAAAACAGCCCCAAAGCATGATGTTTCCACCCCCATGCTTCACAGTAGGTATGGTGTTCTTTGGATGCAACTCAGCATTCTTTGTCCTCCAAACACGACGAGTTGAATTTTTACCAAAAAGTTATATTTTGGTTTCATCTGACCATATGACATTCTCCCAATCCTCATCTGGATCATCCAAATGCTCTCTAGCAAACTTCAGACGGGCCTGAACATGTACTGGCTTAAGCAGGGGGACACGTCTGGCACTGCAGGATTTGAGTCCCTGGCGGCGTAGTGTGTTACTGATGGTAGGCTTTGTTACTTTGGTCCCAGCTCTCTGCAGGTCATTCACTAGGTCCCCCTGTGTGGTTCTGGGATTTTTGCTCACCGTTCTTGTGATAATTTTGACCCCACGGGGTGAGATCTTGCGTGGAGCCCCAGATCGAGGAAGATTATCAGTGGTCTTGTATGTTGATTTCTTCAAACCAAGCTGCTTACCTATTGCAGATTCAGTCTTCCCAACCTGGTGCAGGTCTACAATTTTGTTTCTGGTGTCCTTTGACAGCTCTTTGGTCTTGGCCATAGTGGAGTTTGGAGTGTGACTGTTTGAGATTGTGGACAGGTGTCTTTTATACTGATAACAAGTTCAAACAGGTGCCATTAATACAGGTAACGAGTGGAGGACAGAGGAGCCTCTTAAAGAAGAAGATACAGGTCTGTGAGAGCCAGAAATCTAGCTTGTTTGTATGTGACCAAATACTTATTTTCCACCATAATTTGCAAATAAATTCATAAAAAATCCTACAATGTGATTTTCTGGGTTTTTTTTCCTCATTTTGTCTGTCATAGTTGAAGTGTACCTATGATGAAAATTACAGGCCTCTCTCATCTTTTTAAGTGAGAGAACTTGCACAATTGGTGGCTGACTAAATATTTTTTTGCCCCACTGTATCTTCAACCACCAACTTACCATCCCGAGACAAGGCCGAGTATAGCCCACAAGATCTCCGCCACGGCACAACCCAAGGGTGGGGGCAACCCGGACAGGAAGATCACGTCAGTGATCCCCCGGGACGGTATGGAAGAGCACCAGTAAGCCAGTGACTCAGCCCCTGTAATAGGGTTAGAGGCAGAGAATCCCAGTGGAGGGGAACCAGCCAGGCAGAGACAGCAAGGGTGGTTCGTTGCTCCAGTGCCTTTCCGTTCACCTTCACACTCCTGGGCCAGACTACACTCAATCATAGGACCTACTGAAGAGATGAGTCTTCAATAAAGACTTAAAGGTTGAGACCGAGTCTGCGTCTCTCACATGGATAGGCAGACCATTCCATACAAATTGAGCTCTATAGGAGAAAGCCCTGCCTCCAGTTGTTTGCTTAGAAATTCTAGGGACAATAAGGAGGCCTGCGTCTTGTGACCGTAGCGTACGTGTAGGTATGTATGGCAGGACCAAATCGGAAAGATAGGTAGGAGCAAGCCCATGTAATGCTTTGTAGGTTAGCAGTAAAACCTTGAAATCAGCCCTTGCCTTAACAGGAAGCCAGTGTAGAGAGGCTAGCACTGGAGTAATATGATCAAATTTTGGGGTTCTAGTCAAAATTCTAGCAGGCGTGTTTAGCACTAACTGAAGTTTATTTAGTGCTTTATCCGGGTCGCCGGAAAGTAAAGAATTGCAGTAGTCTAACCTAGAAGTGACAAATACATGGATTAACTTTTCTGCATCAGTTTTGGACAGAAAGTTTCAGATTATTACAATGTTACATAGATGGAAAAAAGCTGTCCTTGAAACAGTCTTGATATGTTCGTCAAAAGAGATATCAGGGTCCAGAGTAACGCCGAGGTCCTTCACAATTTTATTTGAGACGACTGTACAACCATCAAGATTAATTGTCAGATTCAACAGAAGATCTCTTTGTTTCTTGGGACCTAGAACAAGCATCTCTGTTTTGTCCGAGTTTAAAAGTAGAACATTTGCCGCCATCCACATCCTTATGTCTGAAACACAGGCTTCCAGGGAGGGCAATTTTGGGGCTTCACCATGTTTCATCGAAATGTACAGCTGTGTGTCATCTGCATAGCAGTGAAAGTTAGCATTATGTTTCCGAATGACATCACCAAGTGGTAAAATATATAGTGAAAACAATAGTGGTCCCAAAACAGAGCCTTGAGGAACACCGAAATTTACTGTTGATTTGTCAGAGGACAAACCATCCACAGAGACAAACTGATATCTTTCCAACAGATAAGATCTAAACCAGGCCAGATCTTGTCCGTGTAGACCAATTTGGGATTCCAATCTCTCCAAAAGATTTTGGTGATCAATGGTATCAAAAGCAGCACTAAGGCCTAGGAGCACGAGGACAGTTGCAGAGCCTCGGTCTGACGCCATTAAAAGGTCATTTACCACCTTCACAAGTGCAGTCTCAGTGCTATAATGGGGTCTAAAACCAGACTGAAGCGTTTCGTATACATCTTCATCTTCGTATACGTCTTCAGGAAGGCAGTGAGTTGCTGCGCAACAGCTTTTTCAAAACATTTTGAGAGGAATGGAAGATTCGATATAGGCCGATCATTTTTTATATTTTCTGGGTCAAGGTTTGGCTTTTTCAAGAGAGGCTTTATTACTGGCGCTTTTAGTGAGTTTGGTACACATCCGGTGGATAGAGAGCTGTTTATTATGTTCAACATAGGAGGGCCAAGCACAGGAAGCAGCTCTTTCAGTAGTTTAGTTGGAATAGGGTCCAGTATGCAGCTTGAAGGTTTAGAGGCCATGATTATTTTCATCAATGTGTCAAGAAATATGGTACTAAAAAACTTGAGTGTCTCTCTTGATTCTATGTCCTAGAAAGTTGTGTGGACTCAGGACAACTGACCTTTGGAGGATTCAAAGAGGAGTCCGTAATTTGCTTTCTAATGATCATGATCATTTCCTCAAAGAAGTTCATGAATGTATCACTGCTAAAGTGAAAGCCATTCTCTCTTGGGGAATGCTGCTTTTTAGTTAGCTTTGAGACAGTATCAAAAATAAATTTGGGATTGTTCTTATTCTCCTCAATTAAGTTGGAAAAATAGGATGATCGAGCAGCAGTGAGGGCTCTTCGATACTGCACGGTACTGTCTTTCCAAGCTAGTCGGAAGACTTCCAGTTTGGTGTAGTGCCATTTCCGTTCCAATTTTCTGGAAGCTTGCTTCAGAGCTCAGGTATTTTCTGTATACCAGGGAGCTAGTTTTTTTTATAGCAAATGTTTTTTGTTTTTAGGGGTGCGACTGCATCTAGGGTATTGCGCAAGTTTACATTGAGTTCCTCAGTTAGGTGGTTAACTGATTTTTGTACTCTGACGTCCTTGGGAAGGTTGAGGGATTCTGGAAGGGCATCTAGGAATCTTTGGGTTGTCCGAGAATTTATAGCACGACTTTTGATGATCCTTGGTTGGGGTCTGAGCAGATTATTTGTTGCGATTTCAAACGTAATAAAATGGTGGTGTGTATAAGGTAGTTGTTGTGAAGTTGTTAGATTACTTGTTAGATATTACTGCACGGTCGGAACTAGAAGCACAAGCATTTCGCTACATTCGCATTCACATCTGCTAACCATGTGTATGTGACCAATAATTGGATTTGATTTGATTTGCCCAGGGGCAAAATGACAGATTTTGACTTTGTCAGCTTGGGGATTCAATCCAGCAATCTTTTGGTTACTGGCCCAACGCTCTAACCACTAGGCTACCTGTCGCCTCTATGAAGAAGAGGATCCCATCGACTTTGTATAGGCTAGGCCTACTATATTTATTTCTCAACTTTCCTAATATTAAGCAAATATTAAGCATTGCTTATCTTTACAACATGAGTATAGCCTAGCTGTATAACGACACAGGGCGAGACCCAGACACAGGAGGCAGATGGTTAGAGTCTCTAAAATGTATTAAAATACAAGGCGCAGGCAATAGGCAGGTCGAGGACAGGAAGAAGTTCATTAACCAGGTCAGAGTCCGAAAGGTACAGGGGGGCAGGCAGAACAGGTCTGAACCAGGAGGGCTAGAAAACAGAGAGCAGATAAAACAGGAGCACGGAAAAAACACGCTGGTAGGCTTGACAAGACGAACTGGCAACAGAAAAACAGAGAATACAGGTATGGGGATAATGGGGAAGATGGGCGACACCTGGAGGGGGTGGATACAAGCACAAAGGCAGGTGAAACAGATCAGGGTGTGACAACCTGGCTGGCATGAAAATGAACCACAGGCCAAATAACTTCTTAAAATTAAGCACATTAATCCGCTTTACAAGGGGTGGAGAGCCTAATTGGCATGAATGAGCAGCGTGTGAGTTTAAAGTTTGGGGAAGATAATTTTCACCATAAAAATGCACTTTTATAATAAAAGCATTACATGCATAATCACATTTTACAATCACTTTTGAGAATGGTGTTTTCCTGCTAATGGAACATTCACACTTATAGCCTAGTGCCGTGTGCGCATTGCTGCGCTTATGTTGTCAAGAAATAGCCTAATAATTTATGTTGCGTCTGCCTCATTGCGCAAAAAGTGTTTCTGATGATAGTGGTTGTGTTAACTACTTACGGAGTGGCGGTCCGCTCCCGACACTACCCGGTGAAATGTAAGGCGCCAAATTCAAAATCCAAAAGTTGAATTATTAAACATTCATCAATATACAAGTGTTGCATAGTCATCAAAAGCTCTACTTCTTGGCAATATCACAGCGTTGTCAGATTTCTAAAAGGCTTTACGGCGAAAGCACAGCATTTGATTGTTTGAGGGTAGCACCTCCAATATTTCTGCATTAGCATAAATTCATAAACCATCGCGGTTCACACAAACACATTTCACAGCGAAAACAAATCCCTTACCCTTTGAAGAACTTCTGCCGAGGCCTTCCCAAGTGTCCAACGAAGACATCCAATGGTTCTTTTGTTAGAAAAAGTCATTTATTATATCCATAAATCTCTGTTTGGTTGGTGCGTTATGTTCAGAAAATCCAACGTCGAATCGTCCACGTGAAGAGAACGTGTTCAAATATACCTATAAACTTTTCCTAAACAAATCAAATACCAGTTAAAATGCATCCTTAGCTATCCCTTTATGAATATTAGCGATAATATTTCACTCGGATGGTCACCTATACCTTATATAAGTAAAATAAAGTGGGGCGCTCCAGCCAGACTCGCGCCCGAGAAAACTTGTTGACATTTCAGGTCCCCATGCCATTTCCTGTACCTATTCACAATGCTTACTCCAATCTCTCTGAGTATTTGTATATAGACTGCTGACATCTAGTGGAAGCCATAGGTACTGCAGTCTCAGTCCTGGTAACAAATGTATTCAATAGGGAGTGTGTCTAACAGAGCCTAAGGTCACCAGAAACTGATTTCCGGATGTTTTTTTCTCTGGCTTTTGCCAGCTAAATGAGTTATGTTATACTCACAGACATTATGTTAACACTTTTAGAAACTTCAGAGTGTTTCCTATCCAATAGTACTAATTATGTGCATATCCTATTTTCTGGGCCTGAGTGGGAGGCATTTTACTTTGGGCACGCCAGACGCCATCGCTCCCTAAGAAGTTAATTTGCAGTCAATTACCATGAGACCGACAGTTATTTGCTTGACAATCACCGGCTGACGAAAATGTATGACCTCCACAGCCCTAGCCAGGCTTACCGGTTTGTGTCAAGAACTGCAACGCTGCTGGCTTTTTCACACTCAACAGTTTTCCATGTGTATCAAGAACGATCCACAGCCCAAAGAACATCCAGCCAACTTAACACAACTGTGGGATGCATTGGAGTCCACATGGACCAAGATCCTTTTAGAATGCTTTCGACACCACGTGGAGTCCATGCCTCAACGAACTGAGGCTGTTCTGAGGGCAAAACGGGGGGTGCAACTCAATATTAAGACGATGTTCATAATGTTTTGTACACTCAGTGTATTTGTGCGTGCTTTATTAATATGTAAATTAAATACAATGCAACTTAGATAACAGCCTGACACAAAATAATCAGGTCTCTCTCGCTCTCCCTCTCTCGCACTAGCTCTCTGTCTCTCAATTTTAAATTCAATTCAAAGGGAATTTATTGGCATGGGACGTGTTTACATTGCCAAATCAAGTGAAATAAACAAACAAATGTGAGTAGCCACAAAACAATATCAACAAAAAACTTTTAGAAATGAACAGTAAACATTGCACTCACAAAGGTTTAAAAAAGATAGACATCTCTCTCTCTTTTTCGATCTCTCTCTCTCTCTCTTTCGTTCTCTCTCTCTCCCCCAATCTCTCTCCTTCCCTTTCTCCATCTCCCTATCTCTCCCGCTCTTTCTCTCCTCCCTCTCTCTCTCTCTATCCCTCTCTCTATCACCCTCTTTCTCTATCTCTCTCTCTCTCTTCCTCCTTGCTAACTGAATCAGTGTCATGCATGGTCTTAGTCTGTGACTCAGGCTGAATTTACTGCTTTAATTTCCTGTCTGAGTCTAGGCTGCTGATAGCAGCTCCACACACAGAGGATTCCAACAACTCTGGAGTGTAATAGGCAACACCCCCAGCTTCCTGACATTATACTGTACCACAGCCCAATACCCAGTCTCATTCCTGGCTTACAGGATAACCCTCCCAGACTGTAGAGGAAATTATACTGTATAGTGGTTATATTGTGGGTAATGTGGAGTTTGATGTCAAGGAATATGACACTGTTGAATATGAGCAGACAGAGATAATATGTTTAATAAAACATAACCACGTTGAATATGAGCAGACAGATAATATTTAATAAAACATAACCACGTTGAATATGAGCAGACAGAGATAATATGTTTAATAAAACATAACCACGTTGAATATGAGCAGACAGAGATAATATGTTTAATAAAACATAACCACGTTGAATATGAGCAGACAGAGATAATATGTTTAATAAAACATAACCATTTCAGACTATCATCTCTACGTATTTGTGAAATAATTTATTTCTGAAGTCATGCAATTATCTCCATCTCTTACAACTCTCAAAGTCCTAGACCTTGTCTTTAGGGACACACACGCACGCACGCGCGCCACTGACTGACATGATTGGGTCCCCATGGAAACCTTGCGCCAAGTGATGCGTTGCAGATCTGGACAGAAGTGTGTGTGTTACTGTGTGCATGTTGGTTGCCAAAGTCACAGTGATGGACTGGGTGACCTTGCTCAAGTCTAAATCAATAAAGAGTCTTCCACTCTGTCTCTCTCACTATCTCTCTCTATCACTCTCTGTCTCCATTGCTATCTCTCTCTCTCTCTCTCTCTCTCTGTCTCTCTCACGTGTTAATATTAAGAGTATGTCTATTTGGCCTGGTCAGATACTGGTACTCCTCAGAGCTAGGCCTCATAGTCATGATTGCAATCAGACTCAGAGAGAAGCTGATGTTGGAGAGAATGAGAAAGTACTGGGTCTGAGAAGGAGAACACGCTCTTAAAATAAGGAAGAGTAGCATTGAGCATTGATTTCAAGATATCAAATATTTGTATGGGGCCACAATTGTTCAATGTTTCATTTCATATCTCTGGTGTGTGATATAGGCATGGGGATGGTGTAATATGTGGGGGGGTGTTATTTATATAGGGGGATGATGTAATATGGGGAGGGATGGTGTAATATGTGGGGAGTGTTATTTATATAGGGGATGGTGTAATATAGGGGATGGTGTAATATAGGGGGATGGTGTAATATAGGGGATGGTGTTATATAGGGGATGGTGTTATATAGGGGATGGTGTAATATAGGGGATGGTGTTATATAGGGGGATGTTGTAATATAGGGGATGGTGTTATATAGGGGGATGGTGTAATGTAGGGGATGGTGTAATGTAGGGGATGGTGTAATATAGGGGATGGTGTTATATAGGGGATGGTGTAATGTAGGGGATGGTGTAATGTAGGGGATGGTGTAATATAGGGGATGGTGTGATATAGGGGATGGTTTGATATAGGGGATGGTGTAATATAGGGGATGGTGTAATGTAGGGGGATGGTTTAATATAGGGGATGGTGTTATATAGGGGATGGTGTAATATAGGGGATGGTGTAATATAGGGGATGGTGTGATATAAGGGGATGGTGTAATATAGGGGATGGTGTAATATAGGGGATGGTGTGATATAGGGGATGGTGTAATATAGGGGATGGTGTGATATAGGGGATGGTTTGATATAGGGGATGGTGTAATATAGGGGATGGTGTAATGTAGGGGATGGTGTAATATAGGGGATGGTGTGATATAGGGGATGGTTTAATATAGGGGAATGGTGTAATATAGGGGATGGTGCAATATAGGGGATGGTGTAATATAGGGGATGGTGTGATATAGGGGATGGTGTAATATAGGGGATGGTGTAATATAGAGGGGATGGTTTAATATAGGGGAATGGTGTAATATAGGGGATGGTGTGATATAGGGGATGGTGTGATATAGGGGATGGTGTGATATAGGGGATGGTGTTATATAGGGGATGGTGTAATATAGGGGATGGTGTAATATAGGGGGATGGTGTAATATAGGGGATGGTGTAATATAGGGGGATGGTGTAATATAGGGGATGGTGTAATATAAGGGGATGGTTTAATATAGGGGAATGGTGTAATATAGGGGATGGTGTAATGTAGGGGATGGTGTAATATAGGGGATGGTGTGATATAGGGATGGTGTAATATAGGGGATGGTGTAATATAGGGATGGTGTTATATAGGGGGATGGTGTAATATAGGGGATGGTGTAATATAGGGGATGGTGTAATATAGGGGATGGTGTGATATAGGGGATGGTGTAATATAGGGGATGGTGTAATATAGGGGATGGTGTAATATAGGGGATGGTGTGATATAGGGGATGGTGTAATATAGGGGGATGGTGTGATATAGGGGGATGGTTTGATATAGGGGATGGTGTAATATAGGGGATGGTGTAATGTAGGGGATGGTGTAATATAGGGGATGGTTTGATATAGGGGATGGTGTAATATAGGGGGATGGTGTAATATAGGGGATGGTGTAATATAGGGGATGGTGTGATATAGGGGATGGTGTAATATAGGGGATGGTGTGATATAGGGGATGGTGTAATATAGGGGATGGTGTAATATAGGGGATGGTTTGATATAGGGGATGGTTTAATATAGGGGGATGGTGTAATATAGGGGGATGGTGTAATATAGGGGGATGGTTTGATATAGGGGATGGTTTGATATAGGGGATGGTGTAATATAGGGGATGGTGTAATATAGGGGATGGTGTAATATAGGGGATGGTGTTATATAGGGGATGGTGTAATATAGGGGATGGTGTAATGTAGGGGATGGTGTAATATAGGGGATGGTTTGATATAGGGGATGGTGTAATATAGGGGATGGTGTAATATAGGGGATGGTGTAATATAGGGGATGGTGTAATATAGGGGATGGTGTAATATAGGGATGGTGTAATATAGGGGATGGTGTAATATAGGGGGATGGTGTAATATAGGGGATGGTGTTATATAGGGGATGGTGTAATATAGGGGATGGTGTAATGTAAGGGGATGGTGTAATATAGGGGATGGTTTGATATAGGGGATGGTGTAATATAGGGGATGGTGTAATATAGGGGATGGTGTAATATAGGGGATGGTGTAATATAGGGGATGGTGTAATATAGGGGATGGTGTAATATAGGGGATGGTGTAATATAGGGGATGGTTTGATATAGGGGATGGTGTAATATAGGGGGATGGTTTGATATAGGGGATGGTGTAATATAGGGGATGGTGTAATATAGGGGATGGTGTAATATAGGGGATGGTGTAATATAGGGGATGGTGTTATATAGGGGATGGTGTAATATAGGGGATGGTGTAATGTAGGGGATGGTGTAATATAGGGGATGGTGTAATATAGGGGATGGTGTAATATAGGGGATGGTGTAATATAGGGGGATGGTGTAATATAGGGGATGGTTTGATATAGGGGATGGTTTAATATAGGGGATGGTGTAATGTAGGGGATGGTGTGATATAGGGGATGGTTTAATATAGGGGATGGTGTGATATAGGGGATGGTGTAATATAGGGGATGGTGTAATATAGGGGATGGTGTAATGTAGGGGATGGTGTGATATAGGGGATGGTGTAATATAGGGGATGGTGTAATGTAGGGGATGGTGTAATGTAGGGGATGGTGTGATATAGGGGTGTGGTGTGATATAGGCAGGGGATGGTGTTATATAGTGGTGATGGTGTGATATAGGGGATGGTGTGATATAGGGGTGATGGTGTGATATAGGGGATGGTGTAATATAGGGGATGGTGTAATATAGGGGTATGGTGTAATATAGGGGATGGTGTGATATAGGGGGATGGTTTGATATAGGGGTGATGGTGTAATATAGGGGATGGTGTAATATAGGGGATGGTGTAATGTAGGGGGATGGTGTAATATAGAGGATGGTGTAATATAGGGGAATGGTGTAATATAGGGGGATGGTGTGATATAGGGGATGGTGTGATATAGGGGAATGGTGTAATATAGGGGATGGTGTAATGTAGGGGATGGTGTAATATAGGGGATGGTGTGATATAGGGGATGGTGTAATATAGGGGATGGTGTAATATAGGGGGATGGTGTGATAGAGGGGATGGTGTGATATAGGGGAATGGTGTAATATAGGGGGATGGTTTAATATAGGGGATGGTTTGATATAGGGGATGGTGTAATATAGGGGATGGTGTAATATAGGGATGGTGTGATATAGGGATGGTGATGGTGTGATATAGGGATGGTGTAATATAGGGGATGGTGTAATATAGGGATGGTTTGATATAGGGGATGGTTTGATATAGGGGATGGTGTAATATAGGGGAATGGTGCAATATAGGGGATGGTGTGATATAGGGGATTGTTTAATATAGGATGGTGGTGTAATATAGGGGATGGTGTAATATAGGGGATGGTTTGATATAGGGGATGGTTTGATATAGGGGATGGTGTAATATAGGGGATGGTGTAATATAGGGGATGGTTTGATATAGGGGATGGTGTAATATAGGGATGGTGTAATATAGGGGATGGTGTAATATAGGGGGATGGTGTAATATAGGGGGATGGTTTGATATAGGGGATGGTGTAATATAGGGGATGGTTTTGATTATAGGGGGATGGTGTAACATAGGGGATGGTGTAATATAGGGGATGGTGTAATATAGGATGGTGTAATATAGGGATGGTGTTATATAGGGGGATGGTGTAATATAGGGGATGGGTGTAATGTAGGGGATGGTGTAATATAGGGGATGGTTTGATATAGGGGATGGTGTAATATAGGGGGATGGTGTAATATAGGGGGATGGTGTAATATAGGGGGATGGTGTAACATAGGGATGGTTTTGATATAGGGGGATGGTTTAATATAGGGGATGGTGTAATGTAGGGGATGGTGTGATATAGGGGATGGTTTAATATAGGGGATGGTGTGATATAGGGGATGGTGTAATATAGGGATGGTGTAATATAGGGATGGTGTGATATAGGGGTGTGGTGTGATATAGGCAGGGGATGGTGTTATATAGTGGTGATGGTGTGATATAGGGATGGTGTGATATAGGGGTGATGGTGTAATATAGGGATGGTGTAATATAGGGGTATGGTGTAATATAGGGGATGGTGTAATATAGGGTATGGTGTAATGTAGGGGTATGGTGTGATATAGGGGGTGGTGTGATATAGGGGATGGTGTAATATAGGGGATGGTTTAATATAGGGGATGGTGTGATATAGGGGATGGTGTAATATAGGGGATGGTGTGATATAGGGGATGGTGTAATATAGGGGATGGTGTAATGTAGGGGATGGTGTGATATAGGGGATGGTGTAATATAGGGGATGGTGTAATGTAGGGGATGGTGTAATGTAGGGGATGGTGTAATATAGGGGATGGTGTGATATAGGGGATGGTGTAATATAGGGGATGGTGTAATATAGGGGATGGTGTGATAGAGGGATGGTGTGATATAGGGGAATGGTGTAATATAGGGGATGGTTTAATATAGGGGATGGTGTGATATAGGGGATGGTGTAATATAGGGGATGGTGTAATATTGGGGGATGGTGTGATATAGGGGATGGTGTAATATAGGGGATGGTGTAATGTAGGGGATGGTGTGATATAGGGGATGGTGTAATATAGGGGATGGTGTAATGTAAGGGATGGTGTAATATAGGGGGATGGTGTGATATAGGGGATGGTGTAATATAGGGGATGGTGTAATATAGGGGATGGTATGATAGAGGGGATGGTGTGATATAGGGGAATGGTGTAATATAGGGGATGGTGTGATAGAGGGGAATGGTGTAATATAGGGGATGGTTTAATATAGGGGATGGTGTAATATAGGGGATGGTGTAATATAGGGGATGGTTTAATATAGGGGAATGGTGTAATATAGGGGATGGTGTGATATAGGGGATGGTGTAATATAGGGGATGGTTTAATATAGGGGATGGTGTGATATAGGGGATGGTGTAATATAGGGGATGGTGTAATATAGGGGATGGTGTTATATAGGGGATGGTGTAATATAGGGGATGGTGTAATGTAGGGGATGGTGTAATATAGGGGATGGTTTGATATAGGGGATGGTGTAATATAGGGATGGTGTAATATAGGGGATGGTGTAATATAGGATGGTGTAATATAGGGGGATGGTGTAATATAGGGATGGTGTAATATAGGGGATGGTGTAATATAGGGGATGGTGTAATATAGGGGATGGTTTGATATAGGGATGGTGTAATATAGGGGATGGTTTGATATAGGGGATGGTGTAATATAGGGATGGTGTAATATAGGGGATGGTGTAATATAGGGGATGGTGTAATATAGGGGATGGTGTTATATAGGGGGATGGTGTAATATAGGGGATGGTGTAATGTAGGGGATGGTGTAATATAGGGATGGTTTGATATAGGGGATGGTGTAATATAGGGGATGGTGTAATATAGGGGATGGTGTAATATAGGGGATGGTGTAATATAGGGGATGGTTTGATATAGGGATGGTTTAATATAGGGGATGGTGTAATGTAGGGGATGGTGTGATATAGGGGATGGTTTAATATAGGGGATGGTGTGATATAAGGGGATGGTGTAATATAGGGGATGGTGTAATATAGGGGATGGTGTAATGTAGGGGATGGTGTGATATAGGGATGGTGTAATGTAGGGGATGGTGTGATATAGGGGTGTGGTGTGATATAGGCAGGGGATGGTGTTATATAGTGGTGATGGTGTGATATAGGGGATGGTGTGATATAGGGGTGATGGTGTGATATAGGGGATGGTGTAATATAGGGGATGGTGTAATATAGGGGTATGGTGTAATATAGGGGATGGTGTGATATAGGGGGATGGTTTGATATAGGGGTGATGGTGTAATATAGGGATGGTGTAATGTAGGGGATGGTGTAATATAGGGGATGGTGTAATATAGGGGAATGGTGTAATATAGGGGATGGTGTGATATAGGGGATGGTGTGATATAGGAATGGTGTAATATAGGGGATGGTGTAATATAGGGGATGGTGTAATATAGGGGATGGTGTAATATAGGGGATGGTGTTATATAGGGGATGGTGTAATATAGGGGATGGTGTAATATAGGGGATGGTGTAATGTAGGGGATGGTGTGATATAGGGGATGGTGTAATATAGGGGATGGTGTAATGTAGGGGATGGTGTAATGTAGGGGATGGTGTGATATAGGGGTGTGGTGTGATATAGGCAGGGGGATGGTGTTATATAGTGGTGATGGTGTGATATAGGGGATGGTGTGATATAGGGGTGATGGTGTAATATAGGGGATGGTGTAATATAGGGGTATGGTGTAATATAGGGGATGGTGTAATATAGGGGATGGTGTAATGTAGGGGATGGTGTGATATAGGGGGTGGTGTGATATAGGGGATGGTGTAATATAGGGGGATGGTGTAATATAGGGGATGGTGTGATATAGGGGATGGTGTAATATAGGGGATGGTGTAATATAGGGGATGGTGTAATGTAGGGGATGGTGTGATATAGGGGATGGTGTAATATAGGGATGGTGTAATGTAGGGGATGGTGTAATGTAGGGGATGGTGTGATATAGGGGATGGTGTGATATAGGGGATGGTGTAATATAGGGATGGTGTAATATAGGGGGATGGTGTGATAGAGGGGATGGTGTGATATAGGGGAATGGTGTAATATAGGGGATGGTTTAATATAGGGGATGGTGTGATATAGGGGATGGTGTAATATAGGGGATGGTGTAATATAGGGGATGGTGTGATATAGGGGATGGTGTAATATAGGGGATGGTGTAATGTAAGGGGATGGTGTAATATAGGGGATGGTGTGATATAGGGGATGGTGTAATATAGGGATGGTGTAATATAGGGGATGGTATGATAGAGGGGATGGTGTGATATAGGGGAATGGTGTAATATAGGGGATGGTGTGATAGAGGGGAATGGTGTAATATAGGGGATGGTTTAATATAGGGGATGGTGTAATATAGGGGATGGTGTAATATAGGGGATGGTTTAATATAGGGGAATGGTGTAATATAGGGGATGGTGTGATATAGGGGGATGGTGTAATATAGGGGATGGTTTAATATAGGGGATGGTGTGATATAGGGGATGGTGTAATATAGGGGATGGTGTAATATAGGGGATGGTGTGATATAGGGGATGGTGTAATATAGGGGATGGTGTAATGTAGGGGGATGGTGTGATATAGGGGATGGTGTAATATAGGGGATGGTGTAATGTAGGGGATGGTGTAATGTAGGGGGATGGTGTAATATAGGGGGATGGTGTGATATAGGGGATGGTGTAATATAGGGATGGTGTAATATAGGGGATGGTGTGATAGAGGGGATGGTGTGATATAGGGGAATGGTGTAATATAGGGGGATGGTTTAATATAGGGATGGTGTAATGTAGGGGATGGTGTGATATAGGGGATGGTGTAATATAGGGGATGGTGTAATATAGGGGATGGTGTGATATAGGGGGATGGTGTAATATAGGGGATGGTGTAATATAGGGGATGGTGTGATATAGGGGGATGGTGTAATATAGGGGATGGTGTAATGTAGGGGATGGTGTGATATAGGGGATGGTGTAATATAGGGGATGGTGTAATGTAAGGGGATGGTGTAATATAGGGGATGGTGTAATATAGGGGATGGTGTGATATAGGGGATGGTGTAATATAGGGGATGGTGTAATATAGGGGATGGTATGATAGAGGGGATGGTGTGATATAGGGGAATGGTGTAATATAGGGGATGGTGTGATATAGGGGGATGGTGTAATATAGGGGATGGTGTGATAGAGGGGATGGTGTGATATAGGGGATGGTTTAATATAGGGGATGGTGTAATATAGGGATGGTGTAATATAGGGGGATGGTTTAATATAGGGGAATGGTGTAATATAGGGGATGGTGTGATATAGGGGGATGGTGTTATATAGGGGGATGGTGTAATATAGGGATGGTGTGATAGAGGGGATGGTGTGATATGGGGGATGGTGTAATATAGGGGGATGGTTTAATATAGGGGATGGTGTGATATAGGGGAATGGTGTAATATAGGGGATGGTGTAATATAGGGGATGGTGTAATATAGGGGATGGTGTGATAGAAGGATGGTGTAATATAGGGGAATGGTGTAATATAGGGGATGGTTTAATATAGGGGATGGTGTAATGTAGGGGATGGTGTAATATAGGGGGATGGTGTAATATAGGGGATGGTGTAATATAGGGATGGTGTGATATAGGGGATGGTGTAATATAGGGGATGGTTTAATATAGGGGATGGTGTAATATAGGGGATGGTGTAATATAGGGGGATGGTGTGATATAGGGATGGTGTAATATAGGGGATGGTGTAATATAGGGGATGGTGTGATAGAGGGGGATGGTGTGATATAGGGGGAATGGTGTAATATAGGGGATGGTTTAATATAGGGGATGGTGTGATATAGGGGGATGGTGTAATATAGGGGGGAATGTGTACTTAAGATGGTGTACTCCTTAATGACATTGGATGGATCCTGGAAAATATTCCAGTCTGTACTAGCAAAACAGTCCTGTAATGTAGCATCCGCGTCATCTGACCACTTTCATGTTCAGCGAGTCACTGGTACTTCCTGCTTTAGTTTTTGCTTGGAAGCAGGAATCAGGAGGATATAATTATGGTCAGATTTGCCAAATGGAGGGCGTGGGAGAGCTTTGTATGGATCTCTGTGTGTGGAGTAAAGGTGGTCTAGGATTTGTTTTCCTCTAGTTGCACATGTGACATGCTGGTAAAAATGTTGTAAAACTCATTAAAGTTTGCTTGCATTAAAGTCCCCGGCCACTAGGAGCGCTGATTGTACCATGTTTTGTGCTGCTGCCATGTTGTGTTGCTACCATGTTGTTGTCATGTTGTGTTGCTACCATGCTGTGTTGTCATGTGTTGCTGCCGTGCTATGTTGTTATCTTAGGTCTCTCTTTATGTAGTGTTGTGGTGTCTCTCTTATAAATATGTGTGTTTTGTCCTATATTTTTATTTACATTTATAATCCCAGCCCTCGTTCCCACAGGAGGCATTTTGTCTTTTGGTAGGCCATCATTGTAAATAACAATTTGTTCTTAACTGACTTGCCTAATTAAATAAAGGTTAAATAAAAATAAAAAGTCCTTCGTTTTTGGGTTATGCTCAGGTAAAACAAGTTGGCTAATCTATATTTCCAAGTCATATTCTTGAAGATCAAATTAATTGGAATGACTGGAAATCTGACAAACTTTGTTTTTTAATGAAAATATATAGCGTAATCATATAATTTGTATTGAAGTAAAAAGCAATGGGTTAGAAGAAACCTACATAACCCATAAAGTAAAATGCAACATCCCTTTATGGCCATCTATGTTAACTCTTTATCCTGCAATAATTTTGTTCAATTGGTATTATTCATTTTTGTCTTCTTCTAATACCGTTTAACTACTTAGGGAGCAGTGGGGCGCTACTCCCGACACTACCCGGTGAAATGTAAGGCGCCAAATTCAAAATCCAAAATTTGAATTATTAAACATTCATCAATATACAAGTGTTGCATAGTCATTATAAGCTCTGCTTCTTGGCAATATCACAGTGTTGTCAGATTTCAAAAAGGCTTTACGGCGAAAGCACAACATTTGATTGTTTGAGGATAGCACCTCAAATATTTCTGCATTAGCATAAATTCATAAACCAGCACGGTTCACACAAAACCCATATCACAGCGAAAACAAATCCCTTACCTTTCGAAGAACTTCTGCTGAGGGCTTCCAAAGTGTCCAACGAAGACATCCAATGGTTCTTTTGTTAGAAAAAGTCATTTATTATATCCATAAATCTCAGTTTGGTTGGCGCGTTATGTTCAGAAAATCCAACGTCGAATCACCCATTGAAACGTGAAGAGAACGCGTTCAAATATACCTATAAACTTTTCCTAAACAAATCAAAGACCAGTTATAATGCATCCTTAGCTATCCTTTTATGAATATTAGCGATAATATTTCACTCGGATGGTCACCTATACGTTATATAAGTAAAATAAAGTGGAGCGCGCACCCAGTCTCGCACCCGAGAAAGCTCCCTTGACCATTTCCTCTTCCTATCCGTTTTGCTTACTCCTATTGCTCCCAGACTCTGTATAGAGACTGCTGACATCTAGTGGAAGCCATAGGTACTGCAGTCTCCGTCCTGGTTAAAATAAAAATGAATAGGCAGCCTGGAGAAGAAGGTCAAGTACAAAAAAAACTGCAAATCCGAATGGATTTTCCTCGGGTTTTCGCCTGCTATATCAGTGCTGTTATACTCACATACATTATTTTAACACTCTTAGAAGGGTGTGCAGGGTGAATACATAGTCTGTCGTATGGTAATTTAGTGAAAAGCCATTTTGACATTTGCTCAAGACATTGTTTTCACTGAGGAAATGTAGGAGTCTGCTGTTAATAATGATCATGAAAGATTGGAGAAGTGGTTTATCCATGCATCTCCATTTTGGATAGATAGCTCTTTGTGTTGTTGTTTGTTTAGTAGGTTCCATTTTTCCCAGAAGTGGTTAATGGTATGCAGTTTGTTCGGCTTTGATGTCTCATGATTGAGTATTGCTCTGTTCAATTAGACTGTGATTTTGCTGTGATCGGATAGGGATGTCAGTGGGCTGACTGTAAAACACTCTGAGAGACTCTGGGTTGAGGTAGGTGATAAAGTAGTTTACAGTACTGCTGCCAAGATATGAGCTATATACCCTGATGAAGACAGCTTGCCTGTCGAAACGTTGGACATAACATTTTTGCATCTGAGCTCCTAGTGTATGCGGCTCTCCTTTATTTTCAAGTTTTCCACTCCGCCAGCCAGCACCTTGCCTAAATAGGTTTGTGTTTATTTTTCCTCTAGAATGAGCTATAGGTTTACCTAGCGCTGTGGCAGTCATGAAATTTCATCAGCCCGTGAATGTCAAGCAAATAACTGCCGGTCTCACGGTAATTTACAGCTAATTAACATAAACACATTTTGCAATGCCTGGCTTCCACACATAGCCTACAAGCCACTGATGCAGACCTTTGGAACATCTACATTTTTAGAACTCTAATAATTCCATGTAATATAGCCTACACTATCACAATAAATCCATTATTTACTTTAGACAGGTCTAAGGAAACATGATTTGAAGAAAATGTAGTCTATTTCAGAAGAACAGAATAGCATACTCTGAGTTGTCCTTATGTTAGCCAGTCCTGCTCTGGCTAAGCCATATGGCTGTGGTCTACACTAGTTTATTTAGCAGACATTTTCTTTGAATTCGTGGCATTATTTTACAGTATGAAGAATAGAATTGAAATTATATTTTCTCCAAACATTTTGAGGGAGTGCACACATGCGGCTATTCAGTGTTGAGCAGTTAACAAAGAAACAGGTATTCCTATATGCTTAATTTAGATTTATTTATGTAACTTTAGTTGTGATTCAAATGTTGGGCTATAAGTTTATATTTTTTACATTGTAAGGCTGCATGATGAGACTCTAACGGTAATTTGGAAAAGGTTGCTTGAAAGCCATGAGCTCTGCTTAGTTTTTTTTTGTGCACACACTTCATCTGTCTCTCATTCACAATTTGACAAGCACTTGATAATGCTTAGAATTTCCCAGCAGCATCCCGTTTGTGTGGCCGTAATGCCCCCTTAAAAAATCTATGCCTTTTGCAGTCAGTGGCCATTTTGCCCTTGGGCTGA
This sequence comes from Brachymystax lenok tsinlingensis, assembly GCA_030435695.1. Classification (NCBI taxonomy): domain Eukaryota; kingdom Metazoa; phylum Chordata; class Actinopteri; order Salmoniformes; family Salmonidae; genus Brachymystax; species Brachymystax lenok. The sequence goes on from CM059814.1 coordinate 10,403,291, forward strand.
ATATAATAATTAATAATCCTGGCTGCGTGCTCCGAGGTACCTCTCACTCACATGATTCTCTGTCACTGATTGGGTCTTTCTCACAGGCTACAAGTGAAGACAGAATCCTCTAAGACGCAACTGTGCACGTCCTTATCCAATTCCGAGGCGCTTATTGGAGGTATTGGAAGAACTGTCCAGATTTACTTTTCATCAGCCATCAAGATGAGTAGGCCTAACGAACAGCAAAAGCACAAGCCTATGTCAATCTAAAATCCCCATAGTACAAAAGTTGACCTATTTTATTCTGTGCAAAAAAGAAATATTCCAAACATAGTCGGAGACAGTTGTGGGATGCGATAGATCCCAAATTAATACAACCTCTAGCATCCAAAAACATGTTTTAAGCAATGAGGCTGACGCAACAGATCAGAACATTTAGCTTAAAATATTGAAAAACAATTACAATTAGGCTATTTCTTCACATTATCAGCGCAGCAGTGCGCACATGGCAGTAGGCTATACACGTGAATGGTCCATTAGCAGGAAAACACCTTTATCAAAAGTGATTGTAAAATGTGATTTTGCTTGTAATGCTTTTATTATAAAGGTGCATTTTCATGGTGAATTATCTTCCCCAAACGTGACACTCACGAGTTGCTTATTTATGCCAGTTAGGCTCAACACCCGTTGTATTGCGTATTAATGTGCTTAATTTTAAGAAGTTATTTGGCCACTTTAGTTGTGATACAAACCTTATCAAAACCTATAGGCCTATGGGCTGCCTGGGGTGTGATACTAACCTTATTAAAACATATAGATTTATGGGCTAGGCTACATGAGGTGTGATACTAATCTTATTAAAACATATAGACCTATGGGCTAGGCTACATGAGGTGTGATACTAACCTTATTAAAACATATAGACCTATGGGCTAGGCTACATGAGGTGTGATACTGACCTTATTAAAACATATAGACCTATGGGCTAGGCTACATGAGGTGTGATACTAACCTTATTAAAACATATAGACCTATGGGCTAGGCTACATGAGGTGTGATACTAACCTTATTAAAACATATAGACCTATGGGCTAGGCTACATGAGGTGTGCGACTATGATTTTTTTTAAGGCGTTGTTCCTGCCTTACTGCACACAAGCTGGGCATTATAATATATCATTCACAAGTGATACTTCATCATTCACATGTGATAATATATAATTCACAAGTTATAATATATCCGTCACAAGTTATAATATATCCGTCACAAGTTATAATATATAATTCACAAATTATAATCTATCATTCACAAGTTATAACATATCATTCACAAGTTATAATATATAATTCACAATTTGCAATATATCATTCACAAGTTATAATATATCATTCACAAGTTATAATCTATCATTCACAAGTTATAATATATACTTCACAAGTGATAATATATCATTCTCAAGTTATAATATATCATTCACAAATTTTAATCTTTCATTCACAAATTATAATATATCATTCTCAAGTTATAATATATCATTAACAAGTTATAATCTATTATTCACAAGTTATAATCTATCATTCACAAGTTATAATATATACTTCACAAGTGATAATATATCATTCACAAGTTTTAATCTTTCATTCACAAATTATAATATATCATTCACAAGTTATAATATATCATTAACAAGTTATAATCTATTATTCACAAATTATAATCTATCATTCACAAATTATAATTTAGCATTGACAAGTTATAATATATCATTCACAAGTTATAACCTTTCATTCACAAATTATAATCTATCATTCAAAAGTGATAATATATAATTCACAAGTGATAAGATAATATTGTCCCCCATCAGACTATTCTTGATTTAATATTGTCTTTACATATACTAAAACATATGTGAAATTTGTTTTAATTTAGAATGGACCATTATCTTGCACCTAAACGGGTAGGGGAGAATATACATATATACATATACACTTAATATCAAACGGAGGATGTTTTTCCTGTGGTTTATTTTCATGCCAGCCAGGTAGGCGATACTCCTGTTGTAAAGAGAAGCAATGTGCTTAATATTAGGAAAGTTGAGAAATAAATATAGTAGGTGTAGCCCAGAGGTCACCAACCTTTTCTGAGTCAAGATCACTTTCGCAGTCTAAAAGCAAGCTGAGATCTACTGCTCAGATTAAAATGTTTACATTAACCTCACACAAACAGTTTTGTAGGAATGAGGTTTGGGCAGTAGGCCTAATACATTATCACATCATATTGGCTGTATGATTGGCCTGCCAATATTGTTAATCAGACCATGTTACGTTTCAAAACTCGAGCTTTAATAACAAGATAGATCATTTGGTTTAGGACCTGTTCCTAATTCGCTTTTTTATTTTACTGGACTTTTGGTACCTGCATCTGATGGTCTACGACGTCAAATCACCACGTCAGTGATCTTCAGGTCGAAAAGTCAGAGCTCTAGAAAGATGCCCGAGTTTCCGACTTGGAATTCCGACTTGGATGACTGTTCAACACGATTTTTCCCAACCGCCGTTGAGACTGACCAGAGAGAGGGGACACCGTCTTCCAACTGATGGCGAAACTCGAGTCGCACCGCATCTGCCTCATGCACAAATTCATGATGTTCCTATGACCAGAGAAAGTTAAATATTCCATAATATTAACGACGAGCTGCTAATAATAATCAAACGCAGGGCTCTCTCTCCATCCCCTCTCTCTCCATCCCCTCTCTCTCCATCCTCTCTCGCTCCCTCTCTCTCCATCCCCTCTTTCTGTATCTCTCCCATCCCTTCTCTCTGTCTCTCTCTCTTTCTCTCCATCCCCTCTCTGTCTCTCTCTCATCCCTTCTCTCTCTCTCTCCTATCTCTCTCTCTCTCTCTCTCTCTCTCTCTCTCTCTCTCTCTCTCTCTCTCTCTCTCTCTCTCTCTCTCTCTCTCTCTCTCTCTCCATCCCTCTCTCTCTCTCTCTCTCTCTCTCCATCCCCTCTATCTCTGTCGCTCTCTCATCCCCTCACTCTCCCTCTCTCTCCGGGCCCCTCTGTCTCTCCCTCTCTCTGTCTCTCTCTCCATCCCCTCTCTCTCCATCCCTCTCTCTCTCTCGTACTTTTGCTGTCTCTCTCTCTCTCTCTCTCTCTCTCTCTCTCTCTCTCTCTCTCTCTCTCTCTCTCTCTCTCTCTCTCTCTCTCTCTCTCTTTATCTCCATCTCTCTCTCTGTGAGATGGTTAGTCAGACCTGGAGGAAGCACTAATTAGTGTGTTTGGATTGTTGATGAGGCGCGTGTGTCACCGTCCACCAATAGGACACCAGCTGGCTACTCATTCATTGCAGCTGTAGCCCGAGCAGAAGTACGGAGAAGCCCATTTTGTAGTAGTGTTGAATAAAAACAGTGACAGTTCTGAATATAAACTTAAACATGAACTCACTCATAAAAACAGCAGCTCTTTGCTGTATTCGTTGACAGTCTCTCTGTGGTCATGGTTTTAAAAGTTATTAAATCTTACGTAGGCTAGTAGCCTATTAAACTTGTCTGTGGCCAGGGTCATGGAAGCTCTGGGAACACTTTTCTTACCCAGTACGCAGGACTTTTGAATCAAGTGCAACTACCGGCAACAGCTCAACACAATTTTAAAAAAGAAGCGCAAACCTTTATCGTTCGTTGGCTTTTCTACCGAAATATTTGGTGATCGACCAGGAATGCCTCGACCGGTTGGCGATCACTGGTCTAGCCTATAGAAAGCTGATGGGATCCTCATATTTTTAGTAGGGGCCATCAACTCTGTTTTATCACGCAATTGCATTGCCTGTAGAAATGTTGCGCAACATGAGCTCATGGGTTCTCATGAAGTGTTTGATTCCCTCTGATCACTGCTTTCGGAGTAATTAGAGGGACAATATAGTGCTGATTACCATGCAGTTAGCAAGTTTGGTAAGCTACTAATGACTATTTCAAGACTAAAGGTTTGCTTATACTACGGTGTGTTCGTAAATTGAATCTTGGAGTGCCAGAGTGTGCTCTGGGCGTTCGTAAACTCTAGAGCGGTGTTAGAATGGCCAATTGTAAATTCAGAGCATTTCGCTCTCAGAGCCTTCAGAGCACACACTGGACACTCTGGACGAAAAGTTGGGTTGATCTGAGTGTTCTGACCAACAGCAGTCAAGCACCCAAGCTAACTGGCTAACATTTGCTAGCTTGCTAGCTACTTCCAGACACAAATTTGGAAGTAGCTCACTCTGACCATTTCACCCCCCTAGCAGAGCTGGTTAGGCTGTTTTTATGTTATCTAGAGCGTTGGTGACTGCAACTGTGCTGCTGGCAAAAATTGTATTATGCTTTTTGCCAACGTTCACTGACACCGGCCATATTCAACAGGTGTAAATTTGTCAGTTATTCTGCGCTCTGAATTTAGTGAATTTACCAGCTACGTCTATCAACAGTTGTCGTAGTGACATCATAAACATTTTATTGAAATAGTTACTTGCATAGTGGAGTCTTTTGTTTAGACATGTAGCTAGCTAGCTAAACAATGAACCATAATCCCAATTTATAACGTGACAACCCTGCATGAATCTGCAGGTAGCTATCCAACCAGGTTCAATGTTAGCTAGCTAACATTAGTCTATAACTAGCAATGCAAATGGCTCTGACATACGAATAATATGTGTTCTCTTTTCGTTCTATTTTTCTCCTTAGCTATCATACTCTAATTCTACTGATTTTAAAACCATCCCTTCTCTCTGTCTCTCTCTCTTTCTCTCCATCCCCTCTCTGTCTCTCTCTCATCCCTTCTCTCTGTCTCTCTCTCTCTCTCTCTCTCTCTCTCTCTCTCCATCCCCTCTATCTCTGTCGCTCTCTCATCCCCTCACTCTCCCTCTCTCTCCGGGCCCCTCTGTCTCTCCCTCTCTCTCTATCCCTCTCTCTCTCTCTCTCTCTCTCTCTCTCTCTCTCTCTCTCTCTCTCTCTCTCTCTCTCTCTCTCTCTCTCTCTCTCTCTCTTTATCTCTATCTCCATCTCTCTCTCTGTGAGATGGTTAGTCAGACCTGGAGGAAGCACTAATTAGTGTGTTTGGATTGTTGATGAGGCGCGTGTGTCACCGTCCACCAATAGGACACCAGCTGCTCTCACCCGTCAGAGAAAAGACATCTTCTCCACCATCTGACTGCAGTTTACCTCCCGTGGACTTGGAGTGGTAGTGGTGGTAGTGTGTAGGGTAGGTTAAGTCAGTGTGTCTATTTGGAGGGGGTGGGGATAGAAAGAGAGAGAGAAACAGAGAGAGAGCGGGAAAGAAACAGAGAGTGGGAGAGAGAGAAAGAGAGAGAGAGACAGAGACAGAGAAAGAGAGAAACAAAAAGAAAGAGAGAAACAAAAAGAAAGAGAGAGAGAGAAACAGCGAGAGAGAAACAGCGAGAGAGAAACAGAGAGAGAGAGAGCACCAAACACCAATTTGAGACTGCATGCAGATTTCTGCAAAAAAGTAAAACACCAAAGAATGCATGTAGATTAGAATTAGGATTATACCTGCTAATTATGAAATTCCAGAAAAGAGACGTTCAATTCTACAACCACCGAAAAAGAAGCGATTCCCAAACCTTCCGTAACAAAGCCATCACCTACAGAGAGATGAACCTGGAGAAGAGTCCCCTATACAAGCTGGTCCTGGGGCTCTGTTCACAAACACAAACAGAGCCCCAGGAGAGAAAAACAATTCGACCCAACCAAGTCATAAGAAACAAAAAGAGAGAGAGAGAGAGAGAGAGAGAGAAACAGAGAGAGAGATAAACAGAGAGAGAGATAAACAGAGAGAGAGAGCAAGAGTGGGAGAGATATGTTTCCCATGCCAATAAAGCCCTTAAATTGAATTGAATTGAGATAAACAGAGAGAGAGAGAGATCCTTCAGATCCTTCACTGTCCTTCAGAGAAGTACACCACATGATGCAGTCCACACCATGTATCAGTCAGATCATCAGCCTACATATGCTGAAGTAACCTCTGGCAAAAGACACCTAGAACAATCAGAGATAGGAGAGGTGCGCCAACTACTGCATCTAATATGCAGACTACTGGGCTAGACAGAAGACCCTTTAATTCACACACACACACACACACACACACACACACACACACACACACACACACACACACACACACACACACACACACACACACACACACACACACACACACACACACACACACACACAGGGTTGCAGATTGCATTGCACTGTACTTATCTTTTGGGCAATCTTATTCCATTTAATTTGTTTACAACAAACCTTTATTTTATTGGCACTGGTATAATAATAATAATTATATGTAATGGTGTGTGTGTGTGTATATGTATGTATATATATATATATATATATATATATATATATATATTATTATTTTTGTTTTTTTTCTATGTACTTTACTCAAACCAGTGAATATCACTTATTATAAATGAGATCATTAACTATCAGTTCTTGGAATATCCAGGGTTTATACTCTTCACATTTTGGATATAAACCAACAAATCCAGAATTGATTAAAAACATCAAGGGACAAGACATCATAATCCTACTGGAAACATGGTGTCGTGGAGACATAGATACTCAGTGTCCCTCAGGCTATAGAGAAAGTTTACTACCATCAATCAAACATAAAAATGTTAAACGGGGCCGAGACTCAGGTGGAATCATCATTTGGCATAAGCAGGACTTAGCACTGAAAGAAATGAAAAAAGGTACTAATCACATTTGGTTGAAACTTAACAAAGGTACAATCTATTGTGACAATGATGTGTACATATGTGCAGCTTACGCTCCTCCTTCAGATTCATCATATTATGATGATCAGTTTTTTGACAATCTCCATACAGAAATCATTACATTTCAGGCAGAGGGTAAGGTGCTTCTTTGTGGAGATTTCAATGCAAGAACAGGTTCTGAGCCTGACTACACTGATACGGGAGGTAACCACCACATATTTGGACACCCCTCCTTGTACAGCAGCCCTATTATAAATAATAGAAACAGTCCTGACCAAATACTGAACAAAAATGGGAAGGAGTTAGTACATCTCTGTCGAGCCTTAGGCCTGTACATGCTGAATGGTAGAATCAGAGGGGACTCTTTAGGTCAGTTTACTTACTGCTCAGCTCTTGGGACAAGTGTAGTCGATTATGCCATCACTGACATTGACCCTCTTCCATTAGCGCATTCACTGTCAGACCACAGACACCATTGTCAGATCACAGTCAGATCAACGTGTTTCTCAAGAAATTAACCGGCAATATTAATTTAAAAACAGCCCAAAAAACTCTACAACATAGACCAATCGTACAGATGGGCTCCAAACAGTAAAGAGAGATTCATTGAAACATTGAATTCAAAGGAAATGATGAATTCTATACAATTCTTCAATAACGCACAATACCAAAACAATAAAGAAGGTGTCAATTTGGCTACTCAAAACATCAATTGCATATTTCAAAAAGCAGCATCGAAAGCAAATTTGAGAAAACCAAAGAAATGCAACATCAGAAACAAAAAACAAAATGTTTCTGAAGAATGGTTTGATAACGAATGTAAAACAATTAGAAAACACCTAAGACAAATGTCAAATGAGAAACATAAGCAGAAAAACAACCCAGATCTACGCTGTGAATACTTTGAAACTCTGAAACAGTATAAACATACATTGAAACGCAAGAAATTAAATTATACCAACAAGACACTTGACTAAATTGAAAACGCAATTGACCAAAATCAGTTCTGGGACATGTGGAATAATTTAAGCACAACAAAGCCACAAGAATTAGCCATACAAGATGAAGGGATTTGGAAAACTTATTTTGATAATCTATACAAAAACATTTCACAAAAAGACTTACAACAGAATCAATTAGAAATTCAAGAAAATTGAACATCCTTGAATCAGTCATTAAAAACAACCAAAATCCATTAGATTACCCAATAAGCCAACAAGAACTAAATGAAAAGCTCAAATCTATAAAATCAAAGAAAGCTTGTGGTCTAGATAACATCAGAAATGAAATGCTGAAAAACAGCACACCTGAGTTGCAAAATGCTGTGCTTAAATTGTTCAACATGGTTTTAACTTCTGGCTGCTTCCTGATGTCTGGAACCAGGGCTCATCTCCCTATCCACAAAAGTGGAGACAAATCAGACCCCAATAATTACAGGGAATTTGCGTAAACAGCAACTTGGGAAAGGTTTTCTGCAGCATTTTGAATTCAAGAATTCAAACCTTTCTTCAAGAAAAAATTTAATAAGTAAATGTCAAATTGGCTTTCTCCCTAACCATCGCACTACTGACCATATATACACCTTACACACACTAATTAATAAACACGTCCACCAAAAAAGAGGGCAAAATCTTTGCTTGCTTTATTGACTTTAAAAAGCATTTGATTCTATTTGGCACGAAGGGCTATTCTACAAAATTCTTCAAACTGGGCTTGGTGGTAAGGTGTATGACTTAATAAAATGTATGTACACAGAAAACAAGTGTGCAATAAAAATCAAAAACCAAAGAACAGAATTCTTTTCACAAAGTCGAGGTGTGAGACAAGGCTGCAGTTTGAGTCCAAATCTTTTCAACATTTATATCAATGAATTAGCAGACATGTTGGACCATTCTCCAGCCCCAGGACTCACACTATTCGACACAGAGGTAAAATACCTGCTATATGCTGATGACTTGGTACTTCTATCACCAACCAAAGAAGGTCTTCAACAGAACCTTAACATTCTACAGCAATATTGCCATAATTGGGCCCTGGCAGTAAATTTCAAAAAAACAAAAATCATGATTTTCCAAAAAAGCCCAGATGTCAAAACCACAAATATAAATTCACCTGAACAACACCATAATTGAACACACTATAAATTACACATACCTTGGTCTGACCATATCTGCATCGGGAAACTTTAATATGGCAGTGAATGCACTCAAAGAAAAAGCCCGCAGAGCATTATATGCAATAAAAATGAAATTATTCAAAATCAACATCCCAATTCGAATTTGGACCAAAATATTTGACAGTGTAATTCTACCGACTTTAAAAGGTGGGACAAACATCCAATTGAAGCCCTACATGCAGAATTCTGTCGGACAATTCTACAAGTCCAGAGAAATACACCAACTAATGGATGTAGGGCAGAATTGGGCCGCTTTCCAGTATTAATGAAAATACAGAAAAGATCATTAAAATTTTGGCAACATCTAAATTCAAGTCCAAATTCTAGTCTGCAATTTAAAGCACTTCAAACCCAAGAGCTGAGCCCAGAAACGAGCCCTCTCAGTCAGCTGGTGTTGGACCTAACCAACCAAGCTGACACCGGCACTGCTTCAAAAGAAAGAATTCCAATAAACAAAATCATGAACCAATCAAAAGACTCATATTTACAACATTGGAAAAACGAAACAAAATCCCAAAGCCGACTAAATTGCTATCTGACCCTAAACAGAGAATATGAATTGGCTGATTATCTCTACTCTGTCAGAGATACGAAGCAGAGACAGATCCTTACCAAGTACAGGCTGAGTGACCACCGATTGGCAATAGAAACCGGCAGACATAAAAAGACATGGCTACCCAAGGAGGAGCGTGTATGTGGTCACTGCACGACAGGAGGTAGAAACAGAGATGCACTTCCTCCTTTACTGTGATAAATATTCCTCACCAAGAGATTCATTATTCACAGAAATGACTACATTTATTCCAAATTTTAACTCATTAAATCCAGAGGAAAAACTAAAAATACTCATGGGCGAAGGAGCAATGAGCTCCTCTTGCAGCCAAATATGTATTTGCCTGCCATAGCCTGAGGGACACTGAATAGTAACATCTGCATAGTAAACAGGAACTTACTAATTATAGCTGTTATTGTTATTAATATTATTGTTACTACTATTATTATTGTTGTTTATCATTCCGTATAGTAGTGGTATGGGTGGTAATGGTAATGATAGCAGTTTAATGATGATGGTGATGGCAGTAGTAGTGATGATGATGGTAGTTGTAGTACAGATGTAGATTACCATTATTTAGTTATAAGTTAGTTATAGCTTAATTTTCCATATTTAGATTTTTTCAATTTATTACATTTTTACTACTGACTTACCATTTTATTGTTATTATTTTTGTATTTAATTTTGTATTATTATTTACTACCATTTTATATTATTATATGTTATTGTTTCTAATTTTATTACAATGTATATTGTATACATTGTTGCTTTGGCAATATTGACACAATGTTTTTCATGCCAATAAAGCAGCTTGAATTTGAATTTGAGAGAGAGAGAGTGGGAAAGAGATGAATTCTGAGAGGCAAAGCAAGAAGAGCATTCTATGCCATTGAAAGGAACATTAAAATTGAAGTTCCAATTAGAATCTGGCTCAACATTTTCCAATCAGTTATAGAACCAATTGCTCTATATGGCAGCGAAGTATGGCGTCCACTCTCTAACAATACATTTACCAAATGGAACAAACATCCAATCGAAATACTGCTTGCAGAGTTTTGCAAGACTGTATTGCAAATTCAAAGAAAAACTCCACATAAGGCATGTAGAGCAGAATTGGGTCTTATTATAATAGAAAAAAAGACCCATCAAATTTTACAACCATCTAAAAACAAGTGACCGCAAAACATTCCATCACACAGCTCTACAATGTCAAGATATTAAACAAGAGATGAGTCCCCTCAGCCAGCTGGTTCTGAGGCTCAGTTCACTAACCCAAACCAACCCCATAGAGCCTCAGGACAGCACTCAGCCAGCTGGTTCTGAGGCTCAGTTCACTAACCCAAACCAACCCCATAGAGCCTCAGGACAGCACTCAGAAAATCTGGCCCAACCAAATCATCACAAAGCAAAAATAAAAATATATCACCTATTGGAAAGACTCCACAGCAAATCTAAGTCAACTTCAATGCTATTTGGCTCTAAACAGACAGTACATGGTGGCAGACTATCTGACCACTGTGACTGATAGAAAACTGAGAAAAACACTGACTAGGTACAGACTCAGTGAGCACAGTCTGGCTATAGAGACCGGTCGTCACAGACAAACCTGGCTGCCCAGAGAGGACAGGCTGTGCTCACTCTGCTCCAGGGGAGAGGTAGAGACAGAGCTGCATTTCCTATTACACTGTGACAAATACTCAGACCTAAGAGAATATTTCTTTCCCCAAATGATCATTCAGTACAAAGAATTTGAAACTATAAAAGATCAAATCAAATATTTATTGGGTGAAAATCCCAAATGTGCAGTTTTGGCAGCTAAATATGTGTCCTCCTGCCACAACCTGTGGGACAGCCAGTGAAAAGTACAATGTAATGTCAATAATATTTCCCGTTTTGTTTTGTCTTTCATACCATGTCATGTGTCTTCTCAGTCATGTTGAGACTGGTCTACTACCATTGCTTTACTGTATTATTATTCTCATTAATATTTTTGTTGTAGTTGCTGGTAATGGTAATCCCATTTCCACTACTACTACTAGTATTGTTGCTGGTCTGACCATTTTTGTGTTAGGTATACTTTGACAATGTAAGTAATTTAACTTGCCATGTCAATAAAGAGAGAGAGAGAGAAACAGAGAGAGAAACAGAGAGAGAGAAGCATGTGTTAGTGTAGAGTAGTCTGATAGCAGTCAGCAGTACATGAGTCAGTAATAGATGACATCATAGCTGATCCATTTGGCCCTCTGCCCTGTCTCACAGCCAAATAGATGACATCATAGCTGATCCGTTTGCCTCTGCCCTGTCTCACATTCTAGTATACATGCCTATACATTAACCACCAAATCCACTGTTTATCTATTGTCCACTTGGCCATGGATTTACAAGATACCTGAACATGTGAACTGTTTTTAATTCAGTCTTGGTCGTGATGCAAAGTATACCTCAGCTGAGATGCTGTTGATTGTGTTAATGTCATTGAGCGTTGTTTGTGCACAGATCCGTGCTTTCTTATTAAATTGGCCATAAAAAATTGCCTCTTTTCCCTGTTTTTGTGTTGGGTTCCAATCTTAATTAGTGTCTCTCAAATCTAAACTGCCAGACTGACATACCGTCTCAGATGAGAGAGGAGGAGTGGGGGAGCTGGGGGAGGGGGGTCTTGAAGTTTAATAAAGCAGAGTTGTTTTAATGGAAAGGACCAGAAAAGCAATGACAGTGTTGTATGGTTAACTGTTGCTTGGAGACAGATGTCAGATGTTTCTGAGCTTGTTGATGACTGTTCCTCCTCTAACACACTGTATGTACTGTGTCTGTATTCTAACCCAACTGTGTGTGTCTGTCTGTCTGTCTGTCTGTCTGTCTGTGTGTGCCTGTCTGTCTGTCTGTCTGTCTGTCCGTCCTCAGGTGTGTTGTGGAACCTGTCGTCATGTGATGCCCTGAAGATGCCAATCATCCAGGATGCCTTGGCCGTTCTGACCAATAGTGTCATCATCCCCAACTCCTCCTCCTGGGACTCCTCCCACAATCTCCATGACGACCGCAAGCAACACACACACTCTTCCCAAGTGCTTCGCAACGCCACCGGCTGTCTCAGGTGAGTGGAGAAGGAACACACACACACCTACAAGCTCTCACAGTCTCACAGCAGAATCTGAAATTTGACCATAAACATCAAATTTCTAAGTTTAAGTTTAGGCATTAATTCCGCTTAGTTATGTTAAGGGTTAAGGTTTGTGTGTGATAGGGTTCAAACAATGACTGCCTATCACTGGGATCGAACACGTGACCCTCCGAGCCAGAGCTCGCGGCTTACGCCCATCCACCATCCCCGTTATTCAACACCCTGGCAAAACCCAAGCCTACTTGATGGCAATAGCGCTCAGCATTGCCCCTAGTGGACAATTTTGAAGTCATTTCCCAGCGCCCTGCTTACCTGGATGGATTGCGAATTTCACATTTGATCTTGAACGACCTGGCTGCACACACACACACACACCGTAACAGCACCGACTGCCTCGGGTGAGCCCACCTGTCCCTGTTTGTTCAGGAACATATTCCTGTATGGTACCCAGCCTGCTCTCTGTGTTGGTGTTTAAACCTTCCCCCACAGCTTCCTCTCTGTGTTGGTGTTTAAACCTTCCCCCACAGCTTCCTCTCTGTATTGGTGTTTAAACCTTCCCCCACAGCTTCCTCTCTGTGTTGGTGTTTAAACCTTCCCCCACAGCTTCCTCTCTGTATTGATGTTTAAACCTTCCCCCACAGCTTCCTCTCTGTGTTGGTGTTTAAACCTTCCCCCACAGCTTCCTCTCTGTGTTGGTGTTTAAACCTTCCCCCACAGCTTCCTCTCTCTGTTGGTGTTTAAACCTTCCCCCACAGCTTCCTCTCTGTGCTGGTGTTTAAACCTTCCCCCACAGCTTCCTCTCTGTGTTGGTGTTTAAACCTTCCCCCACAGCTTCCTCTCTGTGTTGGTGTTTAAACCTTCCCCCACAGCTTGCTTTCTGTGTTGGCGTTTAAACCTTCCCCCACAGCTTCCTCTCTGTGTTGGTGTTTAAACCTTCCCCCACAGCTTCCTCTCTGTGTTGGCGTTTAAACCTTCTCCCACAGCTTCCTCTCTGTGTTGGTGTTTAAACCTTCCCCCACAGCTTCCTCTCTGTGTTGGTGTTTAAACCTTCCCCCACAGCTTCCTCTCTGTGTTGGTGTTTAAACCTTCCCCCACAGCTTCCTCTCTCTGTTGGTGTTAAAACCTTCCCCCACAGCTTCCTCTCTGTGTTGGTGTTTAAACCTTCCCCCACAGCTTCCTCTCTGTGTTGGTGTTTAAACCTTCCCCCACAGCTTCCTCTCTGTGTTGGTGTTTAAACCTTCCTCCACAGCTTCCTCTCTGTGTTGGTGTTTAAACCTTCCCCCACATCTTGCTCTTTGTGTTGGTGTTTAAACCTGTTTAAAACATAAGGTTGAAATTGACATATTATTTCTGTGTTAATGGTATGGATTCATTATGCAGTGATTTCCCTAACCTCTGCTTCTGCATTACACTGCAGCAAAGTGAGGGAGATAGGGGAGCAGGATTCATGTCATAATGTTTATTGACATTTCGACACAGTGTGAAAACTTTGCTGTGTGTGTGTGTGTGTGTGTGTGTGTGTGTGTGTGATAATGTTTCTGAGCCATGAGTCTGTAGAAAAACCCACAGAACACAAAGCGATAATTCTCTGGAGCTGAATATCAGCCTCACTTGTGAATTTCTTTCTTTGTTTCTCTCTCTCTCTCTCTCTCTCTCTCTCTCTCTCTCTCTCTCTCTCTCTCTCCCCCTCTTTCTCTCTCTCTCTCTCTCTCTCTCTCTCTCTCTCTCTCTCTCACGCTCTTTCTTGTGCTCTCGCTCCTGTTGGTTGTATAAAAGTGATAATGCCCTCGAAGCCGGTGTTTGGAGGGTATATTGACACAGTTTGCCTGCCCTCCACTTCGTCTCAGGCATAACAACACCCGTCATAACACGTGTAATAACGTGTTATGACACTGGGTGTCAAGTAATGTGTTATCCATAATTATTGTGCATCAAATCCCGCTGTGGTGGTATAGGCTTGCTGCATGTAGTCTTAATCCAAAAAGTATTAATTTACATTATTCAGTGGAAATACAAGCTTCCACAAATACATCAAACGCTGTTATGTTAAGTTCATACACATGGCCCCTGACACATACCCTTAAGTGATACAAAATGCAGTGTGTGAGATGGAGTGGAGTTATAGATATTGCTATTCCTGCTCTCTGTGTTACCACCTCAGGGGGAATCACTGTAGCTGCCGTGGTGGGAAACGTGTAACAGAGAGCTGAGCTGTGTGTGTGTTGACATTCACAC